>CM035421.1:110874172-111349172 GCA_020310875.1 Ceratopteris richardii
AGAGGAGGTGTTGATACGTAAATCCTTCTCTACACCTGCCAATGTAGCTTCAAATTACCTTAGTAGACACCTTTAGCTTCCCAAATATGCATTTGGATTCACAATGTACCTTGGAGCATCACTTTCAAATAGTTATGTCAAAACAAATAACTTTCAAGGTTGAAGGATTCCAAAAACTTTTTTTTATGGACTTAGTATCCTAACCTTGGTATAGGAAGTTATTTCACTATATTAGGAAGAGTACATGATGGGAAATGATATTAAGAAGTTGAGGGTGTAATCCTGCCTTTTTAGGAAGATGACAGTGAGTGGACATAGGTGGCGTCCAGAGAACTTATCCCCCAATTTAGTGAATCAAATGATGTAAAAACTGATTTTTGAAGTATAGAAAGTTTAAGCTGCATATATCAAGTTGCATCACATAAATTAGATGAGTACACACATAGAACACTTCAAAACAAATCCTCTAAAATGAATTCCTAGCAATAGATAACAATACACATGAAGTAATTTTGCACTAATTGAATCAAATGTGTATAATTTTGAATGTATGATACAAAGGAAATGATGTAGGATTACTCACACATGTGTGGGCTTAGTCTAGCCACATGATTGAAGCTCAATGAATCCTTCTTCCCAGTGTTAACCCACGACTAAAAGGTCATGTGTTTTTAAAGATATGAGATAAATTTGAACTTTGAATATGCCACCTAAAAGTGATCCTACCTTTTAGGATCCTGATTGGTTTGATTCCAACTACAAGGTGGGTATGACTTGCATCTCGTAATGTCATGAGATTCCTTCAATCCTTTACTTTTACATTTATCTCAAATGTGAAAACTCATGCTTTTTACAAAAGGTGTTCATATATGCCTTATGAAATTTAGTCCTTCAAGACTTTATAAAATAAGTCTTGATATTTGGTCAAGTGTCAAGGCTTGCCAAATGTACGAATAGCTCCCCCTCAAGCGTAAGATGCTTGAGTCTTGATTCCATATGTACTTTCTATAGTCCAATCATTGATTTGAACATGTTGAGCTTGCTTCTATCAAGTGATTTAGTAAAGATGTTTGCTCATTGCATATGTGTAGATACATAAGACAATTGTATCTCCTTGATGATAATCTTTTCCCTAACAACATGGTATTGGAACTCTATATGCTTAGTCCCTAGCATGAAAAATAGGGTGCTAAATGTAGTGACCTCATATTGTCTCCAAATATAAATTGAATGCCAAAGTCCAACCCTAAATCTATGTATAGGGTCTTGATCTGCATTTCTTCCTATATTGCATTTACCAATCCTCTATATTTAGCTTTAGTTGAGGAAAGCACTATAGTAGGTTGCTTCTTTGAGAACCAGGAAATGAGATTTGTACCTGCAAAAGATACATATCCAGATGTACTTCTCCTATCATCTTCCAATATTGCCCAATCTCCATCAGTGGAGAGCTTCACATTTAGATCAGATGTTGAAGGATAATATAGATCTTCATTGATTGTTCCCTTTAGGTAGTTTAATATCATTTTCGCTGCATCCATGTGAGGTTTACTGGGAGTGTGCATGAATTCAACAAGCACACTTAGTCCATAGCACATATCTACCCTAGTTAGCGTGGCATAATTCAAGCTTCCAACTAGACTTTGGTAGCTTTTAATATCTTCAATTGGTTCCCCTTCATGAGCACTTAACTTGTGGTTGACTTCCATGGGAGTACCTGCAACCTTAGTGTCCTACATTTTGAACTTTGCAACCATATCCTTAATGTACGTCCTTTGAGTAAGGAACATTCCTTGATCTATGTAAACAACTTCTAAGCCATGAAAATAAGTGAGAAATTGAAGGTCTCTTATCTTAAATTGCTCTTTCATTTGAGCCTTGATCTTTTTGATTCCATCTACATCATCACTTGTAAGAATGATATCATCTACATACACACAAAAATATATAATTTTAGAGTTATTCTTCTAAATGAAGAGTGAAGAATCAGACTTGCTCAATTTGAATCCTTTGTCTTGCAAGAATGTGACAAGTCTATGGTTCCAAGCTCTAGGAGCTTGCTTGAGCCCATAGATAGCTTTTATGAGTTTGCATACATACTCAGGTTGTGAATCATCAAAAAATCTGGGAAGTTATGCAATGTACACTTCCTTTGAAATCCATCCATTTAAGAATGCATTTTTTACATCCATGTGATAGATGTTCCCATTCCTTCAAGCACCTACACTCATGAGAACTCTGATTGTTGGCATCTTTTCCATAGGAGACAAGGTCTCCTCATAATCAATTCTTTGAGTCTGAGAAAACCCTTTAACCACAAGCGTTTCTTCATACCTATTTATTGAATCATTTGAATTCCCTTTTGCATTATATATCCACCTAGATCCAATGATCTGCATGGATTGTTTCTTGGGAACTAGGTCCCAAGTATCTTTCTCTTGGAGTGCTCGTATCTCTTCCTCCATTTCTTCTTTCCACTGTGATTTCTTGTTTGCTTCTTCAAAATTTAATGGCTCCTCTAACTTGATATCGTGAGCAATATAGGTTCAATGCTTAGTGACCAGAGAAGTGTCAAATCCATACCTTTTTAACTTCTTCCTTTCCCTAGTTGATCTTCTTATTGTTTGTTGAGAGGATTCTACAATATCTCTAAATTCCTGTATCTTCTCTTTGCCTTTGTTTTTCCATGCCTTAATGTTCCCTTCTGGTGTCTTTTTATCATCATTGGAGTTACTTGTATCTTCATGTTGTTAATCATTTACCTTTGGTAGTGTTGGAAAGTTCTCCTCTAGGTCATAAAGTAGCTTGAATTTTGTTGCAATTATCTTTAAACAAAGAGTTGTTTTTATCAAAGACAACATCTTTGCTAACAATAAAGCATTTAGTACGTGTATTATACAACCTGTACCTTTTTTTATTTAGATCATATCCTATAAACACACATTTCTCTACCTTGCGATCCAATTTACCTCTGATCTATGATGGAACATGTGCATAAGCTATGCATCCAAATATCGTGCAATGGTCAAGGCTAGGTCTTCTTCCATTCCAAGATTCATATGGTGTCATCCATCCAATGCTTTAGATGGGAGCATATTGATGATATAAGTGGTTGTGGAGATAGCCTCTTTCCATAGGTAGTTGGGTAATTTCTTCTCATTAACCATGAAACTTGTCTCCACAATGATCCTATTCCTATTTACAAGATAAGTGGCAATAGATACACTCTCTACCCACAAGTAATTAGATAATTTTTTTCTCATTTAACATTGACCTAGCTATTTCAACATTTAATCTATTTCTCCTCTCTACCACCCCATTTTGCGCAGGGGTATACCTTGTTGTTATTTCTCTCTTGATTCCTCTGTCCTGCAACAATGCATCGAAATCATTTGAGAAGTACTCACCTCCTCCATCTAACCTTAATCATTTTAGACTTCTGCCTATTTGGTTCTCAACAAGTGCAAGATGTTTTCCAAAGCAATTGAATACTTCATCGTTGTGCTTCATAAAGTATAAAGAAATCCACCTAGTGAAATCATCAATGAAAGATACATAATACCTTGATAAAGAAATTGAGGTATCCTTAATTGGTCCCCATACATCTATACGGACCAGCTCTAGGTAGTCCTGATGCATATAGCACCACATTTAACTTCTGAGATTTTTCAAACTAAGAAGCACCACATTTAAAAATCATGTGTTGTTTGGATACATTAGGTATCCCAAGCACACATTGATATCTACATATTTCTTTTAAGGTTCTTTCACCAACATGCCCTAATCTCTTGTGCCAAATTTCGAGCTTGGATAGTGTTTGATCTTTGTAGCTATAAAATGCAATATTCCTTGTATCTTCAAGTTCAACACTAAATAATCTACTTGTCTTTTCTCCTTTGGAAATTCTCTTGAATCCATGTTAGGAATCCTCCACAAATGCTCCATATTGGGTAAAGGTGACCTACAAACCCTTTTCTACAATCTAGCCAACACTACAACATATCGAGGGTATACCAAGGTTGCTACCGAGGCAAATGAACGGGCGTGAATTCTTTGCGATGTCGGTGTTGCAGTCAGTGTAGGCGTCGGAACCAAAGCGCCGGTATGGGTGCCGGTATAAGCGTCGGTATAAGCATCGGTATAAGCGTCGGTATTTCTGATGCAAATACCGACGTCTATACCGACGTCCGCTGGGTGTACTGGTGCATATACTACGACCATACTGGACCTACCGACGCGTATACCGACGACCCTACCTGCACAAACTTTTTTGGACAGAGTGTGTTGTCTTTTGCTGAAGATTGATGTTGTTTAGCAAAAGACAATACACTCTGCCCAACTGAGTACATGTGTTATGTACTCGAACGACAACCAAAACATAAACTTATATGAACAAAAATGAACAATGATTCATGTACAGAAAGTCATATATTCCATAAATGAAAAATGTACAAAAGTGAGGCTAAGCACTTACATATAGGAATCGAATACAAAATTATGGTACATCATTGCCACATAGGAGTGTAATACAAAATTGTGGCAATGTGACAAAACACTTCCATATAGGAGCCGAATACAAAATTATGGTTCATCATTGTTGTATGCGAGTGTGATACAAAATTGTGGCATTGATCAAAATATTTACACCTACAATCCTGCAACAAAACATATGTATAAAATAAGACCAATTAACACATTTATAAATAACAACTATAAACACAAAACCAAGATATAACTTTACCTAATCAAGAATATTCTCCCATGAGACGATTGCACCGCGTCCCTCTAAGTCTTGTAACAGTGCAGTCAGTCCATGTCGATATCCATACGATTCTTCACTTCGCGTTGGAGGACGACCCACTGCCAACTCCTATAGTAAATATGCAAAATGTTAGATGAATATACATAATATACTTAACACAAACAACTTCAATAATCAACATCATACTTACAAATTGGTAGCGCATACTGTCGTATCCGCGGCTACCTAAATGCGACATTCCAACCATATCTAACCGTGTGGCCGCCGCATCTCTTTATTGACGATACCGATCAGGAGTATGTTGATGTTCATCCTGAATCAATCCCATTCTTTGGATTCTAGCCATACAGGCTTCGGTAAGCCTGCTTTGAAAGCATCGCGAGCTTCCGATCGTCGATGCGACACTTCGCGTGCTGTATGTTGTATCCAATCGCAACTCACAACAAGATTGCCAGGTGCTCGCCGGTACACTTCATATATGCATTGTGTGATATGATTCTTAGAGTCTCTATCCTGTTCGGCCCATTTTAACATTACTGAATGACCGAATTCGATAGAGCAGAGTTGTTGTATACGTTGTCGCATTGACTTCCCCGCCGCATCCATAACTGGAGCTCCATTACGGATATGATATATCTTCGATTCATCATGATCATGTGCACCCCAAGCTGTACGTGGAGATCCCATCTGATGAAATATGAAGATCTCATCTCATCCAATGTATATATATGCATGCTTAAGCTTGTATACATATGCATTCATGTATGCATATGCATTCATGTATCCATATGCTTGCTTATATGCATATGCATGCTTAAGCTTGTATACATATGCATTCATGTATACATATGCATATGCATACATGTATACATATACATATGCATATGCTTGTTTGTATACATACATGTACATACACATGTATGTATATGCATACATGTATGCATATGCATATGCATACATGTATGCATATGCATATGCTTACATGTATACATATACATATGCATATGCTTGTTTGTATACATACATGTACATATACATGTATGTATATGCATACATGTATGCATATGCATATGCATACATGTATACATATACATATACATATGCATATGCTTGCTTGTATATACATATACATATGCATATGCTTGGTTGTATGCATATGCATGCTTAAGCTTGTATGCATATGCTTGCTTGTATACATACATGTACATCTACATGTATGTATATGCTTGCTTGCTTACATATGCATATGCATGCTTAAGCATGTATGATATGTAAGCATATGCTTGCTTGCTTACATATGCATATGCATGCTTGAGCATGTAAGCATGTATGCATATGCATGCTTAAGCATGTATGCATATGCATTCATGTATACATATGCATTCATGTATGTATGCATATGCATGCATGCATGCATGTATGCATATGCATGCATGCATGTATGCATATGCATGCATGCATGTATGCATATGCATGCAGTCATGTATCCATATGCATTCATGTATGCATATGCATTCATTCATGTATGCATATGCATGCATGCATGTATGCATATGCATGCATGCATGTATCCATATGCATTCGTGTATGCATATGCATGCATTCATGTATGTATGCATATGCATGCATGTATGCATATGCATGCATTCATGTATGTATGAATATGCATTCATGTATGTATGCATATGCATGCATGTATGCATATGCATGCATTCATGTATGTATGCATATGCATTCATGTATGTATGCATATGCATGCATGCATGTATGCATATGCATGCATGCATGTATGCATATGCATACATGCATGTATGCATATGCATGCATGCATGCATGTATGCATATGCATGCATGCATGTATGCATATGCATGTATCCTTATGCATGCATGCATGTATGCATGCATGTATGCATGCATGTATGCATATGCATGCATGCATGTATGCATGTATGCATATGCATTCATGTATCCATATGCATGTATGCATATGCATGCATGCATGTATCCATATGCATGCATGCATGTATGCATATGCATGCATGCATATGCATACATGCATGCATGCATATGGATACATGCATTTGGATACATATATGCATATGCATGTATCCATATGCATGCATGCATGTATGCATATGCATGCATGCATGTATGCATATGCATTCATGTATCCATATGCATGCATGTATCCATATGCATTCATGCATGCATATGCATGTATCCATATGCATGCATGCATGTCTACATATGCATGCATGCATGTATGCATATGCATGCATGCATGTATGCATATGCATGCATGCATGTATGCATATGCATGAATGCATGTAGGCATATGCATGCATGCATGTATGCATATTCATGCATGCATGTATGCATATTCATGCATGCATGTATGCATATGCATTCATATATCCATATGCATGCATGTATGTATGTATATGCATATGTATGCATGTATACATATATGCATGTATGTATGCATGTATGCATGTATGTATGCATGTATGTATGCATGTATGTATGCATGTATACATGTATACATATGCATGCATGTATGCATATGCATGTATGCATATGCATGCATGCATATGCATGTATCCATGTGCATGCATGCATGTATCCATGTGCATATGCATGTATCCATGTGCATGCATGTATGTATGTATATGCATATGTATGCATGTATACATGTATGCATGTATGTATGCATGTATGCATGTATGCATGTATGCATGTATGTATGCATGTATACATGTATACATAGGCATGCATGTATGCATATGCATATGCATGCATGTATGCATATGCATGCATACATGTATGCATATGCATGCATGCATGTATGCATATGCATGTATCCATATGCATGCATGCATGTATGCATATGCATGCATGCATGTATGCATATGCATGTATGCATATGCATGCATGCATATGCATGTATCCATGTGCATGCATGCATGTATGCATGTGCATGCATGCATGCATGCATGTGCATGCATGCATATGCATGCATGTATGCATATGCATATCCCTCTCTCTCTCTTGCTCTCTCTCTCTCTCAAACAAAAATAAAGAGAGAAGATATTTGAAAACAAAAATATAAAGAAAGATAAAAGAGTGATATACGTTTTACTTACATTGATGTAATTTTTGAATCAAAGTTGTCAAAATCCACTTGAAATTCTCCTTCGTTGAATTTCCAAAGATTTGATCTCACAAATCTCTTGCAAAACTAAAGAGAGAAGATATCAGAAAAGCAAAAACATAAAGAAAGAAAACAGAGTGATACAATATGTGTGATCTACTTACCAAAGCGTCAGATCTATAAAAATAGAGGTGTGTTTAGAGAGAGAGAGAGAGGGAAGGAGAGGGAAACAGAGAGAGAGAGAGAGAGAGAGAATTCTTTGACACGATCGTCAAAATCGACTTGAAGTTCTTCTTCGTCGAATTTCCAAAGAGTGCATCCCGAAATCTCTTGCAAAACCAAACAAAGAACATATTAGTAAAGAAAAAACATAGAAAAAGAAAAGAGAGAGAGAGAGAGAGGGAGAGAGAAAGAGAGAGGAAGAGAGAAAGAGGGAGAGAGACGGAGAGAGAGTGAGAGAGAGAGATAGATAGTGAGAGAGAGGAAGGGAGGGAGAGAGAGGGAGAGAGAGAGAGAGAGGGAAGGGAGGGAGAGAGGGAGAGAGAGAGAGAGGATGACAAACAGAGTTCTGCTATTGGCACGCAAAAACCCGAAGGCAGAAGTTCTACATTCAAAACGAGCAGAATGACGAATTTGGGGTTCGGGCCCGGTTAAAAAGAGAGCGTCGGTATAAGCGTCGATATAAGCGTCGGTATTTCCAGATAAGTACCGAAGCGTATACCAATGCATATACCGACGCATATACCAACGCCGTGATTCCGAGGCAACGTAGCTGTGATTTCAAGGCAATGCAGCTTTCCCAAATTTTCCGAGGGGTATATCGACGCCGACAGCTGCCCGTCGGTACACTGACCGTCCGTATTCCCTCGTTATGTTGTAGTGCAACACTCATCAAATTCTTGTTAATTGTAGGTACATATAGAACCTTGCTCAACAGATTCTTATTTCCATCAGAGGACTTAACATTTCCTATTTTAATCACTAAGTGCTTTGTGTCATCACCTGTTTGTACCTGATGCTGACCCTTTGGTTCCTCAAGGTTAGAGAGAAGAGCTACATTGCTTACGACATGGTTTGAGCATCTTGAGTCAATGTAGAAGAGATGCTCATCATTTACAGCTAGTTTTGAAGTCATATTCATAATTAGAAGAGAATCCTCTTGTTCCTCTATGTAGTTGTTGTAATCTTTGCTTGATTTGTAGCCTCCTTGGTAGTAGTTATTGTAGTTGTTGTTGTAGTTGTTATTGTATCCTTGATGGTATGTGAATCTTCCTCTTAATTGTGTATATCCACCTCCTTGATATCCTCTACCTCTCTGACTCTTTGCAGTTCCTGTATGTAGCATTTCCTCAATCACAATCTTTCAATCACTCACAAATGGTAAGAGAAAATCTAATGTGAAAGAGTAGAAACAAATATGATACAAAGAAGGAAGAATTCTGATAATATAGATGTGAATCAATGGTTACAATAGCTTTGGACAATAGCTTCTTGATGAAGCCTCTACCTCCTGACCACCCTCGAGCTATCACAATCGCATTCACACTCCGACTCTCAATCCCACTCTCACACTCACTCCTACTCTCGATCACAAGGTAATTCTCAAATTTCTGTGTGTCCCCTGCATTGATGTGCATGTCTCTCTATATCACAGTTTGATCGCTGCCCTCCCAAAGAAGTGTACGATCAACCAAATTTAGAAAAATTTGGGTTTCTCCAAAACTTTTGCAAAAATCCATGTGATTGTAGTGTGCTTTCTTTCTTTAGTATACCTATCAAAAATAAGAGAAGAACACAAAAATGAAACATCCAAAAATATGCATTATTAGACATGGTGACACTTGAGCATCACAATCACGGATTCGAATAGAAATAGATAAGTTCTTATTTTTGTTTATTATTATTTTTAAGTGTTGGAAAATGGCACTTTTCAATGCCCTATAAATAAAAAATGTTGAGGAGTTAGCTTAGTGAGAGACACTTCTATTCAATTTTTCCATCTCCAAAATAAGGTTAGAGATGTCCGAGGTCCAAATGCACCTCCAAGTGCCACTTTTGAGCCCTGCATGTTTCAAAATTCTAGAGAGAGAGTAAAATCAAGGCATTCTCTTACAATGAACTAAATGTAGGACCCTCAACGAGGTACTTAAAACATGACTCACAAAGATTTTAGAGAGGCACTTTTATTCTCTTATACTTGCGCTACCTTTCTCTCATATATAGTTTTCCTTAATTCTTTCATCTTCACCTTCAAAATTTCAGTAGAAAACATGATGCAAATAAGCTCTACAGAGAGAATATGAAACTTGTCAACCCAAAATTTTTCCCTACATGCATAAAATGACCTAATTATTCATTGTAAGAATTATCCCCACAATAAAATTTAGAAAGTTCAAAATCAATTATTTCACTAGAAAAGAGGCCTATTACAATTCTTCCCCCCTTTAAGAACTCTGTCCTTAGAGTTGGAAAGAAGGATAATGTTTTAGAAATTCACCTAAGTTCACCCAACTCGAATCCTCTACTAGGTATGAGTGCCATTTCACTAAAATTTCTACTATAGATCTATTTCTAAGAAATCTTTCCTTTCCGTCTAATATTCTTTCAGGTTGAATCTTAAATGAGCCATCATCTTTCAGCTTATAATTGTCCTAAAAAACATGAGCAACATTAGATATCTTGGAGATAGACGTCTGCGGAAGCACGCGACCAACACAAGGAAGGAGAAGAAGCTTGGAGCACAACACACAATACTGAATGTATTACTAGAGAATGTACAAAGATAAGTAGCCCATTAGGTCAATAGTCATATATACATGCCGGGGGAAGAAAACCTCCTAAAGAGGGAAGCAAGTGCCCCAGCGGTCCTAGTGTGTTCACAAACATCATTACCTAAATATATAAACAAGATAGATATCTTTCAAGTAAGCTAACATGAAATAAAGGATGCAAATATAAATGTTTAAGTAATTCCAAAAAATAAGCAAGAGATCCAATCTTTTTCAAAACTTTAAAAGGACCTACATATTGAGGAGAAAATCTATGATCATTCCCTAGCAACAACTTGGATCAGTGAGGATTAACTTTAAGAAATACCATATCATCAACTTGAAATTCAAATGGTTTTCTCTTTAAATGATAGAATTTCTTTTGTCTTTTTTGAGCTTCTTTTATGTGTTTCTTAATTTTCCCAAGTTCTTCATCCATTTTATCAAGCATTTCTTTGGACACTTCTACTTTATTTGGAAAACCCAAAAACAAAGGTGAAGTCAAAAAATTATAACCGTACATAGCTTCAAATGGAGTCATTTTTATAGATTCATGCCATGCACTATTGTATGCAAAGTCAAAAAAAGGTAAATATTCACTCCAAATATCCTGCTTTTCATTCACATACATACACCATATCTTCAACTACCTTGTTCACCCTCTTGATTTCCGCATTAGTTTGTGGATGAAAAGTTGTACTCATATGAAGTTGAGTTCCAACCAATTCAAATGTTGCTCTCCAAAAGTTTGACGTAAATCTAGACTTTCTCTAAAAAATTATGCTTTTAGGTATTCCATGCAATCAAAAAATTTTGTTTACAAAAATTCTTGCAACATTCAATGCATTATCTGTATTTTTCATACGAAAGAAATATGCCCTCATTGTAAGCTCATTGACCTCAACAAATATGGTATCATGCATACTTCTAATCATAGGTAGCTTAGTGATAAGGTCCATACAAATAAACTCCCACTTTTGATTTGGAACATCCAAAGGTTGAAGCATTCTAGGCATCCTCGTAAACTCAGATTTCACTTATTGGCAATACTTCAAACATTCACTTACATATTTTCTAATATCCCACTTCATACATGGCCAAAATTAAGAATACTTTCTTTTAACATAGGTCCTAGAATAACTTGGATGTGCAGAAAAAGATGCATCATGACAATCATGCAATATTTTAGCTTTTAATGGAGATTTAGAAGATATGCATAGAGGATTGTTACAAATCAATGTTCCATTCTTCAAATGAAATTTTTCCTCATGTATGGATCCCCTGTTTCCATTCAAAGAATTGAAAATAGGTGCATAAAAAGGATGCTCTTTTATCTCTTCTTGAATTTGATTGAGAAAATCAGATTTAATTACAATGCATCAGTAACCTTATTTTCCTTACTAGCAAGATAATTAATGTCAAAATCATACTCACTTAAGCTAAGCAATGTTTGTGTGAAGATGTATTTTAGACTCTAATGACCTATTTTCAATTCAAACTTAAGCCCTAACAATAGATGTCTCCAATGCTTAAGTGCATGCACAACACCAAGCATTTCTAAATCATGAGTAGGATAGTTAAGATCATGTTTTCTTAGTTTTCTGGACTCATATGCGACCACCCTACCATCTTGTGAAAGAACACATCTTATCTGACTACCACTTGCAACACATGCAACCACAAAAGCGTTCCCATTTTTGGTATTTTCAGAACACAATTTTCAATGAATTTTTCTTTGAATGTTTCAAATGATTTTTGAAAGGCATCACTCCACACAAATCCTACATTCTTTTTAGTCAATTCTAGAGAGGAATAGCTATCTTAGAGAAATCCTTAATATGTGCTCTTTCATATTGTGCCAACCCAAGAAAACTTCTAACATCCCTTACAGTCTTAGGAAGCGGCCAATCAACTATTGCTTTTACCTTATCTTCATCTATAAGGATTCCTTCTTTTGATATAACTCTTCCTAGATACACAAGTTTATCCTTAGAAAAGAAACACTTACTCTTTTTTCTGTACAATCTGTGTTCCCTAAGAGTTTGCAAAGTCTTCTTGATATATACTGCATGGTCAAAATCATCATTAGAGTATACAAATATATCATCACGAAATACTAAGATGAATTCATCCAGGTAATGATGAAAAATATTATTCATCAAGCATATAAATGTGGTAGGAACATTTGCTAATCCAAAAGGTAGAACCATGAACCCATAGTGACCATATCATTTTCGAGAAGTTGTTTTAGGAATATTGTCTGTTTTGATCCTAATTTGGTGACATCCCAATCTTAAGTCAATCTTAGTGAACATAGTCGCTCCACTTAGTTGACCTAATAAGTCATCTCTATGAGGGAGTGGATACTTATTGTTAATTTTTCTTTTATTCAATCCCCTATAGTCAATGCATAATCTATAAGAGTCGTCTTTCTTCTTCTGAAATAAAAGAGGTGCACCCCAAGGGGATACACTCGGTCTTATCAAGCCTTTCTTTAGAAGATCATCTAATTTAATCTTAAGCTCCTTTAACTCATTGATGTTAAATGTATAGGGTGCTCTAGAATATGGTTCACTCCCTAGATATAGGTCAATGGCATGTTCAATCTACCTAGGTGGAGGTATACCAAGAAACTCTTCTGGAAATACATCTACATATTCTTTCAAAAGATTTTCTACAGAATTTGGAATGCTTTCCTAATTATCTTCTTCATGCACATTGTTTACATACACTATAAATGTTCTACAACCATCATGTATATCTTTAATTATCTGCTTGGCAGAAATAAAGATAGGTTTAGGATTATAGGCATCACCTAGAATATGAATAGATTTATCATCTAGCTTTAAAGTGATCATTCTTTGTTCACAATTAATCATGGGAGAATTTTTAACTAACCAATCGATGCCTATTATTCCATCACTATGTTTCATCTCAATTACATGGAAACTTTCAGAAAAGCACCTATGAGAAAGAGTAAATTCAAGGTTTTCAATATATCTTTTGTGTAGTGTAATCGTCCATTGGCCATTTGTACAGGTCTGGTTATCTACATATTTAGGGCTCTCCCTAGGTTGTGTGCCACTTTTACAGATAGAAAACAATGGGTACTACGTGAATGCATCAAAAATCTGAGTTTATGCACATAAAGCATACCCAGAATTGTGATTACAGAAGCCTTTGGAAAAGAACTAACCACCATGCAACGTAAAGTAGAGTTAGGGCACTTACCTCCATCATCTGATTCCTCAATAATTGTACCCTCCTTGATGATCTTTATCACTTTTGATTGTGCAAGTCAAAAGACTGCGTTATTCGGGCACTCATAGGTCCGATGCCTATGCTCTCCACAACAAAAACATAGACCAAATTTTTTTTCCCTCTCAATAAAATCAGGGTCCTGCTGCCATTGGATTGGTTGATGCCTACTTTGATTTTCCACCTGAGCAAGATTCTTGCCTTGGTTATTTGAAGATGAAGTCTTCTTTGAATTGTTCATGTTCATTGCAACAGGTCTTTGTGGCCTATGTCTCGTTGCAATGAATATGCTTCTATTTGCCTTCTGCAAATTGACCTTCTACATCTTCTCAAATTTCATATTTATCACAAGAGCATAAAGAAAATCAATGCATCCAGATCCCTTGAATTGATAGCAAAGTTCCTCACGAAGCCCTTCTATAAATTTACTCTTTAGAGCGTTACCACTAACCTCTAATGCATATTTATGAGGACATAGGAATTTCTCTTTGTACTCATCAATAGATAAGCTATGCTTATCACTTTTGTGTTGTGGAAAATTGTAGAAATCTATCTTCTTTTCCATATGGTAGTGTAGAGAACAATAGCATTTTTCAGCTTGTTCTCTAAATGCCTTCCATAGAACTGGACCACAACACATTTGAGTCTGCATATACGACTTCCATCATAGTTTTGTAATCCCACGCAGGTGTAGGATCCAAACTTTTGGCTTGGACTCTTCACTAAACTATCCAAGATCAAGGAAATCCTCCAGCTCTTCAATCCATGCCTCAAGAGCTTCTCCACTCTTCTTCTCACCATCAAAACCATTCAACTTTGCCTTCTTGAAGACTTGGTTAAGGGCAAACTCACCTGGCTGGATATCTTCATAATGGCATTTTTGTTTTCCATGAGGTACACTAGATGTTCCCACACCTTCATCTAATTCATTGTTCAGCTCCACAAACAAATTTGTTGCTTGTTCTGGTTGCTTTCCACCTCGTTCTTTGTGCAATTCTCCAAGAATCTTTTGAATAAGTTCCTCTTGTTCACGAATCTTTTGTGTTAGACCTTCCATCGTTCCCAACGATTGATTCTGCTATGATACCACTTGTAGCGTTTCCTCAATCACAAACTATCCCCAATCACAATCTTTCGATCACTCACAAATAACATAGGAGAGAAGCATGTAGAGATTGCACAAGGTAAGGGAAAATCTGATGCCAAAGAGTAGAAAGAAATATGATGAAGAGAAGGAAGAATTTTTATATTATAGGTGTGAATCAATGGTTACAATAGCTTTGCACAATAGCTTCTTGATGAAGCCTCTACCTCCCGACCACCCGTGAGCTATCACAATCGCATTCACACTCACATTGTCTCCCTATATTAGAGTTTGATCGTTGCCCTCCCAAAGAAGCGTGAGATCCACTAAATTTAGAAAAAGTCGGGTTTCTCCAAAACTTTTGCAAAAATCCATGCGATCGTACTGTGCTTTCTTTCTTTAGTGTACCTTTCAGAAATAGGAGAAAAAAACGAAAAAGACATATCTGAAAATATCCATAGTTAGACATGGTGACACATGAGCATCATAATCATGGATTCGAATAGACATAGATAAGCCGTATAACTCAAAAATAATGTTAGGAGTTAGCTTAAGCTTGTGAGAGACAATTTTATTTAATCTTGCGATCTGCACAATAATGTTAGAGATGTTATAGGTCCAAATCCACCTCCAAATGCCACTTTTGAGACCTACAAGATTCAAAATTCTAGAGAGAGAGTAAAATCAAGGCATTTTTTTACAATGAAATAAATGTAGGACCTTGAACGAGGTACTTAAAACATGATTCACAAAAATTTCACACAAGCACTTTTATTCTCTTATACTTGCTCTACCTTTCTCTCATACAAAGTTTTCCTTACTTCTTTCATCTTCACCTTCAAAATTCCACTAGAAAATATGATGCAAATAAGGTCTAGAGAGAGAATTTAAAACTTTTCAACCCAGAATTTTTCCTACATGCATAAAATGACCTAATTATTCAATCTAAGCATTATCCTCACAATGAAATTCAGAAAGTTCAAAATGAATTATTTCATTAGAAAAGAGGCCTATTAAACTTTAACAGTCATCTGTACTATGATTTGACAATCCACAAATATTACATGGTGAGGAGTTATAAAGTCTGTGCCTACCTTGCTTACCTCCTCTGCCCCTTCCTCTTGAGGATCTACCTTTCCCTACATAGTTGGCTTGGTAGGTAGCTCCTTCATCCTCAATCTTCTTGTTCTTCCCTTTCTCTTTGGACTTACTTTTATAAGTGTATAGGGCATAAGATCTATTACCTATTGATGAATCTCCATTCTTTTTGAGCTTGGCTTCATGGGTAAATAGTTGCCCCATGAGAATGGTAAGGTCTGGAATCTGCATGTCCATGTACAAGTCCATGGCGGTTGTGAAGCTCTCCCATTTGTCATCAACTTTAATACCATTCATTACTTGTCTTACAATCTGCTCCTCTTTAATTTCTTCTCCTATGCTTGCCAATTGATTTGCTACATCTTTGACTTTGTTCACATACTCTGAGATGCCTTGCTTGGGTTGCTTTCTTTGAGTGGTAAACTCAATCCATAGTTGGTTCTTCTTGCCCCTTGTGTTGGAAGAGAAATAGGAAGACAATGTTTCCCAAGTCTCTAGGGATGTCTTATAGTTTCTAATATGTAGAAGAAGAAAATGAAAGGTTGGATTAAGTAAGTAAGACCTTGCTAATTCATCCTTGGCACACCATGTCTTGAGTCTTTCATGCTCCTCTCTTGTAGGTTGTCCTTTGCTTCTGAATATGGACATCTCCTCATCTCCTAAGATGTATCCATGGAGGCTCCTTCCTTGCAAGTATGACTTCATCCTCAAGGACCATGCTTGTTAATTGTTTCTATCCAATTTATCAATGAAAGAAGGAAATCCATCTCTTATTTTACCTTAGCTTTGCTCTCATACCACTGTTGGGAAAGATGGATGGACACTCCAAGAAATGATTAGGCACTACCAAATACTTCTTTGTACTATCCTTCTTGCTTCAGAGTTGTAGGGCCTCTTAGCTTTCCAATGACACAAAGTAAGTGCCTATGTAATCTGGAAATGATGTGAGAAATGATTGAACCAAAACAAACTATTTCCAAGTTGAACGATTAATGAAAACCTTCTATTTTTGTTCACACACCTACTACATGTTATGCTCATTGCTTCGAGTACACTAGGAGTTAGAAAAAGTTCCTCTTACATGTATCAAATTGGCTTAATGAGATAATGATTCCAAGGATGCACTATACATAGAGCACTCAATTTAGCAATTGAATCATTACCCCCGATTTCTTAGGACCTGAGTAGAGTTTGACGAGTGAGTGCTTCATCTCTGCTATGTCCACTCAAAATAGTGTATTTTGAATGCTCATTTATTAGTGATCTCTCCATCCATTTCCATGATCTATAGCTTGTTGGAATGAGCTCAAAGTGTACTTCAAGCATCAAATTTGCAAGGGATTTGCTTCAAACAATTGAGAGAAATCCGTGTTGAAGTGGTCTCTCGTCATTCTTTGCACAGTCCCTAAAATATCGGGGGTAAGGTATTGATTTTTAAATTGATTTCTCAATACATAGTGCATCATTTTAAGTGATTTCACTTGGAATCATTAGCTGTCTAAGCTGATTTTATTCTCCTAAAAGGAATTTTCTTAATTGCTACTGTACTATAATCACTCAGCAAAATATCCAGTAGGTGTCAAGACCAAAATAGCAACTTTTTGTTCACAAGCTAGTTGCAAAGGTATGTTTTTTGATTCAAGTATTTGAAGCATCATCTCCAAAGTACATAGGTACTTATTTTGTGTCATTGGAAGCTAAAAGTGCCTACTACATAACCTTGAAGAGAAATAGGGTAGGTACAAATCAAGATTTGGGAGTACCACCTTACTTCCTTGAGGTATCCATCCATCTCTTCCAACATATATAGATAGAACTAAAAGTAAGGATAAATATAAAAGGAAAAAGAATGAAGACCAGGCTAGTACCTCTCAAGTGAACTTCACACGCAAAGGAAGGGGTAGATGAGGAAAGCAAGGTAGGGAGAGATCCTAAAACACTCCATCTTCCAACATCTATGATCTAAACAACCAAACCACAAAAGAGTGCTTCAAGAACACAAGGAATCAAAGGGGAAGAAGCTTCCATAAAGGGAGCTATGGACAATCCAAGGATAGGCTCAATAATGGCGGAAGCAATTCTAATTACAATTACAACCAAGGCTACAACAACACACATTATCAAGGAGGTTTAAGATGAAGAAGAGATGATAACAACTACATAGAAGACCAAGAGGATTCTCTACTCATCATGAAGATGACATCCAAGAAAGGTAAAGATGATGAGCATCTTTTCCATATTGATTGTGGTTGTTCAAATCATGTGGCTAGAAATGTAGCATTGATATTTGACCTTGAAGAAACCAAAGGGAAGCATGAGCTGCAGAGAGGTGATGAGACTAAATACTATGTTAAGAAAATTGGAAATGTCAAGGCTTCTCATGGTAACATGAACGTCTTAAGTAAGGTTTTGTATGTGTGAACTATACCGAAAAACCTAATGAGTGTTGGAAAGATTGTTGAGGAAGGCTTACAGGTCAGATTTACAAGACATGGAGCATATGTGGAAGACCCTCAACAAGCCTTAAAGAAGATTGCAAATGTGAGAAATCTGCTACACTCATTACATTTGAGATTGAGGACACCATAAACATTACACTCTTCAATTACGAAGATCAAACCCTATTTGAACTAGAGATATGGCATAAAAGGCTAGGTCATATAGGAGACAGAACACTGAAAAAAATATGCAGGTATCAAAGTGTGCTTGGAATCCCAAATATGTCCAAGAAGCACATCATATACAAATGCGGAGCATGCCAATTTGGCAAAGCTCATAGGAAACCATTCAACAAAAAGGGGTACATGTATGAAGACTACTTGAACCTTGTGCACACATGTATGGGGTCCTAACAGAGAGCCATCAATCTTAGGATCAAGGTTCTATGTCTCATTTCTAGATGATTATAGTAGATGGACAATTTTTTACTACATGAAGCATAAGGATGAATTGTTTAGATGTTTCAAAAAGAATTTGGCATTGGTTGAAAACCAAAGAAGTAGAAGCTTGAAGAGGATCAGATCTGATGGAGGTGGTGAGAACTTTTCACATGAATTTGATTCATTCCTATAGGACAAAGGTATAAAGAGACAGGTTACAACAAGATATACTCCTTAACTAAATGGAGTAGAAAAGAGGAGGAGCAAACTGATAGTAGAAGATACAAGATCAAGGTTGAATGAGAAGAAACTACCCAATCACATATGGGTAGAGGTTATTCCCACACTCACATACTTGTTGAGAAAATATATTCATGATATGTTCAGAAAATTCAATATGAAAAACATCAAAAATGTTGGTGCACCCCTGGAACTAAGTATGGTGATGTATATTTCTATGTATGTGTATCTATTTGTATCTTTATGTGTGTGTATGTGTATGCCTATGTATTTTTATGTATGTGTATATGTATGTGTGTGCATTTATGTGGATGTATCTATGTGTATGTGAGGCATTTTAATGTATGTGTGTATATTTATCCATATGTTTGGGTGTTATGTATGTGTGTATATGTGTGCATGTTTCTATGTAGTTGTGGGTTTTTACAATAATTTATTATTTTTGATAATATTATAGCTTCAATGTTTTCATTGATGTTAATTTGTTTATTTTTGGCAGTTTAAAACAAAATGAGAGCTTAATGTGAATCCTACTTGAAATTTGTTCATTTAAAATGGAGGTAAGCATTAGAAACCAAAGTTTGAGTATGGATTCACATCTAAATGTTACACTTGATGAATGTGATTGTGGCAATATCTTTCTACATCTCTACAAATCTATGGTTACTCATAACTATTTTCACACTCATGTATGTATGTATGTGTATATATGTGGATGACTATGTTTGTGTATGTATGTTTACATGTATGTGTATGTATGTATGCTTAACTGTACGAATGTATATATATATATATATTTGTGTATGTGTGTGTATGAAAATTTATAACTTTAAATTTCTTTTTATATTGATCTTTTTTCTTGTTTGAGGTTAGGATAATAGGATAAATATTATCCTAAATGGAAACAAGAGAATAGTTGAGATACTACCTAAGACATGGTAGTATTTATAGACAACTACTTATTGATGAATCATTTCCTTAGTAGAAAGTATTAAAAATAGTTTATATTATTGTGAGTTACAATCCTCATATGTTTTATAAATATGTTATATTTGTTTTTCTAAAAAGGGGTTTGGTAGAAGCCTACTCTAAAGGTGCTAGGCTTGTTCACTTGTATAGTTTTTTTCACATGCTATATTCAATCTATGTTCTTCTACTTCATTAAATAAACACATATTAATACAGGCAAGAGAGTTGAATTAGGCAATACGTTATGCATAGGCCAAATTGGATATCATGTTTTTTTAAGTACATTTGTAAGCATATGTATGATTGAAACTATATTACAGTCATTTTCCTATGAAGACAATATACATGATTTGTGAGTAACTCTCAATTCGATATACTTTATTTTCTTTTTAGCAATGTTTTGTATGTTTTTTTATTTAAGTTTGTTATAACTAATATAGGAGTTTTATGGAGAGGCCGATATGAATGAACTGAACATACAAAAAAAGGATGGACAATATCGGTCCTCATAAAATATTGAACCATCTATCAACGATGCCTCTTCAACTAGATCATATCATTATGATGATCATGATGTTGTGGATTATTATGATCCTAAGGTGATTCAGACGATTGACACTTTACATTATATGTATTATGTACATTGATAAACACACACAAACATAGACACACACATAGATACACACACACACACACACACACACACACATATATATATATATATATATATATATATATATATATATATATATATATATATATATATATATATATATATATATATATATATATATATATATATATATATATATAAGTTATGTATTTAATTGTTTCTATGGTGTGAGTACATAATTTTAGTAATTTTGGAGTTTCTATGAGACTAAAATATTCTTCTGAAGTAAACTATATCATTTAAATGTACTAGTTATTTTTAATTCAGTTTATATTTAACATGTTAATGATTACTTTAATTCTATAATGAATTTATATTATGTCTGTTTGTTTGTACATGTAGGTATGTGCATGTAGTTAGGTGTCTATATGTATGTATGCATATGTAGATATATATTTGTATTTGTGCAAATGTGTGTATGTGTATTTGTATATGTAATTGTGTATGTGTATATGTAGGTGTATTTTTATGTGTATGTGTATGTGTACAAGAGGTACTCGGGTATCCATTCTCACAATATCAAGTTATAGAAGAATCTATACTTTCACACACATCCAACACTTTTATCTCTAAGCTCAAGTGAATCTAGTTCATTTACTATCTCTAAGCTCAAGTAAATCTACTTGATTTACCTACTATAATGAAAATGAAACTCAAGAAAGACTCATCATGACCCAAACTATGGAGTAAGATATCAATATGTCAATGATCAAGACTATGGATCCAAATCTTGATCTATCATATATAATAATCCAAACTATGGATCAAAATATATCCCATACAAAGTAAATTCCAATCCAATCTATGGAACTAAGTCCATCATGCCAAATGAAGACGTACTAAGAAAGTGTAGCAACTAGTTGAACTACCAACCCCTTCTCAATAATAACGTGCAAGACATTCCAAGTGGATGAAACTTGCTTTATCTCTGACCACCATCATCAGATCATTACTATGATGAAATCATTCCCAACTTGGAATGAGGTGTCTCTAACAAACTACTATAATAATCTGGCACTCCTAGATATAATGTGGACCATAATATGAGTCCACTAAATACTCTGAAAAATGTTAAGTAGATGTGTGCACACTCATAGCCCACTAGGCTGAGTAGCTAGCTCACCTCATACACACTACGTATGAACCATGGCCTATTCTCAAGCATATCAAATAAGCTAGTACGTACTCTATGCGTTTTCTTTAAATGCAATTGCCTATTCCTAGTTCTTCTGTGCAAACCTTGCCTTTCTGCTTCTAGGCTCCTTGCCTATGGACTTGCCTTGCTTGCAATCACATACAGAGTGACTATCTCAACTGCCGCTTTATGGTCTAATAATACGATGATCATATGAATGAACTCCAGATCATATAAAAAATACAATCTCAGAGACTTCTCTCCCATACCATCCATCCTACACATATGTAGAATACAAAGTTGGATGTCCCATACCACCAAACTTTATACCTGACATAGATGCATGTATGAGATTAAAGTCGAACACTTCTCTCAAAAATACAAGAATAGATCGGCGACAGTCCTATGACTCTATCACTCATAATTATCTATAACACCAACTCATCTTGAGTTCAGAAATGAGAAATTGTATTATAAATCAGCTTAACTAGAGTTGTGAAGGATGGAGCTTGCATCAAATATCAACTCATGCAACGATGGGAGATGAATAGTGATCCATGGAGAGCAAGATCTCCAAGAGATATGAGTGGTAAATGCTACCAAACTTTTTAAGATTGATTGAATAAGGAGCATGGAATCAAATAGGTACCAGGGAGTGAGACCGAGTGTTGGGCCACTATTTTGAATAATTTTGTAGTAGGAAAGTGAAGTTTGCAAGGTTGTGGACAAGTACCTACAGAAAGGGATGATTAGACCTAGCTATTCCCCTTTGCAACACCAATTCTTCTTGTGAAGAAGAAAGAAAAATCTAATAGGATGTGTGTTGATTATTGAGCACTCAATAAGATTACTATTAGACATAGATATCCCATGCTGAAGATAGATGATCTTTTAGATGCTCTAGGTTGAGCCGTTGTATTTAGTAAAATAGACTTAAAAAGTGGCTACCATCAGATTAGAGTAAGAGATCATGATGTACATAAGACAGCTTCAAGACCTATTTTGGGCATTGTCAGTATTTGATCATGCCATTTGGTTTGACTAATGCATCAAGTACATTTATGATGTTAATGAATTCCATTTTACTTCCATTCTTTGAAAGTGTGTTGTTGATTTTGTTGATGATTTGTTAGTGTATAGTAGGAGTGTGCAGGAACAAGAAAATCATCTAAGGTTAGTATTGAATGTTTAAAAAAAAAAATAGTTGTATGTAAATATAGAGAAGACCTAGTTGTTTCTTCCATGGATAGAGTATCTAGGGCATGTGGTATTGGTGGATGGGGTTCATATGGATTCCAAGAAGCTTTCACTTATTTTATCTTGGCCTGTTGGTGTAATTCAAGCCTTAACACTTGGCTTGGATATCAACCTTGAAGACTCAACATAAAGCTTGGACCTTGGAAGCCTAGCTTGGGTTAATTCATGAAGATATCACTTCAAGAATGAGCCATAGGAACTCATGCTTATGTGTTCTAACTTTTTACTCATTGTAAAAGTCATTGTGACTTGGCATGTACATGTAATCATACCTACTTGATTAAGTCGTGGAAAATTTGATTGATTGAGTGGGTGAATGATAGAGAGAATATCTCATTCACTTTTAGGTACAAGATTCTAGGAGATTTGAATTAGAGTTCAAATTCAAATCCTCACGCAAACTATATATATGTGAAGAAAAAAGTCGCGGATATAATTCACTCTTCCCGAGGCATTTCTGAGAAAATCTTTGAATGTGTGAGTGCTACACTATAGCCTACACATCTGAGTACCATTGAGCATCACTTTCTATGCCAATGGGAATGTACAATCAATAGATCTAATCAATATACTTACATTCATAATCTCTGGTTTCTCTGAGTGACCATCTTCAACTCTGTCAATTTCAACAACGCATATCTCACGATCTACTGAACCAAATTGGATGCTTCAAAGTGCATTGGATTCAGCTCAAAGTCTACTATACACCTACAAAGTTTCAAGGCTATTGGATCAACCATTAGAGAGAAATCTCAGTCAAGGTGCTCACTGGTCTGTGACTGTAAGTCTCCTAAAAAGTCGGGGGTGTATCGTATTTTGCTAAAGTGATTTCTCTGAGTATAGTTTATCATTTTCTTTCATTCGACTTGCAAATGGGAGCTTACTAAGCTAATAGAATATCCCTAGAAGGAATTTTGCTAATTGTAACTACACTGGTCACACTGAGCATAACACTGAGCAGGTGTCAATACCCAAAATAGCAAGTTTTTCAGGATTTTGAAGTCACAAGTAGTCTGTCTTGATTTGATCATTACTTATAACATTTGCAAAGCACATATATGGTTTCTTGGTATCATTTGGAAGCTCAAGGAGTCTACTAAGCATATCTGGAGTCAAAGGAGGGCAGGTGTGAAGCAGGTTTTGCAGCATCAACTCATTTCTTGAGTGCATCCAACCATCATTCCCAACAGTGGTATCAGAGCAAATAAGGTAATCATGGGTGATGGTTTCCCTTCCTTCATTGACAAATTAGACAGGAACAACTACCAAGCTTGGTCTCTAAGGATGAAGACCTATCTACAAGGAAGGAGCTTGTTTGGATTCATATCAGGAGATGAGGAATTGCCCTCATTCAAAGCTAGAGGCCTACCCACCAAGGAAGAGCAAGAGAGACTCAATCAATGGTGTGCAAAAGATGCTTTGGCAAGGTCATATCTTCTAAACTCTATTTCTGATTTCCTTCTACCACATATAAGGAATTGCAAAACTTCCCAAGAGACTTGGGAAACCTTGTCAACTTATTTTTCATCAACCACAAGGGCCAGAAAGAATCAGCTATGGATTGAGTTTACCACTCTTAGGAAGCAATCAAAGCAATCTGTCTCAGATTTTGTTACCAAAGTCAAGGACATTGCAGACCAACTTGCAAGTGTTGGAGAAGAGATTGAGGAAGAGCAAATAGTCAGACAAGTAATCAATGGACTAAAGGCAGATGACAAGTGGGAGAGCTTTACCACAGCAATGGACTTATACATGGACATCCAAGCACCTGATCTAAAAACCCTGATTGGACAACTCTTTACACATGAAGCAAAGATCACAAAGAATGGAGAGCAATCAAAAGGTAACAACCCCTCTGCCCTTTATACTGATAAGAAGGTAAAAGATAAAGGTAAAAGCAAAAAGGTTGATGAAGAAGGCTCTACCTCCCAAGCAAACTATGCAGGGAGAGGTAGATCTTCAAGAGGTAGAGGCAGAGGAGGTAAGTCAGGTAGGGGGAGACCCTAAAACCAATCTCCATGCAATATTTGTGGCGTGTCTAACCATACCACAGATGAATGCTACAAAAACTACAAGAACCAAAGAGGAAGAGGTCACCAAAGAGGAGGATACTCTCAAGGAAGAGGCAGATTCAATCTATCTCAAAGCTACTATGGCTACAACAATAATTATAACAACAACTACAATCACAATGGCAACTATCAAGGTGGATACAGAAATAGGAAAGACTACAACAACTATGCAGAGGAACAAGATGACTCCCTATTGATCATGAATATGACATTTAAGTCAGGTATCAATGATGATCACTTATTCTATATTGATTCAGGTTGCTCTAATCATGTAGCTGGAAATGTTGCATTACTTTCTGATTTGGAAGAACCCAAAGGCAAGCACCAAGTGCAGACAGGTGATGACACTAAACATTCAGTTGTTAAAGTAGGTAATGTCAAAACTAGTGATGGTAATCAGAATCTATTGAGCAGAGTATTGTATGTTCCAACAATCACCAAGAACCTAATGAGTGTAGGTCAGATTGTGGAAAAAGGTCTACAGGTCAGGTTTACTCAACATGGTGCATATGTGGAGGATCCAAGACATGGATTCAGAAGGATAGCCAAGGGAGAAAAATCAGGTAGATTGTTTACCTTTGAACTTGAAGACACTAAGAATATTGCTTTGTACAACTATAAAGATCAAACCCTATCAGAATTGGAGATTTGGCACAAGAGATTAGGTCACATTGGAGAGAGGACCTTAAAGCAAATGAGTAGGGATCAATGTGTGCTTGGGATACCTAATGTATCCAAGCAACACATGATATACAAGTGTGGGGCTTGTCAATTTGGTAAGTCACACAGATTGCCTTATACCAAGAAAGGTTTTATGCATGAAGATTATCTGGAATTGGTGCATACAGATGTTTGGGGACCTAGCAAGGAGCCATCCATATCTGGATCAAGGTACTATGTGTCCTTCATTGATGACTATAGCAGGTGGACTGTCTTATACTTCATGAAACATAAAGATGAAGTATTAAATTGTTTCAAAAAGTATCTTGCATTAGTTGAAAATCAAACAGGTAGACATTTGAAGAAGCTAAGGTCAGATGGTGGTGGAGAATACTTCTCCAATGACTTTGAAGATTTCTTGCAAGAAAGAGGCATCAAGAGGGAGATTACTACAAGGTACTCACCTGAGCAAAATGGGGTAGCTGAAAGGAGGAATAGACTCATTGTAGAGACAGCTAGGTCTATGCTAAATGAAAAAAAATTGCCAAATTATCTTTGGGCAGAGAGTGTATCTACTGCCACATATTTAATTAACAGGTTGCCATCAAAGACACTTGATGGAATGACACCCTATGAGGCTTGGCATGGTAAGAGACCATCCCTGGATCATTGCAAAATCTTTGGGTGTGTTGCATATGTGCATATTCCCTCACAGGTAAGGGGAAAGCTAAACCCTAAAGCTGAAGAATGTATCTTCATTGGTTATGATTTGAATCAGAAGGGATACAGATTCTACAACCCCTCAAACAAAGGCTTCAAGGTAAGCAGAGATGTCATCTTTGATGAGAATGATTCATGGTATGAAAATGAATGCAGGAAGGTTAGTCTACCTTATGACATGGAAGAAGACTTCCCCAAGCTTATCAAGCAAGAACCAATTCAGAAAGAGGACACAAGCTCAGATGATGAAGACACCATCAACATTGAAGAGTTCAAGGCTTGGAAATCCAAAGGGAAAATGAAGATGAAGAAGGATATACCAGAATCCTCAACTCAAGCTATGAGGAGATCTCAGAGAGAAAGTAAGAAGCCTATTAGGTATGGGTATGATACTTCCCTTGTAACCAAGCATTCTGTATATCTTGCAAAGGATCTCTTGAATGAAGAACCAGGTACATTTGAAGAAGCAATCACTAAACCAGAATGGAAGGAAGCAATGGATGAAGAAATGGAGGCTCTCAAGGAGAGTGACACTTGGGACTCGGTACCCAAGAAGGAATCTATGAAGGTGATAGGATCCAGATGGATCTACAAACTCAAAAGGAATTCAGATGGTACAATAAATAGATATAAAGCTAGGTTGGTAGCCAAGGGCTTTGCACAAACCCAAGGCATTGATTATGAGGAGACATTTTCTCCTGTGGCCAAGATGCCAACTATCAGAGTTATGGTGAGTGTAGCTGCATCCAAGAATTGGAACATGTACCAATTGGATGTGAAGAATGCATTCTTGAATGGATGGATATCTGAAGAAGTCTACATGTCACAACCACCTGGCTATGAAGATCCCAAGAAGGTAAATCATGTTTGTAAATTGAAGAAGGCTCTGTATGGATTGAAGCAGGCACCTAGAGCATGGAATTACAGGTTGACAACCTATCTCCTAGACCAAGGTTTCATAATGAGTAAAGCAGATACTTCATTGTTTATCAAAAGGAACAATCCAGAAGTAATATACTTGTGTGTCTATGTTGATGACATCATTATTACAGGAAATGATGTTCAGGGAATTAGACACATCAAAGGACAGATGATGAAGGAATTCAAGATCAATGATCTTGGATTATTGAAGTACTTCCTAGGACTTGAATTGATCTATACAAATTCAGGTATCTTTATTACTCAGAAGAAGTACATTCAGGACATGGTCAAGAAGTTTAATTTGCAGGAAGCTAAAGTCTCAAGCACTCCTATGGAGGTCAACCATAAACTCAGTGCTCATGAAGGAGAAGAACTCCAAGATATTACAGGTTACCAACGTTTGGTAGGTAGTCTAAATTATGCTACCTTAACCAGGATTGATATATCATATGGTGTTAGTGTACTTAGCCAATTTATGCACAAACCAAGAGTACCTCATTTAGAGGCAGCAAAGAAGATAGTTAAGTACCTAAAGGGAACACAAAATCATGGTTTGTACTTTCCCTATTCATCAGACATTGATATTAAAGTATATTCAGATGCAGATTGGGCAGGTTGCAAGGATGACAGGAGAAGCACATCTGGTTACATATGTTTTGCAGGTGATAAACCAATTTTTTGATCATCCAAGAAACAACCCACAATAGCTTTATCATCTACCGAGGCAGAGTATAGAGGGCTAGCAAATGCCACTCAAGAAGCCATATGGTTGAAACTTTTATATTCAGAATTAGGCCTATACACAAGGCCACCAGTCATCTTTGGTGATAACACAAGTTCTCTTCACCTTGCAGCTAATCAAATTTATCATGCTAGGACAAAACACATAGAGGTTCATTACCACTATGTGAGGGAGAAGTTACTTAGCAAAGATATTCAATTGTCATATGTGTCTACTAATATGCAATGTGCAGATTTGCTTACTAAAGCTCTGGATGGAAGCAAGCTATGCAGATTTAAATCATTGATTGGATTGCAGGAAGTAATTGAAGACTAGAGATGAAGACTTAAGCCAAAGTGTTTGGCTTGAGGGGGAGCTGTTGGTGTAATTCAAGCCTTAACACTTGGCTTGGATATCAACCTTGAAGACTCAACATAAAGCTTGGACCTTGGAAGCCTAGCTTGGGTTAATTCATGAAGATATCACTTGAAGAATGAGCCATAGGAACTCATGCTTATGTGTTCTAACTTTTTACTCATTGTAAAAGTCATTGTGACTTGGCATGTACATGTAATCATACCTACTTGATTAAGTCGTGGAAAATTTTTATTGATTGAGTGGGTGAATGATTGAGAGAATATCTCATTCACTTTTAGGTACAAGATTCTAGGAGATTTGAATTAAAGTTCAAATTCAAATCCTCACTCAAACCATATATATGTGAAGAAAAAAGTCGCGGATATAATTCACTCTTCCCGAGGCATTTCTGAGAAAATCTTTGAATGTGTGAGTGCTACACTATAGCCTACACATCTGAGTACCATTGAGCATCACTTTCTATGCCAATGGGAATGTACAATCAATAGATCTAATCAATATACTTACATTCATAATCTCTGGTTTCTCTGAGTGACCATCTTCAACTCTGTCAATTTCAACAAGGCATATCTCAAGATCTATTGAACCAAATTGGATGATTCAAAGTGCATTGGATTCAGCTCAAAGTCTACTATACACATACAAAGTTTCAAGGCTATTGGATCAACCATTACAGAGAAATCTCAGTCGAGGTGCTCACTGGTCTGTGACTGTAAGTCTCCTAAAAAGTCGGGGGTGTATCTTATTTTGCTAAAGTGATTTCTCTGAGTATAGTTTATCATTTTCTTTCATTACACTTGCAAATGGGAGCTTACTAAGCTAATAGAATATCCCTAGAAGGAATTTTGCTAATTGTAACTACACTGGTCACACTGAGCATAACACTGAGCAGGTGTCAATACCCAAAATAGCAAGTTTTTCAGGATTTTGAAGTCACAAGTAGTCTGTCTTGATTTGATCATTACTTATAACATTTGCAAAGCCCATATATGGTTTCTTGGTATCATTTGGAAGCTCAAGGAGTCTACTAAGTATATCTGGAGTCAAAGGAGGGCAGGTGTGAAGCAGGTTTTGCAGCATCAACTCATTTCTTGAGTGCATCCAACCATCATTCCCAACATGGCCTACACCTCAAGATGAGAGGCATTAATGATCGTTTCTAGGAATTTCTAGTTTGTATAAAAAATTCATCTCATCTTATTCATCGATAGTAGTACCTATGATGAACTTGCTTCAAGTTAAAGTTCCATTTGCATGGAAACATGAGCAGAAAGATAGTTTTGATACTATAAAAGAAGCTGTTTTAGAGGCTCTTATACTAGAGTGGTAGATCCACAGAAACCCTTTGATCTAGAGATTGATGCTAGTGCTAGAGCCATAGGGGTATTTTTGGGCCAAGATGGCAAGCTAATAGCTTTTGAAAGCAATAAATTGAGTAGCGAAATATTGCATGCGCTTAAATTCTAGAGACACTATCTTTATGGTGCAGACTTTAAGGTATACACACATCACCATACACTTAAATATGTTCGTAGTCAGCTAGATCTTCAAGGCAGACAAGCTCATTGGGCTGAACTTACGCAAGAGTTTCACATGGACATCCTATATAAAAGTGGAAAAGAGAATATAGTAGCTGATACATTATGATAGATACTGTATCAAATGAGCCTTATAGTTCTAGAAAGCTCATTTATTCGTAAGATGAAGGAAGCACAAGCGGAACAACCACATTTGTTGGAGATTATTAGAGCCATCAATGATGACTCTATAACAGGAGATGGGACAATTTGAGTTGTTTTTTCCCCTAGCAGGGTGAAGAAGTCCATTTCATATTCCAATTTCTTAGAGGAGAATCAAATAATCAAACACAAAGGAAAGTTTTGCATACCAAATTCTCAACATTTGAGAATAAAATTCATGCATGATAACAATGATGTGCCTTATGCAACACACCGTGGTATTGACAAGACAACAGAGATTGCTAGAAGAACATTTTAGTGGCCTACATTAGCTAGATATGTGAACACATATGTTCAACAATGCTTTATTTCTGAAGTCAACAAAGTAGAAAGGGTAGAGACACCAAGTCTTTTACATTTTTTTATAGATTCTAGATCATAAGTGGGATAGTGTATCCATGGACTTCATAGTCAGGTTACTATAAACCCAAAGGAAGTGGGATATTATCCTAGTTATGGTAGATAGAGTGAGCAAGATGGCTCATTTCATACCCATGTAGAAGACAATAGAAGCTCCACAGGTAGCAGAGTTGTTTATCCAACATGTTTTCAGATTGCATGGGTTACCGACATCCATAGTTTTAGATAGGGATGCCAGATTTAGAGGACACTTATAGAAGTTTATATCTGACAAACCAAAAGTGTAACTCAAGATGAGTCATATTGATCATCCATAGAAAAATGGTACAATTGAGAGGGTCACCCAGATTTTGAGGGACATGTTGAGGGCACATGTGTCTAAGAGACATACATATTGGGATAGTTATTTGCCAGTAGTTAAGTTTTCTTATAACAATAGGCCTTACAAGGTGATAGGTATGTCTCCTTTTGAGATGAGCTATGGCATAAGTCCCAATGCACCCAGTATCAAGGCATGCCAAAGAAATGTCCTAGTGCTCTTGAGTCCTTAGTGAATCTCCAAGAAGATTTAGAACTAGCTAAAGCCAAGATGAAGCAAGCCACAAATAGGGCTAAAGAGTATGGTGAGAGGAAGAGATCTCCTAGATCCTTTGAGGAAGGAGATAGAGTCTTTCTTCACGTAGCAACTATATCTACTTAACTCTCCACAGGTAAGTGTAGTAAGGTTTCACCAAGGTTTTGTGGACCTTGGAAGATAATTAATAAGCTAAGTGAAGTTGCATACTGATTAGAGGTTCCTTCTAATTGCAGAGTCCATGTAGTGTTTCAAAGCGAGTAAACTTCCGAAGTATATTTCTAGAGAGGATAATCTAATAGAGGTTATTGTTTCTTTGCAAAAAACTGAAAGCATAGATCATTCTCCAGATAGGATATTAGATGGGGGATAGAAATGATTGAGGAATCATGTCATCCACAATTATCTAGTAGCCTAGAGAGGATTACCACTTACTTGGAAATCAGAAGATCGGGTTCGCAAGTAGTTTCCCTCATTGATCATTAAGGAGAATGATCTTTAGAAGGGCAAGAGAGTGCGAGACATTGATCTAGAGGGATCATGATGTTGGTCCATAGGGATCATTCTATGTGTGTGAGGGACAAGGGTGAGCTAGCCAAGGTCCCAAGCTAGGGGGATACCCTAAGGTATTCAATAGTAACGGGGATAAGTGTTACATGATGGCCACATGGTAGGATTACACCATTCAAGATCATTACTATTTTTGGAATACAAGAGGGTACATATGGATGTGAGGAGAGTCACACACACATGATTCAAGTCTTTGCTTACAATTTACGTATTCCAAACACTATCCCCACAATGTAGTTCGAAAAGTTGAAAATGAAATAATTAACTATCAAAAGGCCTATGAAAATACTCTATGCTCTTACAATCACACACTCGTACTCCAACTTCACTCCCTAGAAACAATGCCCAATTTTGTATCAATCTATAGAAAGTTGAGCACCGCTTCAAGGACTTTCACCACTTCAAGGAGTTTCAAGGAGTATGACTTAATACCACTCATCTCTGCCCATGCCCATCTTGACTTGGTTCACATGCTCTCAACTCTTTTGTGTCTCCTTCCTACCTTCATCTTGTGTGCCACCATTTTATATTGAGTTTTTGCAACTTTCCATATTAAATTATGTGTGGGAGAAAAGGTGATATGTGATTTCGCCTCGATAAGGGCAGGGAAGGTCTTAAGTTTGGGGATGCGATGGATATTTTCCCATTTGTAACGGCCACATGAATGGTTAAGAATTTGTAGGTTTTATAGATGGTAAACAAAAATCTTCTATTTAAGGATGGGAGTAAGTAAACATGTGGCACATGTATTATCTCACATTTGATATTGATAGATTAGGAAATATCTATTGGGATACATAAATATAGATCATCTACCTCATCTCATATTCTCACTCTTAAAACCTTCAAGAAGTATACATTCTTGAATTTGAGGAGTAGTTTAATGCGGAGAGGGTTCCGAGAAAACATGTGATGCATGATGCAAGTGTGGATTCATTGATGAAATAAGTTCTTCATTATACTTTTATTGTCTTTTGAGTTATCTACTACTCACCTTTTAACGCTTCTATCTGCCCTGCAACATGAAGGGGTATGCAAGCAGCGGATTTCGGACGGCCAAATTCTTCCTCAGGAGGACATTTCACATGCGCAACTTTCTAGCTCAGGCATGCTTTGATTTGGAATCCTAACCAATTTCTATGCGTTTTTAGTAATTACTTATAAAAGATAACCTACCAGTAATTAAGGAGACGTCCTTGAACTGTCTATACATATTTGAACGTTACTCTGTAATCAGCCCAAAATGGACTATATTTCTCACAAGTGGGTTTTTAACTTACCGTTGAACTTTTTCTTGCCGACAACTTATTTCAAGGATCTGAGTGCTCCAATTTTTCCTTAGATTCACCCCATTCTTGTGAACAAGCGCTTTGTACCATAGTCTCCAACCTTCTTTTGCCATGTATATCCAAATTAATTACAGACCGCCATTGATTCTGGAATTAGACACAGCTAGATTACATGTAACTCCAGTAAACCATTGCCATTCTTAAATATAACTGCTCTCTTCACTGTTAAAGGAAGGGTGAAACTGAAAAAACAAATAAATTAGGACTAAGATTCATAGCCCTTACAGACGGATAACATGCACCGACTAGAAATTATGGTTATATGGAAATTGTAATTTTTTTCAATTGTAAGAAATCTCTCAGTTTTAGTCGGCAGTTGAAATATAAATGAGTACGAAGTAGATCTGTTTATATTTCAGTAGAGTAAGGGAAGAGAGCAAGTAGTGGACAAAGAACTACAGCAGAATCTAACGAATGGGAGTACTAATGTACACCGAAGTACCGCATATGATTTGGTCTCATCACGAATGACTAGTTTTTGGTGATGACGAAACTTTAATTATCCAAAAAATAATTACAGACGGCCACTTACTATTGAACATCTCCTACGAAGAATGGAACACTTTGCAAAGCAGATGCCTCGCATGGGATCGTCACAAGACTCGCCTTCTCATGGGACACGACACACCGAACTCGCTTGGTCTCAAATGGCACAATGGAAATAGCCTACTCAAAATCCCAAACATCAAAGAAACGGCTGACCACCAGATCAGCCTCAACAAGAAGTGGTGCCTGTCTTGGACGCGGCTTCGGTGGGACATGAAATTCATGGGTATCTGGCACCCCCTTATAGAGATTAAGAAGTCTGTCCTCTTATGGCAAATTCTTCATCGAGGAATTTGGACCAACCATAAGGCTAGCAAACTTTGTGGGATCCCTCCTTGGTGCAAACGCTGCCACCGGGCTATCGAAGATGTCCCACACGTCTTCCTTACTTGCCCCAACTCCTACAGAATCTGGCAGACGGTTGGAATGAAAATCAGACTTCAAAAACAGCTTAGCTGGAAACAAGTCCTTTTGGGAGAAGCGATCGGCTGCTCAGCGACACTCTGGAACGCCATCAGAGGGGAAGTCCTGTGGAAAATATGGCGGGAGAGGTGTGCTCTCAACTTCGGCGATCCCCCCAGGGAGTGGTCGATTGAGAAATCACTATTCCTCCTTGGCAAAAGGATTGTTAACAGTAAGAATTCCCCCCCCTTCAGGCACCATCAAGTCCTCCTTTTGATCAACAACAAGCTCAAACCCAAGTGGGCCCCGCATGAGGGCGATGAGAGGGTGATTAACCTTCTCTGTAATGCAACCTAGGATTCAATCAAGCTTCCCCTGCTTTGTGGGATTTGGGGGGTCCCGTGGGCACTAGTCCCCTTCTATTGTACCTTTGTTTCTTAATTTAATTCAAGTCCGGGAGAGTAGGCTATTGCCGAACTTCCTTTATATAAAAAAAACATAATTGCTTAATCTTTGTTCACTGTCAAAGACAGGTCAAACTTAAAATAGTTTTTTCCTGAATTGTCTTCTTCTTCATGGGCATTTGGAGCTTTTAGCGTCGACAGCAAAGAAAAAATGGAGTATCATGGAGGATTAGATAGAAATCCTTAGCCATGGATTTTTGGGCAAGTGGTTAGCCCATCATACTCATAGTCCGTAGATCATGAGTTCAATTTCTACAATTGGTATTAAAGTGTTAGACATTGATCCACAGGGATCATGACATTGATCCGTAGGGATCATTCTATGTGTGTGAGGGGCAAGGGCCAGCTAGCCAAGGTCCCAAGTTCATGGGATACCCTAAGGTACTCGGTAATAATGGGGATGAGTATTGCATGATGACGACATGGCCGCATTAGACCATTCCACATCATTATTATTTTTGGAATACAAGAGGTTATATATGGATGGGAGGATAGTCACACACATCATTCAAGTCTTTGTTTACCACTGGTATGAGAGCAAAAGATTTCTTGACATAAGTTTTCTTTCGCGTGATTTTCTTTTCAACCTTTTTGTATTTTTCCCAAATCATCTTCTTCTTCTTCTTCTTCGGGGGCATTTTAAGCTTTTAGCCTTTGGCATCAAAGACAAAAGGGAGTATTAGGGAGCCCAATAGGAACCCTCTTTGATGACTAGTCAGGTGCATCCATTCTAACCCACTTGGAGATACCTGCCCCATCCTTTGCCATCACTACTCATGCATGCTTAGGCCCTCCTCATAGCGGAGAGTGATAGAGAGAGAGAGCTTTCACCCCTAGGTACTTCTTGTTCTAAAGTAGAGGTATGCTTGAAGCTTATTTTGTATTCCTTTTTGGGTGCTTCACCAACCTATGTGGGAAAATACACACCTTCTCTGTGCATCCCTAAGGCTAAAGATGATGCTACAAAAGTCCAAAAGCACTGTTTTCTTTTCGAATTTCTTTTGAATCCATAACTTAGAGAGGATTAGGAAGTAACCCTTATCCATGGATTTTGGGGCAAGTGGTTAGCCCATCATACTCCTAATAGGTAGATCATGAGTTCAATTCTTACAATTGGTATGAAAGTGTCAGACATTGATCCACACGGATCATGATATTGGTCCATAGGGATCATTCTGTGTGTGAGGGACATGGGCTATCTAGCTAAGGTCCAAAGTTTAGGGGATACCCTAAGGTACTCGGTACTTATGGGGATGTGTGTTGCATGACGGTGACATGGCCGGAGTAGACCATTCCACATCATTGATATTCTTCAAATATAAGAGGTTATATATGGATGGGAGGAGAGTCACACACTTATCATTCAAGTCTTTGCTTACAATTGGTATTAGAGCAAAATATTTGTTGACATCAGTTTTCTTTCACGTGATTTTTTTTCAACCGTTTTGTGTTTTTCGCAAATCATCTTCTTGTTCTTCTTCATGGGCATTTGGAGCTTTTAGCTATCGGTAGTAGAGATAAAAGGGAGTATTAGGGAGCCCCATAAGACCGCCCTCTGATGACTAGTTAGGTGCATCCATGCTCACCCACTTGCAGATACTTGCCCGATCGTCTGTGGTCAATGCTCATGCATGCTTAAGCATTGCTCACAACCCACAATGATAGAGAGAGAGCTTTCACCCCTACCTACCTCTTGTTTTGAAGATGTATGCTTGAAGCTTATTTTGTATTTCTTTTTGGGTGCTTCTCCAACCTATGTGGGAAAATACAAACCTTTTGTGTGCATCCCTAAGGCTGAAGATGATGCTACAAAAGTCTAGAAGCACCCATTTTTCTTTAATTTCTTTTGAATTCAGAACTTAGAGCTTTCTCATATTTGCTCTACTACCTACTTTATCACTTGTTTAGCCATAACTTGGGCATATCTCCTCCAAATACAGAGCTCTTTGCTCCTCTTAATTGTTGTCTGAGAGCTCTTTCCTTAGAGTGGCTGCAAGCCATACTTTGGCTTCAATATTAGTCATCTTCAAAGCTTGGATTTTGATCTTTCATTGTTAATGACCCTCTTTCAAGCATCATTTTGAAGGACCAACTATCAAGAGAGTCTTGGAAAGCTATTTGGAAGGCGTGTGGACCATCCTCAGCACCTATGCACACCTACATATTACATCTTGAGCCTCTAGATAAGTTTGTTAATTAATATGCATTATTACCTTCTTTTTGCTTTATATTGCATATGGAAATTGCACATTTTCATAGTAGGTATAGTATACGTATAGTAAGGACATGAACTAGTACTGTACGGTGCATGTATTCTTGTTTGCACAGATAGGTAAGTATTTTCTTGCAAGTTTTGTGAGGAAATAGAAAGAAAATTCTCAGGGTGCATAATCCCCTTTGGTGTATTTGTAGTAAGATTGTGCCTTTTGGCTTCATTATTGAGGGAATTGCTTCTCAAATACTTGGTTTTTTTATTTTGCGAAATTGCACTATTATGCTACCAAAAACTTATAAACTTTAGTATGCATATGCATTAAAGAATACAAAAAATACTAAAAATTTTTTGCTTATTCATTTTTTATTAGGAAAGGCTTGCTATTTGTTTTTGTTCTGCTCCAACCTTTGAAAACCACAAAAAATTAAAAAATAAAAACTGAAAAATAATAAAAACATTAATTGACCATCAGCATCATCTAGTAGACTCAAGACCATCATCCCCTTGTAGGAGATATATACTCATGGAAGAGCACCCTGTAGATCCCATTCCCACCACGAGTAATAGGGTTCCTGGCAACTGACAATGTGCTCTAACTCTCAATGAAGATGGTGGTGGCAGAAGGCTGACCAACACCCAAATCATCCATAAGGCGTTTGAGCCACACACACTCAAGAGTCGTTGTAAGAGTTGCCCTATACTAATCGTCACAAGTGGAAGTGGCCATAGTAGGATGTTTCTTACTAAACTGGGATATACATGAGCTACCAAGCATGAAGCAGATGCCACTAGTGGACACATGAGTGTCAAAGCAACTAGCCCAATCAGATTCAGAAAAAACATGCAAATCTAGCAGTAGTGATCCCCCCCCCCTTGGGATAAAACAATCCAGGTATCTAAGTACCACTCAAGTAGCAAAAGATGCGCTTAACTGCCTGCCAAGGCTTGACCCCTGGGCAATGGATAAACTATCTCATTTGTGAGACAGCAAACTAAATATCTGATCGAGTAATGCATAAGTAAATTAGGCATCCAACATCCTGCTGATAGAGTACATCATCAAATGCATCTCAATCTTAAACCTGTCTCCATAGGAGTGGCAATAGGCTTACAATCTTCAAGGCCAAAATGCATGAAGACTCAATCTTAAACCTGTCTCCATAGGAGTGGCAATAGGCTTACAATCTTCAAGGCCAAAATGCTGCAATAATGTGTCAATATTTTGTTTGACACAAATCCATTCCACTATCAACTTGCATAAACTGAATGCCCAAATAGTGATGCAAATGACGTAAATCAAACATCTCAAATGAGGCATGCAAATCAACCTTAAAATCAGCAATATGCTTCTCAATAGGACAAGTGAGTAGCATGTCATCAAGATAGACAATAATGATCAGAAGCACATCATTAGCATGCTTAATATATAAGGTGCTCTCAATTGCAATGTTCTCAAAACCATGTGCAATCAGATAGATGTATCTTCTCATACCAATCACATGGTGCTTGCTTTAAACCATATAATGCCTTCTTTAACTTGCACACCTTGTTTTCATGCCCTTTCTGCAGAAAGCCACGTGGCTAAAAAACATACACTTCTTCATGCAAGTCACCATTCAAAAATGTAGTTTTAATGTCCAATTGATGTACATTCCAATGATGATGGGCTACAAGTGCATAGATGCTCGGAATAGTAGTCATATGGCATGTGGAGCAAAGCTCTCATCAAAATCAATGGTTCTTTCATGTGCATAACCCTTTGCAACAAGCCTAGCCTTATATTTGTGAACTATTCCATCATGCTTATGCTTTATCTTGTAAACCCAATAGTAGTCATATGGCATGTGGAGCAAAGCTCTCATAAAAATCAATGGCTCTTTCCTGTGCATAACCCTTTGCAACAAGCCTAGCCTTATATCTTTCAACTATTCCATCAGGCTTACGCTTTATCTTGTAAACCCACTTAGTGCTAGTGGCCTTCTTTCCAGGAGGCAAGTCACATAAAGACCAAGTACCGTTCTTAATTATAGCATCATATTCAGATTCCATAAGAGCCATTCAATTTTCTAAATTTTGTGTTTCGTGAAATGAAATAGGCTCATTTTCATTACAGAGATGATGCATCCATGGCATAGCAATCTGATGCAAAAGAGGCATTATGAGAGCTCGATCGAGTATGATATGACAAAAGTGCATCTCATTTATTGTCACACAAAGTCTATACCAACCATTTTGGCATAGTTCTTTCCTCCTCAATATCAGCTCTCTCATCAAGTGCATCATGTAAATCTGCATAAAAAATGGGATGATCTACATCATCACATGAAATCCCCAAAGGCTAAGAAGTTGCCTCATTAGGACTAGCACTAGACTCTGCATCTACAAAAAGAGGCAACAAAGTATCATACATGTCTTTGGACCTAATAGATGTCTCCTTAGTACATGAAGGCAATGGCTGAAGAGCATCTTCCACAAAAACAACATCACGGCTAACCAGAATGCATTTAGTCTATGGATGATATAGACGATTGCCTTTACTTTCAGAACTCTACCCAACAAAAATTCATTTGTCTACTTTATCATCCAATTTTCTATGATGTTGTTTTGGCACTAATGCATATACCAAACAACCAAAAACATGCAGATGAACAACAGATGGCTTACGATCATGCCAAACCTCATATAAAGTGATAGACTGCAGTGCTTTTGTGGGACACCTGTTAAGTACATATGTTGCACACATGATAGCCTCAAGCTAGAAACTATGTGGTGAAGCCTGATTCTTGACCATACACCTTGCCATCTCCAAGAGTTATGTGTTCTTTCGTTCAACAACTCCATTTTGTTGAGGTGTATGTGGCTCTACATTGGTGTTTTATCCTACGTTTAGCCAAAAATGCATTAAAATGAGAAGACATATATTCCTCCGTAGATTAGAACGGAGGGAGCCCATTTTACATGCTGATAGATTTTCAACCAAAACCAAAAACTTTGAGGCACATGAACACTTTTGACTTTGCCTTCAATGGATATACCCATGAATGCTTGGAAAAATCATCGATGTTCTAAAAAAGTCCAAAGCCATTGTGGTCAGTTGCTTTAGTCAATTCCCTAACACTTGTGTGGCATGGGCCCACACGGTTAGAGAAATCCAAACCCTCTCTACCCGATTTAAGTCTCTTAGTAGAGTTGTTAGAGCTAAGAGAAGAACTGAAATTGCTAAGGAGATTGACCTCTTAGGTTCCTCGCAAGACTTAATACGATGGATTTGATTTTATCTCTCCAAGAGAGATTGAAATTTGAAGAGTACCTTGAAGCTAGGAGTATACACTCCTCTTTAAGAGAGTTTTGGGTAGAGAATCTGGATAGACCTAACAACAACATGTTTTCTTTATTGAAAAAGAGGAAAAATAAAGATTTTGTTCCTTTACTTATGAAAAAGTCTGGTGGATTTGCTATCAATGATGAGGAGAACTTGCAAGAGGCTACAATGATGTTTTCTCCAAAGTGGGGGGAGGATATCCGTGGATCCGGGGCCCACATTTCTCTTAAAGGGAAAAAATATATTCCTCCTGGCATGGTTGCCTTGCTTGATCTACCCCTCATTGCGAGTGAGATTAAAGAAACCATAGTAAATTGGAACCCTACAAGACTCTGGGCTGAATGGGAGTGCTAATGAGTTTTTCATTGCACTCAATGATTTCCTATCTCCATTTATTCTCTTTATTTAGGAGAGTCTCTCTTCCTATTGAAATTAACACTCAAGTGATAAAATTAATTCATAAAAGAAGGTCCTAAAGAGGATTTGAATAACTAGAGGCCAATCACTTTTCTTACTAGTATATATAAGATTCTAGCCTCCTCCATTGCTAGACAACTTAGCCCTTTGATGAAAGACATTATCCTTCTCGAGCAGAAAGGATTCATTAAAAGGAGGTTTATTTAGGATGCCATCATATCTTTTGTGGGAAGGGATGGATTATGCTAATGATTCCAACTAACATTTTTATTTCTTTAATATTGAGTTAGAGAAGGCCTATAACAAGATAGAGTGGGACTTTGTGATGCAATTTGTGCATGACATTGGAGCTGGTAAAAGGTTCATTAAAGCGGTCAGTACTCTTCTTGGCAATGCTCACTCTAGGGTTGCTTTGAACGGGAACCTCCCTCCTCATTTTAGACTTAGAAAATCTATTTGAGAGGGATGTCATCAGGCTCCCCTCATCTTTGCTATAGCTAGTGATGCCCTTGGGTGGATCATTAAAGATGTTATTAAGCATAAGAAAGTTGATGGCATTTCTATGCCTCCAAGTGATAAGTAGTTATTTTTCCAAGCCTTTGCTAATGACACTAATATCCTTATTAAAGTTGAGGAACATTATGCTTCTTGTGTTCTTGAGTGTCTTAACACTTTTTGCCTTGCTAGTGATTCTTTCATCAATCATAAAAAAACTTCCTTTAAGTCCTCTTCTAATATTGTTCCTTTGAACATTGAAAAGATAGGTTGTGAAGTCATCAAAGATGGTGAAATTTTTAGGCTCCTTGCTATTCCTATGGGTTTCCAGATACGTTTGCATCAAAGGTGGGAGTGGGTAATAACTTCAAGAAAAAGTTGTTTATGTGGTATGCCGAGAAATAATTGCAAGGACCTCTTAAACGAGATTCTAGCATGCACACTTCAATGCTCCCATTGATCCTTAGATTCATCCCATTGTTATGAAGACGGGCACTAAGATTCATAGCCCTTATAGATGGATAACATGCACCCACTAGATCGTATGGTTGTCTGTAAATTGTAATTTTTCGTTAGGAGATAATCTTGATTGCAAATAATTTTCCATTCGAAGAGAATCTTGATTCAAAGTCTTTATAGATGGATAACATACCCATTAGATCGCATGGTTGTCTGAAAAATTTAATTTTCCATAACGACTAATTTCCAGGATCTCTAGAATGAGATTCTAGCATCTACTTTCCATGCACACTTGAACATGAGATTCGTCGTAAGAGTATTGAATGAATGGCTAACACGTTATGACGACGAGACTTTCAAACAATGGGCACTCTTTTCTTACCATGTTTTGCATTTACACAGGGACTTTTAGAAAGTTTGAAAAACTATGTAGAATAGAGAAAAAAAAAGTATAAATTGGAACATCCAACCACAACTAATTGCAAGGATCTCGAAAATGTGATTCTTGCCTCTGCTTTCCATGCACTCTTGAACATATGATTTTGTTTCCTAATGAGATTAGTCATAAGAGTGGTGAAAGAATGGCTAATTTTTTATGATGATGAAACTTTCAAACAATGAGAATTCTTTTCCTGCCACGTTTTCCATTAACAAGTATGTCCACAATTTTCCATTGTCAAGTATGATCATATCCTTGATTCATGTCTGACAAGTAAGCTTAAGTAAACAAGGAATCGAAGCACAATTCTTCCAGCTCAAAAGTAACAAATGGTTTTCCAAATTGAACTAGTACTCAACACTTTCTACGTAAATATCTATTATACATCATCGAAGTTGAAAATTAGTTTTGATGAAAGAGAATTTGCTAATATTGGTAATACGTTGCAACTCTCGAATACATTATTACGAGATTGAGACATAGATCATAAGAAAGTCTTGAAGTAAGAACATGAAGCTAGTGTGAGGTGTTAGAAAAGGTTCATCCCTCAACTCATATATTTCATACAACTTCTTTCTTTCTCATCCCTCAAATCTACTTTAAATTTTGCTTCCACACATATACTTGCTAGACGCAATCAGAGAATTATTTGGCGGTCTTGTTGATTTTTTCTATTGGCAGTGCATTTGAAGTTGCTTCTGGATGCAGTCTTTTGGTGATTAAGTTTCCATCATCATTTTCATGATTTGGAAACATTTTGAATGCGAATTTCCCTCCCATCCAACTTTTTTATAGCACTCTTTCCCACTTTTCAATTCTTGTTCTTGATGGTATTAGAGGTGCTTTATGAGGTGCATTTGTAGTGCATCTTATTATCTAGAAATTTTTTTCAATACTTTATTAGCATACCTTATATAGATAATTTAATTTCTTCAATGTTATATACACCTCCTGGGTGAGAGCATCTTGGAAATATATTTGTTCTATTTGTGTGAAGGAAGGAATCCATAACTATGCACATGCAAGTGCAAGGTTGTTCTTGATTTTCGTTTCACTACACACCTTTAGATGAAAGAAGTGGTTTAGGAGAGGTCCAACACTGTGGTTAGGAATAGTAGTACAAGGGGATCACCAATGCAACAATATTCCACAATGCATGTTTGATTCTCTACCCTATTGCATAAAGGTTCCAATTTCTTCTTTCTTTGTTATCTATCAATCATAGTATTCCGACCTTAAGGGGGCTATTACGTTGCATGTTTGGGACTCTCGTTCATTGGGAAGTGATCCAAGTGCTAAATCATTGTGATCAAAGTCTATGGGATCTCACATCAAATCTAATCATTTTTCAACATGTTCCTTAGGCCTTGCCATTGACAGGGAATGGTGGAACTCCTTCATTTTTATAGGAAACTATTTACTTTGGGTTGGTGCTTGCTTAAAATGGAATGTAGTGATTATGAAGTGTACATAGAAAGTGTCAAAATTTTCGGGTGAGAAGCATGGAGATACACACACACATACACACACAAGGAAGAGACAAGCAAGACACAATGGAAGGTTAAAAGTAGATTCTATTACTCAAGAACAATCTTACAAGCTTAAGCTCTCACAAGTCTACACTATCTCATACTATCTAACCTCAAAAATGAGCTCTCTAGCTTTACTTATAATTTTTAGATTAGTTTTGACCGGTTTCACATCTAGTGTCTGGCATGTCAAAAAATGGGTTCTAGGTACTATTTGGAGGTCTAAATGAGGTCTAGAAATAGCCAAAATTTGTATGCTCGTTCTTTCTAAGCTCCTCAAGCTCAAGAAATCCTCAGCTTGCACAAAATGGTGCTACTTATTACAAAAGTGGGTGTTTCTATGATACATATGCTACAAGAGTGATGAGAATCACTATGTGAGGTTTTGATCAAGTAATCTAAAATATATTTCTTGAAAAGAAAAGATTGCATGTCTCCCCACGACTTCCTCGTAATCTGCAATCACATGCTTGCTCATCATCTGTGCCTTTGGCTACTTCCAACACCCCCTCCCTCTTGCATCTGTCGTCCTCCACAAAACCTTGTTGTGGGGTCTGTCGGATATAGTTTTGTAGGAGGTCATGAGCGAGGGTGTGCTCCATGCTGTGAATACCTTGTGCAATATCAGCTTCATGTCTTTCCCAATCTATGGGTTCATAGGCAAATAATTGAAGTAGGTGTGTGGGCGTGCTTATGAAAACCTCATATTGGTACTCCCAAATTCTGGTAGTAAACATCTCTTCAACTGTCTTCTTATAGCATGCCGATAAATACTTGATTCAACAGTCCAAATAATAAAGCACCCAGAGCGATGGAATTGTGCTCATACCATATGCTAAGTCTTGATTACCATGCTCAAATCCTGGGGTGTTAACATGCGGTGCTTTGATGCAGCGGAATATTTTGAATATAATCTGTACCATGTCAAATATTTTGACAGTCATATGTGTGGCAACATCATCCTTGTAGTGGAAGTGGGGGAGCCAGTGGCGAATCAAGGCCATCATGTATCCGACTGTGGGTGGCATCTGGGATGGAGTGAAATAAGGATAATTAAGTTGTCCTAGCACTTCTTATTATTTTGGACTTTGATTGTGAATGTCTTCCAAGAGCGGCATCTTCGCATAGGTCCCCAACATGGGTTATACTTCAAATGCAAAGGTGCCTTGACCCATGTGCTCATCATTTCTAGATGTTTTTGTAACAACTCCTAGCACCAATTTGGTTGAAAGATTTGACATTTTTGTGTTTCCAGTGGCAAGTCATTAGGCTCAAACTGAGTTGGATGTGATGATTTCTTGCGTGTCTCTTTTTCAATCACCAATTGATATTCCATCATTAGCATAAAATATTGTTTATATTGAAGCTCATGGCTTGATATATACCTTCGAGGGGCCAAGTGAGCAAAGTAAGGTGATTGTAATATGTGTTCCTCTATCATAGCCATGGCATGTAATTGTGCCTCCACCTCTATTGAGTGGATCTGTCCAAGTTCTTGTACTGACTTCATCCATAAGGGTGTAGGGAGTTCAAAAGTGTCTTGGCCTTCACTCGTGATATGTCTGGCTAGGATGCGTTGTGGTTCATAGGCCTCTTCATAAGTTTCCTCGACAGGGGAAATGGGAATATAGGTCTTGGAGAGATGGGGAAAGGAGGAAAGAATGTAAGGAGAAATGGATTGGGAGGAATGCTGGGAGTTAGAGAGGGAAGGGTAGGTTGAAGGGTTACATAAACAGTTTGTAGGGTTGAGGCAACAAGGGCTTCTACTACAACACTATTGGCGAACCTGGACGGTGTGGTAGAGGTAGGGTGTACAAGGGAAGCTGGAGTTGTGAGATGTGAAAGAGGGTTAGGTGGAGTGGTGGGTACTTTGACAATGGTCGTGGTAGTTACAGTAGAAGGATGAGGCAGGGAGTCGATGACTATGGTCACTTCTTCAATAGGGTCTTCCAGAATAAGTCGAGCTTCCCTAGAATGGTTTGAAGATGGGGCATCCATTGGTATCCAAATATACTGACCTGGCTTGGCTAGTAGATCGATTCATCATGGGTGAAACTTAGATAGCGGCTTTCTTTGTAGATATCATAGTGCCTCATTGGTTCCACCTGATTTAGCTAATTCTTTGAAGCTTTGATTGAAAGCTTCTTTTAACTGTCTTATAGCGAGTTCCTCCTCTAGAATGGCTTGAATTTATTCTTCTAAGAGTTGCCTGTGTGGCCACATTATTAGCATAGTGTGATATAGTTTCTTGATTGCCAAAGTATAGGCAACTGCTTCTAACGTGTCATCTTTGTGTGTACTTGTGTCACCTTGAGCTTCGGTTTGCTATTCATGATCATCATGCTACACATCCTCTTGAGAGTTGCAGTTGTCCTCACTCACTTCATCATCAACATTCTCATTATCCGTTTCTGTTCTCCTGTCTTCGGAGTTGGATACTACTTGCTATTATGGTTGATGAGGGTGCATGGTGAGGTAACTAGGACATTCATATTCTTGTTAGAAAAATTACCCTTTTGAAAATTGGAATTTATTGGAGAAGGCATAATGCATTTCAAAGTCAAAGGTGGTGTTCATTGGTTTTGCCTCCAAGTTGGGTATAGGGAAAGTAAATGCTTCCGCACCAATCATGGTGGCCAATTATGCTACTATAGTGGTAGGTTCCTAAATGGTAGTTGCTTGAGAGGTCACCACACTCATAGTACCTTCTATGATAATAGGTCATGAGAGGCATATATGGATAGGTTGTACAGGTGCGTGACGTTTTGTTGGTGACTATTCTAAGGACGGTTGAGGTGACAAGGACTTTGAAACTTGTAAGCACGGGATAGAGCCGTGCATGCATTTACCTGCCCATCCCTTGCTAGCTTTCGTGGCCTTCTTGGTAGCTCCTTTGAATGCCTTCAAATTCTTCACTAGTATTACACGTTCTATGGGAAAATCATATGCCATACACATGTAGACAATTCAAGTTAGAGTGCAACAACCATGGATGACATGTTTCCTTTCCCATCTTCACTCAGCTAAATACAACTGCTCGATAATCCAACTAGCCAAATCTATGGTTTGGGGCCGAATGGATGCTACATATAATCTGAACCAAATATGCTTGCGAGAAATAGTGAAGCGATCCTGAGCTGGGAATGCAAAGTGTTGCAAAGATATGTGTAACATCTTAAAGAGCTTAGTTGTAATGGCCAAAATATCTTACCATTTCAAAAAATCACCATGCTTCATCGGCTCTACAATAAGCCTTTCATGCTCTGTCGGCATGTGAGTTCCGTGGATCTTAATTGCTACCCGAGTCAGATCTTTTGAAAGATAAAACTTCTTGTACGGGGGGTCATTTACCAAAGATGGAAGAATGAAAGTTCCCAACAATTCCTTATTCTGGGAGGTCTGAATTGTAGTAATCACGTAAAAGCATCTATAAAAGTCAGGTTTGGGAAATGGATCACTCAAGTATTGCGTAAAACTTGATCCTACCCAAATGTGTTTTAACTCTTCTCTATTTTGAAGCACTTCAAATTCTCTCGAGAAAAATTGATACTTGCCCGACTTAATATTATCAAAACTCAGAATGGCCTCAAAAATAAAGTTGACATCTACTAAAGGTCCTGCTAGACTTTGGAACGAATCAGAATTATGGTGAACTTTTTTGGTGTATCCCATAGGAGGATCATCAATCGACATTGTTCCTTGGAAGCCTTGAAACTCGAACAGTTGTAACGTAGGATGTGGCTCAGCCTGTAAGTTGCCAAAATTGACCACAAGTGCAGTAAGGCTAGCTGTAGAGGGTCCTTCTATCTGCATGATGAGTGATGCAAATGTGGAGGATATCTACTACAAAAGATTAGCACAGTAGTATGGAGATTAATAATGATTCGATTAAAGTGAGATCAGAATCTCTTTCCATAACTTATGTGTAATCCATGTAGCTGAGTGTTGTCAAGTGGTTTATGGCATGATTTTCTCATAACTAATGCAGGTCTCTAGACACGTACATGCTTTAGATAGTACATGCATTCCTTGATGAGATGTTATTACAAGTGATGTTTGGTTAGTGTAGTTGCGTTTATGGGAAGTTCAATTGTGAACAAATTATTACAAGGGGGTTGGTTATTCGCGATGGGGGTAATGTTATACAATGGGTCATGAGAAGGCTTCTAGATACATTTGGGTACCCTTTTCAGCCATGGAAGAAGTATGAGCCACCAAGGCATTTGAGGCAGCCCCCTTATATGTATCCATGCAATACAAAACATTTTATAATGTACCAGACATCACGATAACATTGCCATTGCTGAAATCATGAACCATACAATTATCATCAACAAAGTGTACACAAAGTCTAGCTTTGGTAATCAACGGAACTGAAATTAAGTTATTCTTGATACTAGGCACATACAATGCATTTTTTCAAGAGAATCACACCTCCATTTGGAGTCGTAAGCTCAATTTCTCCTACTCCAATGATAAGATAAGAGGCATTGTTTGCACACACCACATGTCCTCCTTTAGGTGCATCTTTCAAAGAGGCAAAAAAATATTTTGCATGATGTTATGTTCTCTGAAGCACCACTATCAAAGAACCAATCCGAATCAGCCTCACCCACAACCATACATTTAGAATGCAAAGAAGCATAATAATGACATGTCACAACACATGCCCAAAAATCTTGAGCCATGTTAGCTTCATCATTCTTTACATTTGCTGAATTTTCACCAACAGACATGCCGGATTCCTTCTTCTTTTCATTGCGTTTAGCAAGATTTCTACACTCATCAATAGTATGACCAGCCTTCCAACAATATTTGCATCTCTTCTTCTTTTGCAAATCAGCATCATTAGAGGAATGAGTGGAAGAGGAAGCTTGAGGCTTTGGTTTTGATGAACCCAAAGCTGAACCATACTTGCTTTTCCCCTTTTGTGAGATAGCAAGTGCTTGTGTTCCCTCAATCAAACCACTCCTATTCACTCTAGATAGCTCTTCTTGCAAAAGAAGACACACAAACTCATCAAATACATACATATTAGGATTTCCTTTTGCAACCAAACGGAGAGTAGTAGCAAAGCTTTGAAAAGATTCTGGTAATCCTTTCAACAATGTAGAAATGAGTGATGCATCCGGAATGATCTCATCTATGTTCTCCAATTGCTCTTTTAAGTCCTTGATGCGTGTCACATACACATGCACCGACTCATTTTCAGCCATACATACATCCTCAAGTTGCTTCCTCAAGTATGCAACACGTGCTTCATTACGCACGGCATACAAAGAAGGAAGAGTGTCCCATGCCTATCTCGATGCAATACATGACCGAATGTGTGGAACTATATGACGCTTCACTGAACGTGCAATCAAAGCATGAGCTTGAGCATATTTTCTAGCCCATCTAAGCTGCTCCTTTGTAGGTGGATAAGGAGAAACCACTCTACTCGAAGAAGAAGCTACGTCTATGAGAGTAGACTGTATATTAGAAGAACTTGCGGGTCTTTGATCTACATTTGCCACTATGTTCCAAAGTTTTTTAGCAACAAAAACATGCTTCATCATGTAAGACCACATCAAATAGTTGGTCCCATAAAGCTTATCTTCAGCTTGAAGCATGCCAAACAAGTCATTCTTGCTTGCCATTTCACTAAGGAACAAGAATGTGACAAAATCTTCACTTCGACAAAAGCTGAAATGAATGCTGAAATTTCAGCTCATAAATTGTCACTCTGATGGCAATTTCGACTACATGAATGGCTTCGAAATGGGAGTAAAACCTCAGCCCACATGGTGGAAATGTTTCGTGGCTGCTGAAATTCACACTTCTATGCTCCAAAGTCGATTTGCACTGTTAAAGTGCACGCGCACCACGATGCAAAAAATCAAAACTTGAGAAAGAGCTAAACCTGCTCTAATACCACCGTTGGGTGTGTGTAGAAGTGTGAGAGACACACAAGGAGGACAAACGCAACAAGACGCACAGAGAAGACGATGGCTGGACTAGCTCTCTCTATGGACGATGAACTCAATAGAAGTAAGAGTTGAATAATATCCCTAAGTACAAAGTACCATCACATATGAGAGTATCAAGTATGCGGTAACATGGGGAAAAAACCTGTACCACTATAGTAAAAAGTGCCCATGTATAGGTAGAAGGTTCACATCAAAGCTAACAAGGAACACATAAGTGTAATAGTATGTTGAAAAATCAAACTTCATATTCGAATTGATAACTCATAGAATATAGAACCCTTGAAGAGGACATTTGAAACACACAAATTAAACAAGATAATATGTCCAATAAGCTATAAATCATGTAATTTAGATAATTTTTGGTCAAGAAGCACAATTGACAAAATTAGACTACCTATCCATTAAGGAATGTTAAAAAACTAGACTATACTCTAAGACTGGCAACTCACCAAATACGAAGCCTTTGAATATGATGCTCAAAACAAAAAAAAAAGTAAAGAGGATAAGGTTTCCAATGAGTTCTTAAATGTCATAAACGATTATATAAGCACTCTGATCTAAACCGAACAACATTACTTTGTACAAACTAACGTGTAGCTAGAAATAGTTTATGAGAGGACAAACAGAGAAAATTGCTTCTAACATCAAATTCGACTACTAAAGGTGCATGCATCTTTCTATCCTTGTTGATAATGTGATTCTACTCCCTTTTGTGGCTAATGAACATGTGAAGAAGTTTGCAATTTCTTAAGTCACCACTTTCATTTGTTTGCCCTCTACAAGGAGTCAATATTCACCACGAATTTTGATGATATTTTCTTTTCATTCTTATAAATATATTCACCTATACATTTACATTTGGTAACTTTATCTTAGCATAGTTAATGAGAAAATCAGCTTGCAGATTTCTTCAACACTCCCCCTCAAGCTTAGTTGGGAGTTATCTTCTACCATGTCTTTCAAAATTTTCATATCCTTGTAACCTTTGAGTTTAGAAACATCAAAGAGCTTTGTAAAAATTTTTTCAACCTGCTCTTTGGTTTTGATAAACTTTATCTCCACATCTTTGCTTAGCACCTTTTCCATTACATAATGATAGTGGACCTCTATATGCTTACTCCTAGCATGAAACATGGGTTCTATGGCCAGATACATACTTGATATGTTATTACCATATAAAGGAGTGGTTCCAACATGCATTTTAAGATCATCCAAACGATTTCTTTTATCTGAGTTGCTTCAAAAGTGGAAAATGCCAATCCTATATATTCAGAATCGATGGATGAAAGTGAAACAGTAGATTTTTTCTTTGAGCTCCCTGAAATGGGTTTGCTTCCTATCATGAACCTATAACCTTATGTTGATCTCCTATCTTCCTACAAAACTACCCAATCAATATCATCAAATTCTTTGACGTGCAATTCTTCACCAAACTCTTAAAACAAGGCATGATGAATTGGATGATTAATGTATCAAAACACTGTCTTGGATAATATAAAATGTTTGCTTTTTCGATCTTGGGTAAGCTAAGAAAGTACACCAACAACATAAGATAGACCAGATCTTGTAATGTTTGCATATATTCATGATACTATGATGCTTCTTTATGTCATTACATCCTCAAATACTTTTGCATCATTTGAGCAAATCTCTCTATTTGTGTCCATGGACTCAGTGAGTGGTTTGCATTCACTCATTCTGGATTTGAAAAGAACATTCAATAGGTACATGCTCTACATCAACAAAATGCCATCTTTTTTATAAAAACCTTCAGTTTGTAAAAAATATTTTAGCTCTCCCATATTTGAAATTTTAAACTCCTCTCTAAGATTTTCTTTAGTATCTATAATCCATGAAACATCATTCCCTATATCTCTCTATTTGTTTCCTTCTTTATGTGCAATGAAAAAGGTACACTATTTGGGTGGTATCCACAATTACTAAATACTCTACCAATTTTTGTTTCCATGCCCATCGTTCTTGTTTGAACATATCAATTACCTTCTTCATCGTGAAAATAAAGTTGTATGGTTTTCATCTTCCAATCGAACCAATTGACTCATATATTTCACTTCATTTAGTTCTTGATTGATAAAAGAATTTTTGATGTCAAATTGGTATAATCGCCACATCCTTGATAAACCTAATGCTATGAAAGTTCTAATTCTTTTCTTCTTTTCAAGCTAGCTGAAACTTCTATCGTAATATATTCCTTGTGACTTTTTAAATCCTTTGGCAATTAATCTAGTTTTTTGATAACCTAGTGAACCATCAACGTCCCTCTTTAATTTGAACACCCATTTATTTTGGAATAATCTTCATAACTTGTTTGTTTGCCAATAGCTCCCATGTGTGTTTATCTATGAGATTTTTCATCTCTCTTTAATAGCTTGGCTCGATTCCTTTTTTGTGCAAGCTTCTTCATATATCTCAATCTCTTGTTCTTTGATGACATGCATCATGTATGCAAACATTTTTGCCATGAAACTATCACAACTCTGCATTTGACTTGGATATCACCTTGAAGATCTTCTTTCATTGCCTTTCAAAACTTCCTTCTTTAATCTATTCAACTTTATTGTGGGAGTGTTCACCTCTTCATATTCTTTTTCCACTTGCATCTATCTTATTGTTTTGAGAAACAGTTGCTTCTTTAGCTCTACAATAAGCTTGGTTTGAATACAAAGAATAAATTCTAAGTCTCTCCAATGATGCGAAACATTCTTCATTTTATGTAGATGCCTCTAGATGTGAAATTGTTGTGCTTCATTGCTTAAGAAGTCTTTGATTAGTTTTTGCATGATCAACACAATCTTACTGAAGAACGTTTTTATTTATTTTTTCATTATACCAAAGTCAGTTCATCAAAATGCACATTCTTGAGACTATTATTTCCTTTCTTGTAGGGTTGTTATACTCGTATCCTTTTTTTTCATAAAGTAGCTCATAAAAATGCATTTTTTGACCCTTAATCCATCTTTTTTCTAACCTTTCATGGAATGTGAACAAAGAAAACACATTGAAACACTTTGAGGTATTTAAGATCATTTTCTTACTCAAATATATGTCCTTTTGTTTAAAGCTTTGTATCTATGATGTTTTACATCTATTCATGAAGTAAATGGGGATTGTGGCACCTTCATCCCAATAGTATAATGGTACCCTTACCTCTCATTCACTAACTTGCCTATCTTTTCTCTCAGCTATGCCATTTTGTAGAGGTGTATACCTACATGTAAACTAACTTTTGATTCCATTTGCTCGCGGAAAGTATAAAAATTCTTTTGAGAGGTACTCCCCTCTACCATTAAAGTGTAAATGGTCAAAGTGAAAGTGAAGAAATGATTGTTGCTGCCAACCATTCATGAAGACCGCCTATTTTCGAGGATCCAATTCAAATCAAGTGGTATATTTGATCTAACCCTCCAATTTTGGGCAATCAACCCGTGCATGATCACTGGACCTGAGGAATCTGCAAATCCCTCTTGGCCTATTGGAGCCTATAAAAGCAATGGACTTGTGTTCATTGGAGATAGACACCTATACTTACATGCATACAGGGGGTCCTCTCTTTTCACTCTATGGTTACAAGCCTACTGTAGGAAGTCACTCTGTGGTGCGGATACAGAGCGTGGGCTTCCTAGTGAGAGGGCTAATGGCACTATAGTGTTAAGAGAGTGGCATGGCTTTGTCTTTCAGTGTGAGTCAGTGGTATTTTTATGCTCTTTCCCTTAGAGCATTTCTTCAGACTTTGTTTTGATCAGTGCTAGTCTGCATCTAGCTGTGTTCATTGTATGGATTGGACGAATCTCTTGTAATGATATTGTTTAGTTCTGGAGTGGCATGCTAGCGTGGAGCATCAACTTTAGAGCATTTCTTTTGCCTATTCGTTCCAACTAAGGAGTGATTGGTCTTCCTTTATTGTCATTTGTCATTAATATTTTCTTGACTATTCACAACTTTGTGCAATCATTGATATCTGCGTGCTCACAGAAGTGTTGAAGAGTATATTTCCCTAAGGAGAACCTCCCTTGAGTAGGTGAAGTACTGGAGTGCTTGCTGTATGCTCGTGTTAAAAGTAGATACCCTAGTACCTCCTCTATAGTTTGGCATGCCCGGTGGGACCCTTGCATTTCTGTGAGAGTCCTTGAGGATAGTAAATAGTCCTTTTTTTAGTATTTTTGCCCTATTGCATTTGCAAGTAGGTACATGACCCATACGCAAGTAGATAAGGAGCCTCTTTGTGTACGAAGGAGCCTTAAAACGTCAGCTATATCTTCGACTAGTGAACCTACCTCCCCTCTACCCTCATCGAATTTATCTATAGATTTGGGTGCGACACCACTGTCAAAGGAGAAGCATAGGACAACATTAGACTTCTCCTCAGATACGTCAAAAGAAACACCAATGCAAATGGAGGATCTCTCTCATTTACTCTCCAGACTCAATATCAAGTTCCCTACCTTCAAGGGACAAGCTTATGAGGATGCTGATGATCATGTGCGGAGGTTCATCTCCTTATGCCGTGGACGAGGTCTACAGAATAGAGAAGATGCAATGCTGGTACTCTTCCCATCCACGTTGGAAGACCTTGCTGACAAATGGTACAGCCAATATGCAGATGCCCGTTTTGCTACATGGGAGGCTCTGAAGAGGCATTCTCACAAAGTGACTCCTCGAAAAGAGCTCTAGAACAGCTCGAGAATCTAAGGCTAAGATCAAGTGAATCCTTCCATGAACTTCACACTAGGACAAAAGAACTTGTTGCATGTCTTCCACATGCTCCAAGTGATTTCTTGGTTAGAAAATGGATAGAAAAAGCTCTACCCAAGTCATCTCAGCAGAAGCTACGTGAGTCTCTTAGATTGGATGCAACCCTCGATGATTTTGTTGCAGCAGCATCACACATTGAAGAAGCTAGGCAACACTTTGAAGGGGATACACAATCAAATTATGTTGCAGAACTAGACCCTATTGGGCAACTGAGGAAGGAACTGGAGGTGCAACAAAATCAAAAAGAAGAGAAGGTCTTGCCACCACTGCGTCCCACTGATGATGAAGTAGCCAAACTTTGCTGTGAGTTAGAAGATTTGCAGACCACTCAGGATATAACAAGGCAGATTTGGTGTACAATATGTAACAACAATGGAGATTCCAATGCTAATTGCCCTAAGCAGGTAAGCTGTCAATTTTGTGGAAAGGATGGTTATGAAGCTAGAGACTGTTACTACCTCAAGGGTACACAGAAACGAGGTAACCCTCAAGTTTTGGATTCATATTATGCAAGTACTTCAAATGCACCTAATAGAGAGGAAAATCGTATGACAAAGCCTAGATATAATAGGCCATTGATGTGTTATCGCTGTGGTGAGTATGGCCATATGCAAAATAGGTGTTCCCTTCCAAAAGATGCACCTCCTTGTCAACATTGTATAGAGGCCAAGGATCGCTATACCATAGATTGCCCAAGAAGCCGTCCTGCTCCAATCCACATGATTGCAGTCTCTCCACAATAAGAAGGTATGACCACTCAGTCTTATGTTGTTTCATCCTCTGCAATGTCCATGATGACTAGAGCTAGACAAGCAGCAACAATCCATAGAGAGAAACAACAAGGATTCCAGGATAACGAGGAGGAAAAGAAGGCTAAGTGGAAGGGCCAAGCAGATATTGAAGGAGCTTATGAAAGGATGGCTACTTCTCTAAGGGACCAACCAACAAGTCTGCAAGAGGACACTCATGAGGTAAACATTGAAAAGATCTTGAAAGGTATTCATCACAAGGTTAGTCTATACGAACTGATAAGGATGGATTCAAAAATAAGAAGTGACTTATTGAAGATTATACACTCTACTCACTTGATCCAATCACCCAGTATAGATGGTTTCATGGTTGATTTTCCCCCTGCACCCTTGGCAGACTATCAAAGCTCAAGATTATCTGTTTGTATAAAGGATGAAGCTCTCATAGGTGTGATCATAGATGGAGGCTCTGGTATCAATTTGATGCCAGATTTCACACTGAAGAAACTGAATTTGAACCCCACCAAGATGGCACCCCACCAAGATGCCACTTTGTGATGGATTTTTTTGTTATTGGACTTCCACATGATACTTCCTATCCTTCACTCCTTGGGAGACCTTGGCTAAGGCAAGCAAAAGCTTTGCAAGATTGGGGGAAAAACAAACTATGGATTTCAACAAGCACCAATATCCAACTAGAACTACATTTGGAAGAAGGATTCGACTCAAGGAAAACTACTAAGTATACTGTGGACACTCAGGTAATGCCCTCTCTACCCCAAGAAGAAGATACATTATTGAATTGGATGATGGAAAGTGCAGAGTGTTGCACAGTGGAAATCAATGAAATAGAGGAAGAAGTTGCACATGAAGGAGTTGCGGGAAAAGGCCATGAACTTCACAAGGAGTTGAAGAATGAGAGCTTGCAGGAGAATACAAACTTTGAAGGGGCAACAAATATAGAAGTACCCGAGATGGAAATTTATGAGTGCATAGAAGATCTTCCTTTTTCAGATATACCTCAAGGATGGACCAGAGAACATATTGCAAAATATAAGCCAAAGTCCACTCCCGCATACAATGGAGATGATTTCTCAAACAAGACTAGTCCTGAAACACTGGTTCAAGAAGTAAATCTAGGGGATGAAGAGAACCCTCAAGTAGTCCACTTAGCCTTCTCCCTCTCGGCCCCCTCCTCTCCCCACCCCGCCAGCCCACACACCCCGCCCCTCCAACCCCACAGCCTCTCTCTCTCTCTCTCTCTCTCTCTCTCTCTCTCTCTCTCTCTCTCTCTCTCTCTCTCTCTCTCTCTCTCTCTCTCTCTCTCTTTCTCTCTCCCCTCTCTCTCTGTCTCTCTTCCCCCTCTGCCCCCCGCAACAACTCCACCACCCCCGCCTCTCCCCTCAGGCCCCTTCCCCCACAGCCACCTTAGGAACTCCACCCCCGCCTCTCCCCTCAGACCCCTCCCCACACAGCCACGTCAGGAACTCCACCCCCGCCTCTCCCCTCAGGCCCCTCTCCCTGTAGCCCCCTCAGGAACTCCACAGCCCCCTACGCTCCACTCCTCTCTCTCTCTCTCTCTCTCTCTCTCTCTCTCTCTCTCTCTCTCTCTCTCTCTCTCTCTCTCTCTCTCTCTCTCTCTCTCTCTCTCTCTCTCTCTCTCTCTCTCTCTCTCTCTCTCCCTCTCTCTCTCTCCCTCCCTCTCTCTCTCTCTCTCTCTCTCTCTCTCTCTCTCTCTCTCTCTCTCTCTCTCTCTCTCTCTCTGTCTTTTCGCCAACCCTGCACCCCCACCCCACCAACTTCCGCCCCTCCACCCCCCGCACTCCCCCCCACCTCCAGCCCACACACCTCCGTGCACCTCCAAGCCTCACAAACCCTCGCCCCTCTCTCCGCCAACACCTATACCCCCACCCCACCAACTTCCGCCCCTCCAACCCCCCCCCCCCCCCCTTTCCCCTACACCTCCAGCCCACACACCCCCTACACCTCCAAGCCCCGCAAATCCCCGCCCCTCCACCCCGCATCCCCCCTCCACCTCCAGCTCCCGTGCCCCATCTCTCCCCCTAAGTTGATGGATGTGGTGAGTTTTACAAGCCTACTGTAGGAAGTCACTCCGTGGTGCGGATACAGAGCGTGGGCTTCCTAGTGAGAGGGCTTATAGAAGTATAGTGTGAAGAAAGTGGCTTGGCTTTGTCTTTCAGTGTGATTCAGTGGTACTTTTAGCCTCTTTCCATTAGAGCAATTCTTCAGACTTTGTATTGATCAGTGCTAGTCTGCATCTAGTTGTGTTCATTGTATGGATTGGACGAATCTCTTGTAATGATATTGTTTAGTTCTGGAGTGGCATGCTAGGCCACAGCATCAACTTTAGAGCATTTCTTTTGCCTATGTTGTAATCATCCGTTTGAACTAAGGAGTGATTGGTCTTCCTTTATTGTCATTCTTCATTAATATTTTCTTGAGTATTCACAACTCTATGCAATCATTGATATCTGCCTACTCACAAAAGTTTTGAAGAGTATATTTCCCTAAGGAGAACCTCCCTTGAGTAGGTGAAGTACTAGAGTGCTTGCTGCATGCTCCTGTTAAAAGTAGATACCCCAGTACCTCCTCTACAAATGTGAACAATGAAAACACATCGAAAATCTATTAGGTATTTAAGATCACTTTTCTTAGTGAAATATATATCTCCTTTGGTGTCAACTTAGTATTTTGATGTTGTGCACCTATTCATCAAGTAAATGGGGCTTGTGGTACCTTCTGTCCCATTGTATAATGGTACCCTTACATCTCATTCAATGACTTGCCTATTTTTTCTCTCCTACTCCATTTTGTAGAGGTGTGTACCCACAAGTAAGCTACCTTTTAATCATGTTCTCTCATAGAAAATCTAAAAATTCTTTTGAGAAGTACTCCCCTTCACCATTAGCCCTTATTGTTTTGATAGAAACTCTTCTTTCTTTCACAACTTGAGTTTTCAATCCCTTGAATATACATTGCAATTAATGTGTTCTGGTTTCCTTCACTTGAGGTGCTTGCATAGTTGCTTTGAGTCCTTGGATTGCCTTCAATTGGTCTTCAATTTTTTAGCCAACAATCACTATCATAGTGTGCTGTGTTAGCATAATGATAGCATGATATACCTTTATAAGAGTTGTAGGAGCCATGTCTGCTTCATCTACTTGTTCCTTGACCTCTTCCTTATGTGTTTCGTTTTGATCCATCCTTGTTCTCTTTGAATTTGTTTTTATTATAGTTGGAGTTTTTGTGAACTCTTTGTTTTCCTATTGAGCCTTCTTTTGAGTCCCTTCCTTTCACCTCACCTTGCATACTACATCTGGTTGTCGTTTTCCTTTCCTTTGGAGACACCAAAGCTAAGCTCATATTTTACAAGATGATCAATTAGTAGTTCAAAAGATAGATATGCATCTCTCAAGTTATGAAGTCATAAAAGGCTTTCATCTTTCCTCTTCTATCAATCCAATGAGATTGAAACACACAAGATGTTTGTCTTCATCTATTTGTGTTAATAAAAGCTAAAGCATCACTTAGTTCCTTAATCTTCAATGTTTGAACCCATACAACCATTGAAGAATATCAAAAACTTTGAGAGTTTCCTTGAGTCGTTATATAGTCCTTTGATCTTGAGTTTGTGAAGCACCCTATTGCTTTGTACATCTTCTTTTTCATTGTTTCAGCTTTAACATTTTTTATGAAATTTTTGAGCCAATTTTTCTTTGATAAAAATTGTGGATAACGACTACTCCTATGCCCAACAAGAAGCATGTAGTGAGCCCTTGAATGTCAATTGGAAAATAAAATCAAATTATGGATTTGTTAAAGCACACTTAACAAAGAGCTCTTTGAAACAAGCTATAAATCGCTCAAACTGAATATGTTTTGGTCCAAAAAAGCAACTGAAAAAAATAGAAAACATGTCCACACAATTATGCTAAAGCATTGGACTTCACTCTTAGGGTGATAACTTACAAAGCATAGAATCTTGGAGAGCCAAATTTGAAATCCGAAAATTACACAAGATAGCCTTCCAAGATTTTTGACATGTTTTGGTGAGAAACTCAACTGAAAAAAATAGATTAATTGTCCACATGTGTGTGGTAAATAACTTTTTGTCACTCTCCGACAGATATCTCATAGAATGTACTATTTTTGAAGGAGCTATGTTTTTAATTAAAAGTGAATAAGATAAGATTTTTGAGGAGTATTTAGATGCGAGAAATGAGTACATGTGCATCTCTACAAAGTGATGTGCGGTTTGAAGCAATATTATTAGCACTATTAGCAAAATACCTTTCATGATAATTAATTATCAATTTTGATAAAGTATAATAGATTTATCCATAGAAGGTACAGAGTGCTAGTATCAAATATTGGTAGCTATAACAATGGGGTCAGTATAAGGATCAATAGGAGCATTCAAAAGTGCATGGAAAGAAGAGGCTAGAATTGCATGTTGGATATCCTTGCAATTACTTGTCGGCTTTGATGTTCCAACCAAGGCGCAAGAGAGATTTCAACCACAAGTTGAAAACCCCTTTTTGAGATATAGTGTCCATTTTGGGCTCATTATAGAGTTTTTATCGAGAAAGACTGGTAGGTAAGTTTCAAATGTGTATACAAGGTTAAAATGATGACTTTGCTCCACTATGGCACTGCGAAAATACACACAGAGACAAGAGTGAGATAGCAAACATTCACGAGAAGGCGCATATGCTCACAGTGATGATACCCACTTGTCATTGTATTTTCATACACTACATTTGATATTACAAAGTTGTTCCCATGCCATGTCATCAAATCTCCCCCTGAAGCTCAAAATGAGCTTGAATACAAAATGAAATAAATACATATATCCATACAAGATAAAAACAAGATGAAATGAAATCTAAATACAAATTAAAACTTTCTACCTCTTAAATCTTCTCTCTAAGATGAGAGTGAAAATGAAATAAATACATATATCCATACAAGATAAAATCAAGATGAAATGAAATCTAAATACAAACTAAAACTTTCTAATTCTAAATACAAACTTGTCTTTGACATGTTGCATGACAACCGGTTATGCATAGAGTCATCCATATCATTCTCTATCACATCCATGTCTTTGGGTGCATACCATGATCCATTCTCATCAAATATAGCATCCCTAGGCACTATACATTCTTTTTTAAGAGGCTTATAACATCCATATACTTTCTTCTCTTCTAAGTATCCAACAACAATGCACTTTTTAGATTTAGCCTCAAATTTGTATCTCAATTGACTAGGCATGTGTGCATAACAAATACTTCCAAAAACTCGTAGATAGCTCACATTTGGATTATGTTTCCATAGCCTCTCATAAGGAGTCAAATAATGAACCATTCCTTTTGGAGCTCTATTTATGACATTTATGACTATATGACAAGCTTCTACCCAAAATATATACGGCATGCTCTTTTCATTTGACATGGCTCTAGCTATTTCTTCAATCACAAGATTCTTGCATTCTACAACACCATTTTGTTGTGGTGTATATCTACGAGACAGTTGCCATTTGATTCCATCGCCACTGAGATATTGATCAAGTGCCTTTGAAATGTATTCCCCCCTTGAATTTGATTGTAAGCATTTTATGTACATGCCTAATTGCTTCTCAATCATGTTCTTGAATTTCACAAAGAATTTGGAAAAGTCACTTTTATGCTTCAAAAAATATATCCATGTGTATTCGCTATAATTGTCAATGTATATCAGAAAGTAGAGTGAGCCACCAAATAATTTTGTTCTAGAAGTTCCAAGCACATGACTATGGATTAGCTCCCGAGGTCTCTTTCTATGCACATCTCTTCTTGGAAACTTCCTACATTGATGTTTACCAAATATGGATGTATCACTTATCCACTCAAAATTTAAATGGAGAAATCTTGGTATTTCACGTACTAACCTTTGCTTCTCCATAGACTTTAATTTCCTCGAGTTGATATGACCAATTCTCTTATGCCACAATTCAAGTATATCTGATTGCTCATTGTTCTTGGCATACAGATTCTGATAAAGATGTGTGCCCATGTCAAATTTGAATAATTTATCCATCTTCTTTCGATGACCAAGCGATTTCTCTCTTTTGCCATACTTGAAATCATGTATGAAAAAGCCATGTTTATTGAAAATTACTTCCATGTCTTGATCCGCAAGCTGACCAACTGAAACTAAGTTCTTAGTAATGCTAGGCACATGTAAAACATCACTAAGTGTGTCTCAAACATCATTCTTTTGTATTAGTGGTACATTTGGAACATCATTAATCAAGCGATTTCTCTCTTTTGCCATACTTGAAATCATGTATGAAAAAGCCATGTTTATTGAAAATTACTTCCATGTCTTGATCCGCAAGCTGACCAACTGAAACTAAGTTCTTAGTAATGCTAGGCACATGTAAAACATCACTAAGTGTGTCTCAAACATCATTCTTTTGTATTAGTGGTACATTTGGAACATCATTAATCAAGTGTAAGTTATCATGACTAGTTGCCACATACTCTGTAGACCTCAAAGTCTCCTTAGATTCAAACCTATCTACTATGCTTCTCATGTGATTTGTGCAACTAGATTCTATGTACCAATTCATATCATTTCAAGGCATAGAAATGCTATCCCATGGATGCTCCATTGTAAAAGTATTATCTCTACCATAATCTCTATATGAACTTTCCCTAGAGAAGTTTCCATGTGATGCATAATGGCCTCTACGCCTTCCTCTTTGGCTATTCTGCTTATGATATAAATCTTTCTTAAGGTGGCCATATCTGCCACAATAGTAATAGTTTCCATGTGCCTATGATCTTCCTCTACCATTTGAGTTTGATCTACCTCTAATTCTTGGCATATCCATTGTGTTTACATTCTGGAAATTGAATGACCATGACTAGAACCTCTTGTTCTATGGTGAAAGAATGCATGATCCCTTGAGTTTCCACTTCCTAATGCATTCAATCCAAGCTATACTTGCTTTTTCATGCAAAGAGCTACTCGCTCATCACAATCTAACATGGTGCCTCTTAGTGAGATAGAAGTGTCTAAACTCTTGTATTGTGGTGCTAGAACATTCAACATAACTCATAACATATAGTCATGTTCAACCTTCCAATTTATGGAAGCTAAATCATTAGTGATCTTTCTAATATCAGCCACATAATCAATAATGGATCTATTTCCATGACACACACTATGAAATGTTTTCTTTAAGTGAATTTTTCTAGGCTCTATGGATATACCATATATTTTATGAATTATGTCCCAAGCTTCTTTTGGCGTGCTAGCGTTCATAGTATATGGCATGGAGTTCTCTAAAATACATATCAAAATCTAATGAAGGATCTTTCTAGAATTTTCTATCCATGTTTTATATTCCTCTTGCTAATCTATGTTCACGTTATCTAGCAATTCTGGACACTCGTCCTCTCCATTCAATCATCCCCATAATCCTTTCCCATTAGAAAACTCCCCATCCTATATGACCATGGATCATAATTGTCTTTGTTAGGCTTATCGTTCACTATTTGCACAATCTTATCACCCATTTTTGCAATTTAAGCACTTCTCTATGCTAGGAAAATTTTATGGCGAGATGTAGAAAACATTCAACAACTTCTTGATAATATTTTCTGATATATGCATAAAAAAATTGAATGTTTGCAAGTAATCGCAAGGGTTTTCCTCTTGTTTAAAGCACTCCTTGTGTCCCTATGCACTCATGTTCTCATTTATGACCTCATTTCAACAGATTCTCCTTTGTCCAAAGTGTATATGAGCCAAATCAACTATAATAAATCCACTCCAAAACCCAAACTATGGGTAAAAGCATCAATAACATCATGTAACGTAAGAAAATTCTTTCTATCGGGAGGCCAGAATGTCATACATCCATCCTGTGATCGATACATGAGGTCTTTAGATTGTCTTCTCTTTTTTATTCCACCTCTATCACAAAGCTATCTCCATCAGATGAGAATACCCTAGTTAAAAACCCCAACATGTCCCTCAGTTTTTGTTTAATTCAAGGTTTTCAACATGGTAATATAGCCCCACAAGAAACATGAGTTGTTAAATTAAGGACCTGCAAAATGCATACATTCATCTCATAGTGTGTGAGTAATGTCCATTTAAGGACCCACAAGAGTGTACATGCATTGTTGGTGCAAATTTTCAAGCCTTCACATTTGGTTAAGCATGGAAGAAAATATATGAAACAAATTATTGAACCATGTGAACCATTGCATGTAATGCTTGATCATTTACCACTTGTAAAGCATAAATTCTTGAGAGAATTTTGTAATTCAATACATCTCATGGAGTTAGAAGAGATACGATTTATGAATTCCATTTGGTAGAGTCACTCCTAATTTGAAGGAAGCACTTTTAGGTAGAGCTAAGTTTGAATTCAAATTCAAACTTGGAGGTTAAACACTTGTAAAAGGACTAGTAAAAGATCATGGATCATTGGGCATCATCATAATGCCAATTATGTAGTAAAATCAAGTGCTATAATAGATATACCTAATTGATAATTTATGTTCAATTCTCTACTATGACTACTTATAATAGTGAACTTTGCATGGTCATATCTTAGTGAGTTTTGATCCATTTTGTATGTTCTATAGCTTGTTGGAACGAGGTCAACGTCTAATTTATACTATTAAAGTTTCAAATCTTTGGCTTGAGCTAGTTGGTAGAAAACTCCATCAAACTGCCCACTGGTCATCTACTGCTAAGTCCCTAAAAAGTCGGGGCTAAGCTAAAGTGCTAAATTGATTTCTCAATGTATGGTTTATCATTTGAAGTGATTCCACCTCTAATCACTAGCTATCTAAGTTAAATTGATTACCTCAAAAGGAATTTGATCAATTTCTATTGTAGAGGGAGCATTGAGCAAAAGAACTAGCAGGTGTCTAGACTAAAATAGCAAGTTTTATGAGACTAGCTATTTGTGAAGTAGTCTATGTTGATTCAATTATTTGAAGGATCAACTCCAAGGTAGATAGGTGCTTTATTGGTTTCATTTACAAGATAAAAGGGCCTATTATTAAAATCTGAAGTGAAATAGGGCAGGTACAAAGTAGGTTTTACCAGTACCACCTCAGTTCCTTGAGGTATCCATCCATCTCTTCCAAGAATGGTATCAAAGAAAATGAAGGTAAAATGGAAGATGGTTTTCATTCTTTTATTGACAAATTGGACAGGAACAACTTTCCAACATGGTCCTTTAGGATGAAGACTTATCTACAAGGAAGGAGTCTCTACTTTTGGCTAACGGTTTTGCAAAAACTCAAGGATATGACTACGATGAAACCTTCTCACCTATGGCCAAAATGCCAACCATTAGGGTATTGGTAAGTGTGGGTTCATCAAGGAATTGGAACATGTAGCAATTCTATTTAAAAAGTGCATTTCTTAATGGCTAGATTTCATAGGAGGTTTACATGGCTCAACCTCTTGGCTATGAGGACTCAAACAAGGTAAATCATGTGCGTAAACTGAAAAAAGCTCTTTATGGATTGAAGCAAACACCTAGGGCATGGAACCATAGGTTGACTACATGCCTTCAAGATCAAGGATTCATCATGAGTAAAGCATATACTTCTCTGTTTATTAAGAGAAGTAATGCAGCGGTGATATACCTATATGTGTATGCTGATGATATCATAGTAATAGGTAATGATGCTAATGGCATTAAGTAAATCAAGAATCAAATGATGCAAGAGTTCAAAATCAGTGATCTAGGGTTACTAAAGTATTTTGTTGGACTTGAGTTAGTCTATACTAATTCTGGAATTTATATCACTCAAAGAAAATATGTGTAGGATATCTTGAAGAACTTTCACTTGGAGGATGCCAAGATAGCAAGCACTCGTAAGGTGGTAAACCAAAAATTAAGTGCTCATGAAGGTGATGTGCTTGCAAATGTTGCAGGATACCAAAGCATAGTGGGAAGCCTAAACTGTGCTACATTGACAAGGATTGATATTGCTTATAGAGTAAGTTTCTTAAGACAATTTATGCACAAACCTTGAGCACCTCACTTGGAAGCTACCAAGAGGATTTTGAAGTACCTTAAATGCACTCAAAATCAAGGTTTATACTTTCCTTATACTTCAGATTTGGACATCAAAATATACTTAGATGCAAATTGGGCAGGTTGCAAAGATGATAGAAGGAGGAGTGCCTCATGTTATCTGTCTTTTGGAGGTGACAAGCCTATATCATGGTCTTCCAAGAAGCAACCTATTGTTGCTTTATCTTCAACAGAGGTTGAATATAGAGGACTAGCCAATGCTACTCTAGAAGTAATATGGATTAGATTTTTATATGCAAATTTGGGATTACATGCTATCTCTCCAATGATATGTGGAGCTAATACAAGTTCTTTACATATTGCAAAAAATCCTATTTATCATGCTAGGAACAACCATATAGAGTTCCACTATCGTTATGTGAGAGAGAAGCTATTGAAAAAGGAAATTCAGTTGGCATATGTATAAACTAACATGCAATGTGTAGACTTATTGACCAAAGCACTTGATGGTACTAAACTTTGCAAGTTTAAAGCTATGATTGGATTGCTGGACATTCAAGAGGATTGATGAAGAAGACCAAGCCAAGATCTTTGTCTTGAGAGGGAGCTATTGGTGCAAGTGTCAAGCCTACACACTTGGCTAGGCATGAAAAGTCTTTATGTTCAAATGATTGAAGACCCATGAGAACCATTGCCTATGAAGTTTTATCTTTAATCATTTGTAATAGTTAATTGACTTGGAAGACTCTTGTATATCCACCAAAATTGTGGAGTTAGATAGAATGAAAAACTATGACTTCATTTGGAGGGAATATATCCTAGATTAGGGGATCATTTTTCTAGAGAGAGCGAAATTTTAATTCAAATTCAAATTTGAGGAAAAGCATTATAAAAGAACACTTCAAAACTTGCAGCTTGACGCCCCCATTACCGAGCTTAGAGTTTATCATTTTATGTAATAGAGAGGCTCATAATATAGCCTACATTTCTCACTAGCATTGGGCATTGATTATCATGCCATTGATCATGTACAATGTTGTCATATAATACAATAGATCATTGCTTATATCTGTTGATCTCTTTCTCATTGTCTCTCAGAATAGTGTTCTTGTCTTCCTCATATCTCAGTCGTTACTCCACTATTTTCATTGTTCTATGGCCTTTTTGAATCCGCTCTAGGTATACTACAATCTAAAAAATTTTGAAGACATCTCCTTTAGTGGATTTGGAGAAAAGCGCCTCGAAGTGGTCACTGGTCATTCTTTGTAGAGGTCCTAAAGAACCGCGGGTAATGCTACACTTGCTAAATTGATTTCTCTCTGTATAGTCAAGCGTTTTAAGTGATTCCATGTGGAATCATTAGCTCTTCAGACTAATTAAATATCATTCGAAGTAATTTTTCTAATTCCTAGTGTGTTGGGAGCACTAAGCTTAACAAGCAGTAGGTATGTGAACCAAAATAATTTTTTTTGATGATTTGTGAATTGTGAAGTTATTGATTTTGGATCAATCATTACATGGATCATCTCCAAAGTACATAGGCACTTATTTAGTGACATTCAAAAGCTAAAATGGCCTAGATATCAACTCCAATTTGAAATAGGGTTGCTACAAAGCAGGGATTAGCAGTACCAACTCATTTCTTGGAGTGTGCATCCATCTTTCCCAACAAAGTGCAGAGAGGTGAGGACACCAAGCATTCAGTGGTTGAGGTAGGAAATATCAAAATTTCTTATGGGAATAGGAATCTGTTGAGTAAGTTCTCTATGTATCTACTATCACAGAGAATTTGATGAGTGTTGGACAAATAGTGAAAAAGGGTTTGCAGGTTAGGTTCAACAAATATGGAGCTTTTGTGGAGGACCCCCAACACGGATTCAATAGAATTTCCAAGGAAGAAAAAATAGGTAGATGATTTACATTTGAGCTTGAGGACACTATAAACATTGCACTTCATAATTACAAGGATCAAACATTGTCTGAGTTAGAGATTTGGCATAAAAGATTAGGGCACATATGTGAGAGAACATTAAAGAGGATATGTAGAGATCAATGTGAACTTGGGATACCTAATGTATCCAAGCAACACATGATCTATAAATGTGGTGCTTGTTAGTTTGGTAAATCACACAAGATACCCTTTACAAAGAAAGGCTACATGCATGAGGATTATTTGGAACTTGCCCACACACATGTATGGGGACCAAGCAAGGATCCTTCAATTTCACACTCAAGGTACTATGTGTCATTCATTGATGATTTCAGTACGTGGACTTTCTTGTATTTTATGAAACACAAAGATGAAGTGTTTAGTTGCTTCAAGAAGTATCTTGCACTTGTGGAAAATGAAACAAGAAGAAGACTAAAGACGATAAGGTCAGATGGAGGAAGTGAGTACTTATCAAATGAATTTAATGCATTTTTGTGGGACAAAGGTATCAAAAGGGAGATTACTACAAGGTATACCCCTAACCAAAATGGGATAGCACAGAGGAGAACTAGATTTATTGTAGAACCAGCTAGATCAATGCTTAATGAAAAGAAATTACCTAATTATTTGTGTTTAGAGAGTGTTTCTACTACCACTTACCTTATTAAGAGGTTGCCATCCAAATCACTTGATCGGATGACCCCATATAAAGCATGGCATGTTAGGAGACCGTCACTTGATCATTGGAGAATATTTGGATGTGTTGCTTATGTGCATGTTCCATCTCAAATCATAGGTAAGTTAGACCCTAAGGTAGAGAGATGCATCTTCATAGGGTATGATGTAGATCAGAGAGGATACACATTTTATAATCCATCCAACAATGCTCTTATGGCCAGTAGAGATGTTGTGTTTGATGAGAATGATTCTTGGTTTGAAAGTGAATGCAGGAAGGTGAAACTGCCATATGACTTGGAAGAAGAATTTTCTAGCCTTACCAAGGAGGAACCACACACAATTGAAGACATCAAATCAAATGATGAGGATGCCATCAACGTAGAAGAATTCAAAGCATGGAAATCAATAGGCAAGGCCAAGATGAAGAGATTGGAAGACATATCTGAATCATCCAGCCAAGCAGTAAAGAGATCAAAGGGAGCGTAAGAAGCCAATGAAATATGGGTATGATACATCATTAGTTACTAATCATTCCATTTATCTTGCTAAAGATTTATCACTTGAAGAACCTTTTTCATATGAAGAAGCAAGTACCAAAGCATAATGGAAGGAAGCTATGGATGAAGAAATTGAAGCACTCCAAGAGAATGAAAATTGGGAGCTAGTACCCAAGAACAAATCATTGAAGATAATTGGTTCTAGATGAGTTTACAAAATCAAAAGGAACTCAGATGGATCCATAAACGGGTATAAATCTAGACTTGTGGCTAATGTTTTTGCACAAACCAAGGAGTAGATTATAAAGAGACATTTTCACCTATGGCTAAAATGTCAACCATCAGAGTATTGATAAGTGGAGGTAAATCATAAATTGAGTGCTCTTGCTTGAAGACATTACAGGATATTAAAGCATAGTTGGGAATCTAGACTATGCAACATTAACAAGCATAGATATATCTTATGGAGTAAGTGTTTTGAGTCATTTCATGCATAAACCTAGAGCACCTCACTTGGAAACTGCTAAAAGGAGTTTCAAGTATCTTAAAGGTACTCAAAATCAAGGTCTCTACTTCCCATACACATCAGATTTGGACATTAAGCTATACTCAGATGCGGATTGGGCAGGTTGTAAGTATGCCAGAAGAAGTACTTCTAGATATCTTTCTTTTGTAGGTGATAAGCCTATTTCATGGTCTTCCAAGAAGCAACCTACTATTCTTCTATCTTCAACAGAGGCTAAATACAAGGGATTAGCCAACGCTGGACAAGAAGCTGTTTGGATTGGATTGCTTCACTCAGATTCAGGACTTCATACTCATTCACCTGTGATCTTTGGTTATAATACAAGTTCTTTGCATATTGCAACCAATCCTATCTATCATGCAAGAGCCAAGCATATAGAAGTACACTATCATTATGTTAGAGGAAAGCTATTAAGGAAAGAGATTCAGTTGGCATATGTATTCACAAATATGGAATGTGCAGATTTGTTAATCAAAGCACTTGACGGTACTAAACTTTGTAGGTTAAAAACTATGATTGGATTGTAGGACATTCAAGAAGACTCATGAAGAAGTGCAAGCTAAGATGTTTGTCTTGAGGGGGCGTTGTTGGTGCAAATGTTGAAGCCTTCACATTTGTCTAGGCATGGAAGAAAATATGTGCAACAAATTATTGAAGCATGTGAACCATTGCTTGTAATGATTGATCATTTACCACTTGTAAAAGGATAAGTTCTTGAGAGAATCTTATAATTCCATACATCTCGTGGAGTTATGAGAGATGCAAGATACGAATTCCATTTGATAGAATCACTCCTAATTTGGAGGAAGCACTTTTAGGTAGAGCCAAGTTTGAATTAAAATTCAAACTTGGAGGTAAAACACTTATAAAAGGACTGGTAAAACGTCACAAGTGTGTGGCCTCTTAGAAAGCTCTTCCATTGATCATTAGCAGGGTTTGAGTAGTCCATTCCATAGCCTACTCACTCCACTATCATTGAGGATCATCATAATGCCAATGATCTTATAAAATCATGTGTTACAACAGATATACATCGTTGATCATTTCTGTTCAATTCTCTGATATGACTACTCAAAATAGTGAAGTTTGCATGATCATATCTTAGTGAGTTTTGATCCATTTTGCATGTTCTATAACTTGTTGCAACAAGCTCAAAGTCTACTTTATAGTAACAAGTTTCAAAGCTTTTGCTTCAGCAACTTGGGAGAAAATGCCATCAAACTACTCACTGGTCATCTACTACTAAGTCCCTAAAAAGTCGAGGCTAAGCCTTGAAGTGCTAAATTGATTTCTTAGTGTATGGTTTATCATTTTAAGCAATTTCACTTGTAATCACTAGATATCTAAGTTAAATTGATTCCCTCAAAAGGAGTTTGATCAATTTCTACTGTAGTGGGTGCACTGAGCAAAAGAACCAACACATGTCTAGACTAAAATAGCAAGTTTTGTGAGAGTGGCTATTTGTGCAGTAGTTTGTTTTGATTCAATTGTTTGAGGGATCAACGCCAAAGTACATAGGTACTTTATTGGTGTCACTTACAAGCTAAAAGGACCTACTATCAAACTTTGAAGTGAAATATGGCACCTACAAAGCAGGTTTTAGTAGTACCATGTCACTTCCTTGAGGTATTCATCCATCTCTTCCAACATGCATCGCGTGCCACGTGCAATCCAAATGAAGAGCTTAAATCAAATATGTACCTCAGATAAGACCTTCACAATTTCATATAGAAATTCCAATACGCTTTGTTCCTGCACTCCAATCTATTTTTTGGCTACCACACTGTTTCCGATTCGCTAAGGAAATTCTTAATTCGCCAAGGATTTTTGCCGATTCACCTTTCCATCTTCGACTCATCTTGAGACGTCCGAGAAATCAAAGCTCAATGTAGAAGAGTGACATAGCGGGATAACGTGCTCAGTAGAATAACATTGATATGGAATCAGTGAGCTTTCAACTTGCAATCAATTTGCAGCCTCGCGCGTTGCCATTGCATACATCACCACTAGTTTTTGTTCCTTCTGTTTCTCCATTTTTTATTCTTACAAGGTCGGTTGGGGAAGGGTTCTTCGGATGCCAATGACGAAGTTAACTTTTCTGCCCTTGTCGATTTTCATTGTCCACTCCCTCTGTGCCTCAGATGATGGAAGCCGACTGCACTGACAGTCTTAACCGGTTACTAATTCCGGCCTTGATTCTCGGTACGGGCTATGGCAAGAAGCGACTTGTTCCTTGTGCTATGATATCTTTCTTTTGTAGGTGATAAGCCCACTTCATGGTGTTCAAAGAAGCAACCTATTGTTATTCTACCTTCAATAGAGGCTAAATACACGGGATTAGCCAGTGCTACACAAGAAGATATTTGGATTAGATTGCTTCACTCAGATTTGGGACTTCATACTCATTCACCTATGATCTTTGGTGATAATACAAGTTCTTTGCATCTTGCAGCGAATCCTATCTATCATACAAAAATCAAGCTTATAGAAGTACACTATCACTATGTTAGAGAGAAGCTATTAAGCAAAGGGATTTAGTTGGCATATGTACAACAAATATGCAATGTGCAGATTTGCTAATCAAAGCACTTGATGGTACTAAACTTTTCAAGTTCAAAACTATGATTGGATTGCAGGACATTCAAGAAGACTCACAATGAAGTGCAAGCCAAGATTTTTGGCTTGATGGGGAATTGTTGGTGCAAATGTCGAGGCCTTCATATTTGGCTAGGCATGGAAGAAAATATGTGCAACAAAGTATTGAAGCATGTGAACCATGTGTAATGATTGATCATTTACCACTTGTAAAAGGATAAACTCTTGAGAGAATCTTGTAATTCCATTTGGTAGAATCAGTCCCAATTTGGAAGAAGCACTTTTAGGTAGAGCCAAGTTTCAATTCAAAGTCAAACTTGGAGGTAAAACACTTATAAAAGGACTACTAAAAAGTCGCGAGTGTGTGGCCTCTTAGAAAGCTCTTCCATTGATCATTAGTACGGTTTGAGTAGCTTATTCCATAACCTTGTCACTCCACTATCATTGGGCATTATCATAATGCCAATGATCTTTTAAAATCACGTGCTATAATAGATATGCTTCATTGATCATCTCTATTGATTTCTCTGATATGACTACTCAGAATAGTGACCTTTGCATGGTCATAGCTCAGTGAGTTCTGACCCATTTTGCATGTTATATAGCTTGTTGGAACAAGCTTAAAGTCTACTTTATAGTAACAAGTTTCAAAGGTTTGGCTTCAGCCAATTGGGAGAAAATTGCATTGAGCTGCTCACTAGTCATCTACTGCTAAGACCCTAAAAAGTTGGGGCTAAGCATTGAAGTGCTAAATTGTTTTCTCAGTGTATGGTTTATCATTTTAAGTGATTTAACTTGGAATCACTAGCTATCTAAATTAAATTGATTGCCTCAAAAGGAATTTGATTAATTTCTACTCTAATGGGAGCACTAAGCAAAATAACCAACAGGTGTCTAGACTAACATAGCAAGTTTTGTGAGACTAGCTATTTGTGAAGTAGTCTATTTTGATTCAATTCTTTGAGGGATCAATACCAAAGTACATAGGTACTTTATTAGTGTCATTTAGAAGCAGAAAGGGCCTACTATCAAACTTTGAAGTGAAATATGGCATGTACAAAGCAGGTTTTGGCAGTACTATGTCACTTCCTTGAGGTATTCATCCATCTCTTCCAACATGCGTCGCCTGCCATGTGCAATAAAAATGAATAGCTTAAATCAAATATGAACCTTAGATAAGACCTTTACAATTTCATATAGAAATTCCAATATGTTTTGTTCGTGCACTCCAATCTATTTTTTGGCTACCACACCATTGCTTGTAATGATTGATCATTTACGACTTGTAAAAGGATAAATTCTTGAGAGAATCTTATAAATCCATACATCTCGTGGAGTTATGAGAGATACGAGTTACGAATTCCATTTGGTAGAATCACTCCTAATTTGGAGGAAGCACTTTTAGGTAGAGCCAAGTTTGAATTCAAACGGAGGTAAAACACTTATAAAAGGACTAGTAAAACATCACGAGTGTGTGGCCTCTTAGAAAGCTCTTCCATTGATCATTAGCAGGGTTTGAGTAACTCATTCCATAGCCTACTCACTCCACTCTCATTGGGCATCATCATAACGTCAATGATCTTATAAAATCATGTGCTACAATAGATATACTTCGTTGATCATTTCTATTCAATTCTCTAATATGACTACTCAAAACAGTGAACTTTGCATGATCATATCTTAGTGAGCTCTGATCCATTTTTCATGTTCTATAGCTTGTTGGAACAAGCTCAAAGTCTACTTTATAACCTACAAGACAATAAAGTATCATGAAAAAGTTATTGAGTCCACACTTGTATCATGCATCATATTTGTAGGAACCATCTCCTCATTCAACTACCCCTCAAACTCCATGTCTACTTCTTAAAGGTTTTGAGAGTGAGAAGATCACATTAGGCAGATGATCTATATTTATGTATTCGAAAGATACCTCCTAATCTGCTAATACCAAATGTGCGAGAACAGATCTGCCACATGTTTACTTACTTCCATCCTTCAACGAAAATTTCGATTTCACCGTCTATAAACCCTACAAATTTCTCAAACCATTCATGTGGCCATTACAAATAATATCCATTGGATCCCCAACCTTAAGGCCTTTGTTGCTTTAATCTAGGGCCGTTCACATATCATCTTTTCTCCCATATATAATCTAAGATGAAAGTTGCGAAAAGGAGGAGCATCTTACATCCTCTCAAGATCATCTCAAGAGGCATCAATTGACGAACCTCAATCTTGATGACCAACACTCTTGTGTTTTATTTCAAGGAGTTGAGCGACCTAGAGGCTAGACATATATTTTGAAGGAGGGATTCTAGCGCTCTACACTTGCAAGAGAAGCTTTATCATTCGAAGAACATGAAGGACATGTTACAAGAAGCTCTATGCTTGGAGGTTTCTAGTTGAAGAAGGTGGCCACACACACACTATGAAGATGAACAATTTGAAGGAGGGTCATAGGGGTTCATTTTTATGATAAGGAGGCCCTTCACACATGATGAAGCATTGATGGACATTACAAGTCAACATTATGAACCAAATTTATGATCTATGATGAATTGGTAACATTTATCTTTGATTATTTTCAATTATAACTATATAAAAAATTAGTATGAATCAATTTCTGTCTCCGATATGATGGTATGTCTTGTAAGTGATTTGATCAATTTCCTTTGAGTTTATTTATCTCTTTGAGTCTCCATTCCACCACTTGAGCTTGCTTGAAGCAACCTGCATATGTTGTTGGACTTGGCATTTGAATTGATCCACCAACCATGTGCCATCTTCCCGATCGCTACAATACTCTAAAGCTAAACCCATATAAATATCTTTATGATGTGATCCCATAACCTTATGGTGGAATGAATACCCCATGTATTTATGTACACCATATATGTGTGTGTACCATATCTCCCATATGTTCATGATTGAAGATTTTCACATACATAATTTACATCTCACCCCTAGAATTTCTAGTGTGAACTCATAAAGAATATGTGTAAACATTACGTATAAGAACCCAGCGTTTACCCATACACTCGTGTGAACCTCATACTTTCTTTATCCTGTGAACTTCAACCATAAAACTTGTAGTGTGACAACACTGCATATGAAACCCATAAATTATCCATTTATTTACCTTAACCATCTAAACGCTACACTCCGTAGTGTTAAACCATTTTTAAAGAGTTAAAACATTATAATAATCGAAACAAAAGACAAAAAAACATATAGCAATACGTAATAAATAAAACAAAATCAACCTAACAATTTGTGCCTTGCATATAATTTTGCACATTGCTTTTCATAAAATTAAAGTACATACCTTTGGGAGACCGATATTTTGCTTTATTTAGAAAGCATGAATGTGGTAGAAACTTGGAGCCTATATAAAGAAGCAAGGGCGCATCTTCAAGACATCATCTCGAAATCATCCAATAATCCAATCTTATGAAGATCTACTGTTGAAGAAAGGAGGGGCATCATACATGTTTTCACGATCATCTCAATAGCCAACATTTGAAGAAGCTCAATCTTGAACACCAACACTCTTGTGTTGAATTTGGAGGAGTTGAAGGACATGGGGGCCATACACATATTTGGAAGGAGGGATTCTAGTGCTCTACACTTGCGAGAGAAGCTTTCACTATTTGAAGGGCATGAAGGACATGAAGGACATGTTTCTAGTTGAAGAAGGTGGCCACACACACACACACTATGAAGATGGGCTTGAAGGAAGGACATAGAAGTTCAATTTTATGACAAGGAGGATCTTCACACACGATCAAGGATAAATGGACATTACAAATCAACATTATGAATCAACTTTATGATCTATGATGAATAGGTAACATGTTTACTTCATTATTTTCAAATTAAATTGTATAAAACCTTATTAGAAATCAATTTCTTTCTCCCATATGACGGTATTTCGTCCAAGTGATTTCATCAATTTGGTCTGATTTTATTTTTCTCTTTAAGTCTCAATTCCACCACTTGAGCTTGCTTGAAGCACCCTATGTGCATCGTTCTCTTTGGAGTTCAACTGATCCACCAACCATGTGCCATCTTACCGACAATGTACTTCCCTTGCATCAAGAAAATGCCACCCTTCTAATAAAAACCTCCAGTTCCTAAAAAATATTTTAGCTCTCAAAGATCTAAAATTTTAAACTCCTTACTAAGCTTTCCTTTGGAATCTGTAATCCCTGTAACATCGTTCCCTATATCTCTCTATTTGTTTCAATTATTTAGTGAACCATCAATATTCCTCTTTAATTTGAACACCGATTTGTTTGCAATAATCTTGATAATTTGTTTCTTTCACACTAGCTCCCATGTGTGCTTATCTATGAGAGGTTTGATGTCCTCTTTAATAGCTTGGACCCATTCCTTTTTTGTGCAAGCTTCTTCATATATCTAGATCTCTTTTTCTTTGATGACATGCATCATGTATGCAAACGGTTTTGACATGAAGCTATCATAACTCAACATTTGACTTGGATACCATCTCCTTTAAGATCTTCGTTCATTGCCTTTGAAAAGTTCCTTCTTCAATATATCCACTTCTACCATGGGAGTGATCACCTCTTCATATTCTTCTTCACTTGAATCTATCTCAGTGTTTTGAGCAACAATTGTTTCTTTACCTCTATTATAAGCTTGGTTTGACTAGAAGGAATAAATTCCAAGTCTCACCCACCATGTTAAACATTCCTCATTTTATGTAGATGCCTCTAGATCTTAAATTTTTTTGCTTCATTGCTGAAGTGGTCTTTGATTAGTTTGTGCATGATCAACACAATCTTCCGCAAGAAACTTTTCCTTTATTTTTTCTTTATACCGAGCTCTAAGTTCATCAAATAGCACATCTCTTGAGACTATTACTTCCTTTCTTGTAGGCTTGTGATATTTATATGCTTCTTGCTCCATCAAGTAGTCCACAAAAAAGCATTTTTGGACACTAGATCCATCTTTTTTCTAACTTTTCATCAAATCTGAACAAAGAAAACACATTCAAAAACTTTGATGTATTTAATATTAGTTTTCTTACTGAAATATATCTCCTTTGATGTCAAGTTATGTATTCATGATGTTGTGCACTATTCATCAAGTAAATGGGGGTCTTGGTACCTTCCTCCCAATAGTACAATGGTACCTGTACCTCTTATTCACTAACTTGCCTATTTTTTCTTTGAGCTACTCCATTTTGTGGAGAAGTATTCCTACTTGTAAGCTACCTTTTGATCCCATTCTCTAGTAGAAAATATCAAAATATTTTGAGAACTACGCCCCTCCACCATTAACCATTATGGTCTTTTTCAAACTTATTTTTCAATCCCTTGACTATACAACGTATATTTGGTTTCACATCATAGAAAACAACCATATTAATCTTGAGTAATCATTAATGAAGGTGATAAAAATTCTATTACCAGCTAGTAATGAATCTTTGGGATGTTCTGCATACATCCATAGTTATCAAGTTCAAGACATTTGGGACCACATAATTGATCCTCTTGAAGAAGTGTTACCGCCTAATGTTTTCTCATGTGCTTGAGCTTTGGAATGTTGATGTGAACTATCTCTCTACACCATAATTCTAGATCTGAAATATTCTTGATCCAAAATTTCATGTACATGATGTTTCCATGTGAATGTTGGATGTCCAAAGTGAACGTACTTCCTTCTCTTCTACCTTGAGAAATGACCTTGAATCCTTCATTTGGACTCTTTTTGAAGTAGGCATTCTCCTTGAATACGAGATGATGACCCGTATCTACGATTTATCCTACAAAAGAAAGTTCTTTGAAATTCTAGGATCATGAAGAACATTACATAGTGCTTTCTCTATCGATATCTCAAAGCCTTATATCACTAGTATGTTCAATCGTGTGTTGAGAATGACCACATATTTCAACGCATACTTTTCCACTTTGTACTTTTAGATTAGTGAAAAGCTTCCTTGGCATGACATATGATTATCTGAATCAATGTGCCATGTTTTATATCTTCATAAGGGCCTCTATACACATGTCTCAATGCAATGAGTGTGTCCTTTGTTTCTTCCCTTGAGGTGCTTGCATAGTTGTTTTGAATCATTTGGTTGCCTCCAATTGTTCTTCCATTTTCCTCCAAAGTTCAATAGCATAGTGTCCTATGTTACCACAATGATAGCATGTTATACCATTATAAGAATTGTAGGATCTATTCCCTCTTCCTCTAATTGTTCCTCGACCTCTTCCTCATGTGTTTCCATTTGATCCAACTTGTTGTCTTTGAACATTTCACTGTGGTTTTTCTTTCCTCTGGAGCCACCAAAGCTAAGCTCATATGTGTTAAAATGAGGGATTAGTAGTTCAAAAAACAACACAATCCATACAAGGGTTTCTTTAATTGCATATATAGTTAGGATGATGTGCATCCTCATATCCAGGAGGTTGTGCCATATACACTTCCTATAGAATCCATCCGTTCAAGAAAGCATTCTTTACATCACGTTGATAGAGCTTCCAATTTCTAGATGAAGCAAGACTAATGAGAACCCTAATTGTAGGCATTTTTGCAACAAGAGAGAAAGTCTCTTCATAATCAATAACGTGGGTTTGACCAAACCCTTTAGCAACTAACCTTGCTTTGTGTCTATTTATACTTCCATCTGGATTCCCCTTGATTTTGTATATCCATTGAGATCCAATTATCTTCCAAGATGGCTTGTTAGGTACAAGCTCCCAAGTGTCGTTCTCCTTCAAGGCTTCCATTTCTTCATCCATTGCATCTCTCCAAGCTTTCTTGCTTTTTGCTTCTTTGAATGTGGTAGATTCTTACTTGGTTGAATCCTTTGCAATGTAGATTGAGTGCTTAGTGACCAAAGAAGTATCATAACCAAATCTCTCGAGTTTCTTCTTCTCCTTTGAAGGCCTTCTAAATGGTTGATGTGAGCTCTCGGGTCCATATGTAGCATCTTGCATCTTTGCTTTACCTTTGTTCTTCAATAACTTTAGTCTTTCCAGGTCTTCTAGGTCAATCTCCGAATCACTTTCTTCAATCTCCTTTGGCTGCTTTGATTGAAGTGATGGAAAATCTTCATCCAAGCCATAATGCAGCTTCACTTTCCTATCATTGTAAAACCATGATTTTTTTTCCTCAAAAATTACATCTCTTTTCATAGAAAATCCTTTATTGGTTGGATTCTACAATCTATATCCTTTTTGGTTTTGATTGTAACCAATAAATATGATCAAAGCGAGCACTCAAGTGTGCATGGAAATTCGAGGCTAGAATTGTGTTTTAGATATCCTTCCTAATTTGTTGTCGGCATCTGTGTTCCAACCAAAGCGCAAGAGAAATTTGAACTGCAACTTGAAAACCCCTTTTTGAGAAATATCTCCAATTTTGGGCTTATTATGGAGTTTGTGTCAAGAAACAATCGTATATAAGTTTCACATGTGTATAGAAGGTTCAAAGACCTCTCCTTTGCTACTTGTAGATGAAGTATAGAAATAGGTTGGTAATTTTATCCAAGCATAGTTAATGAGAAATATGCTTGCAAATAACACTCTTCCTCATGCTCATTTGGGAATTATCTTCTACCATGTCTTACAAAATTATCATATCCTTGAAACCTTTTAATTTAGAAGCATCAAATAGCTTTATTAACATTTTTGCAATCTGTTATTTGGTTTCGATGAAACTTATCTCCACATCTTTGCTTAGTACCTTTTCTACTACATAACGACAATGGACATCTTTGTGCTTACTCCTAGCATGAAACATAGGTTCTCTTTCCAACTACATAATTAACATGTTATTATCCTATATAGGAATGGTTCCAACATGCAATTTAAAATCATCCAAAAGATTTCTATCCAAGTTGCTTCAAATGTGGAAGATGCCAATCCTGTATATTCACATTCCATGGATGAAAGTGCAATAGTAGGTTGTTTCTTTGAGCTCCACATAATAGGTTTTCTTGATATCATGAACATATAACCTTAGGTTTATCTCCTATCTTCCTTCAAAACTTCCCAATTAGCATCATCAAATCCTTTGACATGCAATTCTTCATCAAACTCTTAAAATAAGGCGTGATTAATTACTGGCTTTATGTATCAAAACACTCTCTTCAGGGATATAAAATGTTATCTTTTCAAAGATATTGTAACCTGAGAAGTACACCAACAACATAAGATAGATCATGTCTTGTAATCTTTGGATATATTTGTGATCCTATGATGCTTCTTTACATCATTGGATCTTTGAATATTTTTCTACCATTTGAAGAAATCTATCTATTTGTGTCCATGAACTAAGTCAGTGGTTTGCATTGACTCATTGTGGATCTGAAAAGAACATTCATCATGTACTTCCTTTGCATCAGTAAAATGCCACCTTTTCAATAAACAGCTTAAGTTCTTAAAATATATTTTCCTTAAATTTTAAAATTCATTATATCTTTAATCCATGTAATTTCATATACTATGTCTCTTTACTTTTTTTCCTTGTTCATGTACAATGAAAAAATTTACACTACTCGATCAATCTTTGATTCTATGCTCGTGGTGCTTGCTTCAACATTCAAAGTACCTTCTTCAGCCTACAAATAAAGTTCTATGGTTTTCCTCTTGAAACCAAACCATTTGACTCATATATATAACTTCTTGTAGTCCTCGATTGAGAAAAGCATTTTTGATGTCAAGTTGGTATAATGACAAGCTCCTTGAAGCACCAATTGCTATTGAAGTTCATATCTTTTCCATGTTTGTAATTCGGCTGAAATGTCTATCATAATATATTCCTTGTGACTTTTTAAATCCTTTGGCAACCAATGTAGCTTTATGATAAGCTAGTGAACCACCAAGATTCCTCTTCCATTTGAACACCCATTTGTTTGGAATAATCTTCATACCTTCTTTCTCTAGCACTATCCCTCATGTGTCGTTATCTATGAGAGCCTTGATCTCCTCTTTCATAGCTTGGTTCAACTCCTTTTTTTGTGAAAGCTTCTTCATATAGCTCAAGCTCTTTTTCTTTGATGATGTGCATCATGTATGCAAACATTTCTGCCATGAAACTATCATAAGTCAGCATTTGAATTGGATACATTCTCCTTCAAGATCTTCTTTCATTGACTTTCAAATGTTTCCTCTTCAACCTATTCAACTTTACTGTGGGAGTGATCACCTCTTCATATTCTTCTTCACTTGCATCTATCTCATTTTTTTCAAACAACAATTGCTTCCATAGCTCTACTATAAGCTTGTTTTTTAATACAAAAAATGAAATCTAAGTCTTTTTTACCACGTTAAACATTGTTCATTTTATGAAGATGTCTCTAGATGTGAAACTTTTGTCCTTCATGGTTGAAGTAGTCTTTGATTAGTTTGTGCATGATCAACACAATCTATCTCAAGAACCTTTTCCTTTCCCTCTTCGTTATACCATGCTCTTAGTTCATCAAAAAGTACATCTCATAGAAAATTACTTCCTTTATTGTAGGGTTGTTACACACATATCCTTTTTGCTCCATCAAGTAGCTGATAAGAATGCATTTTTTGACCCTGGTTCTATCTTTTTTCTAACTTTTCATGGAATGTGAAAAAAAACACATAAAAAATCTTTTAGGTATTTAAGATCACTTTTCTTACTGAAATATACCAACACTGAGTCATAACAAACGAGAACAAAGACATGTTCTCCTTTAGAAATTACAAAAGTATGCTAAAAACAAGGAAAAATTAGCTTATTTTCAATTGGTCCATAGAAATGATAAGGGCCATGTTAATTAGGGCATGAAAATCATATGCTTTTATATCATGATACTTTGTCTCAATCTTTATTTCAATTTTTGTTTATAAAAACATGCTATATTCAACATTACAAATTCCAATTAGAACTTTAACGAATCTTAGATGATTAAAACTACATGATTTCATGAAAATGGAAAATTGAAAAGTAGTTCATTTTATTTCAAGCCCACATAAAGCATAATTCTATGCCATTTTAAAAAGGGATTAGAATACGTCTACGAAGGATGCATTTTCCATGATTTTTTAAGACTTTTATGTGAAAAATAAGAGTGAATCATATAAGGAAGTCAATGCTCGCTCTTCACAATACAAAGCATAATCATACAACAACTAGGTGGTCATATACGTGTACTAGTAATAATAGCCAATTATGCCAAAAGAATCACCATGAGATCAAAATGAAATAGATGAGATTAAATTGACTATACATATTGAGAGATAACACCATGCATATCATCATACATGATTCTTTGATGTCTAATAATCCAAATGAAAGAGACTTTATTGATCATCGTTGCACATTCTATGAAATAAATCTATTAGTTTTTACATGCTAAGAGACTTCAATAAAACTTTGTTCAAGTTACATAAATCAAATACTCTAAGACATTGCTTTTTTCCTTGCCCCGAGTCTTTATCCTTTGAAAAATTGCATTTCTCTCCCTCTCTCCACTTTCTCTCTCTCTGAGCATTATCATGGTCAAAGTTAAAAAGCAAGACAATATATCACATTTGATATTACTTTGTGAGAACATATTGCATGCGTTGAAAGCGAAACGTGTAGTCTTTTTTACTTTGTTAAAGTGAAAACTATACTTTTCAGCAAGAAGTCGATGCCTGGCATCGACTTCTCGCTGAAAACTATACTTTTCAGCAAGAAGTCGATGCCTCGCATTGACTTCTTGCTGAAAAGTATAGTTTTCAGCGAGAAGTCGATGCCAGGCATCGACTTCTCACTGAGAATGAAAGAAAAAAATGTAAAATTCACTTTTTCTTGCTGAGAAGTCTGCACCAAGGTGTTGATGATCATCTATACTTTGTGGGCATGGAAAGACAACATGAGGTAAAATTATCTTCTAATGCACTCTATTAGTCATGTCTCCCTCTCGACTTTGAGTATGCTTTGTTGTTAGTGAATTTTAGCCATCGTTAGTGAGAATTGGTCCACTCATGAACATCGATGCTCCAAATAAAGAGAGAAGAGAGCCTATCTATGTCACCTACAAGTCACACAATCCACACATGCTAATGAGTGATGAGCTTCCCTTTGTACTTCCATATCAAAGTTATATGCACATAGAAGGTGTTTGGCAAGAATCGCAGAAGTGGAGATAGTCTGTCTCAATCCTCATTACTGCACTTTGATTCCCTTTTGCATGCACAAAGAGGTGTGCTCATATTATCCATAATCAAAGCCTTGCCACATAATATCTATTTGTGCAATAATGAACAACATAGCCTCATTTGTTTTCCTCTCATTTTCAGTGAGATTCCGATGTCTAGCATGGACATCTTTCCAAAAACTATATTTGTTGCTCTAAGAAAGTATGGAATATATATTTCCATTAAAAAAAACTAGAAGGAAGATATGACGTAAGTGTTGATGTGTAAAACATCACAAGAAATGAACTAATGTGACACTAGACAACCTCTATGGTCACCATTAACTCATTTCCACTCAAAACGTTGAGAAATGATAGCCAAAACCAAGAACTTTACTTCTTCATATTTTTCTAGTCATTGAAATGACATACCTTTAGTATTTTGCTAATTTCTCTTAGGTCAAATATCGTTTCTCCAAGATTTTCTACTGGATGGAAGAAGACGAGTATAGCTTTCCAACAAGCTATAATATGCAAGAAACAGACCTCTAGAACTCAAGATATAGCCTTCACAAGATGACCCTGTATGACTTCCAAAAGTGGAATTTTTGCCTGTTTTAGTAATTTTGACTGTCCAAAAATGAAAATTCGATGCCTAGTATCGACTTGCAACCACACTTGAAACCTATCTTTGGATTCTTTATGAAGCACATATTCTCATTGAATATGACATGATAACCCTTCTCTACCATTTTTCCTAAAAAAAAGTTGAGTTCTTTGAAATTGTAGGACCATGAAAAAAATTAGATAGTACCTTTTCTACTTTGTTATCTCCAAGCCAAATATCTCTAGTATATTCAATTCTGTGTTGAGTATGATTACATATTTCAACACATTCTTTTCCACTTGCTATTTTAGATTATTGAACAAACTTCCTTGGCATGACATATGGTTACCTGAATCAATGTACCCTTTCCTTCAACTTCGTAAGAGCTTTTATACACGTCTCATTGCAATTAATATATCCTCCTTTCCTCCACTAGAGGTGCTTGCATAGTTGCTTTGAATCCTTGGATTGCCCTTAATTGTTCTTCAATTTTTTCGCCAACAATCATTATCATAGCGTCCTGTGTTACCACAATGATAGCATGATATACCTTTATAAGAGTTGTAGGAGCTATGTCTGCTTCATCTACTTGTTCCTTGACCTCTTCCTTATGTGTTTCAATTTGATCCATCCTTGTTCTCTTTAAATTTGTTTTTATTATAATTGGAGTTTTTATGAACTCTTTGTTTTCCTATTGAGCCTTCTTTTGAGTTACTTCCTTTCAGCTCACCTTGCATACTACATCTGGTTGTCGTTTTCCTTTCCTTTGGAGACACCAAAGCTAAGCTCATATTTTACAAGATGAGGGATTAGTAGTTCAAAAGCTAGATATGTATCTCTCAAGTTAAGAAGTTATAAAAGGCTTTCATCTTTCCTCTTCTATCAATCCATTGAGAGTGAAACACACAAGATATTTGTCTCCATCTATTGTGTTAATAAAAGCTAAAGCATCACTTAGTTCCTTAATCTTCAATTGTTGAGCCCACACAACCATTGAAGACTATTAAAAAATTTGAGAGTTTCCTTGAGTCGTTATAGTCCTTTGCTCTTGAGTTTGTGAAGCACCCTCATGCTTTGTACATCTTCTTTTTCTTTGTTTCAGCTCTATCATTTTTTATGAAATTTTTAAGCCAATTTTTCTTTGACACCAATTGTGGAGAATGACTACTCCTAGGAACAACAAGAAGCATGTGGCCCTTGTATGTCAATTGGAAAATAAAATGGAATTATGGATTTGTTAAAGCACACTCAACAAAGAGCTCTTTGCAACAAGCTATAAATCACTCAAACTGAATATGTTTTGGTCCAAAAATGCAACTAAAAAAATAGACAACATGTCCAAAGAATTATGCCGAAGCATTGGACTTCACTGTCAAGGTGATAACTTACAAAGCATAGAACCTTGGAAAGCCAAATTTGACATCCAAAAATTACACAAGATAACCTTCCAAAAACGTATAAATGATATAATTTTGATATGTTTTGGTGAGGAGCTCAACTGAAGAAAATAGACTAATTGTTCACATGAGTGTGGTAAATAACTCGACTTCAGTCTCCGATAGATAGCTCATAGAATGTACCATTTTTGAAGGACCTATTTCTTAAATAAAAAGTGAATAAGATAAGATTTTCGAGGAGTATTTAGATGCAAGAAATGAGTACATGTGCATCTGTACAAGGTGATGTGAGTTTGACGTAGTCTTATTAGAACTATTAGCAAAATATCTTTCATGATAATTAATTATCAATTTCAATAAAGTATAACAAATTTATCCATAGAAGGTACTAGGTGCTAGTATCAAATACTGGTAGCTGTAACAATGGGGTGAGTCTAGGGATCAATGGGAGCATTCAAAAGTGCATGGAAAGTAGAGGCTAGAATCACATGTTGGATATGCTCGCAATATCTTGTCGAAATTGATGTTCCAACCAAGGTGCAAGAGAAATTTCAACCACAAGTTGAAAACCCCTTTTTGAGCAATATTTTCAGTTTTGGGCTCATTATAGAGTTTTTGTCAAGAAACACTGGTATGTAAGTTTCAAATGCGTATACAAGGCTAAAATGATGACTTCACTCAACTATGGCACTATGAAAATACACAAAGAGACAAGAGTGCAATAGCTAAAATTATAGAGAAGGCGCATATGCTCACGGTGGTGATACCCACCTATCATTGTATTTTCATTCACAATTGATATTACAAAGTTTTTTCCATGCCATGTCATCAAATCTCCCCCTGAAGCTCAAAATGAGCTTGAATACAAAATGAAATAAATACATATATCCATACAAGATAAAATCAAGATGAAATGAAATCTAAATACAAACTAAAACTTTCTAACTCTTAAAGCTTCTCTAAAGTAGATGAACTTGTCTTTGGGATGAGCTTTCGTGATGAAATCGAACACTTATTCTCCAATGCTGATGTGAGTTAGCTCCACTTCTCCTTCAATGACCTTCTCATGAACAAAATAATAATGAACTTATATGTGCTTTGATCTTGCATGATAAATTGGATTCTTTGATGGCATCATGGTGCTCAAATTGTCACAATAGATGACCAACTTTCTTCGATGTATACTCCTATGTCTTTAGGTAGGTACTTAATCCATGTTGCATCACAACCGGTTATGCATAGAGTCATCCATATCATTCTCTATCACAGCCATGTCTTTGGGTGCATATCATGATACATTGTCATCGAATATAGCATCTCTCGTCACTATACATTCTTTTTTAAGAGGCTTATAACATCCATATACTTTTATCTCTTCTAAGTATCCAACAACAATGCACTTTTTAGATTTAGCCTCAAATTTGTATCTCAATTGACTAAGCATATGTGCATAACAAATACTTCCAAAAACTCGTAGATATCTCACATTTGGCTTATGCTTCCATAGTCTCACATAAGGAGTCAAATAATGAACCATTCCTGTTGGAGCTCTATTTATGACATTTAAGAGAGTATGACAAGCTTCTACCCAAACTATATATGGCATGCTCTTTTCATTTAACATGGCTCTAGCAAATTCTTCAATCACAAGATTCTTGCATTCTACAACACCATTTTTTTGTGGTGTATATCTACGAGACAATTGCCATTTGATTCCATGGCCACTGAGATATTGGTCAAGTTCCTTTGAAATATATTTCCCCCCTTGAATTTGATCATAAGCATTTTATGTACATGCCATATTTCTTCTCAATCATGTTCTTCAATTTCATAAGGCATTTGCAAAAGTCACTTTTATGCTTCAAAAAAAATATCCAGGTGTATTCGCTATAATCGTCAATGTATATCAAAAAGTAGTGTGAGCCACCAAATAATTTTCTTCTAGAAGGTCCAAGCACATCACTATGGATTAGCTCCCGAGGTCTCTTTCTATGCATTTCTCTTCTTGGAAACTTCCTACATTGATGTTTACGAAATATGCATGCGTCACTTATCCACTCAAAATTTAAATGGAGAAATCTTGGTATTCCACGTACGAACCTTTCCTTCTCAATAGTCTTTAATTTCCTCAAGTTGATATGACCAATTCTTTTATGGGAGAATTTAGGTATATCTGAGTGTTCATTGTTCTTGGCATAGAGATTCTGATAAAGATGTGTGCCCATGTCAAATGTGAATAATCTATCCATCTCCTTTCCATGACCAAGCAATTTCTCTCTTTTGCCATACTTGAAATCATGTATGAAAAAGCCATGTTTATTGAAAATTACTTCCATGTCTTGATTTTCAAGTTCACCAATTGAAACTAAGTTCTTAGTAATGCTAGGCACATGTAAAACATCACTAAGTGTGTCTCAAACATCATTCTTTTGTACTAGTGGTACATTTGGAACATCGTTAATCAAGTGTAAGTTATTATGACTAGTTGCCACATACTCTCTAGACTTCAAAGGGTCCTTAGATTCAAACCTATCTTCTATGCTTGTCATGTGATTTGTGCAACCACATTCTATGTACCAATTCATATCATGTCAAGGCTTAGACATGCTATCCCACATATGCTCCATTGTAAAAGTATTATCTCTACCATAATCTCTATATGAACTTTCCCCAAAGAATTTTTCATGTGATGCATAATGGCCTCTATGCCTTTCTCTTTGGCTATTTTGCTTATGATAGCAATCTTTCTCAAAATGGCCATATCTACCACAATAGTAATAGTTTGCAGGTGCCTATGATCTTCCTCTACCGTTTAAGTTTGATCTACCTCTACCTCTTGGCATATCCATTGCGTGTACATTCTAGAAATTGAATGATCACGACTAGAACCTCTTGCTCTATGGTGAAAGAATGCATCATCATTTAAGTTTCCACTTCCTGATGCATTCAATCCAAGTTGTACTTGCTTTTTCATGCAAAGAGCTACTCGCTCATCACAATCTGACATGGTGCCTCTTTGTGAGATAGAAGTGTCTAAAATGGTGTATTGTGGTGCTAGAACATTCAATATAACTCATAACATATAGTCATGTTCAACCTTCCAATTTATGGAAGCTAAATCATTAGTGATCTTCCTAATATCAACCACATAATCGGTAATGGATCTATTGCCATGACATACACTATGAAATGTTTTCTTTCAGTGAATTTTTCTAGCCTCTATGGATGTACCATATATTTTATGAATTATGTCCCAAGCTTCTTTTGGTGTGCTAGCATTCATAGTGTATGGTATGAGGTTCCCTGAAATACGTATCAAAATCCAATGAAGGGTCTTTCTAGAATTTTCTATCCATGTTTTATATTCCTCTTGCGAATCTATGTTCGGGTTATCTAGCAATTTTGAACACTCGTACTCTCCATTCACTAAACCCCATAATCCTTTCCTGTTAGAAAACTCTCCATCCTATATGACCATACATGATAATTGTCTTTGTTAAGCTTATCATCCACTATTTGTGCAATCTTATCACCCATTGTTGCAATTTAAGTACTTCTCTATGCTATGACAATTTTATGGCGAGACCTAGAAAACATTCAGCAGCATTTCTGATAATATTTCTTGATAGATGCACAAAAAACTGAATCTTTGCAAGTAATTGCAATGGTTTTCCTCTTGTTCTAAGCACTCCCTGTGTCCATATGCACTCATGTGCTCATTTATGACCTCTTCGAAAACATTTCAACAGAGTCTCCTTTGTCCAAAGTGTATATGAGCCGAATCAACTATAATAAATCCACTCCAAAACTTGAACTATGGGTAAAAGCATCAATAGCATCATGTAACGCATGCAAATTCTTTCTATCGGGAGGCCACAATGTCATACATCCATCCTGTGAACGATACATGAGGTCTTTAGATTGTGTTGCCTTTTTTCTTCCACCTCTATCACAAATCTATCTCCATGAGAAGACAATACCCTAGTTAAAAACCTCAATATGTCCTTGAGTTTTTGTTTAATTCAGGGTTTTCAACACGGTAATATAGCCTCACAAGACACATGACTTGTTAGATTAAGGACCTGCAAAATGCAAACATTCATCTCATAGTGTGTGACAAATGTCCATTTAAGGACCCACAAGAGTGTACATGCATTTTTGGTTGAAATTTCCAAGCCTTCACATTTGGCTAGGCATGGAAGAAAATATGTGCAACAAATTATTGATGCATGTGAACCACTGCTTGTAATGCTTGATCATTTACCACTTGTAAAACGATAAATTCTTGAGAGAATTTTGTAATTCCATAGGAGAGATACGAGTTACAAATTTTATTTGGTAGAATCACTCCTAATTTGAAGGAAGCACTTATAGCTAGAGCCAAGTTTGAATTCAAATTCAAAATTGGAGGTAAAACACTTGTAAAAGGACTAGTAAAAATTCACGGGTATGTGGCCTCTTCAAAAGCTCTTCCATTGATCATTAGTAGGATTTAAGTAGCTCATTCCTTAGCCTACTCACTCCACTATCATTGGGCATCATCATAATTCCAATTATCTTGTAAAATCAAGTGCTATAGTAGATATACCTCATTGATCATTTATGTTCAAATCTCTGCAATGACTACTCATAATATTGAACTTTGCATGGTCATAGTGTAGTGAGTTCTGATCCATTTTGCATGTTCTATAGCTTGATGGAACCAGCTCAACGTCTAATTTATACTGTTAAAGTTATAAAGCTTTGGCTTCAGCTAACTGGCAGAAAACACCATCGAACTACTCATTGGTCATCTTCTACTAAGTCCCTAAAAATCAGGGCTAAGCTAAAGTGCTAAATTGATTCCTTAGTGTATGGTTTATCATTTTGCATGATTCCACTTGTAATCACTATCTATCAAAGTTAAATTGATTCCGTCAAAAGCAATTTGATCAATTTCTACTGTACTAGGAGCAATACACAGAAGAACCAAGAGGTTTCTAGACTAAAATAGCAAGTTTTTTGAGACTAGCTATTTGTGAAGTAGTCTTTTTTTATTCAATTATTGGAAGGGCCAACTCCAAAGTACATAGGTGCTTTATTGGTGTCATTTACAAGATAAAAGGGCCCACTATCAAAATTTGAAGTGAAATAGGGCAGGTACAAAGTAGGTTTTACCAATACCACCTCACTTCCTTGAGATATCCATCCATCTCTTCAAGGGTATTAAAACAAATTAAGGTAAAATGGGAGATGGTTTCCCTTTTTTTATTGACAAATTGGACATGAACAACTATCCAACATAGTCCTTGAGGATGAAGACTTATCTACAAGGAAGGAGTCTCTACTTGTGGCTAAGGGTTTTGTAGAAACCCAAGGAGTTGACTACGATGAAACCTTCTCACGTGTGGTGAAAATGCAAACCATTAGGGTATTGGTAAGTGGGGCTACATCAAAGAATTGGAACATGTACCAATTGGATGTAAAAAATGCATTTCTTAATGGCTGGATTTCATAGGAGGTTTACATGGCTCAACCTCTTGGCTATGAGGACCCAAACAAGGTAAATCATGTGTGTAAACTGAACAAAGCTCTTTATGGATTGAAGCAAGCCCCTAGGGCATGGATCCATAGGTTGACGAAATGCCTTCAAGATCAAGGATTAATCATGAGTAAAGCATATACTTCTCTGTTTATTAAGAGAAGTAATTCAGAGGTGATATACCTATGTGTGTATGTTGATGATATCATACTTACAGGTAATGATGCTAATGGCATCAATTAGATTAAGAATCAAATGATGCAATAGTTCAAAATCAGTGATCTAGGGTCACTAAAGTATTTTCTTGGAGTTGAGTTAGTCTATACTAATTCTGGAATTTATATCACTCAAAGAAAGTATCTACAGGATATGTTGAAGAAGTTTCACTTGGAGGATGCCAAGATAGCAAGCACTCCTATGGAGGTAAACAAAAAATTAAGGGCTCATGAAGTGATGTCCTTGTGAATGTTGCAGGATACCAAAGCATAGTGGGAAGCCTAAACTATCCTACATTGACAAGGATTGATATTGCTTATAGAGTAAGTGTGTTAATCCAAATTATGCACAAACCTAGAGCACCTCACTTGGAAGCTGCCAAGAGGATTTTGAAGTACCTTAAAGGCACTCAAAATCAAGCTTTATACTTTCCTTATACTTCAGATTTGGACATCAAAATATACTTAGATGCAAATTGGGCAGGTTGCAAAGATGTAGAAGGAGGAGTACCTCATGTTATCTGTCCTTTGTAGGTGACAAACCTATATCATGGTCTTCCAAGAAGCAACCTACTGCTGCTTTATCCTCAACAGAGGTTGAATATAGAGGACTACCCAATTCCACTCAAGAAGCAATATGGATTAGATTGTTATATGAGATTTGGGATTACATGCTATCTCTTCAATGATTTTTGGAGCTAATACAAGTTCTTTACATCTTGCAGCAAATCCTATCTATCATGCTAGGACCAACCATATAGAGTTCCACTATCATTATGTGAGAGAGAAGTTATTGAGCAAGGAAAGAAGGGGGGTGCCTAAAATCAAGTGGCCGATCTACACCAGCCATAGAGACAGTGGGGGACTTGGCATCCTGGACATTGGGTGCATGGCTAACAAACTGGCAGCCAAATGGATGATTAAGGCTTGGTGCAATGGGGAGGCCTCGTGGGCTAAGTTGATCTTCAGAAACAAGAATGAGCTGGCTCTCATGGGTTTTCCAAATTGGAAGAATCTAGACATCTTGACCTTGCAATTTTCCCCGATCCCCATCTTCCCAAAAGGCTCTAATCTCGTATGCTCCCTATGGAAGAGATGGAATAAAGTCAAAAGCTACACAAGAATTAGTGAAGACTGGAAGTGGGCTGTCGGTATCAGACAAAACGACTCTATCTGGTTTCTGATCCATGGCATCGGGAGTTGTGGAATCTTGGAACATTCAAAATGCCAAGAAGTTATGGAACAAAGGCTTCAAAAAATGGAAACATCTCTGGAAACAAGACACCAACCGCTAGATCAACTTCGAGGATATTGACCCTTGCATCAACATTTTGTACGAAGAATGGAACACTTTACAAAGCAGATGTCTCACCTGGGATTGACACAAAACTCGCCTTCTCATGGGATAGGACACATCGAGCTCGCTTCGTCTCAAGTGGCACAATGGGAATAGCCTATCAAAAATCCCGAACATCACAGAAATGATTGACTATCAGGTTAACTTCAACAAGAAGTGGTGCCTGTCATGGACGCGACTTCGGTGGGACATGAAGTTCATGGCTATTTGGTACCCCCTCATAGAAATCAAAAAGTTTGTCCTCTTATGGCAAATTCTTCATCATGGAATCTGGACCAACCTTAAGGCTAGCAAACTTTGTGGGATTCCTCCACTGGTGCAAACACTGCTACCGGTCTATCAAAGATGTTCCACACATCTTCTTTACCTGCCCCAACTCCAAAAGACTTTGGCAGACGGTTGGAAAGAAAATTAGACTTCAAAAACATCTCAGTTGGCAGCAAGCCCTATTGGGAGAAGCGATTGGCTGCTGCGCGACTGTCTGGAACACCATCAGAGGGAAGGTCCTATGGAAAATCTAGCGGCAAAGATGTGCTTTCAACTTCGGTGACTCCCCCAAGGAGTAGTGAGTTGAGAAATCGTTGTTCCTCCTTGGCAAAAGGATTGTTAACTGTAAGAAATCCCCCCCCCCCCCCTTCAGGCATCATCAAGTTCTCCTTTTGATCAATAACAAGCTTAAACCCAAGTGGATCCCTCATGAGGGTGATGAGAGGGTGATTAACCTTCTTTGTAATGCCATCTAAGCTCTGTAAAAGCTTCCCCTGCTTTGTGGGATTTGGGAGGTCCCGTGGGCACAAGTCCACTTCTCTTATACTTTTCTTTATTTAATTCAAGTCCGGGAGAGTAGGCTTATGCCGAAATTCTTTTATATTAAAAAAAAACATTATCATATAATACAATAGATCATTGCTTATATGTGTTGATCTCTTTGTCATTGTCACTCAGAATAGTGTTCTTGTCTTGCTCATATCTTGGTCATTACTCCACTATTTTCAATGTTCTATGGCCTTTTTGAATCGGCTCTAAGTCTACTACAGTCTGATAAATTTTAAAGACATTTCCTTTAGTGCATTCGAAGAAAAGCGCCTCGAAGTGGTCACTGGTCATTCTCTGTAGAGGTCCTAAAAAACCACGGGTAAATGCTACACTTGCTAAATTGATTGCTCTATGTATAGTCAAGCATTTTAAGTGATTCCATGTGGAATCATTAGGACTTTAAACTAATTAAATATTTCTATAAGTAGTTTTTCTAATTCCTAGAGTGTAGGGAGCAGTCAACTTAACAAGCAGTAGGTGTGTGAACCAAAATATAATTTTTTTGATGATTTGTGAATTGTGAAGTCATCTTTAGGATCAATCATTACATGGATCATCTCCAAAGTACATAGGCACTTATTTATTGTCATTGGAAATCTAAAAGGGCCTACAATGCAACTCTAAAGTGAAAGAGGGATGCTACAAAGCAGGGATTAGCAGTACCAACTCATTTCTTGGAGTGTCCATCCACCTTTCCTGACAAAGGGCAGACAAGTGATTACACCAAGCATTCAGTGGTCGAGGTAGGAAATGTCAAAATTTCCTATGGGAATAGGACTAGGCTAGTATCACAAAGAATTTGATGAGTGTTTGACAAATAGTGAAAACGGGTTTGCAGGTTAGGTTCAACAAATATGGAGCTTTTGTGGAGGACCCCCAACATGGATTCAATAGAATTGCCAAGGGAGAAAAATAGATGGATTATTTACATTTGAGCTTGAGGACACTATAAACATTGCACTTTATAATTACAAGGATCAAACATTGTCTGAGTTAGAGATTTTGCATAAAAGATTAGGGCACAGTGGTGAGAGAAACTTGAAGAAGATTTGTAGAGATCAATGTGTACTTGGGATACCTAATGTATCCATGTGAAGAGATGGATAGGTATGTGCTTGAAGTTGAAGAGGTGTTGCAAAATCCTTGATCTACACCAGCCAAATGAACTTCCAAGAGTATGTGGTGGACCCTTTTAGCTTGCCAATGGATGTATTAGATACCCTATGTACCTTGAAAGATCACTCCCAAAAAGATAGATCAAAATAGATAAGTTGGAGGTAGCCCAGAGGTGAAGAACTTGCTATTTTGGTTCATACACCTATCTAGTGTTTTGCATAATTCTCTGAGCACGGCAGTAATTAGCTTAATTCCTTATGGAGAAGTCTAGTTAATATAAAGAGCTAACTTTAAAGAGTAATCTCATAAAAAATAATGAGCCACACACTGAGAATGATTTTTAACAAGTGATGATATCATCCCGATTTTCACGGGCTGCTATAGTAATGAGACTAGTGAGCAAAAAAATCAACATAACTCAAGATTTAAGAATCCAATGATTATGAAAATTTTTATGCTTATACAAGACAGTATAGGAAATCCAATAAATTTTAAATAGTTGAATTGGGATAAGTATACATTGAGAAACAGCTCTGACAAGATGAGTAAAAAAGTCAGGTACCCAACAGAGAAGTGAAAATGAACAAACAAGGTTAATTTCAATTGAACATAACTAAAGTTTGAAACATCCAAACGAAAATGAAAATTGATGATCATATAGCAGACTAATAGAGCTACCTTTACCAAGTTAAATCACTGAAAATGATGCACCAAGCTCAGAGAAACCACCTTTGCAATCTCACTGAGAAAACTGAGAGATATGGCAGTGAGTAGTACACTTCACAAGAACATGGAAATATGAACTCAAATGATCATGAGAATGAAAGTATATTGATTGTACAATACATTGGGCTTACTGATAAATATGTGTGCCTTAGAATCACACCTTGATATGGCATAAAGCTCAGCTCTTTGAGGTCTTCTCTAAGGTCTCTCTAACCACGACTAAAGCTGCCATCGATTTATAGTTGAGCTTAGGAGGCTCTCCCTCAATCACTCTCCAATAAATTAGTGATTGATTTGATTCTCTATCTACCACAAATCACAAATTTGTGGCTCTTCTTTCCCTTTTTGATAAAGTGGACTTAACCACTTAAGATTCTTTCACTTTTACATTAAGTAAAGTCTTCAAAAGTTAAAAGAGGTAGTTCACAAGTGAACTTTACATTGTCTTCATTTTAAGGCTTCTTCTTTGAATTTCTAGGACTCAAGCCAATACTTAGGCTTCTCATAGACTTGCTCCAATAGCTCCCCCTGAAGCCAAGTATGCTTGACGTCTTCAATCTTCCAAGATTATGTGCAAACCAATCATGGCTTTGAGTTTGCAAAGCTTTGTACCATCCAATGTTTTGCTTAGAATATCTGCACATTGTTGATGAGTGGATACATATGATATTTGAATTTCCTTGCTCACAATCGTCTCTCTTACATAGTGATAATGAACTCCAATATGTTTAGTCCTTGCATGAAAAGTTGGATTACCAGCTAAGTGAATAGAACTCATATTGTCACAAAAAGTAGTTGGAGCTCCAAACTCCAATCCAAGATCTTTGAATAATGTTTTCATCCACATAGCTTCTTGTGTAGCTATGGCAAGACCTCTCTATTCAGCTTGTTTAAACCTTTATTGTTTAAAGTTAATTCAACTCTGGGTTCTTGAAATGGTTAGGGGTCTATAAAACAGAGGCCCTGTTTGTATTTTCCCCAATCTACAGGTTCATTATATCCTACTTCATAGACTTTCATGCATTAACCCGAACTCCTATCTATCTGCATATTACAACATCCTATAGTATAAAGTAATTAACTGTGTCATACAATGTTCTCCACCATCAGACATATATCCGAGAAGTTCATAGCATTAGCGGAGCCTTAGTTAACTTAATACTTCAATAAACTTAATTATTGATTTGAACTTAATTAACAGAATTGACAAGATACTCAGTATACACAGAATTTCGGCAAACCCGCGCTCCACTGCAGGCTCTTGCCCAGACGAACAATCCGGCGACACGATGCCTACTGCTTCACGCGACTCTTCTTTCATTAAATTTGTCAAGAGTTACAACTTTTGTGCTATGCCTTATACGTGCAACTTTTCAAGGTATATTACAAAATTAAGGAGTTCCTTTCCGGCAGTTTAGACTAGCACACACGGTGGAGTCGAACCCAAAATGGTAATTACACAGTCAAGGTTCATCTATGATGCCCTATACATACATAGAGCGAGCTAATTTGAAGGTACGGGTAATCTTTTGCTTTAGGGAATCGAACATATCCTTCAAAATTGCAGGTTCAATCAGTTATGCATGAGTTCTAACTAAACTCGCAGCTATGACCTGACTTACTAGTGATTCCGTCTGCGTCTGCAAAGATGACTCCTAGAGATAAAATTCATTGGCAATAGCTGCATCTCGTTGCAGCTTCATTTCAGCTATGTCTACATCAATGCGTGAGAGTCTGTCTGCCTGAACACCCAATTGCTTCTCTCTTCTCTCAAGTTCATGAGCTTGAAACTGCATTGTTTTGTAGAAGTCTTCTCTCTCCTTTTGCACACCTGCAAGTTCCTTCTTCAACTGGATCGTCACGATAATTTCAGTAGACAATTCATTATCTTTCTCGAATAGCTGCTCAGTGACGTTATGCAATTCAACTTCAGCTTTAAGTACATTAGTAGCAAACGACTAGAAAGCTTCTTCTAAAATGTTGTGTGCATCCCCCGTAGTATGGAGCTCATTGCCTAATGCTGTCATAGCATCTGTTTTATCTACAACTTCTTGCTTCAAGCCTCTGATTTTTGTGTCTTGTTGAGAAATGATACTGGCTTTCGCGGATAACTATTCTTGCAGTTGCTGAATTTGATTATGGAGAGAGTGAATTTCGGCTTTGGCTTCAAGGACTTCTTCTTGGAGGGGGCAATGTCCATTTCTAGAAGATCTACCTTGCTCTGCAGCTCCTATTCAATATTCTGAGTGGCCGTCTTCATCTGCAGAGGCAACTACTAGGAGAATCGAATGAGTAGTTGGCCCATGAATGCCAATTCAGTGAACATTACTACTGGAGGAAGAGAAGGAGGAGGCTGTGATGATGAAGCAGAGAGCAGGTGAGGTGATGATGGGGAAGAGTAGTCGGGAGAGGATAGGAGATAGGTCAAAGCCTCACAAATGGAAGTTAAAGGTGCAGTTGGAGGAACTTCAGCATCAACAAGAATGGTGGTTGGAGGAGGAAGGGGGGCAAGAGAGGTCCGAACTAAGACTATTCTGGTCTCATTCCGGGTCCTGGAAAAACAATTGCAGTGACCGTCTCTTCTTCACAGGTCGATTGCTTGGCCATGTCTGCTTGAGTGTCGGCAGTTAGTGGAGAAAGAGGATGACGTGCGCTGACAGCGGTATCTTCCATGGTCTCTGTTAGAGGCTCAGCATCCAATTGCTTTAGTTCATCCTGCGGTTGGGATGCAACGTCATCTTCCATAATCACATCTGGCTCTTGTTGTTGGCTAGGACAAGATTGTGCCGATGTGCCCTGTAAAGTCGTGGTTGTATCATGGAAGACTTCAACCCCCTGAATTGCGGTTGACTCTTGCACCTCGCTTTGGGATGGGTTAAGATGTCTACGTTTTCACTGAAAGAAATGTAGCAAGTCTTCATCATCATCATCCTCCATCATCTGTGTAGACTCCTCATGCATAAGCACGATATTCGTTGGGGGTGGTTGCGCTGCTTATATCACCGGAAGAAGAAGAGTGAGCAAATGCGGCAGCCCGTGTAGGGATGAAATCCCGCACGCAAGTGTGCCTGATATTTTCAAAGTTGATTGATTTTACGAGTTTTGTGTGGTGTTTTCACTAAGAAAGTGGTAAAAATTGTACATGTTTTGGTCGATTTGATTGACTCGGAGATGTGGAACCGTGTGATTCTTGTTGATTAGGCTTGTACATTTGTAAATACTCATGATGCTAGCTTTTGAATCCATAAACCCTTAGGTTTGACCCTTGAAACTGACTGAAAATGTGGGTTTACCCCATGGAAAATGAACTTGAACCCCTAGAAATCCTTAGAGTTTAGGCCGAAATTGTAAATAAACCTTTGAATTGATGAGCTTGAGTTAATTGTGATCAAAAACCTAATTTCCCCGATCAAAAACCCTAGGTTGAACCCTTAGAATCGGCGTTTATCCTAGGTCAAACCCTTAAAATCAATTAATTAATGTACATACAATATGAAACCAAAACCTTAGGTCCAGAAAAATAAAAAGAGAAAAAGAAAAAGAATCAAAAATAGGAAAAAAATAATGATAATAAAAAGAGGAAAAACCAAAAATAGAATTAAGAGATGGGAAGTTCCAAAAACGGTAAATGAACATGCATGGCCATCCGCAATTAGAAAGTTTGTAAGCAAGTTAGAAGTTTCTAGAAGAAAGTCCAAGGGGGAGGGGCCTATAAATAGGGCCCCAAGCTTCATTTGTTCTCCCCGTGGGTTTCTTCTGTGGAACGCTTTTCCAGGTCATTCTTTTTGTTTCACATTTTTGGTCATTCATACAATAGTGAATTTGAGAGAGAGATGGTGCCCTTAGAAAGTCATTCACTTCTGAAAGGATTAGATGAGAACACTCCGATTTCTCCACTAAGTGCGAGTCTTAAGATGGGTGCAGCTGCCTTGATATGTGTGATGAGTGCCTCATGTATCATGGTTCTCTCCATGTAATCATCTATGTATGTTATGAGGCGTTTGACTGGCTATCGAACCGCTGAACGCGACGGAGAGACGGCACATTGATTCTATCGTGCCAGAGAGACATCTGAGAACTGATGGCAAGAGAGATACTGCATATAGGATTCGGTGCTGATGTTTGTTAGACTTTGTCCTGGAGAGAGAGAAGAGCGATGATAAGGGCGCATAGATGCTCCGAGCCTCCGACTGTTGATGTATACGGTGACTCAGAGAGAGGAAAGAGGGAAAGCGGAAGGCTCCAATGATTGCAATGATTGCACTGGAGAGATCTGGCGACGGCTGGACACGCAGCAGAGCGCGCGTAGAGAGACAGAGAGATAAGGGGATTGGCGGCTCTTGCTTTCACGACTCGTCAGGAGCTATCAGATACGCAGAGATGTCTAGAAATTTGGCGGCGACGCATCACGCTAGAAGCAGGGTCAGTGGCTATCGATGCACTGCTGAGAGAGAGAGAAACGGGGAGATTCACGAGCTGACCACCTGAATCAGAGATGTCTAGAAATTTGGCGGCGATGCATCACGCTAGAAGCAGGGTCAGTGGCTATCGATGCACTGCTGAGAGAGAGAGAAACGGGGAGATTCACGAGCTGACCACCTGAATGCTAGAGAGATGAGATAGAGCACGTAAGCTCTGGAGAAAGGTTGTTACCGTGATGGTCTTGTCGGCGTGCTGATCTGCCGCTGTATACCCATGTAGGAGAGAGATTGAACAGAGATGTTACGTGGGTAGCGACGGCCTGCAAGAGAGAGTTACTGTCGCTGATTGGCGGAGCTCATATGCGAAGATGTCGAGGGAATGAGAGAGAGAGGGTGAAGTTGGCGCAGCAATGTCGGTTGTAGAGAGTGGAGAAGCAGCGATAGCTATGGCGGTGTTTGTGCAGAGAGAAATCATCGGCGTGGAGAGATATCCAGAGAGAGAGAAGGATAAGGAGATTAATCATCGGCGTGGAGAGATATCCAGAGAGAGAGAAGGATAAGGAGATTAAGGCGGCATCTTCAGATGAGGATTCGACGCAGCTGCAGAGATCCGAGACAATTGGACTGGAAAGACCCCGCGCGCATGTGGAGAGAGCGAAAAAGGAGGAGAGCAACAGCTCGTGGACTCTGACTCTAGCGGCGCAGAAACAGTCTGGAGGAGATTGGCGGCGTCGCTTGCGTACCTGGCTGAGAGAGAGAGAAACGAGGAGGTGCTTGCGCGCTGGAGTCGACGACAACGAATCTGCAGGAGTACGTGGAGGAGAGAGAAAGACACAAATTGAGAGAGGCAGATAGGCGAGGTCGCAGACGATATCGACAGAGAGAGAGGAGAGAAAGTGAGAGAGAATTCCAATTTCAATATTAATGGCTTCTCGAAATTGCCCGCGTGTTATGATCTAAATTCTTACGAAAAAGAGATTGAGAGTTTTAAATTAAAGCTAAATTTGATTATGTATGGATTGGCAAGGTTATAATGATAAGCTCATAAAAATAAGGACAAAGGTTTACATCCCTAATTAGAATGGTAACAATCGTAAGAAACATGTGAATTTGCAATAAAGATGCTTGTATTCAAAATTGAGCTACCTCGAGATTCCGATTTTTCCATCTGATATGAGCTTAACCATGAGCACATGTGCATTTTTTTTAGCAGTTATATTCTTCGATTCCATATGTGTTATAAGAAATATTCTTCGATTCCATATGTGTTATAAGAAAGAAACTGAAAGACATTTTAGACATGTTTTTTTTCAAACTTATACATCTGTTTTAAATGAAATGCTTTACTTGCGTTCGTCATAAATAAAGGAAGAAAAATTGAGATGAAAATTAAATAAAGTCAAGACATAATAAGTGTGTCTAATTCATTTTCAAATGTACTAACATGATTGCCCAACCCCCGTCGTCTTTCTTGTGGAACTTTCCTACAGGTTACTAAGTGATTGGAGGCTACTGTGGTTTATGAAGTGAAAACAATAGTTTGAAGAAGACTTGAAGAGAAGCTTTGATTGAAGACCGAAGACCCAAAGTAAAGAAAAGATCCATCCGCGAAGATTGAAGCCGAAGATCATGGGCGTCTTTTTGCACTGTAGCGAGAGGCATATCATATCCAACCGATCCGCACTGTAGCGGCGGCATTTATTTGTATTCACGTGTTCCGCATTGTAGCGGATTTTTGTATCGCCGACCTGCACTGTAGCGGGCATCACTATATCATTCACATTTTATTGATCGACGGCCGTTACTTTTTGATCGTATCATTGAGCTTTGTCTGCATCCCATGTATTACTATTGTACCCGATTGTCTCTTTCCCGACGCCCACGATCTCAGGAGTACGCATGCACGTCTCACCACTTCCGAGAGGCGGGGGCCCTACGAGGATCGCACACACTCTAGAGAGTCTAGGCGAGGCGCCGAGTGCGCAGACACCGCTCGCAGGATAGCGGGAACGGCGCGCACCAGAGGGGCGTGATCCAACCCCAGCGTCGGCTTCCTGCCTGACCTCCTTCTTCCTGACACCCTGAACCCGACGTGAAGCGAGGCGGTTGCCCGGTGATCCTCGGCGCATCACCCACTCCTTGAGAAGACAGACAAGAACCTCCGCGTCAGATCGGATATTCCAGGTTCCAGCATTTTAAGTTATTTGAATTATGTGCATTGATTCGACACACTTTAAAGAGAAAGACTGTTTTACTGGCTGACTTTGATCATCTACTTTTTGCATGAGTTTTGATCATAGGAGTGTACACTTTTTCATTGACGCATAGATTAAGAATCTAGTTCTTAGTTTAGACCATAAGAAGAGGAAAAAACAAAAAAATGAACAAAATGATTGAGGAACAGTTTAGGAGATATGAAGACCGAATTAAGAAAATAGAATTTAACACGAATGAATCTATAAAATCAAAATTTGGTATTGTTATGACCCTAATGCAAACTATAAATGCAATATCAGATACTATTCAGTTAATGGGCATGAGTATAAAGACCTAAAAAATGAAATGGATTTTAAGATTTCTGAATTGAGAAATAAGGTTGACATGTTGGCAAACCAAGTTAATGACCTACAAGTATTGAAATGTGATAATGAGCATGAGGTAAAAGTCCAAGGCATATCTGCACACAAAGAGTTATTAGGTCCTAGAAGAACCATGCCTAGAGTGATGCCTAGGAAATCAAGTTGGGTTGAGAAGAGACCTATACGGTGTTTTTTGTGCGATCAATTTGGGCATATGTTCTAGGATTGTCTAGCATATGACAGTGCATGTAGACATAAACTTGTAAGTGAGCATGAAGGAAACATTTGCAAATACCAAGAACAATTACCTTGTTACATTTGAATGTAGGAAAAGGTGGGATGAAAGAATATTTTGAAGAGACCAAAATTACATCGAAATCAATTCAAAGAGTGTGGAAACCAAAAAGACTAGAAAACAGTAAATCTGATGAACAAACGAGAATGAAATCTATTGAGAGTCAAGAGAAGCCAACTGAAGAAAACAAAGGTAGGCACATAAAGGTTGAAAAACATAATATTGAACAGATATTGAGAGAACAAATGAAAATTGACCATAAAAGAGAATCTGATAGAGAAATTCAAGGGAAATCAAAGAAAGATCACGATGTATATGTTTCATTTGATCCAAAACTTTTGGCTAATGAGGATTTATTTGACCAAGAGAAAGTTATGAAATTGCAGTCTCAATTAAACTTTGATACACAAAATGAACGAGAAAAGAGTAAAGAAAAAACTCAAGAAGATGTAAAATCTGATAAACGAATTAACAAAGTAGAAAAACAATTGCTTGATGATATTATTGCGCAAATCGAGGGGAATGTAAAGACGACTGTGAAAACTTCTAAGAGTTTGAAAAAGAATAAGAGAACTAGAAATCTAACTTTTCAAGATATATTTGCAAGTATTGAAACATGATTGAAGAAAAAGCATAATGAAACATACAAGGATGATCAAGAACTATTGACTGAAGATGATTGATGAATGCTAATGGTTGATGATAATGGTTTATGATGATTGATGATAATGAAAGATAATGATTGATAAAGATAATGATGAAAGATGGAAAGATAATGATTGTTATTGAAAATGATTATCAATGATGATGAATGAATGAAGGTAAATTGATGATTCATGATGATATATGATTGATGAATTATTAGTGTTTAATGATGATGATTATGATGATTCGGATGATTAATGAATGAGGATGATGGATGATTCATGATGATAAATGATTGATGAATTATTAGTGATTGATGATGGTGATGGTTTATGATGGTTGGTAATTGATATGATGAAAGATAATGATATTGATGATTATAATGATAATAATGATGATATTGGAGGATTATATGAAGTAAAGAATTGTTAATTGAAGACCGAAGTAAAGAGTAGAAACCTCGTGGATCTTCTTGGTGCATCTACTCTCCAGGTATCTGATTTTGCATGGACTATTGAAGTAAAGTGAAGTAAAACAATTGTCGAAGAAGACTTGAAGAGAAGATTTGATTGAAGACCGAAGACTAAAAGTGAAGAAAAGATCCATCTGCGAAGACGGAAGCCAAAGATCCTGGGCGTCTTTTTGCACTGTAGCAAGAGGCATATCATATCCAGCTGATCCGCACTATAGCGGTGACATTCATTTGTATTTACTGTCCGCATTGTAGCTGAGTTTTTGGATCGCCAATCCGCACTGTAGCGGGCATCTTTGTATCATTCAGATTTTATTGGTCGATCGCCGTTACTTTTTGATCGTATCATTGAGCTTCATCTACATCCCGTGTATTACTGCTATATCTGATTGTCTCTTTTTTTATGCCTATGGTCTCACGTGTACGCATACACATTTCGTCACTTCCGAGGGGCAGGGGTCCTATGAGGATCGCACACACTCCTGAGAGTATAGGCGAGGCGCCCAGTGCACAGATACCGCTCACAGGATAGCAGGAATGGTACACCAGAGAGGGGTCTGATCCAACCCCAATGTCGACTTCCTGCCCGACCTCCTTCTTCCCGACCTCCTTCTTCCCGACACCGGGTTCTTGGAATCTCGTTCTTGGCGATTTGCTTGGTAACTGCTTGGCACTCACGGTGAATGTGCCCGAAGAAAAATGACATAAGATTGATAGTTTCTCTAGAGGCAGTGTCTATCATGGAATAGAACGGACGAGAGATACCGTAAGTTGGTTTTTGAAGATTTAAGAGTGCTACAAGAAATTGAAGCACAGTGCGCTCGGGTTCAGGATGACAAAGAATGGCAAACTCATTAGATGAGTGTCGGGGAAACAATTCTTTCATTGTCGCCATAGGAAGAAGTGGTCCATCGATCAATCCCTCCTAAGGGAGACGAAACCCCTCAGCGACAATGCAGAATGTAATGACAACATGAGGGTTTAGACACGTTAATGGCTAGCATTGCTCGGTAGCAGGCATGGCAGCTATGGCAGACATAGTCTGCATACAGAAGGGATGACACTCCACTAAATGCCAAGGCAATTCAATGAAGGCGAAGAGTCCTTGAGCACACAAGTACTTACGCACATCCAGAGTGAGACCCGCACGGAAGGTCACGATGTTTGCAAGAGCTTGCACGGTGCACTTAGAAAGCACTCAGAAACAGTCGAAAACTCAAACCACGTAAGGATCGCAAACAGAGAAGGGCGCAATAGCAACTAACAATGGGAAGAACAAGATTAAGTAGAAACACTGGAAAAATCAGGCGGGAAGAATCCTAATCATAACACAGTATTGGAAGTACACCAACATAATGGCAACATGCACACATTAACATAATCAAAGACACAAAAGGCGGCCACTAATCATGATTAGGTAGGAGAACACAACTATTACAGTCAGTCCGTCAATCCAAACACAAAGGTAAGAAAGGAAGTCAAGTGAGAAAAAATGTAAAAGAAAAGAAATAAAAATACCGATGACACATCATGAAGACGGAGACGATGGATAATAGGTGTGAAGCTTCAAGCCATTAATCGCTTTAGGCAGTAGGACACCGGTTAAAGTGGATAACCGAAAAGTTGCAGGTCCCACTTGTTCCATAATATGCTAGGGACCGAACCAACGCAATTTAAACTTTCCGACGGACCTATTAGACTTAGCATTATAAAAGAGTACTAATTGGTTTATCGTAAACGCGGGGTTTTGAGGAAACCATTGTGGGTTTTGGCTTCACTAAGCTGCTCTTCCTATAGCACCACGAAACTCTCAAGACGCGATTCATCCAGGGACCATAAAGCCTCCAATCGAAAGGGAAAAGATTCTTCCTGTAATAGCTTCCATTCGAGGACCACCTGTAGACTAGAAATCACCATTTTCGTAGGAGCAATCGCTTCCAATCCATACGCCAACTTAAAAGAAGTTGTTCTGGTCGCCACTTTGTATGTGGTAGGATAAGCCCATAATACAGTAGGTAGAAATTGATCCCATGTTTCAGGGGATTTCAATACCAGTTTCTTTAAGATGATCAGCAGGGATTTATTTGTACTCTCCACAAGTCTATTCGCTCGTGGGTAATACGGTAAGCTAAAGTTATGCACAATCTGGAAGGTTTTAGTAAGTACTTGCATTAATGTATTTGCAAAGTGTGTACCTTGATCAGTTACTATCTCCAAGGGTAACCCATACCGTGGAAAAATATCCTTCATCAAACATTTAGGTATCGCAACAATTGTAGCTGAACGAAGAGCCCAAGCTTTGGCCCATTGAGTCGCATAATCCGTGCACATCAGAATGTATCGGTTGTTGGTAATCGTCGCAGGAGGAGTAATGGGGCAAAAAAAATCCAAACCCCGTTTCTGAAAAGATTCAAGAGGCACAACTGGTTGGAGTGGAAAGAGGTATCGCTATAAGGGCTGATCGGAACATTGACATGCATCACACTACCGCACGTACTGGATTACATCACGGTACATCATAGGCCACCATAAACCACTCTGTAGGATCTTCCCGTGTGTCAGATCAATCGTAAAATATCCTCCGATTGGGGCTGAATGAGCCATTATAATTACGCAAGCAATTTCATGTGGGGGAACACATCTAAGCAACACGCTCGAGTGATCCATATAATATAACTGCCCTAGAATTAGCTGAAATCATCGACTATACATGACTAAACTTCGTCGAGCAGCTCAAGAGGTCATGCGAGACAGACATCCACTAGTCAAGAATAGAAGCAAAGTCTCATAGTAAGAAGAGGGTATTGGCACTTCTTATTGATCATCCTGTACCGTATCTGCTACATAAATCGCGGTTGTTGTATCATCAACTCCTTCCGAAAGTTCACCGGAATCCAACCGAGAGAGAAAGTCAGCCAGCGCGTGTGTTGACCCTAGTCGATGCACTATGGAATAGTCAAAATCTTGAAGTAAAAATATCTTGCGGGCTAAGTGGCCTCCTAGATGTTGTTGGCACACAACGTACACGAATGTGGCATGATCTAAGTGAAAGGTGAAGCGTCATCCCAACAGATAATGTCGAAATTTCTTCACCGAATACACTAAGCCAAGGCATTCTTGTTCAGTAACTGAATAGTTACGCTCGGTCGGGGCCAATCTGTAGCACGCATAATAGACTGGACGAAACCATTTATCCATCTGTTGCATCAGTACACTACCAATGGCAATGTCCGAAGCATCCAGAAAGACATGAAATGGCAATTCCCAATTCGGTGCATGGAGAGTAGGTGCCTGCGTTAACAACGATTTCAAGCGATCAAAAGACAACTAACAGGCTCCGATTCATTCAAATTGGCGAGGAGTACCATTGATCAATGGATTGAGGGGTGTGGCCAGATGAGCAAGCCACTGCAAGTGTCGTCCATGCCAACCGATTTGTCCCAATAAATGCATCACTTCTTTGGTTGTCTTCGGAGTAGGTGCCTCTAGTACGGCCTTCACCTTATTTGGATCAACTTGAATTCCTTGTTTTTAAATAATGTGTCCCAGTAACTTACCACACGATACAAAGAATACAGATTTATTTGGATTCAAACACAAACGCTATTCGCGACACTTCAAAAAACAACACCGTAAATGGTACAAATGCACCGAAGTATCACCGGATAAAGAGAAATAATCCAAATACACTCTCATAAAGGTGGTGAGATAAGGAGAGAAAATTTCCTACATACAACGTTGAAACGTACTTGGAGCATTCCACAGACCGAACAACATCATTGTACATGCATAAACACCCCATTTTTAATAAATGCGGTCTTTGCAATGTCCTACTCCGCCATTCGGACTTGATTATAGCCACTGTAACCATCCGGAAAGGAATACATCTCACGGCCGACCACATCATCTAACATTGTATCCAGGAACCCAACGAAGATGGATCAGGTACGGTTGCAACATTTAATTTCCAGTAGTCCACGTATATCCGTAATTGCTTATTCTTCTTTGGGACTATAATAATGGGAGAAATCCACTCTGCATGCTCGATAGGCACAATAAATCCCACCTTCAACAATCAATCAAGTTCTACTTTGACTTGTGCCGCACAGTGAGATTCATTCTATAACTAGGTTGTTTGAGAGGACGCGCATCTTGTTTCAACACTACCTTGTGTTGATAAATCTGTGGGTCCTACCCCTTCATATCCCGGTAATCCCATGCAAACACATCACACAACTCTCGTAGCAAGTGCAGCAACAAGTTATCTTGAAAGGTCTTGGATAGTCCTGCCTTAATTTTTACTGATCGTGGGTTGGTATGATCACCTACATTGCAGGTAACCAATTGATCTTCTGGTATGTAACACTGTCGGGGCATCTTGTAATAAAGTAAGTCTATGATCCAAGAGTCTGGCCGGTTCAGACAAATCTGAAATCGGACACCGTTTTGTCATCCGTGTATATGACCAAAGATCTCGAGTTTAGACTTACTAGGAGGTCTTGTGCTCTTGTGAACAAGTGAACCACTTAGCTTAGTGGTTAAGACTCAAGGGTGTGAAGGACAAGGTCTTGAGTTCAATCCCCATGAGGTACATGGGAAGAGTATTTTGCCCAAAGAGCTCTAGAACCTTCTAGAAGCATCCACTCGACACTTGGCGCATATGTAGTTACATGGCTGACACTTGGATGATTAGCATTCACCTGCCCAAGAAGGTAGTCCCCTGGAGAGAGCTATATATAGAGGCATTTGGTTGGGAGGAGAGTCATCTTTCAAGCTTGTGGTGGTCGTAATTCTTAGATTGTTGCATTGGTATCAGAGCCATCTCCATAGCTTTCATCTTCTTGCTCGGATTTTTGGCGTGCGAATTCTGCCCCCGCCCGCATTGAGATGCGTGTCGCAATCGTTCTCATGCTTTAACTTAGAGCAAAAGAGTACTAAAAGGAGTAATCATCTCTATGTGCTGCCGTGGGATTCGAACCCCCGCCCATTTGTTGAGAGCGCTCTGCTCTAACCACAACAGAGAACCGCCCGCGTGAAGACTTATCCGCAGCAGACGTTACTGATCGAAGCCGGCGCTGAAGAACTTAATTTGAAGATCTAAAAGCATACAATCTCTGGTGAAGCAGAGGGAACTCGAACCCCCGCCCCCGCAGCTAGAGGACGCCCGCCTAACCATAAGGCGACAACCGATTGACGAGAGGTAGTCTGCAAAAAACTAATCTTCTGCTAGAATCTAGCGCTGAGGAAAGCTTCAATCAGAGAACAAAAGGACGTGCCGCGCGCTGCTGTAGCAGGGACTTGAACCGAGACGGGTTGAACGGAAGCCAGAAGACGTAGCCACGCGCCCAGCCCGATTTGCTTGTTCTCTAATACAAAACAAACACCACTAAAGCAGTAAATAGAGCTGAAGTGCAAGCCCAACTCTCATCTATTCAAGGAGCCAAGTCCTCTCATCCATCCAAGAAGAATCAAAGATTGAGCAAAGCTTGAAGGAATTGGAGCTGTGGAGTGAAGATCCAGAGGCCTAAGTTAGTCGACCACGACGGACCAAGTCATCCAAGACTATTTCTTGATGAGGAAGCTTCAAGAATGGTGAATAGCTCCTCGCAAGGATCAAGAGGATGAATCACTGTTCCAAAGGATCAAGGGATGGACGAAGCTTTGATCAAAGCTAAGTATTTTCCAGTTTCTGCTTGGCCTTAATGCTTGATTTATCTTGTTTTCATTATTCTACACTTAATCATAGATGCACATTGAAATAGCCAAGATTTCAATTGATTAAGTCTAGATTGGAATAATGAATTAATCCATTTCTCATTTCAAGCATTAGTTTGCATTAAGGAAAGACTTGATTTCAAAAAAGATCCTTGTGCATCAAAGAATGTATTTTGGTAGTTTAAATACAGATTTCCTTTCCATTGAGTAAATTTTCTATTGCACCTTAAGGGTATTTTTTATATCATAGTGCATTTAGACAAAGGAAAGGATATACATGCATCAGGATTGCATGATATACATTCTTAGTACAAGGAAAAAAATCGTGCATCAAGTTCATGCATGATTATTGTATTATTTTTTGAGCATGCAAAGAACATGCATGCATACACATGTGAACATATGCTTTTGCATGTAGATACATGCATTTGCATGGAAGAATGGAATGCTGTTTGCAAGTAGATATGAAAATGTACTCTCTTAGTATTTAGCTTACTTTGTAAAGCTCGCAGTTTGACATTAGGGAAGACCAAGGACTAGTTAGTTGCAAAGACATACTAGTTCTAGTTTGCAACTCAAGTAATTAGTCAATTTCTTCCCAAGTCGATACTCTACTATCAAACATAAATACTTAATGAGAATTAAGTATGTTAGATGTCTTGCTAGGTATGAGTAAGCACTAAGAGAAAGTTAAGTAATAAATTTCCTTGATGACCAAGAAAATTTAATTACTTGCAAACTCTGTGATGTATGATGACTCTAAGTCCTGGATGTACTTAGAAAGTCATGCGGATAAAGCTTTAGTTGATTAGTTATATATTTTATATAACTTCTCAAGCATCCCAAGGTTGGATGAGAGCATCAACTATATTTCCAAAGTTCCATGAGCACTCTTCTATTTAGAAGATTTCGAAAGTTTTAAAGAAGTTTCTTGTGGTTTCAAGATTTATATCTCATGATGAAACCTCGGTAAGTGACTTTTTGGCATAGAGATATGAAATAGTCCAGCCTTCTATTTCATGTGAGATCATTCTCCTACTATGTTCAAGATGAATTTAGTTTTGGGAAGGCAGATGTTCCAAGTAGAGGATCTTAAATGATTCATGAACTCTTCCCAAAAATACACATAAATTCATATTATATGATAGGTCCAAGGAATGATGAAGGCAAAACCTCTTTAGGATATAAATGTTTTGCCAAGATATAAAGGTACCAAGCTTTTATAAATTTTCATTTGATTTCATACCAAGGGGTGATGGAAATCAAAAGGTTAAACCTCAACATCAATTGATCCTTGATATCAATAAAAGGATGTTAAGTTCTATAGTTGCATCTCTGGTAAATGATGCAACTAGCTAAGCAATCTTTAGGAAATAATATAAGTCCCTAAGGACTTGAAGCAAGTGTGAACTTTTCATTTAGGAGTAGAAAGTTCGAAGAAATGGATCTTTAATCCATGAACTTCTCCTAAACAAGTTATAAAGTTCAAAGTGTTCATAGTTGCATTACTATTGGATCAATCATCAATAGATGCTTGGACTCTAAACATAAATTTGATTAGTGAAATATGTTTAAAGGACTCTAGTAACATCTGAAGATTGACCAATAATACTGAGTCTTGTATCAAACTCAAGAATAGAAGTCGATATCACATAAACGAAAAGTTAACTTAAACTTTCATTCTGGCAAATGTGATATTTTGTCTCTAGTTTGATACTCAGGAAATGAATACAATTGAATCAGTAAATTTTTTGGATATTATTTGAAAGAATTTCTTTCAAATGTTCTTTTAATATTGCAAAAGATTCCAAGATGAATCATTTGCTCAAGTTATTCCTTAGAAGGAATCTCAAGTCTTTGAAGAAGGAATCTCAAGTCTTTGAAGAATGGCATTCTTTCAAGTGTTGAGAATGAAATTCTTCATACTCTTTAATCAATAAGTAGTTCCCTAGATGTCCCAAACCACTCAAAGTGGTATTTCAAGTCCTATTTGTGATATAACCTAAAGGTATATCAAAGATTCTTAGCTTTGGAATCTGAGAGGCATAAGTGTATGCTTGGACTTGAGGGAAAGATCTCTAAAATCCTGCAGGTAAGCAAAGAAGCTTAAAGATAGTTTAAGAGATCTTAAAGATAAAGACTATAAGTCTTTATTTTTATCGCAAGATCAACCAGACTTGATCAATCTTGGCCATGATTGTCCAAGAATGTGCGATTAGAACTACTCTGTAGATTGCCCAAGTATTGGCAGTAAAATTCCGTTAGGAATGATTCACTCAAGTTCCATTTATTGAATGGAAAAAATTGTGAAAAAAGTAAACTGTTCCAAGTTTGAACAGAGTAAAGAAATTCCAAGAATGTAGTCTGCAACCGTGAAGACGGTACTTAAGTCTGTGGAAGGTAAAACATAAGTGTTTGCCTATCCTTAAAGGGATTTTGGTACAAATCCAGAAAGCATGAGCGGATGCTTAGACTAAGGCAGTAGAGAGATTCCTGTAAAAAGCCCCGGCCGGGATAGGTACCTAAAAGCACCAGTATAGAAAGGAATCTAAAGACAAGAAGTCATAAACTCTTGTCGCTACAAAATTGGTCAAGAATAACCAATTGAACTTGAATTTGAGAAATTCAAGAACTTGGAATTCTGATTAGTTTTCATTTGAAAAACCCCAGTAAAGAAGAATTGATATTCTGTCAAAGAGGTTTTCAAGTTTCCAAGGCAAAGCACATGATTATGAGGTGATCATGCGAAGGAATCAAAACCTAGGAAAATCTAGTTAGAGGTAATGCCTGAAACTTCCAATTCTTGTAAAAGAATTGAAGAAATAAGGTACTCTATCAAGAGATGTTTAGACTTTAGGATAAGAATCACCCACACATTAATGTGAATATAAAATAGGGTGGTATGGGACACCAGATTTTATACTCAGATTGATGTAGGAAAGATGGAATGGGACATCGGACCGTGGGATGATGATTATCTTTTAGTCCTAGTTTGGATTTTGAAGTTAGGTTTCATCCTCAAGGGAATTAAGACTTCAAGGAAAAGTTTAATTCGTAAAGGATGAAAGTAGTATCTTACGATACTTCAAGGTAACTTCAAGATTAAGGAAACTGAAGATATGAAGTAAGTAACTTCCAAGATCTTCATAGAACACTTCAAGTTTAAGTGTTATTGATCAGAAATATTTGATAAATTTCTGAAAGAAGTTGGACTTTGATTTTGAGTTGATCTTTTCAACTAAAGATTTAATTGACTAAGTCAAGCATCAAGTTCCTAGTGTAACTTGATAAAATTCACTCTTTTAGACTCAAAGAAATGCACAAGAATTGCATTCACGGAGTCAAAAAGATTGAATGTGACCTGAACTTAGTCTCAAGTGAAGCATTATTTGAATACAAAACTCATCAGCATAACCTCAGTGGGTCGACACACTGATGTTGGTTACCACACTAGTATCTTGTGGTTGGATGATGTTTTTTATTTGCTTTGAATCTTTTTGAGAAGCTAGCTTATTTCTCTTAAAGATAAAGTCAATGCTTCAATATCTTATTGAAATAGATCGTTGAGAAGTTAAAGTCCTGAGTCAACTAGTCTTTGACTCATAGCAAGTTTATGTATATTCGAAGTTTGAATTGGTTGTACAGAGTCTTAGTTATTTCTTTCCGCTTTCCAAATCTTTTGGAATTGGCTCAGATATGGTATCTAATTCCTTTTGCAAAAGACCAGGGTTAGCCGGTTAGAATAAAATAACTAACTTGAACATCCTAGATAGATGTTATGTACAAGAACCTCTTCAATCTTCAAAAGATGATAAGTCTAAGTGGACTTATTCATTTGAGTTTGCTTCAAGTTATAGCATAAATAATTTCCTAGAGTCCAGTATACTCTAGAATAAAGAAGTTGGGAATTGCTCATTAGATTGACAATTCCCAAGAACTTTCAGTTAAAAGTCTTTGAGAAAAGTGTCCTAAGTTGGACAATTTTCATTTTGAATTTGAATTGGTGAAGTTAGCATGGTTGATTCCACCGGAATGGTAAATTTTCTCCTACAGTTTACATAGGATTTTTTCAACTCATTGGGACAGAGTAGTCCTCTAGTCGGGTGAAAAATCAAGTAACTGTTGGATCAAAGTAAACCATTGAATAAACATCTAAAGTTAGATGTATGGGACAATCAAACTTCAAGTTCTCCAAAACAAATTCAAGTGAATCAAGAATTCTCAAAGTCTTGCAAGGGATAAGAATCTCACCTTCATTACTAAATCCATGCACCAGACATGCCCAGAAATGGACTAGTAATTTGAATCCACCTAATTCACATGTTTGTGCCTAGATCGCACATCCAAAAACTGTGAATTAGCCAGGGATATGTGTTTAGATCCACCTTTATTATTCATTCACTATTTTGTACTTTGTCCTGTTCATCAAAGTGCAAAACCAGATAGTGTTTTGAATCATTTGGGCAAGGATGCCACCACAGAGATGAGACATGTTCTTCCAGTTCTAGAACATGACCATGTTCTTCAAGTTTTAGAACATGAGGCTCGGGGGTTGCCTACAGTATGTATATAGCTCTATTTTCGAGGACGAAAATCTTTTCCAAGGGGGAAAGAATGTAATAAAGTAAGTCTATGATCCAAGAGTCTGGCCGGTTCAGACAAATCTGAAATCGGACACCGTTTGGTCATCCGTGTATATGACCAAAGATCTCGAGTTTAGACTTACTAGGAGGTCTTGTGCTCTTGTGAACAAGTGAACCACTTAGCTTAGTGGTTAAGACTCAAGGGTGTGAAGGACAAGGTCTTGAGTTCAATCCCCATGAGGTACATGGGAAGAGTATTTTGCCCAAAGAGCTCTAGAACCTTCTAGAAGCATCCACTGGACACTTGGCGCACATGTAGCTACATGGCTGACACTTGGATGATTAGCATTCACCTGCCCAAGAAGGTAGTCCCCTGGAGAGAGCTATATATAGAGGCATTTGGTTGGGAGGAGAGTCATCTTTCAAGCTTGTGGTGGTCGTAATTCTTAGATTGTTGCACATCTCCAAATCGTCTCCTGACTGAAGTAATTGTTGGAGCATCGTAGACTCGAGATTGATCAGCCATGCGTATAAAGAATTGGACAAGTTCAATTTGCATCCACCCCATCCGTTTGCAAAGTGTTGTTGTTGCTATGTTTACCCCAGATCCACCATCAATTAAGACTTGTATGATTTTATGGTTCTTGTACCATACCATAATCATCGGTACCGTATGGTCCACCATTGGGTCCAATCCCGATTGGATTGTTGTTGTTGCGGGAGCACTCGAGGATCCTGGACTGACCTGCTGTTGGAACTGTTGACGCTCTCTAGGACCAAAGCCAATAGTTGACCCAAGGGCAATGTAATTGATGCCTTAGACAGGATATCCCACACCGAATTTGTTTTGGCTCTTTCCGGTACCGTCTCTGTTATGGACTCCGGTACTGTGGGAATCGAGTTTCACCCTTTTGGTACTTCCAGTGATATGCTTTGTTGCATCACCGGAACTGGGTCAGGGAGCACGGTTTTCTCTTGCGTGACCCACTTGCTTGCTTTTGTAAATACCTTCTGTTATTCACGAATTCTTGGTTCAAAAAACTCTGCAGCTGGCCATAACTGTTTTCTGGAACGTGTTTGGACCACTACTGTTTGCTTGTCTACTGCCGAAATATACACCATATTCGCCATTGGATGTTGTCGTTCCTTTCTTTTGTCGTACTCGGCTGCATCTTTACAAAATCTTTGGATATGCCCAAATTCACTACAAAAATGACATTTAGGGGGTGGAGGAGATGTGCTTTCTCCTGATGAACCTGCATTCCCCCGGGCTTCTCCAAAATTATTTGACTGTCCTCCTCGATAATTCTTGTATCCCTTGTACGAGGTATTCCTCATCTGTGGTGGTACATAATGGCTGGCCGATTGCCATTGTTCCTGAATGATGGCAATAACAGCTGCTCTGTTCTGTACTTTTGCATTATACGGACAAGTCTCTATGGTGTGGTCTGTTGTATGGCAAATGGCACAATACATTTGATTCAGCACCCATGTTCAGCTGTTGTGCCCTCGATTTTTGCATTTGGTAGAGTATATCTGTTTTCAAGGATCCTCCTTGGATTGCTTGGATGCTTTCAGCCACTCTAGGTCTTCGGTGAATCCACCCACTTTGTTTTCTAATTATAATGCCATAGCGATGATGGTATCCAAAGTCATTCCATCCACACACTATATGATCATGATCTGTTTGAGTTAGGGCTTTAATCCATTGATGAACCACTGAGTGATAACATCATCCGGTAAATTTGCATGTGATAGTGGTAGCCTGGTGTGGCTTCTGCCTATTATTCTGCAGGTAATCAAAGATTTTGGCTAGGTTTTTCATTAGCCGGAATCGTTGCAGAAAGGCATCCTTCACATCATCATACTGCCCGAAGTGGTTCAAATCATATTCGGTTAGCTATCGTGTAGCTTCATTAACAAGAGTTGACTAAAAGACAATAGCTTTATGCACAGGTTCTGTTGGGTAATTCAGAACTGCATAATTAATCTCAAAGGTCCGCACATGCGCATCAGGATCGTCCCCCGAAAAACCTCGAAATTTTATATACGTGACTCCAACTGGCACCGGACGCGGTGGAACAATCTGTTGCTGTTGTTGTTGTTGTTGTTGTTGTTGTTGTTGTTGTTGTTGTTGTTGTGAGTAACTCATGGTACTGTTGTTGTTGATGTTGTTGTTGTTTCCTGAATTTTGGGAAGGTATCGCTTGATACTCCTGGACTGTATAGTCAACCTACTCACTTTCTGGTCCTAAAATATCATTGAACTGATTGCTTAGCTCAAAATCTAACAATCCTTCCTCAACTTTAGTGTCGAAATCGGCCAAACTTGCACCAAAAATTGGTGGGCACAGTAAGGTTCCACCAAACAGCACAACAGTCTCACTGAAAAGCTTCGAATGGCCACCAGATACCATCGAACTCTCACCTAAAATCGTTGAATTCTCACCGGACCAGGTTGCAAAACCCTAACAGTAGGCATCTTCGCCATAGGAGAGAAGGTCTCCTCATAATCAATTCCGTGAGTTTGTGCAAAGCCTTTTGCTACAAGCCTTGCCTTATACCTGTTAATGGAACCATCAGAATTCTTCTTGAGTTTGTGGACCCAGCTTGAGCCTATTACCTTCATGGATGAAGTCTTGGACACGAAATACCAAGTGTTGTTTTCCTCAAGTGCTTCAATCTCTTCCTTCATTGCACACTTCCATTCTGATTCTGCTTTGGCCTCTTCAAAGGATGATGGCTCCTCTTGATTTATGTCCTGTGCTATGTAAATAGAATGTTTAGTTACTAATGAGGTGTCAAACCCACACCTTTCTGGTTTTTTTCTTTCCCTTATAGATCTTCTTAAGACATATTGTGATGATTCTGCCTCATGTCCAAGTTCTAGCAATTTTGCTTTACCTTAAGACTTCCATGCTTTGATTTTTTCCATCAGAATTTCTTCATCATCTTTTGAAGTATCTTGTTCTTCAATCTTTGGTTGGTAGGGTTGTATAACCTGTAATCCTTTTGATTGTTGTCATATCCAATAAATACATACCTTTCTGCCTTTTGATCCATCTTGCCTCTAACATGTGAAGGAACATGAGCAAAAGCAATACATCTAAAAATTTTACAATGATCTAAGCTAGGTCTTCTTCCATTCCAAGCCTCATATGGAGTCATCCCATCAAGGGATTTTGAAGGCAACCTGTTAATCAACTAATTGGCTGTAGATACAACCTCAGCCTAGAGATAATTAGGCAAATGTTTTTCATTTAACATGGACCTTGCAGCTTCAACAATTGTCCTATTCCTCCTTTCTACCACTCCATTTTTCTCAGGAGTGGGCCTTGTAGTTACCTCTCTTTTGATTCGTCGTTCTTGAAGAAAAGAATCAAACTCATGGGAGAAGTATTCTCCCCCTCCATTTGACCTTAGCCTTTTTAGTGATATACCTGTTTGATTCTCCACAAGAGCCAAATATCTTTTGAAACATGAAAAAACTTCATCTTTGTGTTTCATAAAGAATAGGATAGTCCATTTGCTACAATCATCAATAAAGGAGACATAATACCTTGATCGAGATATTGAAGCTTCCTTGCTAGGTCCCCATACATATGTTTGAACCAACTCCAAGAGATCTCCATGCATATAACCTTTTTTCATGAATGGTAACCTATGAGACTTTTGAAATTGACATGCACTACACTTATAAGTCATATGTTGTTTTGACAAGTTAGGGAGTCCAGGTACACTTTGGTCCCTGCAAATTTGCTTTGACCTTTCACTAATATGTGCTAACCTTTTGTGCCATACTTCCAATTCTGTGAGTGTCTGACTACCATAATTAAAGAGAGCAATGTTTCTAGTGTCTAATTCAAATGTGAACAATCTACTTGTCTTTTCACCTTTTGCAATTCTTCTGAATCCTTGACTTGGATCTTCAACAAATGCTCCTCCTTTTGTGAACCTGACTTGCAACCCTTTCTCTACTATCTGCCCAACACTTATCAAATCCTTTGTAATCCTAGGGACATAGAGTACCTTACTGAGGTTGATGTTTCCATCAGGTGCTTTGACATTTCCTATTTTCTCCACAAGGTGTCTTGTATCATCTCCTGTTTGTACCTCATGCTTATTCCTTGGATCTTCTAAATCTGATAGGAGTGCCACATTTCCTACCACATGATTTGAACAACCTAACTCTATGTTGAAAACATGCTCATCAGATTTACCTCTTGGCATAGCCATGTTCATGATCAATAATGAATGCTCTTTGTTTGAGTCTTTTGTGTAGTTAGACCTTGCCCACGTTGGATCTCTAACTTCTTCCATTGTAAACTGTGCGAATTGATATAAGCATCATTACAGCTATACCAGCAAGAGACGCAACACCAATATCTCCCCAAAGAAGCACCATGGCAAGAATCACTTGCAGTGGTATACACCAACATAAGTGCAATTGCAAGCATGAATCTGAAATCTGCTGTGCATCTACTACCATGTAATTAGTGATCTGCCCGACCCCATGTTTTTGCCTTGAATAGTTTGAAAGCCGCAAACCTTTCCTGTATATCGTGGTGATAACTGCAGATCTCATGTTGTTTCCAAGCCTATAGCTCCGAAAATTGAAGTGATAATAAGCAAAAACCTCTATTAAGTTTTGCCACCAACAGCATCAAGACTAGGCATAGCCATCATAATCGGACACGCATTCTCCACTGGCATAATTGGTGAAACCGCTTATCAACAAAGGACCCGCATACAGGACTAGGGCCCGAAGCAACTGAAGTGCACCTGTAAGAAGCAGAGGTCTCCAAAAACTCTCCACAAGCGCTATGGTTAATGGATAACGCTCGTTCACTGACATCGGCCAATTCTCTTGTATCAAGCTGTAGGTATACTCGGATTTGTCTCTCGGCGCCAGTACAGACACATCCTTTCGGGTTCCATAAAACATGCGCAACTTTTTCTAAAAAATCATGCGATACCAAAAAAACTCCCGTCTGAGTGATTCCCACCTGTGATAAAAATAACCATCCATGATAAAGAAAACGATCGCTTGCTTTTTTTAATAAAAATAGCGATGGTAAGATTTTACGTAAGTTTTCCCTTTATATTGTTTAATTTAAGAAATTAGGTGGTTTCACACTATAACCTATACATCAAGATTTAGGTTCACATGCTTGTATAATATTTCTCCCCAAGGTATGGTGCAGACATAATGGAATCTTTTGATTGATATGCTATTGTAATGATCTTTAACACAAATGCATATGCGGCATGTCTTCAAGTACATGATTAACTCTCGTGGTTTCCCTATCTACAAAGCTTTATAATGAGTTATTAATGTTCATTTGGGAGCTTCGATAAACAGTATATTGTCGAATGATGACATTTGGAATAATTCTTCAGAGATCTAAGTTTTTTTATACTGCAATCCCTGTTAAGCACAAGGTTTCGTTTTTCTCTCATTGTTCCGCTGTGGATATTTCTCAACCCAGTACAGGGCACACCTACATAGGAGATCATTCATGCTCTAATCTCTGTCGAAATCCTGCTTGCATCACGCGATTTATGGAAAAGGAGCCTTGTGATGGAGGATTACAAAGCTCCAAGCACAACTCAAAGGATGTCCTATTGCTAATGATAGCATCGGTACGTAATCCTACGTTGTCTTTGCAAGGGAACAAAAGCGCTGGTATGCAAAAGGGCAGATATGAGTGCCACAGTTTTATCGTATATAGATCCCCTAAACCTCCTCTCATCCACGCCGATGGATTCTCGTCCTTACTTCTTTTTCGCAAAGCCGTCATATGTGCAAGGCAGTCCAAGTCCTTCATTTGAGATCAACTAGACACAACACCAAGAACAAAGGAAAATTTTACCCGTGACGTCCTTCTATGCCAGGGGTTTTATATTCCAGGAACAGACAAGTGCATTCGCTTCCTCTAAAGAGATTCAATATGTTTTGAGGAAAAGTCGAGAGAGAGGTGTTGTGATGGGATTCTGTATGTATGTTCTGCATCACTGTATTCTGTTTTCAAGGCTACGAGAATGTACAAAAATGGATATGGTCAAAGTGGATACTTTCGTAACTGTGAAAGGAGTTGTACATCATCTTGTGATTGCAACGTTGCAGGAGACTGGCTTTGGAAAGGTTCTTTTTTTCATACATTGCGATGGAGGTTTATTTGAGCTTATGACGTCGTTTGTGCGAAAGGCTTAGAATAATATGCACAAACAACGAGTTTCTCAAAGTTTACAGCCGATGATCCACAATGGTAAAAGAACTCAAGAATGCACAGAGAGACTTCATCCTCAAGAGGCTGCTGCGGTGTAGAGATGATTCGAGATGTTGTTGTTCACAGTCGGTGATCCACGATCCAAACCTTTTCTTGAAGAACCTAGTGCACTATGTCCTGAATCTATGAGGTTGAGTTTCTTTGTTTACATTTGAAGGGATTTGAAGGTTTGTGAGGTTTTTGTTTAATTTTTTCCTATTTCTCTAAAGTTTTCTTATAACATCCTAAACTATTTCTTTCTTCTTTTCTCTAACTTTATGTTTATTGTTTTCAATATCATACGGACTTACTTCGTGCTTGCTGTTCGTATGTCTAGTTTCATTTTATTGTTGATTTTTTTTCTTCCTTTCTTTTCCTTTTGAGTCAATGCAGCTTTGAAATTTTTTACCTTCTGTTGAGAAAATAATTGGAGTTTTTCCGACCTCTTCCTTTCCCTCTTGAGCCTTCTCTTGATTTCCATCCTTTTACCTCACCTTGCATACTACATTTGGTTGCATTTTCCCTTTTCTTTGCAGCAAGTAAAGCTAAGCTCATATTTGACAAGATGAAGGATTAGTAGTTCAAAAAATAGATACACATCCTTCGAGTTACAAAGTTATAAAAGGCTTTAATATTTCATCTTCTCTCAATCCAATGACAGTAAAACACACAAGATCTTCATCTTCAAATATTGTATTAATAGAAGCCAATGTATCACTTAGTTTCTTCATCTCCAATTGTTGAGCCAACAAAACCATTGAAGGCTATCAAAATCTTTGCGAGTTTCCTTGAATAGTTATATAGTCCTTTGATCTTGAGTTTGTGAAGCACCCCCTTTCTTTGTACATCTTCTTTTTCTTTTTTCAGCTCTATCCTTGTTGATAAAGCTTTTGGTTCAAATTTTTTTCAATACCAATAGTAGAGAATGACTGCTCCTATGCAGAGCAAGAAGCATGTAGTGAGCCCTAGTCTACCTAGTACTTGGAATGACACCTATGCCTTGGATTGCTTGTTAATGTCAATTCGAAACTAAAATGGAATGGTATATTTGTTCAAGCACACTCAACAAAGATCGCTTTGCAAAAATCTATGAATCACTCAAATTGAATACGTTTTGGTCCAAAAGCGCATCTAAGAAAAATAGACTATGTGTCCACACAAGTATGCTAAAGCATTGGACTTCAATTTCAAGGTGATAACTTACAAAGAGATTCTTTGAAAGAGATATTTGACATCCAAAAACTACACAAGATAGCATTCCAACAAGGAATAAATTATATAATTTTGAAATGTTTTGGTGAAGAAAATCAACTGAAGAAAATCGACTAATTCTCCACATGGGTATGCTAAATAATTCCACTTCACTCTCTAATAGATAACTCACAGAATGTACCATTTTTGAAGGAGTTATTTTTGACACAAAAAGCAAACAAGATAAGATTTCCAATGAGTATTTAAATGTAAGAAGTGAGTACATGTGCATTGAGATATGAATCTCACAATGTGCATTTATACAAGGTGAAGTGTAGTTTGAAACAGTCTATGAGAAGACAAAATGAGAAAATAGCTTCTATGATTGAATCTGACTACTAGTGGCTCTTTAGTCTTTCTCTTCTCATTGCTTTTAGTTTCACCCTTCCTTTATTAGTGAAGAGATCAGTTATGTTTAAGAATGAAATTCATTTACTAGAGATGCATGTAATTTATCTCTCTCTAACTCAAGAGTCAACGGTCTCTAGTTAATATGCATATGCATTGCAAAAGAACATTCTAGACTATGGTACAAAGCCCTTGTTCATGACAATGGGATGAATCTAAGCATCAACAAGAGCATTCAAGTGTGCATGGAAAGTACAGGCTAGAATCGTGGTTTAGATATCCTTGCAATCAGTTGTCAACATCGATCTTCCAACCAAAGCGCAAGAGAAATTTCAATAGGAGCATCAAAACCCCTTTTTGAGAAATATCTCCAATTTCAAGCTTATCATGGAGTTTGTGTGGAGAAACACTCATACGTAAGTTTTAAATATGTATACAAGGCTCAAAGATGTATCCTTAATTATTTCTAGATGAAGTTTAGAAATAGGTTCTCAAGTTTATCCAAGCTAGTTACTCAAAAAATGAGCTTGTGCATTTACCTTCAACACTCCCATCAAGATCATTTGGAAATAATCTTGTACCATGTCATGCAAAATTATCATATTCTTGAAACGTTTGAGTTTACAAGCATCAAAGATCTTTGTAAACATTATTGCAACCTACTTTGTGGTTTTGGTGTACTTTATCTCCACATTTTTCATAAGTACCTTTTCCATTACATAATGACAGTGGACCTCTATGTGCTTACCCCTGGCATAAAAAAGGGCTTCTCTTCCTGAGTATATACTTGAAATGTTATTACAATATATAGGAATGCTTCCAACATGTAATTTAAGATCATCCAAAGGTTTTTCTTAATCCAGGTTGCTTCAAATGTGGAAAATGCCAATCCTATTCATTCAGAATCCATGGATGAAGGTGCAACAGTAGGTTCTGTCTGTGAGCTTCATGTGATAGGTTTTCTTGCTATCATGAACATATAACCTTAGCTTGATCTCCTATCTTCCTTCAAAACTTCCAAATTAGCATCATCAAATCCCTTGACTTGTCAATCTTCACCAACATCTCAAAACAAGGCATGATTATTCGGATGCTTTATGTATCAAAAAACTCTCTTTGCTAATATTAAATGTTCCCTTTCGGATTTTGTGTAAGCTAAGAAAGTATAGCAACAAAATAAGATAGATCTTGTCTTGTAATGTTTGAATATATTCATTATCCTATGATGCTTCTTTATGTCATTGCATCTTTGAAAAGTTTTCCATCATTTGAACAAATCTTTCTATTTGTTTCCATTTGTTTCTATCATAAAACATATTTCAACTCTCCGAGATCTAAAATTCTAAACTTCTTACCACGCTTTGGTTTGGTATCTTTAATCCATGTAACATCATTCCCTATATCCCTCTATTCTTTTCTTGTTCATGTACAGTGAAATATCTATAGTACTTGGGTTGTATCCAGAAGTAGCTAGATACTCTACAATTCTTTGATTCCATGCTCGTAATGCTAACTTCAACATATAAAGTGCCTTCTTCAGCCCCGTGATAAATTTGTATGTTTTGCATCTTGAAATAAAATAAGTTGACTCATATATATCACTTCTTGTAGTTCTTGATTGAGAAAAGAATTGTTTATATCAAGTTGGTATAATGACCATCGCCTTGAAGCACCGATTGCTATTAAAGTTCTAAATCTTTCCATCTTTGTAATGCCGCTAAAACTTTTATCATGCTATATTCCTTGGGACTTTTTAAATCCTTTGGCAACCAATGTAGCTTTATGAGAAGCTAGTGAACCATCAACATTCCTCTTTAATTTGAACACCAATTTGTTTTGAATAATCTTCATACGTTGTTTCTTTGAAACTAGCTTGCATGTTTGTTTATCCATGAGAGTTTTGAAATCCTCTTTAATAGCTTGGTTCCATTCCTTTTTGTGCAAGCTTCTTCATATGTCTCAAGATCTCTTTCTTTGATGATGTGCATCATATATGCAAACATTTTTGCCATGAAACTATCATAACTCAAAATTTGACTTGGATACTGTATCCTTGAAGATATTCTTTCATTTCCTATCAGAATTTTCTTCTTCAATCTATTCAACTTTACTGTGGGAGTGATCACCTCCTTATGTCCTTCTTCACTTGCATCTATCTCACTGTTTCGAGCAACAATTCCTTCTATAGCTCTACTATTATCTTGTTTTAAACACAAAAAAGAATTCCACGGCTTAGCTACCATGTTAAACATTCTTCATTTTATGTAGATGCCTCTAGATGTGAAACTTTTGTGCTTATTGCTGAAGTAGTCTTTGATTAGTTTGTGCGTGATCAACAAAATCTTCCTCAAGGACCTTTTCCTTTCCTTTTTCTTTATATCATCATCTTAGTTCATCAAAAATCTCATCTCATGACACTTAACTAAAAGAAAACTAAAATGTAATGGTAGAGTTGCTAAAGCACACTTAACAAAGAGCTCTTTGCAACAAGCTATAAATCACTCAAATTGAATACGTTTTGGTCCGAAAGTGAAAGTAAAAGAAATAGACTACCTATTCACACAAGTATGTTGAAGCGTTGAACTTCACTCTTGGGGTGATAACTTACAAAGTAAAGAGGCTTTGAAAGCGGTATTTGAGATACAAAACTTACAGAACATGGCCTTCGAAGAAAGTATAAATCATCTAATTTTGATATGTTTTGGTGAGGCAGATTAACTAAAGAAAATAGACTAACTGTCCACGTGGGTGTGCTAAATAACTCGACTTCACTCTCCGATAGATGACTCATAGAATGCACCATTCTTGAAGCATCTATTTTTTAAAGAAAAAGTAAATAAGATAAGATTTTCAAGGAGTATTTAAATAAAAGAAATGAGCACATATGCACTGAGATATGAATCTCACAAAGTGCATCTGTACAAGGTGACGTGCGGTTTGAAATAGTCTTATTACCACTCTTATAGTTTATAGGTAGAAGGTACTGAGTGCTTGTATCAAATATCGGTAGCTGTTGAGTTCAATTTGGAACTCTATTTTTTCCTTTGATTATGCTCTTTTCCTAGAAATGATCTAGGAGATATAAGTTCTAGCTCATCTGTACAAGGGCATGATCAGACTTGCTAATGGAAAACATGGCAAGCAAAGAGTGCCCTATGTTTTAAAGTTTTGTCACCATCCAAAGCAAGGCTTTCGTTGACTATTGTTACATTGAAGCTCGTGAACAAACCAAGTCATATGCTTCCTTTCCGTTGTCGCGGGGTTTCGAGACAAGGAGGTTGCAAGAGAAAGAACTTGACCTAAATTCTTGTGTCCTGTAAGTGATTTATTCGTCTCTCCTTAACTTTCAAACTTTGACAGCTATTGTATTTCAATAATCAATTCCTATCGGCATTTAGTTTTTCACCGTGTCTTTCAACGCATTTAGTTTTCCCCACTACAGACCAAAGAAAGTCTCATCAATGGTACGCGAAGATGCATTGAAGTTAAGTGCAATGTTCCTAGATGCATGCAAAATCTGTGAATGATGGAAGTAGCAGCGGTCGGACGTGAAGGTGCAACAGGAGGAAGACGAACGAGTAGCAGCGACAGAACAGAAGAGCAGCTTTTGGGAGGTAACGGCCAGTGGAAGCAGAGACAGACAGAAGAGCAGAGCATTAATAGCTCCAACCACACACGCAAGCAATCCCAAGAAGTTGACGGATGGATGGCGATGGAGCAACAGAGCAGAATCAGCGAATGATGGAAGTTGCAGCGGTCGGACGTGAAGTGTGGAGACGGTCGTAGCTGTTGTCGTCTTGAAGCAAGCCAGCGACTAAGCTCCTTGGCGGACTGTCGTGATAGTCACTTTCGCCAGTCGCGATAGACTCCTTGGCAGACAGTCGCGATAGAGACCTTGGCAGGAAGTTGCGATAGACACATTGGTAGACAGTCGCGATAGACACCTTGGCGACAGACCTCGTGCATGGTCAGTCGCGATAGACACTTTTGGCCATGCGATAGACACTTTTGGCCACTCGATAGACACCTGCTGATCACTGCCTCGATACACGGGCACATCTCGCGATAATCAAGTTTGGAAGCACGATAGAAAAGCATGATGCGCGATAATTAGAGGAGATACCGGTGGGTGTGGCGCCCGGAGTTTGAAAATTAAAATTTTATTATTACAAATAGAAGGCAGCGCTTAAGTGTGTTGAAGCAGCCAGCGTTTAAGAGTTAGAATTGTATTTTTGCTTTGTCCGGCCTCTGTCATGGATTTGGCGATCCCCTCATTTGTGAGAAGCAACCTGGCCCCTCCTCCGGGGGAGACCAGTAACCTGGCCTCTTTGTTGGAGGGGGGATCTTGTGCCGCCCTTGGGGCCTCAGAGAGCATTGAACCCCCCTTGGTCTCCCTCAGTAGATCCGCAGTTCTGTCAACTCAGGAGGAGCTCAAGAAAGTTTGCCTTGTCGGCCAAATGTTTGGCCCTAGGCCCCCGCTCGAAACCGTGCGACAGTGGCCTCGCAATGAGTGGTTCCCCCGTGGGCTAATTGTTTGTAAGTGTCAGTTCTTACCGGCAAGCCACATGTTGCTAGTCTTTGAAAATGAAGATATGGCATTTCGGGCACTAAGCGTCGGAACCTGGCAACTCGGTCGGGCGACCTTGTGCCTATTCAGATGGTCCCCTGATTTTACTACCGACAAATCAAAATCGCTTCGGTACCCTCTCTGGGCTGAGCTCCCTAACCTGCCATACTTCTTGTACAACTTCGTGTGGGACATTGTTTCTCCTATCGGGAAGCCGTTGGCCTCACGCGAGGACATTGGTGGTCTCATTTATGAAGGTGCAAGACACTCGTTCAACGCTCGGTGGCACCCTCAAATTTGTGTCGAGGCTGACCTCAGCATGCCGCTTCCATCAAAGATCAAAGTGGACTTGGGTGAAGGGGATGTATGGGAGCAAGACATCAGTTACAAAAACCTTCCCAACGCGTGCTTTCATTGTAGCCAACAAGGTCACAGGATTAAAGATTGCCCTTTGAGACAAAAAAGCAAGCGAAATCAAGAAGCCCCCAAAAATGCTCAAGATAGCAATGGGGCATTGAATCACTCGACGAAAGTAGAGGAAGTCAAGGGCCCCTTTAATCCAGAAGTTGATGCAGACGGGTTCATAGAAGTCAGAAGAAGAAGGAAAAGAAGCCCTAGGGCAACTTCTGAGCGAAACAACATGTCAGTTACCCCCTCCAGCAACTTGTATTGCAATCTAGAAAAGGAGATCAATGAGTTTGACTACCCATGTGGGAACCAACTTGAGGTAGACACCAACGACAAAGCCCTAGAGATCCCTGACAGCAAAGAAACCTCGCAGGAGGGTTACACTACAAGCAAAGAAGACGGCTTTACTACTAGTAACGAAGATAACATGGATAGTGAAAGCTCCATCATCGGATCAACTATTCCGGAAACGGAGTCAAAAACGGTGTCCAGTTGTTCCCAGCAGGAGACATCCCGCAAAGGAAAACAACCTATGGAGTTACCATGGAAAAGCCCCCACAAGAACCTATTGCTAACTCGGGATCCGATCCGAGCGAAAAAGAAAGATGAATCCAAGAAAAGAAAGGACAAAGCTCCCTCTCGCAAAGAGGGCTCACTACGACAATGATCATAATCTTGTTAAATGCTAGAGGGCTAACCGACCCCTCAAGAGCGATCATCATTGGTCAATGGCTTCGCGACATTAGCCTAAACCCAGACTTTATATGTATTCAAGAGATTAAAATTGATGGAGAAGACCTCCAGAAACGGCTTAGACATGTCTCCTCGACCCATGTTTGGATTTTAACTGCGCATCAGCGGGGGTCCGGTGGAACGGTAATCGGTATTAATCAATTCTGGTTTGAAAAGCTTGAGAACTCCATTGAAGATGAATGCCATCGATGGATTGCTGTTTTTTTTGGTGCTCCCTTTTGTTTTACTTTAGTTTCTTTGTACGCCCCTAATGGGGAGTTAGAGAGACTTAACACTTGGGCCTCCTTGGACTCGCTCCCCCACAACGTGCTTATTTGTGGTGACTTCAACATGGTGGAGGACCCTATGGACAGATGGATGGGCAAGGGTAGGGTGATCGATAGTCGGGAGAAAGAAACGTGGGATAAAACCAAACTACACTTGGATTTGGTCGATTTCAAAGACTCGAATGGCTTTTCTTGGTCAAATCTCCAAGCGGGCGAGGACCTGAGGAAAGCTAGACTTGATAGATGCTACATTTCTCAGAGTTTTACTCATCAGTGGGGCCACCCTTTCCTCTCGCAATGCACCGACCTCACCATCTCTGATCACTACCCCATCGTCATCACCTTCCAACCCCCCACCAAGATCCGTAAGGCTCCTTGGTTCCATGCCAGTGTGCCCTCCTTCTCTCTCCCCTCCGTCCATCGAGAAATTTCTGATGTGTGGAAGGAGGCATTCGCCTCTGGCTTGTCCCCAGCCAAGTGTTGGAGAAGTGCAGTCGATAAGTCACGACAGATCATGATTAGATCCAAGAAGATGCTCGAGACTGTGCGGCGAGCTCGTAGAGAAGCTCTATATCATAGACTCTGGCGGCTCGAGGAGGAAGTGAACAAAGGAAAATCTCAAGCCCAGAAAGGACTTCAGAAAAATCAGAGCGCTGCTGAGATACGAGGAAGAGATACAAAGGAAAAATTTGCAAATTTTCTTCAAGGAGTGGTGGGCTGGCAAAGCCGACAAACCCACCAAAGAGATGTGCCGTATCCTCAAAAGGAAACACAACAGAGAATCGATCCCCTTATTGCTAGACGCAAATGGCAATGTATGCAATACGGAAGAAGATAATTTTGGGATCATTGAAGGGCACTTTACGAGACTCCTGGGGACCTTGAACCCCCTCTCCCACCATAGAAGGGACTGTATGGCAGCCATATCTAGGGTTTCCCCCCACAGGATACCACTCAACCTTCACTCCCTGCTTCATGCCTCTATCTCTGAAGCCGAAATCATTGAGGTCATTGATGCCCTCCCTTCAGGTAAAAGCCCGAGACCCGACGGGCTCACTAATGAGTTCTTTAAATCCTTCAAGTTGGTGGTTGCCAGCCCTCTTTGTTTGGTTTGGAAAGAGGCACTCAAGTTTGGCGCGCTTCCTTCTTGTCTCAACAATGGCATTATCAAGTTAATACACAAAAAAGGGGAAAAGAACAGAATAGAGAACTGGCATCCTATCACAATGCTCCAAACAGGATACAAGATCATTGCCAAAGTCATTGCCAACAAAATCTCTTGCCACTTGAGAGCGTGGTTAAGCGAGGACCAAAAAGGTTTCATCAAGGGCAGGTCAATTTTGGAAACCATTATAGATATCTGGGAAGGTCTTGAATTTGCAAATGAGTCTAAACAAGATGTGGTCTTCCTCAAGATCGACTTTGATAAAGCCTACGACAGGCTAGAATGGGACTATATTCTACAGTCGCTCCAAGATCTTGGATGTAGCCAGAAATTCACCAAGATGATCGCGACCCTTCTCGGAAACGCATTGACCCAAATTAACATTAATGGAAAACTTTCAAATGTGATCAAACTTAGAAGATCTATCAGACAAGGGTGCCCATTGGCTCCCCTTCTCTTTGCCATTGCCACGGAAGGGCTTAGCAGGCTGGTGGAGCATCACGTGGAAGCTGGTAACAATAAAGGCCTTCGTTTGCCGCATGACCACAGTCAGATCACCATGAGACTTTTTGCCGATGATATGAACGCGTTTGTTCACAATGATAGTACCAGCCTGGAGACGTTCTGGAAGAGTCTTGCTACTTTTTGTGAAGCCTCTGGATCCATAATCAACCACTCTAAGACCGCCTTTAGAGCTATTGGTGGGCCACAGCCGGACCTTCTCATTGATCATGGCTGTCAAATCATTCCGCAGGGCCAAATTTTTCGGCTTCTTGGGATTCCCTTGGGGTTTGACGTCTCTTTGGAACAGCGGTGGAACTGGGTGCTAGCCAAACTTGAAAACAAGCTTAACTATTGAAGAGGTATGCAAATCAATCTTGCTGGTCCTGCTATGGTTATCAACACGTTCCTCTTATCATCTACCATTTATTTTCTTTCTTGTTGGAGATCGAAAGAGCAAGATCTGTCCAAACTAGATAGTATTTGTAGAAGCTTCCTTTGGAAGGGTGACCACAATAGGAGGGGGGTTCCTAAAATCAAATGGTCCATCTGCACCAGCCATAGAGATAGTGGGGGACTTGGTATCTTGGACATTAGGTGCATGGCTAACAAACTGTCAGCCAAATGGATGATTAAGGCTTGGTGCAACAGGGAGGCCTCGTGGGCCAAGTTGATCTTGAGAAACAAGAATGAGTTGGCGCTCATGGGTTTCCCAAATTGGAAGAATCTAGACATCTTGACCTTGCTGTTTTCCCCGATCCCTGTCTTCCCGAAAGGCTCTATATCGTGTGCTCCCTATGGAAGAGTTGGAATAAAGTCAAAAGCTTCACAAGAATAAGTGAAGACTGGAAGTGGGCTGCCGGTATCAGACAAAATGACTCTATCTGGTTTCCAATCCATGGCATCCGGAGTGTGGAATCTTGGACCATTCAAAATCCCAAGAAGTTATGGAACAAAGGCTTCAAAAAATGGAAACATCTCTGGAAACAAGACACCAACCGCTGGATCAACTTCGAGGATATTGACCCTTGCATCAAGATTTCGCATGAAGAATGGAACACTTTGCAAAGCAGATGTCTCGCCTGGGACCGACACAAAGTTCGCCTTCTCATGGGACACGACATGTCGAGCTCGCTTGGTCTCAAATGGCACAATGGGAATAGCCTATCAAAAATCCCGAACATCAAAGAAACGATCGACTATTAGGTTAACCTCAACAAGAAGTGGTGCCTGTCATGGACGCTGCTTCGGTGGGACATGAAGTTCATGGCTATCTGGCACCCCCTCATAGAAATCAAAAAGTCTATCCTCTTATGGTAAATTCTTCATCATGGTATCTGGACCAACCTTAAGGCTAGCAAAATTTGTGGGATCCCTCCCTGGTGCAAACGCTGCCATCGGTCTATCAAAGATGTTTCACACATCTTCTTTACCTGCCCCAACTCCAACAGACTCTGGAAGATGGTTGGAAAGAGAATTAGACTTCAAAAACGTCTCAGTTGGCAGCAAGCCCTGCTGGGAGAAGCGATCGGCTGCTCCACGACTCTCTGGAACGCCATCAGAGGGGAGGTCCTATGGAAAATCTGGCGGGAAAGATGTGCTTTCAACTTCGGTGACTCCCCCAAAGAGTGGTCAATTGAGAAATCGTTGTTCCTCCTTGGCAAAAGGATTGTCAACTGTAAGAAATCCCCCCCCTTCAGGCATCATAACCTTCGGGTTTATAGATGTTCTTTGCAACAGTTTGACATCATTCAATGAACAGGTAAATATAATGCATGCATGCTAGATGGCATAGTTAGAGAAGCATAAAATTTCATAGAGAGCATCGAACTACAATAGCAGAAATGTACGAATTACTTGATAGCAAGCATGGACAACGTCTATGGCATAGAGCGCACCTTTTTCCCTTTGACAAATGGTTTTCCCCATCAATTATGTGTACATATATCTTTTGTTAGCCAAAGTTATTCTCCGACTTTCGGAAACTATGGATGTACAAAGGAAATCTTAGGTGATTGAATACCTTGTGGCAATCATCAGAGAATAGCGAGACAATAGGCCCACGGTAGTGCTTGCTACAAAACATTTTTTCCTTCTTTTGTAAACGACGAAGATGGCATCTATTGCTAGCCCTTTCCTCAAGTGGTCTGTTACTATTTAAGAAATGCTCTATCCTTCCCCGTCCTCCTCGTAAATCTTATGTTCTCCCCTGTCTTGATTCAAAAGAACTTCTTTTCCTTTGCGAACAGCTGCACTACTCCAATGACTCCCCTCCGTAGCTTCAGGGGATCGACAATCATCTATTCTGCAGATCCTCCAACATCGGTTGGCGCGTTGTAAGCTGATCCATCCGAGTACCGCCTTGCTTATTTCCTGATAACATAGAACTTCGCTCCCCTAGAGCTAAGAAGAGCTTATGAACAATGCCTCATGCAACAATAGTTAATTCCCTCAAGCCTTCCTAGCACTGAAATGCAAGATCCTTCTTTTGATGCACGTGGCCTATTGTCTTCCCCCGGGATAGGAGTCCCCCGTCTGTCTTCATAAGATAGATTATCATCCTCTCCAAGGTTCTGCTGAAGTTGCCTAGGTCGTCACATAGAAAATTCTATTTTCCTCCAGAATCCAACGAAGCCCACAATCATACATCTCCTCCGCGTTTCTTTTTCTTAGTTACTATTTTACGTTTTTCTTTAGTTTACTTTTGTTTTCCTATATAATTTACATTCGTTTAACAGTGTTTCTTTACAGTTAAGAGTTTCACACACATTTTGATAGGTTCACATGCAAAAAAAGAAAACAAAATAAACTTGCAAAACTCTATACATATAAACACACACACATAAACACATGCACAAACACAAATCATTATACATTCTTTGGTCACAAAATCTCGTGCCCACACTTACACATACAAAAACCTAGGGTCATATGAGCAGAAAAACGTGTGTAGTGATATGTATACACACATATATCACATATACACACTTGCTTTAACCATTTGTCTTTATTGTTTTCAAGTACATATGATCATTCAAACTATAAGTTTACGATTTCTTGCAATGATTGAAATGAAAGTAGCTGAAATGTAACACATATCAATGTGCAATAGAAACTACTCTATGGATAGAGATCACCAAGCATGAAGGAGTTGATATCATCCATCCCAATCGATTGTTGCTTTCATATTTTATCTACAAATTGACACATTCATTGAATTCAATTGAGTTTTGATTACCTTCCATTGAACATTTTAATTGCATTTAATTAGATTGAGGCTTGGGTTTGACATCTTGACCACATCCACCCCCTCTAAACCTATGTATCCAACAAGTGTACCAACCTGCATACCTATCAATAAAGTATGAATGAGCATCAAATACTCATGGAAGATAAACACAACTTAAAGAGGACTTAACTAGGTACATGGAATCTGAAAAATCTGAAAATGCATTAAACTTGGCATAAATTAAGAGAAGAAGCTATACACAAGCATACATACATGTCAAGATACAATAATGCATTCAGACTAGCAATTACATGAGCGAATTGAAAACTTCTTAGCTCTTTTCTTAACTTAACCTCGTGAGATGAAGTAGCCCATCCTAAGCATATGCATATACGATCAATTTATGAAACTAAAATCTGGCTTCCCTAATCATCTCCCACCCTTCAGACCCCAATTAGACCATTTCTTATTTTTCTTTTACTTTTATTCTAATTTTCTTTGCTTTAATTCTTCACCCCATCTCAAGCGTTTTATTTTTTCTTTTAGTTTTATTCAGTTATTCTTTATTTACACATGTTGATCTATGCCGAAATTGGACCTCTCCACCTGGCCAAGTTTAGCCCACTTGTCTATCAACCTGACATAGCGCACGATGCATAATATCAGCCTCATACAAAATCAACATCAGCGTGTGGCTCTAACCACCAAGTCAGAGTGACTCCACCCGCTTATCGACTCATATGAGCACTTGACAATATGTAGATGAGGCCATATGACACAACAAGCTTCAAGTCATGGCCTTGATCACCCAATCAAGGTAGCTCCACCCGTCCACTAGCTCATCGTAGTGCCTAACATCATTTACACATACACATAGATAGCTAACTCATATATGAAGACCTTTCCTGAAACATAATCTGTCTGAGGGTTGGATCATATGAGAGATCAAAGAAAAAGGCAAAGTGTCTCACAAATCAAGTGTTCATGAACACGAGTAAACAGGACTTCCCTTCAACTTCCTAAGTCTTGTTCCCAAAAGTTCTAGTTCGCTTTCTAATCCTACTCGCATAATCCTGGTCCTTCATGCATCACATGTAATCTTAATAGCCGTGTGAAATATTTGGCCTTCTATGCATTTCTTTATGTTTCATATGATCAATCATATGGTCTTTTTATACAAATATATACAAGAGAAAAGTAAAAACTAAAACGCCAACATCTCACTTCTGTGGAGCCAGAAGCCCTTCTAATTCTGCATACTCAATCATCTCTATATCCCCATTTTGAGTCCTTACTCTTCACTTGCTAGTTTAGGTTTCCTATTTCTTTCTTAAAATCAAAGAGAAAACATTAGTTATATATATTTCTATTTACAAAACAGAATTTTTATGCTTTATGGAATCTTATTAAATGAGAATCTCCCTTCAACCTCACCTTGTCTGATACATGTGAAGAGAGATAGTGGATGCAATCCGAAGATGCATTGGTGCTGCTACAACCATCTTCACACCACCCAACTGAGACTGCAGAGTTCATTAGTAGACCCTTTGAGCTTCCTAAATCCACCAAAATATCAGCCAAGTACTTTGAAACATGTATCTCAGAAGCTCCACTCAAGGCAGACTTGTTGCAAGATGACTAGCTCCCAAAACTTGCTATTTTTGTACGTACACCTACGAGAAAAAATGAACAATGCTCTAAACCTGGTAGGAATTAGAAAAAATTCTTTTGGACATAGAGAATACAATTAGCAAGCTTCCCAATCCAAATTAAAACACTTCAATTAATGAACTCAGTAGTGAGAACAAGATTCATCAACATCTGGAACATGCCCACCATTCGCTCTCCAGAGATGGACTAGTGAGCAGTAAAATGCAGATATCTCCGAAACTATAAACCCAATGATAATGAAATTTTTTATGCAAAATTTTTTTTATTCCCTCAGCTCACTTATTCGTGGTTTTAGGTAGTTAGAGCCACGAGTTTGCTTTTTACATCATGGATGAGGTAAGTTGTTCTTTTTTCTTTTTCTTTTTCATAATTAGAAGAGATAAAATGTGCTCTTTTACAAGAGGAATTCATATGTCTACACATATGGCTTCAAATGAACATCATATCAAGCATATAGGCTTGGGCAAAAAGCACCAACAGCTCCCCCTCAAGCCTAACATGCTTGGCCTCCAAATATATCTTCAATTGTCCATGATTTCGTGCAAGCCAATCATCAACTTGAATCTACTTAACTTTGTACCATGAAGAGTTTAAGTCAGCGTGTCTACACATTGCATATCTGTAGAGACATAGGATAGTTGAATATGATTGCTAATTAGCTTCTCCCTTACATAATGGTAGTGGAATTGAATATGCTTGGTTCTAGCATGGTATACGAGATTAGCTGTAAGATCTAGTGAGCTTGTGTTGTCACCAAAATTGTGAGGTGTTGAAGAATGAAGTCCAATATATGTATACAAAGACTTTAACCACATCATTTCTTGAGTTGCATTAGCCAAACCTCTATATTCGGCTTCAGTAGAAGATAATGCCACTGCTGGTTGCTTCTTGGATGACCAAGAAATGATTTTTGAACCTGCAAATGATACATATCCAGATGTGCTTCCTCTATCATCTCTAGATCTGGCCCAATCTGAATTTGAGAACAACTTTAGCTCAATATCTTAAGCAAATGAATAAAACAAAGCTTCATTCCCCTTTAGGTACGTGAGGACTCTCTTGGCTGCTTCCATATGTGGTTTCCTCGGCTTATGCATAAACTGACTCAATATGCTAAAACTATAGCATATATTCACTTTTGTGAGTATTGCATAGTTCAAACTGCCAACCAAGCTTTGATAGGTTGTGACATCTTCAATTGGCTCTCCTTCATAAGCACTAAGCTACTTATTTTGAACTCCTCCTTCATTTGAGTCTTTACCTGCTTGATTCCTTCAAGATCATTGCCTCTGATAATAATATCATCGACATACACACATAAATAGATCACTTCGAATCCATTCCTCTTTATGAACAAAGAGATAAACGCCTTGCTAGCTTTGAATCCTTGGTCCTCCAAATAAGTAACCAATATGAAATTCCAAGCTCTTGGAGCTTGCTTAAATCCATACAAGGCTTTCTTGGATTTGCCTACATAGTTAGGATGATGTGCATCCTTATCTCCAGAGGGTTGTGCCATATACACTTCCTTTGAAATCTCTCCATTTAAGAAAGCATTTTGTACATCACGTTGATAGAGCTTCCAATTACTAGATGAAGCAAGACTAATCAAAACCCTAATTGTAGGCATTTTTGCAACATGAGAGAAAGTCTCCTCATAATCAATACCGTGGGTTTGAGCAAACCCTTTAGCAAGTAACCTTGCTTTGTGTCTATTTATACTTCCATCTGGATTGCTCCTGATTTTGTATATCCATCAAGATCCAATTACCTTTATAGATGGCTGTTAGGTACAAGCTCCCAAGTGTCATTCTCCTTCAAGGCTTCCATTTCTTCATCCGTTGCATCTCTCCAAGCTTTCTTGCTTTGTGCTTCTTCGAATGTGGTGGGTTCTTCATTGGTTGAATCCTTTGTAATGTAGATTGAGTGCTTAGTGAACGAAGAAGTATCATAACCAAACCTCTCTAGTTTATTCTTCTCCCTTGAATACCTTCTAAGTGGTTGATGTGAGCTCTTGAGTCCATATGTAGCATCGTGCATCTTTTCTTTACCTTTGTTCTTCAATAGCTTTAGTCTTTCCAAGTCTTCTAGGTCAATCTCTGAATCACTTTCTTCAATCCGCTTTGGCTCCTTTGGTTGAAGTGATGGAAAATCTTCATCCAAGTCATAAGGCACCTTCACTTTCTTGAAATCATCAAACCATGATTTGTTTTCATAAAAAATTACATCTCTACTCACAGAAAATCCTTTATTGGTTGGATTTTACAATCTATATCTGTTTTGGTTTTGATCATAACCAATAAATATGCACTTCTCTCCCTTGGGATCCGATTTCTCTTTTACTTGAGAAGGAATGTGAGCATAGGCTAAGCATCCAAAGATTTTACAAGGCTCTAGACTAGGTCTTCTTCCATTCCACACTTCATATGAAGTGGTTCCATCTAGTGACTTAGATGGAAGTCTATTTATTAGATACGTGGTTGTAGACACAACCTCTGGCCATAGGTAGTTTGGCAATCCCTTTTCATTGAGCATGGACCTTGCAGCTTCAACAATAGCTTTGTTTCTCCTCTCTGCTACACCATTGAGTTCGGGTGTATACCTTGTAGTGAGTTCCCTTTTAATGCCTCTTTCATGCAAGAAGGTATTAAATTCAAAAGAGAAGTATTCTCCTCCACCATCCAATCTGAGTCTTTTATAAGTCCTACTTGTTGTTGTTTGCTTTTAAACAAGAGCAACATACTTCTTCAAGCAATTAAACACTTCGTCCTTGTGGTTCATGAAAAACAGAATGATCCACCTGCTACAATCATCTATGAAAGAAACATAATATCTTGAGATTGATATAGATGGCTCCTTACCTACACCCCACACATCCGTGTGCATTGGATCCAAAGGATTTTGATACACGTATCTTTTCTTATTGAAAGGTTGTCTATGAGCTTTGCCGAGTTGACAAGCTTCACATTTATAAATCATGTGTTGCCTTGTGATATTAGGCAACCCAAGGACACTTTGTTCATTGCAAATTTTTTTGAGTGTCCTCTAACCAATGTGAGCAAGCCTTTTGTGCCATATCTCCAACTCGATGAGATTTTGAGATCCATAGCTAAACAAAGCTATGTTCTCTGTATCTTCCACATCAAAAGTGAAAAGCCTTCCTGTCTTTACACCTTTGGCAATCCTTCTAAAGCCTTGCCTTGGGTCTTCAACATATGCTCCAAATTGGTTGAATCTAACCTCCATTCCTTTTTCAACAATCTTTCCAACACTTATTAAGTTTTTGGTCCCATCTGATGTCTTCACATTACCTATCTTCTCCAGTGCTTTGTGTCACCTCCTGTTTGCACTTCATGCTTGTTATGACGATCTTCCAAATCAGAAAGTAAAGCCACATCTCCTGCTACATGGTTTGAGAATCCCGAATCAATGTAAAATATGTGATCATCCCTTCTTCATTGATACATTCATAGTCAATAATGAATCTTCTTGACTTTGGTCCTCTGCATAGTTATTGTAGTCCCTTCTTCCTCTATGGCCACTTTGATACTTGTTGTTCTGGTAATTGGTGTTGTAGTAGTTTTTGTTGTAGGCTCCATTGCATCTACCTCCATTTGCTCCATAGCCACCTCTATTGAATCCTACTCCTCTTGAGTTTCTCGGGTTCTTGAACCATTCTTCAGTAGTATGATTGGATAAGCCACATATATTGCAAGGTTGAGATGATTGGAATCTCCTTGTGCCTTGCTTTCCACCTCTGCCTCTTCCTCTAGCTCTTCCTCTACCTACAAAGTTTGCTTGGAAACAGTTACCTTCATCTTCATTCTTCCTATTCTTTGATTTGTCCTTGACCTCAGCTTTATCAGAATATAAGGCAGAAGTTTGATTACCTCTTCAGGACTCACCACCTTTGCTAATCTTTACTTCATGACTAAAGAGTTGGCCCATGAGTGTGTTGAGGTCGGGTACATGCATATCCATGTACAAATCCATGGTTGTTGTGAATGACTCCCACTTGTCATCTACTTTGATTCCATTTATGATTTGTTTAATGATTTTCTCCTCTTCAAATACCTCTCCAATGCTTCCAAGTTGGTCAAAAATCTCCATCTTTGTGACATAATCAATCACACTTTGCTTCAGGCTCTTCTTCATTATTGTGAATTCCATCCACAATTGGCTCTTCCTTGGTTAAGTGTGGAAGAAACGAAAGAACCAAGTGCATTCTAGGTCTTCCTTGATGTCTTGCATCCCTTGGCATGAGATAAAGGAGAATCAGAGGTTGAGTTTAGAATATAGGACCTTGCAAGTGCATCCTTCGAACACCAATTTGAAAGTCCTTCCACTTCTTCATTTGATGGTTGCCCTTTGTTCCTCATGGTTCGCATTGCTTCATCTCCAGATATGAATCCATATAGATTCCTCCCTTGAAGGTAAGCCTCCATCCTTAGAGACCATGATAGGTGTTGAAAGTTTTTCAAGCTCAAGAGTGTGGGAACATGCCCCAAATTGAACCTTCCACATCATCCACAATCAAAGGAGGCTGATTTCCACGAGTTTGAGGCATCCAATTATGCCCATAATGGAAAGAAGTTGATTAGAGAAGATTTAGCTCACCTCTTGATGTGATTGGACCTCACTTTTGACATGTATATGTTTTTGATTGGTTAAAGAGGTTAGTAGGTGGTCTTTAAAACCTCTAATGAGTTGTATTATGACTTAGAGTCGTGGAAATACGTGCCCAAGCTGCCCCCTTGCTTAAGCACACCCCCTACTATCTGTTCTCTGCATATTTTGCATAAATTTTACTTTTACACACTCTATCTATCTAGATGTTTTTGGCAGACCCCCCGGTCTTGTAATTGTTGTTTCTCCTTCATCCGGAATCCATTTGCAATGATTTTTGTCTTGTTGAAAAGCTTATAAGTTCTACTTTGTGTGCTATAAGTCTGAGGTTCAGTGCTTGCACATGTGCAGAGAAATGTCCAGAATAGTGTCTGTCTCGTTAGCTCATACTCTGTGAAGAGATCAAGTTATCTATTTTGTTGCAGCTGGTTGAGGCATCATCCAGTATCCAAATGGAGTGATTTTACTCTCATTTGAAAGCTCTTAAAGTCTAGTTTATTCGTGCAAAATTTCACTTTCAATCTGTGCATATACTCAGAGAAACTCAGAAAATACAGAGCCTATGTCAGAAACTCAGAAAATTTCAGGATCCTAGGAGGGTTCATTTGCTTTTGTTGTGCACATAGGAGTGTTTATCCTCCAACAGTGGTATCAGAGCTATAAGTGGAGTATGAAAGAGAGAAGAAGGAGCTACTGAAGTGAAGTGAAGACTTCATCAAATTTTGAAGGAAGGAAGCAAAGAACGGGCACGTCAACAACAATGGGAAGCAAATACATCATCAAATCAAAGACGAAGCTTCATCAAGAGGAGTAGCTCTATTTTTTGAGGTAAAAGCCATCCTTTTCAACTTCGGCATCAAGGGGGAGGTTCAAAAGAGTTAGGAGGCACCATGGCTGATCTCAATGCTCAGATTGAGAAGCTCGAAAAAGGAAACTACCAACCATGGCGATTTTGAATAAGCAATTTTTTGATGGGGAAAGGTTTGTGGGGACTTGTGAGTGGTGGAGAGCCAAAACCCTACATAGATGAGGTAAATCCAACCAATGACCAGAGAAGAGCAGTAAGAGAGTGGGATGAAAGGGACAAAAGGGTCATTTTCATTTTATCTCAGCATATTAGCAACTCTATGGTAGGGCATATTCAAGATTTGGATACATCGAAGAAGGTGTGGGAGTGCTTGGAGAGATTGTACTCAACCTCCACAAAAGCTAGAAAAATTCAGCTCAAGAATGAGCTAAATAATCTTAGGAAAAGCCCCTCTCAAGGTGCTAATGATTACATATTAAAGGTTAAAGAGCTTGCAGATGCACTAGGGTCAATCGGTTGTGCCCTAGATGATGACGATCTTGTCGCCCACACCCTAAATGGACTTAGGGATGATGAAAAATGGAGGGCTTTCACAACTTCAGTGTATGTAAGGGACTCTCTTCCTGATTTTGATCAACTAATCACTCTCATGGTGACAGAGGAGATGAACCTTGGTGGTCATAATGCCAAGGATAGCCAAGGGCAATTGTTGTATGCAGGTAGAGGAAGAGGAAGACACAACCGAGGTGCTACAAGAGGAAGAGGAAGATATCAAAGCAACCAAGGAGGTCAAGGACAACAAGAAAATGCAGGTCAAAGAGGTGGAAGAGCCACAAATAGAGGAAGAGGTGCAAGATTTGGTGGAAGAGGACAAGCCACTTCAAATGGATGCTTTGTATGCGGTAAGCCCGGTCATTTTGCAAATGAATGCTATCATAGAGCTCAAAGACAAGGGAATCAAAGCAACAACAACAATTATAGAGGGCAAGGTAATTATGCAAACACATCATCCAGCCAAGGGAATGATTATTTACTTGCCATGAGGTATGGTGAAGATACAACTCAAGCTAGTGAAGATGTATGGTATGTAGATAGTGGATGTAGCAATCATATGTCATGTCGAAAGGATCTTTTTAGTAATTTGCAAGTCCCAAAGCATCAAGGTCATGTGGAAACAGGTGATAACTCAGAGCATACCATTCAACATGTGGGAGATATCAGTTTGGAAGGAAATCAAAGAGCAAAGTGCTTATCAGAGGTATTACATGTCCCTACTATTACCAAAAACTTGATTTCGGTAGGCCAAATGGTAGAAAAAGGCTATCAAGTTAGGTTCAATGAAAGAGGATGTTTTGTTGAGGATCCAAGGTCAGGTTTCAAGCTCATAGCAAAAGGAAAAAAGCAAGGGAGAATGTTCATAATGGACATAAATCAGCCACACCATTCAATGTATGTCACATATGGAGACAAGAGGATAGCAGATTTGGATCTATGGCATAAACGAATAGGTCACATCAACCTACAAAAGCTCAAGGACATGCAAAGGAGGAGCTTGGTAAGAGGCCTACCAAATTTTACATCTAAAATGTTGCATGAAATTTGTGTAGCTTGCCAACAAGGAAAACAATCAAGGCTGCCCTTCAAGAAGAGTACCTATGTAAGTGCAAATGTTTTAGACCTCATTCACACGGATGTTTGGGGTCCAACAAGAGAAGCATCCCTTGCTAGAAATAGGTATTTTGTAACCTTCATTGATGACTTTTCAAGAAAAGTGTGGTTGTATTGCATTAGAAACAAATCAGACGTGTTCCACTACTTCAAGAAATTCAAAGCACAGGTGGAGAAGGAATCTGGCAAGTTTATCAAAACTTTGAGATCCGATGGAGGGGGAGAGTATTTCTCCCATGAATTTTCTGAATTTTTGCAGGTCAATGGCATCAAAAGGCAATTTACATGCAGGTATACCCCTCAACAAAATGGGGTAGCAGAGAGAAAGAACAGACACATAGCAGAGGTAGCAAGGTGTATGCTCAATGAAATGAATATGCCGCATTGTTATTGGGGAGAGGCTACATATACAGCCACATACATCATGAATAGATGTCCTACATCAGGTATACATCATCTAACCCCTGAGGAAGCATGGAGTGGAAGAAAACCTTGCATTTCACATCTTAGAATCTTTGGTTGTATATGCTATGTACATGTACCTCAAGAGTTGAGGTCAAAGTTAGATGCCAAATCTGAAAGGTGTATTTTTTTGGGATATTCTATGGAACAAAAGGGGTATAAATGCTATAATCCCATCACCAAGGAGCTGAAGATAAGTAGGGATGTTGTCTTTGATGAGTTGAAGCCTTGGTATGCATGCACAAGTCCATTGCAGGTTGAAGACATAGGTGAGACAAATTTGAAGAATGATGATAGAGTTCAAGTAAGCATGGACTTAAGTGGTCCAAGCAACTCATGCAACACAAGGGCACCCTCACCATGGAGTGGAAGGCTTAGGGAAAGAGAGACCAACTCTGAAGAAAGAAAATTCAAAGGCAAAGAGAAGATTTCAATTGAAGAAGGAAGCTATGTGGACGAGAGCATGTTGGAAGATGAAGAGATAGAAAAAATTCAAACTCCAGGAGTGGCAAAACAAAGAAAGAAGATGGCAACCACACCCAAAGGAAGTGAAAGAAGGTCTTCAAGAGTAAGATATCCAGTACAAAGGTTAACATATGATAATTTCATTGCAAAGCATTATGCATACATGACTCAGGTAATCAAGGACAAGGAACCAACTAGTTATGAAGAAGCTAAGGATTGCAAGGAATGGCAAGAGGCAATGAAGGAAGAGCTCAAAGCACTTGATGAGAACCATACTTCGAGCTTGGTACCAGCTCAAGAAGGCATGAAGGTGATAGGTATTAAGTGGGTTTACAAAATTAAAAGAAATTCAGATGGTTCCATTGCTAGGTACAAAGCAAGGTTGGTGGCGAAAGGCTTCTCCCAAAGCTACGAGATAGATTATGATGAAACTTTCAGCCCCGTAGCCAAGATGCCAACAACTAGGACTTTGATTGCAGTGGCCACATCAAGGAAATGGAGCTTATATCAGTTGGATGTGAAGAATGCCTTCCTCAATGGAGAGCTTGAAGAAGTAGTCTACATGAGCCAACCTCAAGGATTTGCTACTATGAGGTAGCCAAATCATGTTTGCAAGCTAAGGAAAGCATTATATGGACTAAAGCAAGCCCCAAGGGCCTGGAATCAGAGGTTAGTGGATTATTTATCAAGTTGTGGATACAAAGAAAGTGTTGCAGATCCATCACTTTACATGAAGAAGCAAGGAGACAAGATGGTATACATATGCATCTATGTGGACGATTTGATCATCACAGGAAGTGATATTGCAGGTAATAAAGATATCAAATCAAAGCTAGGGAAGGAGTTCAAGATATCTGATCTTGGAACACTAAAGTACTTCTTGGGAATAGAGGTAATCTATGCACACAATGGCATCTTCTTGATTCAAAGAAAATACTTGTTGGATGTGCTATACAGGTTTGGTATGAGTGGTTGTAAGCCCCTTTCTCAGCCCATGGAGCCCAATACAAAGTTGGTTGCAGGTCAAGGAGAGGCTATACAAGATATTACACTATATAGAAGCATAATTGGTTCATTAATTTATGCTACATTCACTAGACCTGATCTTGCATATGTAGTAGGTGTTCTCTCTCAATTTTTGCATGCACCTACTCATGATCATCTTATGGCGGCAAGAAAGGTGCTTCGTTACATCAAGCACACCATCAACCAAGGTCTATTTTACTCATATGATGCTGATCTAAGTGTCAAAGGATATAGTGATGCTGATTGGGCAGGTAGCAAGGATGATCGAAGGAGTACATCGGGTTATGTTTTCATGATAGGTACAAAAGTGATCTCTTCGAGCTCTAAGAAGCAACCCACTATTGCTCTTTCATCCACAGAGGCTGAGTACAGAGGTTTAGCATTGGCTACATGTGAGCTATTATGGCTTAAGAAGACACTTAAGGACTTGGAAGTGGAAGTGGAGGAGTTTCCTCTTTATGGAGACAACATTTCAAGCATCTATCTAGCTAACAATCCCATGTTTCATGCAAGGAGCAAGCACATAGAGGTTCATTACCACTTCGTTAGAGAAAAGGTGATGGCAAAAGAGCTAGATATAAGGTATGTGAACACTAAAATGCAGGTTGCAGACATGATGACAAAGTTTCTTGAAGGTACAAAGCTTGGAGGATTCAAGGAAGCTATCAACATAAGAGACATAGGCTGAAGCAACAAAGGAAAAGACTTGAGCTTGAGGGGGAGTGTTGAAAGTTTTTCAAGCTCAAGAGTGTGGGAACATGCCCCAAATTGAACCTTCCACATCATCCACAATCAAAGGAGGCTGATTTCCACGAGTTTGAGGCATCCAATTATGCCCATAATGGAAAGAAGTTGATTAGAGAAGATTTAGCTCACCTCTTGATGTGATTGGACCTCGCTTTTGACATGTATATGTTTTTGATTGGTTAAAGAGGTTAGTAGGTGGTCTTTAAAACCTCTAATGAGTTGTATTATGACTTAGAGTCGTGGAAATACGTGCCCAAGCTGCCCCCTTGCTTAAGCACACCCCCTACTAGCTGTTCTCTGCATATTTTGCAGAAATTTCACTTTTACACACTCTATCTATCTAGATGTTTTTGGCAGACCCCCCGGTCTTGTAATTGTTGTTTCTACTTCATCCGGAATCCATTTGCAATGATTTTTGTCTTGTTGGAAAGCTTATAAGTTTTACTTTGTGTGCTATAAGTCTGAGGTTCAGTGCCTGCACATGTGCAGAGAAATGTCCAGAATAGTGTCTGTCTAGTTAGCTCATACTCTGTGAAGAGATCAAGTTATCTATTTTGTTGCAGCTGGTTGAGGCATCATCCAGTATCCAAATGGAGTGATTTTACTCTCATTTGAAAGCTCTTAAAGTCTAGGTTATGCCTCCAAAATTTCATTTTCAATCTCTGCATATACTCAGAGAAACTCAGAAAATACAGAGCCTATGTCTGAAAAATTTCAGGATCCTAGGAGGGTTCATTTGCTTTTGTTGTGCACATAGGAGTGTTTATCCTCCAACAATGGGTAGTTGTTTGATCCAATTTTTCAATTGTTGATGGAAATCTATCTCCGAGTTGTTTAACTATGCTTTGATACCACTGTGAAGAGAGATGGTGGATGCAATCCAAAGATGAGTTGGTGATGCTACAACCGGCTTCACACAAGCCAACTGCAACTTTAGATTTGATTAGAAGACCCTTTGAGCTTCTTAGGTCCACCAAAATAGCAGCCAAGTATTTTGGAACATGTACGTCAAAGGTTTCACTCAAGACAAGCTAGTTGCAAGATGTCTAGCTCCCAAAACTTCTTGTTTCTGTACATACACCTGCTGGAAAAAATGATCAGTGATCTCAACCTAGTAGGAATTAGAAAAATTCCTTTTGGACATAGCAAATAGACTTAGAAGCTTCACAACCCAGGTTAATACACTTCAATTAATGAACTCAGCACTGAGAACAAGATTCATCAACATCTCGAACATGCCCGCCATTCTGGGAGCTCTGTAGAGATGGACGAGTGAGCAGTAAAATGCAGGTATCTCCCAAATTATAAGTCCAATGACAATGCACTTTTGTATGTAGAAACTAGACGACAAGATCAATCCAACACACATTAAAAGTTTGAAAAAGGTCCAACAGAGCTAGAGATATGAGCTTCTCAAGTGACTGCTTTGAGTGAGTATAGCAGAGAACAAAATAGAGAAGTAGAGACTGATGAATGTATAAATTCACATATGGTTACAACCACATTGGCAATGAATATTTCCACAATGGGAATAGAGTGATAGAGCTATGGAATGAGCTCTTGAATCTCTACAAAATGACATGAAGTGGTGACATACAAGGCTTGCTAATCCCCTCTTCCTTCTTGCTCTTTTTATAGCTACTCTTGGAGGGATTTTTGAATTTGAATTCAAATGGATTCACCTAAAAGTGATCCCCAAAGTTACGAAATATTCCCTCAGCTCACTAAATTCATGGTTTTAGGTAGTTAGAGCTAGGAGTTTGATTTTTACATCATGGATGAGGTGAGCCATTCTTTTTCTTTTTTCTTTTTTCAAAATTACAAGAGATAAAATGTGCTATTTTACAAGAGGTGTTCATATGTCTACACATATGGCTACAAATGAACCTCATATCAAGCATGTAGGCTTGGGAAAATTACAGGAACAATACATGCTCACGAAAGAACTCGTGCTTGGAAGAAGCCATCTCTGGATCACATTGTTCAGTGAGTCATTTTAAAATAGATTAGCTATGTGGACAAGCCATGCCATTTCATTTGCTCCTCCATTCCTTGTATGCTCGAGTGGCATACATAGCTCTTGGAAAATTCAAACATCCATGTTGCAATCATTTGGGTAGAGTCTTTTTTATCATGATTCTCTGAAATGCATCATATAAAATTACTCTTGATGAATCAAAAGCACATAAATATAGAGTTTTGGTTTTTAATGTGCTTAAAGCATCTTTAAAAAGTCCCCCCAAACATGCATTTTGATCCATGTGGTGCTTGGAATCATTTGAGGAGATATTTGTTGATATATTTAGGTAGTGATGTGTGTGAACACTCTTGGATCGTCGGGGCACTTTTTTCCTTCTTTAGGAGGTTTTTCCCCCCTTGTATATATGCCTATTGCCCTAATGGGCTACTTATCTTTGTAAATTCTCTAGTAATGCACTCACTATTCTGTGTTGTGCTCCAACCTTCTTCTTCTTCCTTGTGCTGTTCGCGTACTTCCGTAGACGTCTATCTCCAACAATTGGTATCAGAGCAGGTGTTCGCTTCATCTAGGACACCGTCGACACTTCTCCGTTTATAGTCTCAAAATCGCACGAATCTTGGTGAGCATACACTGTTTAATCTGAACTCGTTTCGGCTTCCGAATGCACTATCAGAGCGCTTGTGCAGGATATTTCGTCTTTTTGTGACAAAGGTATATACCAGTTTGAATTTGCCAATATAAGCGTCTCAAAGTTTGCTATAGGTCTAGTGGAATTCTTCTGGGCAGTTCTGTTCAACTTTTTGAGATACAGTCAAATTTTTGCATCAAGGTATTTTAGCCACCGGCCATGGCTGAAAGCAGTGATGTATTTGGTGGGATGGCAAAGATGCCCTGGCACATGCATTGATAGCTTTGTCTGTCAAGCATGCCATTATTCCTCACATTCGCTCTTGTAGGACAACTAAGGATGCATGGGATACACTTACCACATTGTACCAAGCTACGAATGAGGCTCCTCTTTCTTAGCTCTGAAAACAATTGGAGAGTGAGCACATGAATGAAGGTGATTTTATGGATAGTTTCCTAACGAAGATCAAAGACTCAAAGGAACAGGTGATTTCTGTTGATGAGGTTATACCGGATAGCTCACTTGTGCAGACCATTCTGAATGGTCTTCCTCATTCATATCAGAGTTTTGCTTCTACTCTTCGGTTGATGATGAAAGGCAATCTGAATGCCTTATCATTTGAGGAGTTAGTCTCTGTTCTATTGCAGGAAGATTAGTCAAGGCAGAATAGGTCCATTATGTGAGTTGCAGATCAAGCTTTCTTGGCTAGTCAGAAGGGCAAAGGAAAATGAAGCTCTTCAACTAGTAAGCAGAAATTTGCTAATTCTGCATATTCTAAGAAGGAAGATAAAGATGACAAGAAATCAAAAAAGCAGAAATTGTTTTGTTAGTAGTGTAAAGGGAAATATCATATCATAAAGAACTGTCCAAAACTGGTTGCTAAAGAGACAAAGAAGAAAGAGGCTGGAATGGTTGTTGTAGAGGCCTCTACACCAAAAACAGAGTCTACTAATCTTGTGCAGGAAGAAGAATGGGGTTTTACTACTCTCTACAGTTTTGACCCATCTTCTCATGAGCAGTGCATGTCTGTAGTAGACTCAGATGTTTGGTATTTTGACAGTGGGGCGACCAAACATATTACCTCGCAGCGCAGTTTCTTCTCTTCACTCGAGCCTGCCCCTACATGGAATACTGTTACATGTGCCAACAACTACTCTTATCCTGTTAAAGGAGTTGGTAAGATCATTTTAACTACTGTTGATGGTAGTTCTTTTACTTTGTTAGATGCTTTATTTGTGCCATGGATCAAGAAGAATGTGTTATTAGTTTCTGCATTAGGCAAGATTGGCTTGGTTGTGAAATTTGTTGATGACAGGTGTATAGTTCATGATCTGTCAAATGGCGATGTGATTATTGCTTCTAGCATATTATATCATGGGCTGTATAAGCTTATAGACTATGAAAGATCTTTAAATGATTTGGCATGTGTAGTTGTTGGGAAAGATGGATGGATGATCCAGGAAACTGAGTAGGTACTGCTAAACCTGCTTTGTACTAGCCCTCTCTTGCTTCAGACTTGATTAGTAGACTTCCTTAGCTTTCCAATGACACCAAGAAATGGCCTATGTCCTTTGGAAATGATGTGTGCAATGATTGAATCAAAAGAGATAACTTTGGAAGTCACAAACTCAAGAAAACCTTCTATTTTGGTCTACACACCTGTTGGATATTTTGTTTAGTGTGACCAGCATAGTAGCAATTGATAAAATTCCTTCTAGGGATATTCAACTAACTTAGTAAGCACCATTTGCAAGTGAAATGATGCAAAATGACAAACTATACTTAGAGAAATCAATTTCGCAAAATTAGCTATACCCTCGACTTTTTAGGACTGTAGCAGAAGTAGACCAGTGAGCACATCGACGATGATTTCTCTGAATCTCCTGAATGGAATGTCTTCAATTTTTGACCGCATGTAGTAGACTTCAAGCTGAATCCAACAAGTTTTGAGTCATTGAATTTGGAGTAGTATTCACCGACATATGCCCTTGACAAGTTGCCAGACTTTTAAGTAGACTAGCAGAGAACACAAAGATGAATGATGTAAATGAGTCTATTGATTAACACTTGTGTACAATCCCATTGGTATGGATAGCATTGCCAAATGGTGTAGAGAGGTGTAGGCTATGGTATAGTCCTTACACACACTCAAACTCAGTAGGGTAAGCCTCGGGAATGAAGGGATCTGCCCGCGACTTTTCCATGTACATTTTTATAGGATATGTGTAAAAATTTGAATTCAAATTCAAATTTTGGCTCCCTATGATCAAGGTCCTAAAAGCTTGGAGATATTCTCTCAATCAAATAGGTTACTTTTTCCACGACTCACTTTGGTAGGTGATTACAAAAGATTCCAAGTCATTTTGACTTTTACAAATGAGATAAAGTGGTAATTAACCACTAGCATATGTTCCTATGGTTCTTCATGTATGTAGAGTCTTCATGATAACTTCCAAGCCAAATGTGTAGGCTTGTGATTTACACCAACAGCTCCCCCTCAGGCCAAACATTTTGGCTTAAGTCTTCATCCTCATTCTTCAAGTATATCCTGCAATCCAATCATAGATTTGAACCTGCAAAGTTTTGTTCCATCCAAAGCTTCAGTCAATAAATCTGCACATTGGATATTGGTTGACATGTAGGTCAACTAAATCTCTTTGCTTAGCAACTTCTCCCTCACATAATGATAATGAACTTCTATGTGTTTTGTCCTGGCATGATAGATAGGATTAGCTGCAAGGTGTAGAGAACTTGTATTATCTCCAAAGATAATTGGAGGCCTAGTATATAAGCCCAATTCTGTGTACAAAAGCTTAATCCAAATTGCTTCTTGAGTGGCATTAGCTAGCCCTCTATATTCTACTTCTATAGATGACAATGCAACAGTTGGTTGCTTCTTTGCAGACCATGAAATTGGTTTGTCAGCTGCAAAATAAATGTATCCAGAAGTGCTTCTCCTATCATCCTTGCATCTTGCCCAATCTGCATCTGAATAAACTTTTATATGAATATCTCAAGTGTAAGGAAAGTACAAACCATGGTTGTGTGTACCCTTGAGATACTTCAAGATCCTTTTGGCAGCCTCTAAGTGAGGTATCCTTGGTTTGTGCATGAACTGACTTAACACACTAACTCCATATGCAATATCAATTCTTGTTAAGGTAGCATAGCTCAAGCTACCCACCATACTTTGATAGCCTATAATGTCTTGGACTTCATCACCTTCATGGGCAGTTAGCTTTAGGTTCACCTCCATTGGAGTGCTTGTTGCTTTGGCATCCTGCAAGTGAAATTTCTTCAACATATCCTGTATATACTTTTTCTGAGTAATGTATATCCCTGAATTAGTGTAAACTAATTCAAGTCCCAAAAAATACTTCAATAGCCCAAGATCATTGATCTTGAATTCCTTCATCATTTGGCTTTTGATATTTCTGATTCCACTGACATCATTACCTGTAATGATGATGTCATCAACATAAACACATAGATATATTACCTCTGAATTACTTCTCTTAATAAATAGAGAAGTATCTACCTTGCTCATGACAAATCCTTGGTCTTGGAGGTATGTAGTTAGCCTGTAATTCCATGCCCTAGGTGCTTGCTTCAACCCATATAAAGCCTTCTTTCATTTACAAACATAAGTTACCTTCTTAGGGTCTTCATAGCTAGGAGGTTGTGACATATAAACCTCTTCTGAAGTCCATCCATTCAAGAAAGCATTCTTGACATCCAATTGGTACATGTTCCAATTTTTTGATGCAGCCACACTAACCAACACTCTAATTGTTGGCATCTTGGCCACACGAGAAAATGTCTCTTCATAGTCAATGCCTTGGGTTTGTGCAAAACCCTTGGCTACCAATCTGGCTTTGTACCTATTAATTGTTCCATCAGAATTTCTTTTCAATTTATAGATCCATCTGGATCCTATTACCTTCATGGAGTCCTTCTTGGGTACTAACTCTCATGTGTCACTCTCCTTGAGTGCTTCAATCTCCTCATCCATAGCTTCTTTCCATTCTGATTTGGTGATTGCTTCTTCATATGAACCTGGTTCTTTATTTGACAAATCCTTTGCAAGATAAACTGAATGTTTAGTAACAAGAGATGTATCATACCCATATCTGATAGGTTTTTTGCTTTCTCTCTGAGATCTCTTGATTGATTGAGTTAAAGACTCAGGTATGTCTTCAAGCTTCTTCATCTTCATTTTGCCTTTGTACTTCCATGCCTTGAACTCTTCAAGGTTGATAGTATCTTCATCATTTGAACTTGAGTCTACAACGTGAGTAGGTTCCTCCTTTGTAAGTTTTGGAAATTCTTCTTCCAAATCATAGGGTAGTTTGACCTTCCTGCATTCATCCTCATACCAAGAATCATTCTCATCAAAGATCACATCTTTGCTTACCATAAATCCCTTATTAGTAGGGTTATAAAACCTGTAACCTTTTTTATTTAAATCATACCCAATGAAAATACATTTTTCAGCCTTTGGATCTAGCTTTCCTCTTACTTGTGAAGGAATGTGTACATATGCTACACACCCAAAAATTTTGCAATGATCTAATGATGGTCTCTTACCATGCCAAGCTTCATAGGGTGTCATACCATCAAGTGACTTTGATGCTAACCTGTTGATGAGATAGGTGGCAGTAGAAACACTCTCTTCCCATAGATAGTTAGGTAATTTCTTCTCATTAAGCATAGATCTAGCTGTCTCAACAATTAACCTATTTCTTCTTTCAGCTACCCCATTCTGTTCAGGAGAGTACCTTGTGGTTATTTCCCTTTTGATGCCTCTGTCCTGCAAGAAGTCATCAAATTCATTGGAGAAGTACTCACCTCCTCCATCTGACCTTAGTCTCTTCAAATTCCTTCCTGTCTGATTTCAACTAGTGCAAGATATTTTTTAAAACAATTAAACACCTCATCCTTGTGCTTCATAAAATATAATACAGTCCATCTACTATAATCATCAATAAAAGACACATAGTACCTTGAACCTGAGACTGAGGGGTCTTTGCTAGGTCCCCATACATCTGTGTGTACAAGCTCTAGATAGTCTTCATGCATATATCCTTTCTTGGAGAAGGATAACCAGTGAGACTTACCAAATTGACAAGCACCACACTTGTAAATCATATGTTGCTTGGATACATTAGGTATCCCAAGCACACATTGACCCCTGCACATTTGTTTCAAGGTTCTCTCTCCTATGTGTCCTAATCTCTTGTGCCAAATCTCAAGCTCTGAAAGTGTTTGATCTTTATAACTGTATAATGCAATGTTCTCTATATCTTCCAACTCAAAAGTGAAAAGTCTACCTGATTTTTCTCCTTTAGCTATTCTTTTGAATCCATGTCTTAGGTCCTCCACAAATGCTCCATATTGATTGAATGTGACCTACAAACCTTTCTCTACAATCTGACCAACACTCATTAAGTTCTTTGTAATTGTTGGTACATAAAGTACCCTGCTCAACAAATTCTGATTACCATCACAAGTCTTCACATTTTCAACTTTAACCATAGAATGCTTTGTATCATCACCTGTTTGGACTTGGTGTTTACCTTTTGGTTCCTCAAGATCAGAGAGTAGTGCCACATTACCAGCCACATGATTTGAACACCCTGAATCAATGTAAAACAGATGATCATCATTTGTACCTGATTTTGAAGTCATGTTCCTAATCAGTAGAGAGTCATCCTGCTCTTCTGTGTAGTTGTTGTACTCCCTTCTAGTTTTGAATCCTCCTTGGTAGTTGCCATTGTAATTGTTGTTGTAGTTGTTGTTGTAATTGTTGTTGTGGCCTTGGTGTTGGTTGAACCTTCCTCTAGACTGTGAGTATCCACCTCTTTGGTAGCCTCTTCCTCTGTGATTTTGTAATTCCTGTAACACTCATCTGTGGTGTGATTTGATAAACCACAAATGTTACATGGTGATGAGTTATATGGTCTCCCGCTACCTTGCTTACCTCCTCTGCCCCTACCTCTTGAAGATCTACCTCTCCCTCCATAGTTGGCTTGGGAGGTAGAGCCTTCATCTTCCACCTTCTTACTCTTGCCTTTATCCTTAGATTTCTTAGCAGTGTATAGGGCAGAAGAGTTGTTACCTTTGGATGTATCTACACTCTTGGTGAGTTTTGCTTCATGTGTAAATAATTGTCCCATGAGAGTTGCAAGATCTGGAGTGTGCATGTCCATGTAGAGATCCATTGCAGTGGTGAAGCTTTCCCACTTGTCATCAGCCTTGATTCCATTGATTACCTGCCTCACAATTTGTTCTTCTTCAATCTCTTCTCCTATGCTTGCTAACTGATCTGCAACATCTTTGATCTTGGTCACAAATTCTGAAACAGCTTGCTTAGGTTGCTTCCTTAGTGTTGTGAATTCAATCCACACCTGATTTTCCCTAGCCCTTGTATTAGAGCAAAAAGATGATGAAAAGGTTTCCCAAGTCTCTTGGGAAGTCTTACAATTTCTGATATGAGGTAAAAGAAAGTCAGATATAGAGTTGAGTAAATAAGACCTTGCCATTGCATCCCTTGCACACCATGTGTTGAGTTTTTCTTGTTCCTCCTTGGTTGGCAAACCTCTTGCTTTGAATGAGGCCAATTCCTCATCTCCTAAGATGTATCCATAGAGACTCCTTCCTTGTAAGTAGGTCTTCATCCTTAGAGACCAAGCTTGATAATTGTTCGTGTCCAATTTGTCAATAAATGAAGGAAAACCATCTCCCATTTTACCTTATTTGCTCTGATACCACTATTGGGAAAGATGGATGGATGATCCACGAAACTAAGTAGGTACTGCTAAACCTGCTTTGTACCAGCCCTCTCTTGCTTCAGACTTCATTAGTAGACTTCCTTAGCTTTACAATGAAACCAAGAAATGGCCTATGTCCTTTGGAAATGATGTGTGCAATGATTGAATCAAAACAGATAACTTTGGAAGTCACAAACGCAAGAAAACCTTCTATTTTGGTCTAGACACCTGTTGGATATTTTATTCAGTGTGACTAGCTCAGTAGCAATTGATAAAATTCCTTCTAGGGAAATTCAATTAGCCTAGTAAGCTACTATTTGCAAGTTGAATGATGTAAAATGACAAACTATACTCAGAGAAATCAATTTAGCAAAATTAGTTATACCCCTGACTTTTTAGGACTGTAGCAGAAGTAGACCAGTGAGCACATCGACGATGATTTCTTTGAATCTGCTGAATGGAATGTCTTCAACTTTTGGTAGCATGTATTAGACTTCAAGCTGAATCCAACAAGCTTTGAATCACTGAATTTAAAGTAGTATTGACCGAGATATGCCCTTGAAAAGTTGCCAGACTTTTGAGTAGACTAGCAGAGAACACAAAGATGAATGATGTAAATGTCTCTATTGATTAACACTTGTGTACAATCCCATTGGCATGGATAGCATTGCCCAAATGGTGTAGAGAGGTGTAGGCTATGGTATAATCCTTACACACACTCAAACTCAGTAGGGTAAGCCTCGGGAATGAAGAGATCTACCTGCGACTTTTCCAAGTACATTTTTATAGGATATGTGTAAAAATTGAATTCAAATTCAAATTTTGGCTCCCTATGATCAAGGTCCTAAAAGCTTGGAGATATTCTCTCAATAAAATAGGTTACTTTTTCCACGAATCACTTTGGTAGGTGATTACAAAAGATTCCAAGTCATTTTGACTTCTACAAATGAGATAAAGTGGTAATTAACCACTAGCATATGTTCCTATGGTTCTTCATGTATTTAGAGTCTTCATGATAACTTCCAAGCCAAATGGGTAGGCTTGTGATTTACATCAATAGTAGTCAATGATTCTCAGGCTATGTAAGATGCAAAGCTTTGGCATGCACGCTTTGGTCATCTGAATTTTGCTAGTTTGCTATGTCTGCAGAAATCTGAAATGGTATCCTCTTTGCCCAAACTTGAGGGACCTAGAAAACATGTTTGTGAAGGATGAATTTTGGGAAAAATGCCGCGTTCTTCTTTTCCAAAAGATGGTTGAGTTGAGTCTAGTCAGAAATTGCAGCTTGTACATAGTGATGTCTATGGTCCTATGCATGCATCTTCTTTTGGAAATTATCTTTACTTCGTGACTTTCATTAATGATTTTTCGAGGCATACATGGGTATATCCAATGAAGGAAAATTCCCAAATGTTGATGTGCTTCAAACAGGTTTTGGTTTTCATTGAAAATCTGTCAGCATGTAAAATGGGCACCCTCCGTTATGTCTTCTGATTTTAATGCATTTCTAGCTGAACGTGGGATAAAACACCAGTGTAGAGTGTCGTATACACCTCAACAGAATGGAGTTGTTGAACGAAAGAACAGGTCACTCATGGAGATGGCGAGGTGTATGGTCAAGGGTCAAGATTTACCACATAGTATCTCGCTTGAGGTTGTCATGTGTGCAGCATATGTACTGAACAGGTGTCCCACTAAAGCACTGCAGTCTATCACTCCATATGAGGCTTGGCATGATCGAAAGCCATCCGTTGCTCATCTACGTGTTTTTTGTTGTTTGGCATATGCATTGGTGCTTGAACAACATCGAAGAAAATTGGATGATAAAGTAGTAAAATTTATTTTTGTTGGGTACGGCACTAAAAGTTAAGGCTATCATCTGTAACATCCACAGACTAAATGCATTCTGGTTAGCCGTGATTTTGTTTTTGTGGATGATTCTATTCAGCCATTGCTTTCATGTACTAAGGAGACATTTGTTAGCTCCAAAGGCATGTATGATACTTTGCTGCCTCTTTTCACTGGTGGACACTCTAGTGTTGGTCCTAATGAAGCAACTTCTCCACCTTTGCAGGTTTCATGTGATGATGCAGATCATTCCATTCTTGATGCAGATTTACATGATGCACTTATTGATCAGAGAGCTGATATTGAGCAGGACAGAACTATGCCAAAATGGCTGGTGCAGACCTTGTGTGATAGCAAATTAGATGCACCTCTGTCATATCGTACTCAATCAGACTCTCATAGTGCCTCTTTTGCATCGGATTGCTATGCTATGGCTGTATCTAATCTCTATGATGAGTCTAAACGTGTGTCGTTTGATGAAGCACAAAATTCAAAAAATTGGATGGCTGCTATGCAATCTGAATATGATGTAATAACGAAAAATGGTACTTGGTCCTTATGTGATTTTCCTCCTGGCAAGAAGGCCATTGGCACTAAGTGGGTATACAAGCGAAAGCGTAAACCTGATGGTATAGTTGACAGGTATAAGGCTAGGCTTGTTGCAAAGGGTTATGCACATGAAAGAGGCATTCATTTTGATGAGAACTTTGCACCTACATGCCCTATGACTACTGTTCGGAGCATTTGTGCACTTGTAGCTCATCATGGTTGGAATGTACATCAGTTGGACATTAAAACTCCATTTTTGAATGGTGACTTGCATGAAGAAGTGTATGTTTTTCAGCCCCGTGGTTTTGTGCAGAAAGGGCATGAGAACCAAGTGTGCGGGTTATAGATGGCATTATATGGTTTAAAGCAAGCACCACGTGCTTGGTATGAAAAGGTACATGCCTATCTGATTGCACATGGTTTTGAGAATAATGCAACTGAAAGCACCTTATATGTGAAGTGTGCTAATGATGTACTTCTGATCATTGTGGTTTATGTTGAAGACATGCTGCTCAAAGGTCCTCATGAGAGGCATATTGCTGATTTTAAGGCTGATTTGCATGCCTCATTTGAGATGTCTGATTTGGGGCATTTGCATCATTATCTAGGCATTCAGTTTATGCACGTTGATGGTGGAATGGCTTTGTGTCAAACGAAATATATTGACTCATTATTACAACCTTTTGGCCTTGAAGATTGTAAGCCTATTGCCACTCCTATGGAGACATGTTTACGATTGAGTCTTCATGATGCTCGAGATGCATTTGATGTTGTTCTCTATCAGCATGTTGTTGGATGCTTGATTAACTTATGCATTACTCGGCTAGATATTTAGTTTGTTGTCTCAGAAATGAGCAGGTTTATGCATTGCCCAAGAGTCAAGCATTGGCAGCCAGTTAAGGGTATCTTCTTCTACTTGAGTGGTACTCCGCTACTTGGGTTGTTTTATCCCAAGGGGGGGATCACTACCACCAGATTTGCATGCTTTTTTTGACTCTGATTGGGCTGGTTGCTATGACACTCGTGTGTCCACTATTGGCTGTTGCTTCATGCTTGGTAGCTCATGTATATCTTGGTTGAGCAAGAAGAAGCCAACTGTGGCCACTTCTAGTTGTGAGGCTGAGTATCGGGCAGCTTTCACAGCGACTATTGAGTATGTGGCTAAGATGCCTTATGGCTGATTTGAGTGTTGATCAGTCTTCTGCCACCACCATCTTCACTAACAGTTAGAGTGCATTGGCAGTTGCAAGGAACCTTGTGTTCCAAGCTCGCACCAAGCACATTGAGGTGCATTATCATTATGTCAGCGAGAGGTTCTCTGGTGGGGAAATTAGCTTGGCACATGTGCCCACGCAGGAGCACATTGCAGACCTTTTCACGAAGGCTCTACCTAGGGAGAAGTTTGAAGCTTTCCGCAAAGCATTGGGCTTACTTCCTTTTGTGCAGTGATTTCCACATAGCTTGGCACTTCCTTATACATGAGTGTCAGGTACTTGTTCACCGGATCACTCCTAGGGGGGATTTGTATATATATTTAGGTAGTGATGTGTGTGAACACTCTAGGACCGCCAGGGCACTTTTTTCCCTCTTAAGGAGGTTTTTTTCCCCCGGCTTGTATATATGCCTATTGCCCTAATGGGCTACTTATCTTTGTATATTCTCTAGTAATACATTCAGTATTGTGTGTTGTGCTCCAAGATTCTTCTTCTTCCTTGTGCTGTTTGTTCTCAGATGATAATACACAATAATTTTTTTCTTCCATTCTATTAGAATTCCTTTCTATTTGAGTCCCAACAATTTTGCTATGTGCTTCTTCCTCTAGTCTTTCCAAGAACTCTTCATCAATGTTATGATCCCAAATCATCTCTCCTTCAACATGAAGGGAATGCATATCCTCATAATGAAGAAAAGCTTGATTTTCAATATCAATAAAGTCTTTTTTATCCATGTAGTTTGATTAGAAATGAATGTCTTCATTCAAAATTCCATCATGAAAATCTGCATCCATCTCCATCGTTTCTTGCTCTTTCTCTTCAAAGGATGTGCTTTTGCCACACTCATCATAGAGTTCTTCGGTAATTGAGTCTTGCTCTAATATTTCATCATGTGTGAGAATCTCAACATATGCATTCAAATCAATTGGATCTTCATTTATCTCGTATTCACATTGAGCTTCATCAATGCAATAATTTAATTTTATCTTTTCTCGATGATCTTTATTAGGTAATGCACCCATCTCATATTTTTCATGCATTTCAATGAATGTTGCATTCTCCTTCTCATGGCCTATTTTTTCAACATATAGAGTGAACTTATCATAATCATATTTTTCATGCATTTCAATGAATGTTGCATTCTCCTTCTCATGGCCCATTTAGTCAGCATATAGATTGAACTCATCATAATCTCCATTTGCATCAAAATGTATCTTTTTGTAGAGTGCGACATCAATCACATGCATGTCATTACACTGATGCCCAATCAACAACTCATTCTTATTCCTATGATTAGGATCACTCTCTTGTACCTCTAAAGACTCATTTAATGTGGCATCACTAAAGAGTGTTTCACAATGATGATCTTGATCTAGACTATCCATAGCCTTAGCATCATGCTTTCCACCATCGGCATACATACCACTCTCTAGAGGACTCATCATTTGCATGCCCTCTTGATTAGCATCATGCTCACTTGCATTCTCTTCATATAAATAAGTCATTTGGACATAATTCATATTTGAATCATATGCTTGAAGAGATGTTTCACTCTCAAATGTCATCAAATAGTTCCTCAAGTATTGCTTGTTTTCATCATTTAAGGAACCATCTTGTACTTTATCTTCACATGAATGAGTGGATTATTTTGAGGTATTTCATTTTCAATCTCTTTTTCATCATCTTGAATTCTCGTAGATATCTTTAAATCTTGGTTATTGTCATATCTTGCTTCTTTGTTTGTTTGATTATCATCCCTTAGAAGTGAGGGGTCTATTAGTTTATGGGAAGCCTCATGTTATTTTCTTGGTGGGTTTTTTTATTTTTGTATGTTTGATATTGGTTTGATTTTAATTTTTTTAGGTTCCATATATCCCTTTGCTCCTCCCATCTTTGGGGTTTGTGCATTTTATGACGCTTAAGGATGTAAACATTGTAGAGAATCTACTATCTCTTGGACCCTTGACCCCTTGGAAATTGGATTATTTATGCCTATAGGTTCTTTATGGTGATCCTCTTGATAAGCATGTAGAGGTATTCCATGCATATCTTTGTTACGCCCAACTGGGTTTCTATTAGTCTATGGATTTGCAAATTATTCCTAATTTTTGAAATGAATGGAATTTTCACATCTTTTTCATTTGCATGAATGTGAGGTTTCCAATCGTTTAAGAATTTTTCATTTGTTTTTTGCTTCTTCACGTATCTCCTTAGATCTTCATGGACAAGCACCCAATCCTCTATGAACCCTGAGCTCGATTCTATATCTTGCTGAAGTGGAATTGGCTCCTCTTGGGCTTTAATATTTGTTGCTCGAAGAAACAGTGATAGTTTTTTATGTCTTAAGCCTCTCTTTTCATTTTTTGATAGATCATCAAACTACTAGTCAAAATATCTTTTGATCTTTAAAATTGGTTGGTCCTTGGGCATATGAACCCACTTCAGGAAGGACTTACGGGTCACTTTGTCTATGTCCTCCAACATGAACTACTTGAGGAGCATCGCTTTGTATTGATACCATGATGTTTCTCTTATTTACATGAATTGATTAAGTAGATTATATTTAGACACATACACAAAGTTTCCGCATAACTCATGGTCTATCATGGGTGTCAAACAAACACCTAAGTACTTTGCCTCAAGTTAATATTCTTTGCAGAATCTAGATACATTCTTCCCATTGAAAAGCCCGCATCGCTTAGTTAATCAGTCGTGAAGTGAGTGGATGGCTTTTTGACACCTATCCTCTTGCTGAAAGCATAGAAATCCTCCATACTGATTATGCTAATCCTTGCGGCCCTATAACTCACTCAACGCCTCCTTTTGCATCGGGTTCACCAAGTATGTCGCAGGGTTTTGAGACAAGGAGGTTTCAAGAGAAAGAACTTGACTTAGATTCTTGTATCGTGTAAGTGGCTTATTTGTATCTCCTTAACATTCAAGCTTTGATAGCTAATGTATTTCAATAATCAATTCCTATCGGCCTTGTTAGCGAAAAACTTCACAATGTTTTTTAATGCATTTAGTTTTCGTGTGACAAACAAAAGAAAGTCTCATCAAAGGTACGCGAACATGCATTGAAGTTAAGTGCAATTCTCCTAGTTGCATGCAAAAAAAGAAATTGCATAAATTCGATGGTTAACAATCTTATTGAGACCCACGTTTATTTCCAGGAAACTATTTGTAGAAAACTCTTTAAACCTAGAAAGAATAAGCACATTGTTTTTCTAGACTATGTGTTCTGCAGCACATATGTCACTCAATAAAATACAATCAATATAAAAAAAAACAAGTATGTGTGTTCTGCAGCACATATGTCACTCAACAAAATACAATCAATATAAAGAAAACAAATATGTTGTTGCAGATAGCTAAGAGATGCAAGTCAATCAAATTAACTTGCATCGAAGGCATGAATTGACAAAAATAAACCAAAAGTTTATTTCACTTAATTTCTAACGACAGAATACAAATTGATTAGCCAAAAAGTGTGAAAGGAAATGAACAACATTGATTTCAGTAGAACTGAAACATCGCAAACAGGTAACTTGAATCACATCTTTTTGCTTGAACGAGCAGCCCATCAAATCAATAACACGAATTTTCCTCCTGAACGCCGCTCTTGTAGTGGTTTTCCCTTTGAATCAAAGCACACAACTTACTTGTCCAGTTCGGATTTTAACAACGTAAATCAGATATGCAGGACATAACGACATTGTTCACCCGTTTCTTATGTGCACAGTTTTGAAAATGACGAAAATAGCATCTACCGCTAGCCCTTTCCTAATGTGGTCTGTTACTTTCTAAGAAATGCTCTGTCCTTCCCATTCTCCTCGTAATTCTACTGTTTTCCCCCCTCTTGATTCAGAAAAACTTCTTTTTCTTCGCAAAGAGCTGCCCTCCTCCAATGACTCCTCTTCGATTTGCGAGCCTCCATAGCTTCTTTGGCCAATCATCTATTCTACAGATCCTCCAATGTTGGCTGGCGCGACGTGAGTCGATCCGTCAGAGTACTGCCTTGCTTATTGTCCGATAACACAGAACATCGCTTCCCTAGAGATGATAAGAGCTTATGAACAATGCCTCATGCAACAATAGTTAATTCCCTCAAGCCTTCCTAGCACTCAAATGCAAGATCCTTCTTTTGATGCACGTGGCCTATTGTCCCCCCCCCCCCCCCCCCCCCCCCCCCGATGGGCATCCCCCGTCTGTCTTCATAAGACAGCTTATCATGCTCTCCTAGGTTCTGCTGAAGCCCACATAGAAAATTCTAGTTTCCTCCAGAATCGAACGAACCCACAACCATATATGTCCTCCGCGTTTCATCTTCTTAGTTACTATTTTACGTTTTTCTTTAGTTTACTTTTGTTTTACTATATATTTTACATTCTTTTAATACTTTTTCTTTACAGTTAAGAGTTTCACACACATTTTGATAGGTTCACATGCACAAAAAGAAAAAATACAAAATAAACTTGCAAAACTCTATACATACAAACACATACACACATAAACACATGCACAAACACAAATCATTATACATTCTTTGGTCACAAAATCTCATGCCCACACCCTCACACACAAAAACCTAGGGTCATATGAATGAAGAAACATGTTGAGCGATATGTATACACACATATATCACATATACAGATTTTCTTTGAACATTTTTCTTTATTTTTTTAGGTACATATGATCATTCAAAATATCAGTTTACGATTACTTGTAATGAATGAACATGAAAATAAATGAAATGTACCACAGATCAGCATGCAATAGAAAATACTCTATGGACAGAGATCAAAAAGCATGAAGAAGTTGATATCAACCATCTCAATCGATTGTTGCTTTCTTATTTTACCTTCAAGGTTGTCACATTCATTGATTTCAATTCAGTTTTGATTACCTTCGAGTGAACGTTTTCATTGCATTTAATTGTATTTGTATGAAATCAATGAAATTAAGCTTCTAATTCATATCTGTTTTCTATATTATATTTATTTAATAATACTCTCAAGATTCTCGTCTTACTAAAAGCTACAATTCTCAGACAATAATACGATTTAGTGGGTGAATGTGTCCATCTGTAAGGACTATGAATCTTCCTCCTAAAAAAACTTGCTTCTAGTTTCGACCTCTCTTTAACAGTGAACAGAGAAGCTGTGCTCAATATTTTTGATATACATGGAAAGCGAACAGGGTCCTATATACTCTAAATTTTGGTCACCACCAAAACCTAGTCGTTCGTTTAACACTCTAAACACGAAGCTCATAATGAAACCAAATCGTCTGTGGTACTTCATTCTACATTAGTACTCCCCCATTGGTTAGATTCACTAGTTAAAGAAATATCAAGAAATCTACCGACTATTCATTTATTCAAATTTCTTGAAAGTCCGTGTACTTATTTACATGTCACTGCATGACTCAAGGCTATGATGATACTTGTTAATGGGAAACATGGTATTCATGTCAACTGCAGTCTCTAATCAATTCGGGTATACAAGGCAAAAGAAGGTTGCAGACTATGATACAAAGCTTTTGTTGATAACAATATCCAAGCATCGATAGGAGAATTCAAGTGTGCTAGAATCGCGTTTTGGATATCCTAACAATTTGTTGTCGGCGTCGATGTTCCAACCAAAGCGCAAGAGAAATTTTAACAGCAACTTGAAAACCCCTTTTTGAAAAATATCTTTAATTTTGGGCTCATTACAGAGTTTGTGTCGAGAAACACTGGCACGTAAGTTTCAAATGTGCGTAGAACGCTTAAAGACGTCTCCTTAATTACTTCTAGATTATCCCATCTGTGTAATGAGTTGCAAAGTATAGAAGTAGGCTAGAATTCCAGTCCCAACGCAATAGGCAATCAAAGACTAGCATCAAAGACTGAATGAGGTACAAAGTTGCGCATGTGAAATGAAGAAAGTTACGCATGTGCGGAAGAAAGTTGACTCTCCAAGATACGCTTCTTACATAGCCCTTCATGGTTGAGGGCAGAAAGCTGAGTTCAAAAATGATTAGTAGATAACCTAAAAGGGCGGAAAGCAGTTCAAAAATGATTAGCAGATAACCTAAAAGACAATAAAAGTATCATGAAAAGCTTTTTGAATCCACACTTGCGTCATGCATCACATTTGTAGGAAGCATCTATTCTTCTTTTCTCCCATATACAATCTTAGATGGTACTATTCATATCAATCTTAGATTGAGCTCTTTACAATTTTTCCTCTTTGTTTCTATTGTACCCATCCTCAGATATTTTTCCCATCTCAGTATTCACAGTCCTCCATGTGAGATACTAAAAAATGCATAATTGCACACATAGGTTTGCATAACAAGTACATATGACATATGTACATGACACTCACACACATTTTATGAACAAAAGTACTTAAAATGTAGACATACATTCATATATGAATAAATATAAGTAGAAAAACACGTATACAAACATAAAACGTATAAGTATTTCACACGCATACAACCTACACATTGGCACATACATACAAACAAAATGGTTAAATACATTTACGGATAGATAGGTACATGCAAAAGGACTAACTTTCTTTGTTTATCCATAGTTTCACATCATATAAATAGAATGGTTTCTTTTGTATCATATCGATGAATATAGGATAAATCTTGTTAGATAGACTTTTGTTTTGGAGCTCAGTTCTCGATCATAGTGGAAATTCTTCATAGATTCTTCCTTGAGTTACAACAGAGTGTGGGATTTGAAATAGTCTATGAGAACAAAAAATTACAAAATGGCTTCTATGATGGAATTAGACTACCAGGGGCTCTTGCCTCTTTCTATTGTCATTCTTTTTTGTTTCGCCCCTCCTTTATTAGGGAACAGAGCAGTTATTTTTAAGAATAACATTGATTTATAAGAGTTGCACGTAATTTATGTGTGTCTAATTCAAGGATCAATGAAGGTCTCTTAATAATTTGGATATATATACTTCTTTGTCCACTAGTTGCTTTTCTCCATTACTGTGCCTAAAGAAATATCAAGAAATATAGCTAGAATTCATTTATTCAAACTTCTTGAAAGTCCGTGTACTTATTTGCATGTCACTGCATGAGTCAAGGCTATGCTCGTACTTGTTAATGGGAAACATGGCAATCATGTCAGCTGCGGTCTCTAATTAATTCGGATATACGTGGCAAAAGAAGGTTGCAGACTATGGTACAAAGCTCTTGTTCAAAAAAATCGGGTAAATGCAAGGATCAATGGGAGCATTCAAGTGTGCATGGAAAGGAGAAATTTAGTTTCCGGCTTCGATGTTCCAACCAAAGCGCTGGAGAAATTTTAACGGAAACTTGAAAATCCCTTTTTGAGAAATATCTTCAATTTCGGACTCATTACAGAGTTCGTGTCGTAAGTTTCAAATGTGTAAAGAAGGCTCAAAGACGTCTCCTTAGTTACTTGTAGATACCTCTTAATCTGTTAGTACCAAATGTGAGAGAATAGATGTGCCACATGTTTACTTACTCCCATCCTTCAAAACAAAAATCTCCTATCCACCGTCTATAAACCCTACAAATTTATCAAACCATTCATGTGGCCATTACAAATAATATCCATCGGATTCCCAATCTTAAGACCTTCGTTGCTTTACTCTAGGGCCGTTCATGTACCATCTTTTCTCCCATATATAATCTAACATGGAAAGTTGCGAAAACACAGCATAAACCATATCTTCCTTGACATGAACGCATATAAAACTAACGTGCAACGAAGTAAGAGAAAACAGAAAAAAAAAAGGGAAAACCACTACATTAGGCAGGTATGAGAAAGAACGATTAAGATTTGAAGACTCTCTGAAACTCATGAAGCAAGATTAAAATCAATAAAAATCTTGTATAAGCAAAAGAAGAACTATCTTAGAGGAGACCTAGTAAAGGGATTGGAAACCTTTATGCAAAGAATCAAGCCCATAATTATGGCTCAAGGAGGACTACAACTCAAAGCGACGTTGGGTTAGCTTGTTGATCCTGTAACGTTTTGGAACAATAGAGAGAATTGACCATTCAAAGAGTGGTTTGGATAGTGTGGATCTTCTAGAGAGACGTTTTCTGTATGCTTGTAAGTCGAGAGTGAAGCTGAGGGAGCTTCAAGAGATCCAATGACTGATTTTGACCTCATTTGTTCCACAAAACGAGACAGAAGTAGAGACTTGACAAGAGGTTGCAAGAAGTAGAGGCACAAACTTTAGGAAAAACGAATGAAAAAACCGTTCCAATAGCTAGCTAAAACTAGCCATCAGAAAACAGTCTTTCTCTTCTATTCTTTACAAGCCGTTTACATATAATGTTTTAGATACGCGTAACTCCACTTATGCATGGATCCACCTCATTTGCCCATACTTGATAGCTCTCATGGAAGTAATTTCAAGCTCATAGGCAGTGCAGATAACTTTACATCTTATTTCCTTCCGCACGAATCATTGATATTTTTCATAGGTTTCTCAAATTTACTTCCTTCAAACAACAACCATTAGTCCATAGTTTTATAGTTATATCTTCTAATATTTTTGAGTGGAAGAGAGTATGCACCTTGTCTCATAATTTTCATCATGTTGACAATATTTCTGTTTGACGAGGAAAGGCTTAATCCTAATCAGATAAGAGGATTCCAAATGAAAGAACAAGGTCTTCAACTAGAAACGCCTATAATTCAAAATCATACTCCCATTTCTATAAACAAAACTACATTCCTCTAATTTACGCTTTGAATGCAAATGATCTTCATTTACAACGATTTTAAACAAAAGCGATAATTAGAAAAAATCCCATATATGTCATAGTTTTCATGTTTCTTATTTGAAATCATTTTTCTCCAAATTCTGGAATTTCAATAAATCTAATACATAAATTTCAACGGAAATTATTAAAAAATAATAATAAAGAAAGTAAAATCACTTTATCAAATCGCATCATCTTCAAACGTACCTTTGCCCATCAAATATTCCACTTCACTTCCTCTTTTTCACAACATAACTCTTTGTTTCTACAAAATTGGATTTCTTGGTTTTCACTTCAAATGATATAAAGGTCTTTGAGCTTTTGTTTTTTAACGTTCCCTAGTTCTGTTAATTTTTAAAAAGAATTCTCAATTATTTATTTTTCTTTTCCCTAACTTTATGCTTATTGTTTTCAATATCATATAGACTAACTTCTTGCTTGCTATTCGTATGTTTAGTTCCATGCTTTTCTTGTTTTTTTTTTTGGTTTCTTTTCTTTGTGAGTCAATGGAGATTTGAAATTTCTTACCTTCTTTTGAGCAAATAGTTTATCATTGTCTAAGAGCTTTGGATGGATTCACACACATAATGATCCATACTTGTTAACTTTCGTTTGAGTTTCTTTGTCACATTTACGTTTTTGTACTTTTTGTATATATTTTTGAAACTTTTCTCAAGATTTTTTTTGTGTCAAGGTTCAATTATTCACTACTACCTTTTTTTATACGTTTTCTTGAATTTGAATTCGTATGTCTACCTTTTCATGATTAAATTTCTTATGTTCACATCTTCTAACTCCAATGTTGTGCAAGCCTAGTATATGTTCTTAGCTTGGTTATTGATTGGTGAAATTAGTTCTTCGTTCCTCTCCTTCATATAAACGAGTGCGAAGGGTTAAAGTCATCTTGGTTAAATATGTTTTTTTCAAACTTATATGATCAATTTATGTCTACATGCACCTCTACATGGAACAAAAATCCAAACAGATATGAACAAATTAAGCTCACCAAAATTGACTCATTGGTTTGGTTTAGACTGTATTATTTTTTCTATATGTAGCTCTATGGCCGAACCTCTAACATGTGCAACATGAGGTGTTCTTTGCACAAAAAGAAGCATCAAGTTTTCCCTTGTAGGCATATCACGTGAATAGGCACCCACAATTTGGATTGCTTGGTATTCTCGATTCCAACCCAAAATGGCCTTGTACCTTTCGTAATCATACTAGAAAAAGAATCTTTACAAAAAGATATAAATAACTTAAGTTGAATATTCTTTCAGTTAGAGATGCAACTCATTAAAATAGATATGTTGTTCACATGGGTATTAGCTCTCTCTATTGACGATGAACTGAACTGAAGTAAGAGTTGAATAATATCCCTAAGTACAAAGTACCACCACATATGAGAGTATCAAGTATGTCGTAACATGGGGAGAAAACCTCTAGCACTAGAGTAAAAAGTGCCCATGTATAGGGAAAAGGTTCACATCAAAGCTACTCGAGGAACACATAAGTGTAACAAACCCCCTAGAGCAAATGATGTGAACACATACAAAGGGTGACAAATCAGCCCCCACAAGGTAATAAGCCTAAAGCTTTGTGAAAAGCTTCAAACTTTTCTCGTGGAAGAGCTTTGGTGAATATGTCTTCCACATTATCTTGTGTATGCACATATACCATATCAATATCTCCTACATGAAGGTGCTCTCTCGCATAGCGATAATGCATCTCAATATGTTTGGTCCGTGCATGATACAGTGGGTTTCGTGCAACAACCACAACACTGTGACTATCAGTGAGAGTATGCATAGGAGCATCAATCTCCATGCAAAGATCCATCAATAGGCATCTCAACCATATACACTCCATTGTGGCTATGCAAACTACCCTGTACTCAGCTTCACAACTCGATGTCGCTACTGTAGCTTGCTTCTTACTCAACCAAGATATGCATGAGTCTCCAAGGAAAAAGCAATTACCACTAGTGGACACGCGAGTATCATAACAACCAGCCCAATCACTAGCTGTAAAAGCATGCAAGAATGGCTAAACATCTCTGCCATAAAAGAGACTTAAGCTCAAAGTGCCTCTAAGATATCTAAACATGCGTTTTACTACTTGCCAATGCTTAGTGCCAGGGCTATGCATGAATCGACTCAACTTGGAAACTACATACTGTATATTCCGGCCTTATGATGCATGCATATTTAAGACATCCCATAGCTTGTTGACAAAGAGAAGTGTCAAATGCATCATTGGAATCCTCAATTGAGAATCTAAATCCTATCTCAACTAGTGTGGAAACTGGCTTGCAAATCTCAAAGTCAAAAAGTTGAAGTAGTTTTTCAACATACTTTGCTTGAGCATAACAATTCCCCCCCTCAATGGATACAAACTGAATGCCAAGATAGTAGCTCAAAAGACCAAGATAACTGACATCAAAAGTATGCTGCAAATCAGCCATAAGAATGTCAAGGTTTGCATCACATGACCCAATGAAGAGTATGTCATCGACATAAAGAACAAGCACTATAAGATTAGCCCCATTTTTGCGTACATAGAGTGTGCTTTCAATACGACTACATGTGAAGCCAATAGCAATCAAGTGCTTATAAATTTTGTCATACCATGCACGTGGAGCTTGCTTGAGACCATACAAGGCTTTATGCAAGCGGAAAACTATATGCTCTTTCCCTTTCATAGCAAATCCAGGAGGTTGCTTCACATGGACCTCTTCTTACAAATCATCATTCAAGGAGGTTATTTTTATGTCCAACTGATGGACTTTCCAACCTCGATGGGCACCCATTGCAACCACGATACAAACGGTAGTCATGCGTGAAGTAGGTGCCAAAGTTTCCTCATAGTCAATGCCATATTGTTGCGCATATCCCTTGGCAACCAATCTAGCTTTGTAGCGATCAATGCTACCATGAGATTTTCTCTAAATCTTATAAACCCATTTTGTACCAATGTCATCCTTTCCTTTTGGCAATTCACATAACTCCCAAAGTACCATTCTTATGTATGGAGTCCATTTATGATTGCATAGCACTCATCCATTGTGGATCGTTATAACACTGGCATTGTGAAAATACACACAGAGATAAGAGTGAGATAGCAAACATTCAAGAGAAGGTGCATATGCTCACGGTGGTGATACCCACCTGTCATTGTATTTTCATTCACAACTGATATTACAAAGTTGTTTCCATGCCATGTCAGAAAATCTCCCCCTGAACCTCAAAATGAGCTTGAATACAAAATGAAATAAATACATATCTCCATACAAGATAAAATCAAGATGAAATGAAATCTAAATGCAAACTAAAACTTTCTAACTCTTAAAGCTTTTCTAAAGCACATGAACTTGTCTTTGGGATGAGCTTTTGTGACAAAATCCATGACCACTTATTCTCCAATGCTGATGTGAGTTAGCTCCACTTCTCCTTCAATGACCCTCTCATGAACAAGTTGATAATGAACTTCGATGTGCTTCAATCTTGCACGATAAATTGGATTCATTGATGGCATCATGGTGCTCACATTGTCATATTAGATGACCAACTTTCTTTGATGAAGACTCCTATGTCTTTAGGTAGATACTTAATCCATGTTGCGTCACAACCGATTATGCATAGAGTCATCCATATCATTCTCTATCACAGCCATGTCTTTGGGTGCGTACCATGATGCACTCTCATCAAATATAGCATCTCTGGTCACTATACATTCCTTTTTAAGAGGCTTATAACATCCATATACTTTCTTCTCTCCTAAGTATCCAACAACAATGCACTTTTTAGATTTAGCCTCAAATTTGTACCTCAAATGACTAGGCATATGTGCATAACGAATACTTCCAAAAACTCGTAGATGCCTCACATTTGGTTTATGCTTCCATAGCCTCTCCTAAGGAGTCAAATAATGAACCATTCCTATTGGAGCTCTATCTCTGACATTTAGGACTGTATCACAAGCTTCTACCCAAAATATATATGGCATGCTGTTTTCATTTAACATTGCTCTAGCAAATTCTTCAATCACAAGATCCTTGCATTCTACAACACCATTTTGTTGTGGTGTATATCTACGAGACAATTGCCATTTGATTCCATGCCCATTAAGATATTGATCAAGTTCCTTTGAAATAAGTTCCCTCCTTGAAATTGATCATAAGCATTTTATGTACATGCGAGATTGCTTCTCAATCATGTTCTTTAATTTCACAAAGCATTTGAAAAAGTCACTTTTATGCTTCAAAAGATATATCCATGTGTATTCACTATAATCATCAATGTATATAAAAAAATTATAGTGAGCCAACAAATAATTTTGTTCTAGAAGGTCCAAGCACATCACTATGGATTAGCTCTCGAGGTCTCCTTCTATGCATTTCTCTTCTTGGAAACCTCCTACATTGATGTTTGCCAAACATGCATGCATCACTTATCCACTCAAAATTTAAATGGAGAAATCTGGGTATTCCACGTACTAACCTTTGCTTGTCCATAGAATTTAATTTCCTCAAGTTGATATGACCAATTCTTTTATGCGACAATTCAGGTATATATGAGCGTTCGTTGTTCTTGGCATATAGATTCTGATAAAGATGTGTGCCCATGTCAAATTGAATAATCTATCCTTCTTCTTTCAATGACCAAGCGATTTCTCTCTTTTTTGGTACTTGAAATCATGTATGACAAAGCCATGTTTATTGAAAATTACTTCCATGACTGGATCTGCAAGCTAACAAAAGCTAAGTTTTTAGTATTGCTAGGCACATGTAAAACATCACTAAGTGTGTCTCTAACATCATTCTTTTGTACTAGTGGTACATTTCAAACATCATTAATCAAGTGTAAGTTATCATGACCAATTACCACATACTCTGTAGACCTGAAAGGCTCCTTAGATTCAAACCTATCTCCTATGCTTGTCATGGTATTTGTGCAACCAAATTCTATGTACCAATTCATATCATTTCAAGGCTTAGACATGCTATCCCACAGATGCTCCATTGTAAAAGTATTATCTCTACCATAATCTCTATATGAACTTTCCCTAGAGAAGTTTCCATCTGATGCATAATGCCCTCTACACCTTCCTCTTTGGCCACTTTGCTTATGAGCAATCTTTCTCAAAATGGCGATATCTCCCACACTAGTAACACTTTCCACGTGCCCTATGATCTTCCTCTAACGTTTGAGTTTGATCTACCTCTACCTCTTGGCATATCCATTGTGTTTAGATTCTAGAAATTGAATGACCATGACTAGAACCTCTTGCTCTATGGTGAAAGAATTCATGATCGCTTGAGTTTCCACTTCGTGATGCATTCAATCCAAGATGTACTTGTTTTTTCATGCAAAGAGCTACTCGCTCATCACAATCTGACATGGTGCCTCTTAGTGAGATAGAAGTGTCTTAATTGTTCTATTAAGGAGCTAGACCATTCAACATAACTCATAACATATTGTCATCTTCAACCTTCCAATTTGTGGAAGCTAAATCATTAGTGAATTTTCTAGCCTTCGTGGATGTACCATATATTTTATGGATTATGTCCCAAGCTTCTTTTGGTGTTCTAGCCTTCATAGTATATGGTATGAGCTTCTCTAAAATACATATTCAAATCCAATGAAGGACCTTTCTAGAATTTTCTATCCATGTTTTATATTCCTCTTGCTAATCTATGTTCGGGTTATCTAGTAATTGTCGACACTCGTCCTCTCCATTCAATCATCCCATAATTCTTTCCCATTAGAAAACTCTCCATCCTATATGAGCATTAGCCTCACAAGACACATGCATTGTTAAATTAAGAACCTGCAAAATGCATACATTGATCTCATAGTGTGTCAGTAATGTCCATTTAAGGAGCCACAATAGTGTACATGCGTTGTTGGTGCAAATGTCCAAGCCTTCACATTTGGCTAGGTAAAACACTTGTAAAAGGACTAGTAAAAAGTCTTGGGTGTGTGGCCTCTTAGAAAGATCTTCCATTACTTATTAATAGGGTTTAATTAGCTCATTCTGTAGCCTGCTCAGTCCACTATCATTGGGCATCATCATAATGTCAATTATTTGGTAAAATCAAGTGCTATAATAGATATACCAGATTGATCATTTATGTTCAATTCTTTGCTATGACTACTCAGAATAGTGAACTTTGCATGGTCATACCTTAGTGAACTTTGCATGTTCTATAGCTTCTTGGAACTAGCTTAACGTCTAATTTATACTATAAAAGTTTCAAAGCTTTGGCTTCAGCTAATTAGTAGAAAACACCATGGAACTCCTCATTAGTCATCTACTGCTAAGTCCCTAAAAAGTCTGGGCTAAGCTAAAGTGCTAAATTAATTTCTGAGTGTATGGTTTATCATTTTAAGTGATTCCACTTGTAATCACTAACTATCTAAGTTAAATTGATTCCCTCAAAAGGAATTTGATCAATTTCTACTCTAGTGGGAGCACTGAGCAAAAGAACCATCAGGTGTCTAGACTAAAATAGCAAGGTTTCTGAGACTACCTATTTGTGAAGTAGTCTGTTTTGATTCAATTATTTGAAGGCTCAACTCCAAAGTACATAGGTGCTTTATTGGTGTCATTTACAAGATAAAGGGGCCTACTATCAAAATCTGAAGTCAACTAGGGTAGGTACGAAGTAGCTTTTAGCAGTACCACCTCACTTCCTTGAGGTATCCATCCATCTCTTCCAACAATTGTATCAGAGCAAATTAAGGTAAAATGGGAGATGGTTTCCCTTATTTTATTGACAAATTAGAGAGGAACAACTATCCAGCATGGTCCTTGAGGATGAAGACTTATCTGCAAGGAAGGAGTCCTTACTTTGTGGCTAAGGGTTTTGCACAAACCCAAGGAGTTGACTACAATGAAACCCTCTCACCTGTGGCCGAAATGCCAACCATCAGGGTATTGGTAAGTGCGGCTGCATCAAAGAATTGGAACATGTACCAATTGGATGTACAAAATGCATTTTTTAATGGCTCAATTTCATAGGAGGTTTACATGGCTCAACCTCTTGTCTATGAGGACCCAAAGAAGGTGAATCATGTGTAAACTAAACAAAGCTCCTTATGGATTGAAGCAAGCACCTAGGGCATGGTACCATAGGTTGACTACATGCCTTCAAGATAAGGATTCATCATGAGTAAAGCAAATACTTCTCTGTTTATTAAGAGAAGTAATTCACAGGTGAAAAAATCTCTATCTGTCTATGTTGATGATATCATACTTAGAGGTAATGATGCGAATGGCATCAAACAGATCAAGAATCAAATGATGCAAGAGTTCAAAATGATATGTGTGTATGTTAATGGTAATGATACTTAAGGGTCACTAAAGTATTTACTTGCACTTGAGTTAGTCTATACTAATTCTCCAATTTATATCACTCAAAGAAAGTATGTGCAAGATATCTTGAAGAAGTTTCACTTGGAGGATGCCAAGATATCAAGAACTCCTGTGGGGGTAAACCAAAAATTAAGTGCTCATGAAGGTGATGTGCTTGCGAATGTCGTAGGATACCAAACGATAGTGGGAAGCCTAAACTATGCTAAATTGACAAGGATTGATATTGCTTATAGAGCAAGTGTCTTAAGCCAATTTATGCACAAACCAAGAGCACCTCACTTGGAATCTACCAAGAGAATTTTGGGGTACCTTAAAGGCACTCAAAATCAAGGTTTATACTTTCCTTATACTTCAGATTCGGACATCAAAATATACTCATATGTAGATTGGGTAGGTTGCAAAGATGATAGAAGGAGGAGTACCTCAGGTTATCTCTCTTTTGCTGGTGACAAGCCTATATCATGGTCTTCCAAAAAGCAATGTAATGTTGCTTTATCTTCAATAGAGGTTGAATATAGAGGACTAGCCAATGCCATTCTAGAAGTAATATGGATAAGATTGTTATATGCAGATTTGGGATTACATGCTATCTCTCCAATGATTTTTGGAGCTAATACAAGTTCTTTACATCTTGCAACAAATCCTATCTATCATGCTAGGACCAAGCATATAGAGTTCCCCTATCATTATGTGAGAGAGAAGCTATTGACCAAGGAAATTCACTTGGCATATGTATAAACTAATATGCAATGTGCAAACTTATTGACCAAAGCACTTGATGGTACTAAACTTTGCAAGTTTAAAGCTATGATTGGATTGCAGGACATTCAAGAGGACTGATGAAGAAGACCAAGCCAAGATCTTTGGCTTGAGGGGGAGTTATTGGTGCAAGTTCCAAGCCTACACACTTGGCTAGGCATGAGAAGTCTTTATGTGAAAATGATTGAAGACCCATGAGAGCTATTGCCTATGGAGAGTTTTATCTTTAACCATTTGTAAAAATCAATTGACTTGGAAGATTCTTGTAGATCCACTAAACTTGTGGAGTAAGATAGAATGAAGAGCTACAACTTCATTCAGAGAGAATATGTCCTAGATTAGGGGATCGCTTTTCTAGAGAGATCCAAATTTTAATTCAAATTCAAATTTAAGGAAAAGCATCATAAGAGAACACTTCAAAACTCACGGCTTGATGCCCCCATTACTGAGCTTAGAGTTTATCATTTGATGTAATAGAGAGGCTTCTAATATAGCCTACATTTCTCACTATCATTGGGCATTGATTATAACGCCAATGATCATGTACAACATTGTCATATAATAAAGTAAATGATTTCTTATATCTATTGATCTCTTTGTCATTGTCGATCAAAATAGTGTTCTTGTCTTGCTGGTATCTGAGTCATTACTCCACTATTTTTCAATGTTCTATGGCTTGTTTGAATCCGCACTAGGTCTACTACAATCTGATAAATGTTGAAGACATTTCCTTTAGTGGATTCGAACAAAACAACCTCGAAGTGGTCATTGGTCATTCTCTGTAGAGGTCCTAAAAAATCACACGTAATGCTACGCTTGCTAAATTGATTGCTATATATATAGTCAAGCATTTTAAGTGATTCCATGTGGGATCATTAGCTTTTTAAACTAACAAGCTATCTCAAAAAGTAATTTTTGTGATTTCTAGTGTGTTGGGAGCACTAAGCTTAACAACCAGTAGGTGTGTGAACCAAAATAGATTTCTTTTTATGATTTGTGAATTGTGAAGTTATCGGTTTTGGATCATTCATTAGATGGATCATCTCCAAAGTACAAAGGCACTTATTTAGTGTCATTGGAAAGTTAAAAGGGCCTACAACTCAACTCTAAACTGAAAGAGGGCTACTACAAAGTAGCGATTAGCAGTACCAACTCATTTCTTGGAGTGTCCATCCACCTTTCTGAACAAAGTGAAGATAGGTGATGACACCAAGAATTCAGTGGTTGAGGTAGAAAATGTCATTATTTTTTATGGGAATAGGAATCTGTTGAGCAGGGTTCTCTATGTACCTTCTATCACAAAGAATTTGATGAGTGTTGGACATATAGTGAAAAAGGGTTTGCAGGTTAGATTCAACAAATATGGATCTTTTGTGGAGGATCCCTAAGATGGATTCAATATAATTGACAAGGGAGAAAAAAAGGTATATTATTTACATTTGAGCTTGAGGACATCATAAACATTGCACTTTATAATTACAAGGATCAAACTTTGTCCGAGTTAGAGATTTGGCATAAAAGATTAGGGCACATTGATGAGAGAACCTTGAAGAAGATATGTAGAGATCAATGTGTACTTGGGATACCTAACGTATCCAAGCAACACATAATCTATAAATGTGGTGCCTGTCAGTTTGTTAAATCACACAAGTTACCCTTTACAAAGAAATGCTACATGCATGAGGATTATTTGGAACTTCTCCACACAGATGTATGGGGACCAAGCAAAGATCCTTCAATTTTAGATTCAAGCTATTATGTGTCATTCATTGATGATTTCAGTAGGTGGACTATCTTGTATTTTATGAAATAGATTGATTGTAGAAGCAGCTAGATCAATGCTTAATGAAAAGAAATTACCTAATTATTTGTGGGCAGAGAGTGTTTCTACTGCCACTTACCTTATTAATACGTTGTCATCCAAATCACTTGATGGGATGACCCCATATAAAGCATGGCATAGTAGGAGACCATCACATGATCATTGGAGAATATTTGGATCTGTTGCTTATGTGCATGTTCCATCTCAAATCAAAGGTAAGTTAGAACCTAAGGTAGGGAGATGCATCTTCATAGGGTATGATTTAAATAAAAAAGGATACACGTTTTATAATCCATCCAACAAAGTCCTTATGGTCAGTACCATATGATTTTGAAGAAGAATTTTCAAGCCTTACCAAGGAGAGGCCACGCACAATTGAAGACATCAAATCAGATGATGAGGACACCATCAACGTAGAAGAATTCAGAGCCATACTTGAGACATCCAACCCAAGAGTAAGGAGATCACAAAGGGAGCATAAGAAGCCAATTAGATATGGGTATGATACTTCATTAGTTACTAATCATTCCATTTATCTTGCTAAAGATTTATCACTTGAAGAACTTTCTTCATATGAAGAATCAAGTACCAAAGCAGAATGGAAGGAAGCTACAGATGAAGAAATAGAAGCACTCCAAGAGAATGATACTTGGGAGCTAGTACCCAAGAATGGATCATTCAAGGTAATTGGTTCTAGATGGATTTATAAAATCAAGAGGAACCCAGATGGATCCATAAACAAGTATAAAGCTAGAGTTGTGGCTAGTTTTGCACAAACCCAAGGAGTAGATTATGAAGAGACATTTTCACCTATGGCTAAAATGCCAACCATCAGAGTATTGGTAAGTGTGGTTGCATCTAGAAATTTGAATATGTATCAGCTAGATGTTAAAAGTGCTTTTCTTAATGGCTCTATTTTAGAGGAGGTTTACATGGCTCAACCTCCTGGCTATGAAGACCCAAGATAGGTAAATTATGTGTGCAAATTGAACAAAGCTCTTTATGGTTTGAACCAAGCACCTACGGCATCGAACCATAGGTTAACAACTTACCTTCAACATCAAGGACTCATGATGATTAAGGCAAATTCTTCTCTGTTTGTTAAGAAGAGTAACTCAGAAATGATGTGCGTATGTGTATATATTGATGATATCATTGTGACAGGTAGTGATGCCAATGGCATCAAACAAATCAACAACCAAATGATGCAACAATTCAAAATTAGTTACCTAGGGTTTTTGAAGTACTTTCTTAGACTTGAGTTAGTATACACTAACTCAAGAATTTATATCACTCAAAGAAAATATGTGCAGGACATTTTGAAAAAATTCCACTTGGAGAATGCAAAGGTAGCTAGCACGCCTATGAAGGTAAATCATAAATTGAGTGCTCATGAAGATGATTTGCTTGAAGACATTGGAGGATATCAAAGCATAGTTGGGAGTATAAACTATGCAGCATTAACAAGGATAGATATATCTTATGGAGTAAGTTTTTGGAGTCAATTCATGCATAAACCTAGAGCACCTCATTTGGAAGCTGCTAAAAGGATTTTAAAGTATCTCAAAGGTACTCAATCAAGTTCTTTACTTCCCATACACATCAGATTTGGACATTAAGCTATACTTAGATGCAGATTGGGCAGGTTGTAAGGATGCCAGAAGAAAAAATTCTTTTGTAGGTGATCAGCCCATTTCATGGTCTTCCAAGAAGCACCTACTATTCTTATATCTTCAATAGAGGCTGAATATAGGGGATTAGCCGATGCTACACAAGAAGCTATTTCGATTAGATTGCTTCACTCAGATTCGAGACTTCATACTCATTCACCTATGTTCTTTGGTGATAATACAAGTTCTTTGCATCTTGGAGCCAACCTTATCTATCATGCAAGAACCAAGCACATAGAAGTACACTATCACTATGTTAGAGAGAAGCTATTAAGCAAAGAGATTTAGTTGGCATATGTATCTACAAATGTGCAATGTGCAGATTTATTAATCAAAGCAGTTGATGATACTAAACTTTGTAGGCTCAAAACTATGATTGGATTGCAAGACATTCAAGAAGACTCATGAAGAAGTGCATGCCAAGATGTTTGGCTTGATGGGGAGTTGTTGGTGCAATTGTCGAAGCCTTCACAATTGGCTAGGCATGGAAGAAAATATAAGCAACAAATTAATGAAGCATGTGAACCATTGCTTGTAATGATTGATCATTTACCATTTGTAAAAGGATAAATTCTTGAGAGAATCTTGTAATTCCATACATCTCCTGGAGTTAGGAGAGACATCATGTCACTTCCTTGCAGGTTTTAGTAGTACTATGTCACTTCCTTCAGGTATTCATCCATCTCTTCCAACATGCATCACGTGCCACGTGCAATCAAAATGAAGAGCTTAAATCAAATATGTACCTCAGATAAGACCTTCACAATTTCATATAGAAATTCCAATACGCTTTGTTCCTGCACTCCAATCTATTTTTTGGCTACCACACTGTTTGCGATGCGCTAAGGAAATTCTTAATTCGCCAAGGATTTTTGCCGATTCACCTTTCCATCTTCGACTCATCTTGAGACGTTCGAGAAATCAAAGCTCAATGTAGAAGAGTGACATAGCGGGATAACGTGCTCAGTAGAATAACATTGATATGGAATCAGTGAGCTTTCAACTTGCAATCAGTTTGCAGTCTCGCGCATTGCCATTGCATACATCACCACTAGTTTTTGTTCCTTCTGTTTCTCCATTTTTTATTCTTACAAGGTCGGTTGGGGAAGGGTTCTTCGGATGCCAATGACGAAGTTAACTTTTCTGCCCTTGTCGATTTTCATTGTCCACTCCCTCTGTGCCTCAGATGATGAAAGCCGACTGCACTGACAGTCTTAACCGGTTACTAATTCCGGCCTTGATTCTCGGTACGGGCTATGGCAAGAAGCGACTTGTTCCTTGTGCTATGATACCAGCTATGGTGCTATGAAAATACATGCAGAGACGACGGTGAGATAGCAGACATTCCGTATAAGGCGCGTGTGCTCACCGCGGTCATACCCGTGTGTCATTGAGGGACCTAGAGGCTACACATATATTTTGAAGGAGGGATTCTAGCGCTTTACACTTGGAGGAGAAGCTTTATCTATTTGAAGGACATGAAGGACATGTTAGAAGAAGCTCTATGCATGGAGGTTTCTAGTTGAAGAAGGTGGCCACGCACACACTATGAAGATGAACAACTTCAAGTAGGGTCATGGAGGTTCAATTTTATGATAAGGAGGCTCTTCACACATGATGAAGCATTGATGGACATTACAAATCAACATTATGAACCAACTTTATCATCTATGATGAATTGGTAACATATATCTTTGATTATTTTCAATTAGAACTGTATAAAAACTTAGGATGAATCAATTTTTTTCTTCCATATGATAGTACGTCTTGTAAGCGATTTGAGCAATTTCCTTTGAGTTTATTTGTCTCTTTCAGTCTCCATTCCACCACTTGAGCTATTGGACGCAACCTGCATGTGCTATTGGACTTGGCATTTGAATTGATCCACCAACCATGTGCCATCTTCCCCATAGTTGAACCCGACGTGAACAAACAATAGCCCATCTTAGGTACATAAATTTACATTGTTTTGCATGTATTGGCCCATTGAGGACAATGTGCAGGTTTAGTAGGGGCAAATGTCATAGAGATTCCTTCGCAACAATACTCTAAAGCTAAACCCATAGAAATATTTTCATGATGTGATTCCATAACTTTATGGTGGAATGAATACCCCATGTATTTATGTACAACGTATATGTGTGTGTACCATATCTCCCATAGGATGTTCATGATTGAAGATTTTCACATACATAATTTCCATCTCACCCTAGAATTTCTAGTGTGAACTCATAAACAATACGTGTAAACACTACGTATAAGAACCCAGCTTTTACCCGTACACCCGTGTGAACCTCATATTTACTTGCTTTATCCTGTGAACTTCAACCTTAAAACTTGTGAACTTCAACCTTAAAACTTGTAGTGTGACAACACTGCATATGAAACCCATAATCCATTTATTTACCTTAATCATGTAAACGCTACACTCCGTAGTGTGAAACCAATTTTTTAAGAATTAATACATTATAATAATCGAAACAAAAGCAAAACAGAAAAACATATAGCAATACGTAATAAAGAAAACAAAATCAACCTAAGGATTTGTTCCTTGCGTATAATTTTCTGCATTGCTTTTCATAAAATTAAAGCGCATACCTTTGGGAGACCGATATTTTGCTTTATTTAGAAAGCATCTAGAAAGCATCAATGTGGGAGAGACATGGAACCTATATAAAGAAGCAAGGGATCACCTTCAACACATCATCTCCAAATAATGCAATGATCCAATCTTATGAAGATCTAGTATTGAAGGAAGGATGGGCATCATACATGTTTTCAAGATCATCTCAAAGGCATCATTTGAAGAAGCTCAATCTTGAAAACCAACACTTGTGATGAATTTGGAGGAGTTCAAGGACATGGAGGCTATACACATAGTTGGCAGGAGGGATTCTAGTGCTCTACACTTGCAGGAGAAGCTTTCTCTATTGGAAGGACATGAAGGACATGTTTCTAGTTGAAGAAGGTGGCCACACACACACACACACACTATGAAGATGGGCTTGAAGGAAGGACATGGAAGTTCAATTTTATGACAAGGAGGCTCTTCACACATGATCAAGAATTAATGGACATTACAAATCAACATTATGAACCAACTTTATGATCTATGATGAATAGATAACATGTTTCTTTTATTATTTTCAATTTAAACTGTATAAAAACTTATTGAGAATCAATTTCTTTCTCCCATATGTTGGTATTTCTTGTAAGTGATTTCATCAATTTGGTCTGAGTGTATTTGTCTCTTTGAGTCTCCATTCCACCACTTGAGCTTGCTTGAAGCACCCTGTGTGCATCATTCGACTTGGGAGTTTAACTGATCCACCAATCATGTGCCATCTTACTGACAATGTACTTCCTTTGCATCAACAAAATGCCACCTTTGTAATAAAAACCTTCAGTTCCTAAAAAAAATTTCAACTCTCCAAGATCCAAAATTTTAAACTCCTTACCAAGCTTTCATTTAGAACCTTTAATCCCTGTAACATCATTCCCTATATCTCTCTATTTGTTTCAATTATTTAGTGAACCATCAATATTCCTCTTTAATTTGAATACCAATTTGTTTGCAATAATCTTGATAATTTGTTTCTTCTGCACTAGCTCCCATGTGTGTTTATCTTTGAAAGGTTTGATGTCCTCTTTAATAGCTTGGCTCCATTCCTTTTTTGTGCAAGCTTCTTCATATATCTAGATCTCTTTTTCTTTGATGACATGCATAATGTATGCAAACGGTTTTGCCATGAAGCTATCATAACTCAGCATTTGACTTGGATATCTTCTCCTTGAAGATCTTCTTTCATTGCCTTTGAAAATTTCTTTCTTCAATATATTCACTTCTACCATGGGAGTGATCACCTCTTCGTATTTTTCTTCACTTGAATCTATCTCGCAGTCAGAAAGTTTTCAACCTTTCCGTTGATGACCAAGAAAATTAAAAAATGTTTATTGGTCAATTCTAATCTTATTATTACAATGTTTTTGTTTGGAAGTAAACTCTTGTTAAGTATTTGCAGGATCAAATGAATGAAGAAAACAAAAGTTCAAATTATGGTTTACCCTAAACTGCTCGTATAATGTGTGTTTAGGCCATAGAAACATTGAATTATGGGTTGAAGTCCCTACGTTTATATTTAATCTTGTGCATTTAAGCTAGGAGCATTAATTCCTAGTTAATGTTAGGGTAAAAGCTAGGTTTTTAATGGGTTATCAGGGGTTCTCAAAGGGTTTCAAGTAGATTTTCAAGGGTTTTTTTTTATTTTAAGGATTAAAATAACAGGCATTTAATTAAATTAATCTATAAAATGAACATTTATGTATTAAAAATTAAAAATATGATTTAATTAATTAATTTACTCATGTGTGTGAATTTAAATGCTAAGGTATTAATTAATTAAATTTAAGCTTAAATTAAATGAAATATTTAATTATGAATAATTAAGGTAATTGAATTAAAATATTAATTAAAGTGGATAAATTATGAGTGCTGAATGTGAGTAGTGTTTAAAGTGTGGTGTGAATTAAGTGTGTAACTAAAGTGGCTAAAGTAAGTATTTTAAAGTGTGGTAGTTATGTGTGCAAGATAAAAGAGTGGCCTACATCAATTATGCATTTAAAGTGCAAAAAGTATGTGGTGAAAAGAATGGAGTAAGTGAGTTATGTGAGAAAAGTCAATTCAAAGTGTGGTAGATAAATGTGGGTTAAAGAATGGATGCGAAAATAAAGCAAATCCAAAAGAGTGGTAAAACTCATGACTTCTTTGAGTATATATATGTGTATGTGCAATGAGTTTTCCCTAATGTTTTTTTTCAGGTAGTCATTTCTTCTACTTTCATCTCCTCCCAGTGGTTTTGAACACGTAAAAAAGTGAATCATTGTTTTGTTTCATCCCTTTTAAGACTCTGCGTAGCTAGGGAGAGATTATCTTCTTCATCTTCTATCAACTTGCGTAGAGAAATAGGAAGGGAGAGTTCATGGTCGTGAGGGAGCAGCTAGCGGCTGAGGTTCAGAATGTTAGTGAGAGAAGACGTTTGTTTTTCTCCTCGGTAGTGTGCATAGAATAAGGTTAGATGTTGACAGGTCCTGACGGCAGCTATTCCACTCTGACAAGCTATTAATCTTTGGTGGCGGTGGTTTGAAAGGTCGAAATTAGAGAGAGAGTGGCCTGTAGTGCGTATGCGATAGAGAAAGTAGAGAGAGTAGATGTTCTTTCTTCTGGCGGAGGCCTGGCAACTGGGCATCGCAGAGGTAGGAGAGAGAGGGAGTTAATTAAAAGAAAATAAAAGAGTTCATCTCTTCCCTCCCAACAGTCTGCGCGCGACAGCGCCGTCGAGAGAGAAAGAAAGAGTTAGAAGAAAGGGTCAGAGAGAAAAAGAAAGGGACAGAGAGAGAAAGAACGGGACAGAGAGAGAGAAAGAGAGAGAAAGGAAGTTAGAAAGTGAATGTGTATTTTTCCTATCGGCAGCACACATACAGAGAAAGAGAAAAAGAGAAATTCAAGTTTTTTTCTTTTCTTTATGAAAGAATCGATTAAATCTAAAGTATTTTTATATAGTATTATAGTTATCTTTAATGCATATAGTATAGAATGCATGCGTTCATGTATCTGCATATATGTGCACATATAAATGGATGTGTTAATGCATGTTTGCATGTGTGAACTTTGTGTTAGCATGAGCATATAAGTGAGTATATGTAAGCATATGGGATAGAGAGAGTATTAGCTTAAGTTTATGCACGATAAATTAACGTATGTTAATGATAGTTAATGTGAGATATGTTAGCATGAGCTTTAACTTATGTTAAGCAAGCATATAAACTATATAAGCATGTGTACGAATATCCAAGTAAATTAGAAAATATGAATGAAGTGTGTAATGCATGAGCATGTTTGTATGCATAGGTACATAATCATGATATATATATATATATCTACTTATGATATAGAAGTGCATAATTAGGTATAATAAATGTATTAAGTATGCATTGATGTGCTTATTATATATGTGTAATGCATGTGTATGCAAAAGATAAGTGAATTATGTTTTCTAATTTTATGATTCTTGTAACATTACTAATATTTGCTAATGTTTTTTTTTTCAGACATTACAAGAAGAAGAATCAAGAAGCATTACAAACAAAAGTGAAGAAATCAACAAACCAAAGATCCGACAATTTGATTTAATACCATAGAAATTATCCTTGATTAATCTTTTGTATAGGATTTACTAGTTTTAGCAACCTTTAAGATAAATTTCATCATTGATCTATAGCATTGTAATTGCCAATTATTGTCATTAGTATTAATTCAATTTCAATTTGCATTATCTTTATTGTCAATCTCATCTCAAAATCCAATTGAATCTGAAAATAACGCACCTCTAGAAGTAGAAGTTGAAGTAGAAGTAGCTAAGGATATTATTACACACGAATCATTCATATCAGTATATCACGATTATTGTCTTAATAGATTTATAACATTATTTTCGATTGCATCTAATGACCCTCAAGATAACATAGGTTCATTTCCACCATCCTTAATTAGGCGTACACAATCTAATCATTTAGAAATCCAAGAAGACGAAAAATAACTGAGGAAACTTTGATATTACCTATACCTCAAGAAGCTATTGATAGATATAGAGCAGCCGAGCCTTACGGTTCTTAGAAATTTCAAGTGTTACAATTACCTACTAGACTTTTCGTAGATTTTTCAGTAAATTAAAACTTCAGTTACCTTAGACGAAAGAAAAATATACCTAAAACACCTACGATTGTCTCAAACACCCTGCATGTGCCGAGGGATTTAGTGGCTGACTGATCCACCAGCCATATGTCTGCAACTTCCCGACATCGCTGTTTTGAGCAAAAATTGTTTCTTTACCTCTACTACAAGCTTGGTTTGAATACAGAGAATAAATTCCAAGTCTCACCCACCATGGTGAACATTCCTCATTTTATGTAGATGCCTCTAGATCTTAAGTTTTTGTGCTTCATTGCTGAAGTAGTCTTTGATTGGTTTGTGGATGATCAACACAATCTTCCTCAAGGAGCTTTCCCTTTATTTTTTCTTTATACCGAGCTCTAAGTTCATCAAATAACACATCTCTTGAGACTATTACTTCCTTTGTTGTAGACTTGTGATATTTATATAATTCTTGCTCCATCAAATAGTCCATCAAAATGCATTTTTTGACCCTAGATCCATCTTTTTTCTAACTTTTCATCAAATCTCAACAAAGAAAACACGTTGAAAAACTTTGAGGTATTTAATATTAGTTTTCTTACTGAAATATATCTCATTTGGTGTCAAGTTATGTATTCATGATGTTGTCCCTATTCATCAAGTAAATGGGGGTCTTGGTACCTTCATCCCAATAGTATAATGGTACCCGTACCTCTAATTCATTGAATTTCCTATTTTTTCTCTAAGCTAGTCCATTTTGTGGAGAACTATTCCTACAAGTAAGCTACCTTTTGATCCCATTCTCTTGTAGAAAATATCAAAATTCTTTTGAGAAGTATGCCCCTCCACCATTAACCATTATGGTTTTAATAGAGACTCCTCTTTCTTTCTCAAATTGAGTTTTCAATCCCTTGAATGTACAACGTATATTTGGTTTTCACATCATACAAAAGAACCACATGCATCTTGAGTAATCATCTATGAAGGTGACAAATAGTCTATTACCAACTAGTAATGAATCTTTGGGTTGGTCTACATACATCCATATTTACCAAGTTCAAGACATTTGGGACCACATAATTGGTCCTCTTGAATGATTGCCTTGTTTTCTTTCCTAGTTGAAGAGCTTTACAACATGCATGTAGTCCAACAGAATTGAATTATTGAAGAAGTGCTACCACCTAATGCTTTCTCATGTGCTTTAGCTTTGGAATGTTGATGTGAACTATCTTCCTATACCATAATTCTAGATCTGAAAAATTCTTGATCCAAAATTTCATGTACATGATGTTTCCATCTGGATGTTGGATGTCCAAAGTGAACATACTTCCTTCTCTTCTACCTTGAGAAATGACCTTGAATCCTTCATTTGGACTCTTTTTGGAGCAGGCATTCTCCTTGAATATGAGATGATGACCCGTATCTACCATTTATCCTATAAAAAAAAGGTTCTTTGAAATTGTAGGATCATGAAGAACATTACATAGTACCTTTACTTTTGTTCAGTTGTATGAAATCAATCAAAATAAACTTCCAACTCAAATCTGTTTTCTATGTGATATTCATTTGAGAATACTCTCAAGACTCTCGTCTTACGAAAAATTACAATTTTGAGACAACAATACTCTGAATGTTCCTCCTAAAACACTTGCAGACTTCATGTCAACTTCCGTCTCTAATTAATTCGGATATACATGGCAAAAGAAGGTTGCAGACTTCATGTCAACTTCGGCCTCTAATTTATTCGGATATACATGGTACAAAGCTCTTGTTCATAGCAATGGGCTGAATCCAAGGATCCATGGAAGCATTCAAGTGGGCATGGAAAGTAGAGGTACAAAGTTGCGCATGTGAAGTGAAGAAAGTTACGCATGTGAGGAAGAAAGTTGGTTCTCGAAGATCCGCTTCTTACATAGCCCTCCATGGTTGAGGGCAAAGTGATGAGTTCAAAAATGATTAGTACATAACCTAATAAAAGACAATAAAAGTATCATGAAAAACGTATTGAGTCCACACTCGCATCATGCATCACATTTGTAGGAAGCATCTCCTCATTCAACTACCCCTCAATCTCCATGTCTACTTCTTAAAGATTTTCAGAGTGAGAAGATGACATTAGGTAGATGATGTATATCTATGTATTCCGAAAGATACTTTCTAATCTCTTAATACCAAATGTGAGAGAATCGATGTGCCACATCTTTACATCCTCGCATCCTTCAAAAAAAAAATTCCTGTTAACCGTTTATAAACCGTACAGATTTCTCTAACCATTCATGTGGCCGTTCACGTACCATCGCGTCTCCCATAGATGATCTAAGATGAAAGTTGCGAAAACACAGCATAAAGCTTTCTCACGGTCGAGGAAAAAATATGAAATCCATATCTTCCTCGACATGAACACATATAAAACGAACGTGCACCCAAGTAAAAGAAAACTTAAAAAAAAAAAAGGAAAACCACTACATTAGGCAGGTATGAGCAAGAACGATTAATCCTACTAAATCTTAAGCAAGAAGATCTGAAGATTCTCTGAAAGTCATGAAGCAAGATTAAAATCAATAAAAACCTTCTATAAGCAAGAGAAGAACTATCCTAGAGGAGACCTAGAAAAGGAATTGAAAACCTTTATGCCAAGAATCAAGCCCATACTTATGATTCAAAGAGGATTAGAACTCAAAGGATTTATATACTCCCACGTTGGGTTAGCTTGTTGATTCTGTAACGTTTTGGAGCCACTTCACTATTCAAAGAGTGAGCCACTTGAGCCACTTTAGCCATAGAAAAAGTAGATCTTCTTGAGAGGCGGACTAAATCCACAGGCCGAACAACCATGTGAATGGAAAAAGTTTTGTGACGTTTTCTGTATGTCTCTAAAATGTAGAAAGTGTAAGTCGAGAGTGAAGCTGAGGAAACTTCAAGAGATCCACTGACTGATTAAGAATTAGGAGGTTGACCTCATTTGTTCCACAAAAAGAGACAGAAGTAGAGACTTGACAAGAGGTTGCACAAAGTTTAGGAAAACGGAATGCGAATCCGCTCAAACAGCTAGCTAAAACTAGCCATCAATAAGCAATCCTTCTCTTCTATTCTTTACAAGACGTTTACACATAATCTTTGAGATACGCGTACCTCCACTTATGCATGGAGCCACCTCATTTGCCCATGCTTAATATCTCTCATGGAAGTAATTTCAAGCTCATATGCTAGCTCATAGGCAGTGCAGAGTTTCCATTTTTAACTTTAAATGTTATTTCCTTCCGCACCAATAATTGATATTTTTCATACATTCCTCAAATTTACTTCCTTCAAACAACAACCATTAATCCATGGTTTCATAGTTATATCTTTTAAGATTTTAGAGTGGAAGAAACTATGCACTTTGGCTCATAATTTTCACCATGTTGACAATATTTTCTTTGTAGAAGAAAGCCTTAATTCTAATCAAATAAGAGGATCATAACAATAAGGTCTTCAACTAGAAATGCCTATCATAAAAAATCATAGTCCCATTTCTATTAAAAAAAAACTACATTCCTCTAATTTACGCTTTGAATGCAAATGATCTTCATTTTTTTTCCAAATTCTGAAAATTCAATAAATGTGATACATGAATTTCACGTGCAATTATTCAAAAATATACAATAAAGATACTACAATCACTTTATCAAATCGCATCATCTTCAAACATACCTTTACCCATCAAATACTCAACTTTGCTTCCTCTTTTACACAACATAGCTCTTTTTCTCTACAAAATTGAGTTTCTTGGTTTACATTTTAAGGGATTTGAAGGTTTGTGAGGGAAAAAGGGAAAACCACTACATTAGGGAGGTATGAGCAAGAACGATTAATCCTACTAAATCTTAAGCAAGAAGATCGGAAGATTCTCTGAAAGTCATGACCTGGTAGGAATTAGAAAAATTACTTTTGCATATAGAAAATAGACTTACCAAGATTCCTAATACAAGTTAAAATACTTCAATTAATGAACTGAGTAGTGAGAACAAGATTCATCAACATCTGGAACATGCCCGCCATTCTCGAGGCTCTCTAGAGATGGACCAGTGAGCAATAAAATGCAGGTATCTCCCAAACTATAAATCCAATGACAATGAAATCTTGTATGCAAAAGCTAGAAAGAGAGAGAGAGAGAGAGAGAGAGAGAGAGAGAGAGAACCCAATACACATTGAAACTCTGAAAAAGGTTGAGTAGAGATCGGGATATGAGCTTCTGAAGTTAGTGCTCTGCGTGAGTATAGCAAAGAACAAAATAGAGAAGTAGATAATGATGAATGTATAAATTCACATACAATAACAACCACATTGACAATGAATATTTTCACAATGGGAGTAGAATGATAGATCTATGGAGTTAGCTCTTCAACCTCTACAAAATGACATGAAGTGGTCATGTACAAGGCTTGCTTATCACCGCTTCCTTCTTGCTCTTTTCATAGCTACTCTTGGAGGGAGTTTTGAATTCGAATTCAAATGGTTCCACCTAAAAGTGATCCCCAAAGTTAGGAAATATTCCCTTAGATCACTTATTTGTGGTTTTAGGTAGTTAGAGCCACGAGTTTTACTTTTACATCATGGATGAGGTAAGCCACTCTTTTTCTTTTTTCTTTTTCATAATTACAAGAGATAAAATGTGCTCTTTTAGAAGAGGTGTTCATATGTCTAAACATATGGCTATAAATGAACATCATATTAAGCATGTAGGCTTAAGAAAAATGCACCAACAACTCCCCCTCAAGCCTAACATGCTTGGCCTTCAAATATATCTTCAATTGTCATTGATTCCTGCAAGCCAATCATCAACTTGAATCTACTTAACTTTGTACCATCAAGAGCTTTAGTCAGCCTGTCTACACATTGCATATCTGTAGAGACATAGGATAGTTGAATAGCCTTGCTCATTAGCTTCTCCCTTACATAATGGTAGTGGACTTCAATATGGTTGGTTCTAGCATTGTATACCGGATTAGCTGCAAGATGTAGTGAGCTTGTGTTGTCACCAAAATTGTGAGGTGTTGAAGAATGAAGTCCAAGATCTGTTTACAAAGACTTTAACCACATGATTGCTTGAGTTGCACTAGCTAAACCTCTATTTTTGGATTCAGTAGAAGATAATGCCACTGTTAGTTTCTTCTTGGATGACCAAGAAATGATTTTTAAACCTGCAGATGATACATATCCAGATGTGCTTCTTCTATCATCTCTAGATCCAGCCCAATCTGCATTTGAGTAGACCTTTAGCTCAATATCTGAAGTAAATGAATAAAACAGACCTTCATTCATGGACCCCTTTAGGTACTTGAGGACTCTCATGGCCTCTTCCATATGTGATCTTCTTGGCTTATGCATAAACTAACTCAATATGCTAACACTATAGCATATATGCACCCTTGTGAGTGTTGCATAGTTCAAACTTCCAACCAGGCTTTGATAGCTTGTGACATCTTCAATTGGCTCTCCTTCATAAGCACGTGATTTTTCTCCATAGGTGTACGTGCACACTTGGTATTTTCCATCATGAACATGACGAGCATGTCATGCACATACTTCCTTTGTGTGATGTATATAGCTAAACCTGTGTAGATTAACTGCAATCCAAGAAAATAAGTGCATGGTCCGAGGTCACTTATTTTGAACTCCTCCTTCATTTGATTCCTTACCTATTTGATTCCTTCAAGATCATTGCCTTTGATCATAATATCATCAACATACACACATAAATAGATAACTTCAGATCCATTCCTCTTTATGAACAAAGAGGTATGCACCTTGCTAGCTCTGAATTCTTGGTGCTCCAAATAAGTCACCAATAAAAAATTCCAAGCTCTTGGAGCTTGCTTCAATCCATACAAGGCTTTCTTTAATTTGCATACATACTTAGGATGATGTGCATCCTCATATCCAGGAGGTTGTGCCATATATAGTTCCTTTGAAATCCATCCATTCAAGAAAGCATTCTTTACATCATGTTGATAGAGCTTCCAATTTCTAGATGAAGCAAGACTAATGAGAACCCTAATTTTAGGCATTTTTGCAACATGAGAGAAAGTCTCCTCATAATCAATACCGTGGGTTTGAGAAAACCCTTTAGCAACTTACCTTGTTTTGTGTCTATTTATACTTCCATCTAGATTCCTATTGATTTTGTATATCCAAAGATGGCTTGTTAGGTACAAGCTCCCAAGTGTCATTCTCCTTCAAGGCTTCCATTTTTTCATCCATTACATCTCTCCAAGCTCTCTTGCTTTGTGCTTCTTCGAATGTGGTAGGTTCTTCATTGGTTGAATCCTTTGCAATGTAGATTGAGTGCTTAGTGACCAAAGAAGTATCATAACCAAACCTCTCTGGTTTTTTCTTCTCCCTTGAAGACCTTCTAACTGGTTGATGTGAGCTCTCGGGTCCATATGTAGCATCCACCTTTTCTTTACCTTTGTTCTTCAATAACTTTAGTCTTTCCAAGTCTTCTAGGTCAATCTCTCAATCACTTTTTTCAATCTGCTTTGGCTCCTTTGGTTGACGTGATGGAAAATCTTCATCCAAGTCATAAGGAAGCTTCACTTTATTCTCATCATCAAATCATAATTTTTTTTCATGAAAAGTTACATATCTACTCACAGAAAATCCTTTATTGGTTGGATTGTACAATCTATATCCGTTTTGGTTTTGATCATAACCAATAAATATGCATTTCTTTGCCTTGGGATTCGATTTCCCTTTTACTTGAGAAGGAATGTGAGCATAGGCTAAGCATCCAAAGATTTTACACTTCTCTAGACTAGGTCTTCTTCCATTCCATACTTCATATTGAGTGGTTCCATCTGGTGACTTAGATGGAAGTCTATTTATGAGATACGTGGTTGTAGACACAACCTATGCCCATAGGTAGTTTGGCAATCCCTTTTCATTGAGCATGGACCTTGCAGCTTCAACAATAGCTTTGTTTCTCCTCTCTGCTACACCATTGAGTTCGGGTGTATACCTTGTTGTGACTTCCCTTTTAATGCCTCTTTCATGCAAGAAGGCATCAAATTCTAAACAGAAGTATTCTCCTCCACCATCCGATATAAGTCTTTTCAAAGTCCTACCTGTTTGGTTTTCAACGAGAGTAACATACTTCTTAAAGCAATTAAATAGTTCATCCTTGTGCTTCATGAAAAAAAATGGTCCACCTGCTACAATCATCTATGAAAGAAACATAATATCTTGACTCTGATATAGATTCCTCCTTACTTGGACCCCACACATCCGTGTGCACTAGATCCAAAGGATCTTGATACACATATTTCTTCTTATTAAAAGGTTGTCTATGAGCCTTGTCGAGTTGACAAGCTTCACATTTATAACTCATGTGTTGCCTTGCCATATTAGGCAAACCAAGTACACTTTGGTCCCTGCAAATTTGTTTGAGTGTCCTCTCACCAATGTGAGCAAGCCTTTTGTGCCATATCTCCAACTCTGTGAGAGTTTGAGATCCATAGCTAAACAAAGCTATGTTCTTTGTATCTTCCACTCCAAAAGTGAAAAGCCTTCCTATCTTTTCTTCTTTGGCAATCCTTCTAAAGCCTTGCCTTGGATCTTCAACATATGCTCCAAATTAGTTGAATCTAACCCCTAATCCTTTTTTGACAATCTGTCCAACACTTATTAAATTTTTGGTAATTGTAGGGACATACAAGACTTTGCTTAAGAGGTTCATATTCCCATTTGATGGCTTCACATTACCTATCTTCTCCACTGAGTACTTTGTGTCATCTCTTGTTTGCACTTCATGCTTGTTATGATGATCTTCCAAATCAGAAAGTAAAGACACATTTCCTGCTACATGGTTTGAGCATCCCGAATCAATGTAAAATATGTGATCATCATCATTACCCTCATTCACTGATAGAATCATAATCAATAATGAATCTTCTTGACTTTGGTCCTCTCCATAGTTATTGTAGTCCCTTCTTCCTCTATTGCCACTTTGATATTTGTTGTTGTGGTAATTGTTGTTGTAGTAGTTGTTGTTGTAGCCTCCATTGTATCTGCCTCTATTTGCTCCATAGCCACCTCTATTGAATCATCTTCCTCTTGAGTTCCTCGGGTTCCTGAAACATTCTTCAGTAGTATGATTGAATACGCATATATATTGCAAGGTTCAGATGATCGGAATCTCCCCCTGCCTTGCTCTCCACCTTTGCCTCTTCCTCTAGCTCTTCCTCTACCTACAAAGTTTTCTTGGAAAAGAGCTACCTTCATCTTCATTCTTCCTATTCTTTGACTTTTCCTTGACCTTACCTTTATCAAAATATAAGGCAGAAGTTTGATTACCTCTTGAAGACTGACCACCTTTCCTAATCTTTGCTTCATGAGTGAAGAGCTGGCCCATGAGTGTGTTGAGATCGGGTACATGCATATCCATGTACAAATCCATGGGTGTTGTGAATGCCTCCCACTTGTTATCTTCTTTGATTCCATTTATGATTTGTCTAATGATTTTCTCCTCTTCAGTTACCTCTCCAATGCTTCCAAGTTGGTTGGAAATCTCCTTCATCTTTGTGACATAATCAGTCACACTTTGCTTTGGGCTTTTCTTCATTGTTGTGAACTCCATCCACAATTGGATCTTCCTTGGTCGAGTGTTGGAAGAGAAGAAAGAATCAAGTGCATTCCAGGTCTCTCTTGATGTCTTGCATCACGTGACATGAGGTAAACGAGAATCAAAGGTTGAGTTTAGAATATATGACCTTGCAAGTGCATCCTTCGAACACCAATTTGAAAGTCCTTCCACTTGTTCATGTGATGGTTGCCCTTTGTTCCTCATGGTTGGCATTGCTTCATCTCTAGATATGAATCCATATAGATTCCCTCCATGAAGGTAAGCCTCCATCCTTAGAGACCATCCTGGGTAGTTGTTTCGACCCAATTTCTCAATTGTTCATGGAAATCCATCTCCCATGTTGCTTGACTATGCTCTGATACCACTGTGAAGAGAGATGGTGGATGCAATCTGAGGATGAGTTGGTGATGCTACAACTTGCTTCACACCAGCCAACTGAGACTTTAGAGTTTATTGGTAGACCCTTTGAGCTTCTTAAATCCAGCAAAGTAGCATCCAAGTACTTTGGAACATGTATCTTAAACGTTTCACTCAAGACAGACTAGTTGCAACATGACTAGCTTCCAAAACTTGTTGTTTTTGTACATATACCTGCTGGAAAAATGAACAGTGCTCTCAACCTAGTAGGAATTAGAAAAATTCCTTTTGGACATAGCAAATAGAATTAAAAGCTTCCCAATGCAAGTTATACACTTCAATTAATGAACTGAGCACTAAGAACAAGATTCATCAACATCTTGCACATGCCCGCCATTCTCGGAGCTCTACAGAGATGGAGAAGTGAGCAGTAAAATGCAGATATCTCCCAAATTATAAATCCAACGACAATTCAATTTTGTATGCAAAAACTAGACGCCAAGATCAATCCAACACATATTAAAACTTTGAAAAATGTTCAGTAGAGCTTGAGATATGAGCTTCTCAAGTTATTGCTTTGAGTTAGTACACTAGAGAACAAAATAGAGAAGTAGATAATGATGAATGAATAAATTCACATATGATTATGTTGTAAAAATATGGGTACAAGTGGCAAAAGACGCGTTTTGAGGGTCCAAAACCACTTGGAGAACCCTTGAAGTTTATTGGGAAACCCTTTGGAAAGTGTCTCCAAGAGTATGGTTTGAACCCTTGGATTATTTGGATTTATTTACTCACAATTGAAGGATTTTGACCCTTAGGATTGATATTTCCTAAGGGTATGGTATTTAACCCTTAGGGAGGCCTCTCAAGCCTTGAGAATGGTAAGTACAAGCTTGGGAGAAATCATTTTAGAATCCATGTGAGAGCCATGTGATTCCTTGTGATTTCCAAGCTTCAAGCAAGCTCAAGTGGTGGAATGGAGACTCAAGGAGACAAATAAACTCAAAGGAAATTGATCAAATTGCTTACAAGACATACCATCATATGGGAGAAAGAAATTGATTCATACTAAGTTTTTATACAGTTATAATTGAAAATAATCAAAGATATATGTTACCAATTCATCATAGATGATAAAGTTGGTTCATAATGTTGATTTGTAATGTCCATCAATGCTTCATCATGTGTGAAGAGCCTCCTTATCATAAAATTGAACCTCCATGACCCTACTTCAAGTTGTTCATCTTCATAGTGGTTGTGTGTGTGGCCACCTTCTTCAACTAGAAACCTCCATGCATAGAGCTTCTTCTAACATGTCCTTCAAATAGATAAAGCTTCTCCTCCAAGTGTAAAGTGCTGGAATCCCTCCTTCAAAATATATGTCTAGCCTCTACGTCCCTCAACTCCTCCAAATCAGACACAGGAGTGTTAGTCATCGAGATTGAGGTTCTTCAATTGATGCCTCTTGAGATGATCTTGAGAGGATGTATGATGCTCCTCCTTTTCGCAACTTCCATCTTAGATTATATATGGTAGAAAATATGATATGTGAACGGCCCTAGATTAAAGCAACGAAGGTCTTAAGATTGGGGATCCGATGGATATTATTTGTAATGGCCACATGAATGGTTTGAGAAATTTGTAGGGTTTATAGACGGTGAATAGGAAATTTTTATTGAAGGATGGAAGTAAGTAAACATGTGGCACATGTGTTCTCTCACATTAATACAGATTAGGAGTTATCTTTCAGAATACATAAATATAGATCATCTACCTAATGTCATCTTCTCACTTTCAAAACCTGTAAGAAGTAGACATGGAGTTTGAGGGGTACTTGAACGAGGAGATGGTTCCTACAAATGTGATGCATGATGCAAGTGTGGACACAATAAGTTTTTCATGATACTTTCTTGTCTTTTAGGTTATCTATTCATTTTTGAACGCATCTCTCTGCCGTCCACCATGAAGGCCTATGTATGAAGCGGATCTTGTAGAGCCAACTTTCTTCCTCACATGGGCAACTTTCTTCACACGCGCCTTATCCGGAATGTCTGCTATCTCACCGTCGTCTCGGCATGTATTTTCATAGCACCATAGCTGCGCAAAGTCATCAAGTTGGTATCGTAGCACAAGGAACAAGACGCATCTTGCCATAGCCGGTACCGAGAATCAACGCCGGAATTAGTAACCGGTTTAGACTGTCAGTGCAATCGGCTTTCATCATCTGAGGCACAGACGGAGTGCACAATGAAAATCGAAGGGCAGAAAAGTTAACTTCGTCATTGGCATCCGAAACAGAAGGAACAAAAACTAGTGGTGATGTATGCAATGGCAACGCGCGAGGCTGCAAAATGATTGCAAGTTGAAAGCTCACTGATTCCATATCAATGTTAATCTACTGACCACGTTATCCCGCTATGTCACTCTTCTACAGTGAGCTTTGATTTCTCGGACGTCTCAAGATGAGTCGAAGATGGAAACGTGAATCTACTGAAATCCTTGGCGAATTGAGAATTTCCTTAGCGAATCGAAAATAGTGTGGTAGCGAAAAACTAGATTGGAGTGAAGGAACAAAGCTTATTGGAATTTCTATATAAAATTGTGAAGGTATTATATGAGGTACATGTTTGATTTAAGTTTTTCATTTTGATTGCACGTGGCAGGCGACGCATGTTCGAAGAGATGGATGAATACCTCAAGGAAGTGACATGGTACTGTTAAAACTTGCTTTGTACCTACCATATTTCATTTCAAAGTTTGATAGTAGGCCCTTTTCGGCTTGTAGATGACACCAATAAAGTGCCTATGTACTTTGGTGTCGATCCCTCAAAGAATTGAATCAAAACAGACTACTTCACAAATAGTTAGTCTCACAAAACTTGTTATATTAGTCTAGACACCAGTTGGTTCTTTTGCTCAGTGCTCCCACTACAATAGAAATTGATCAAATTCCTTTTGAGGGAATCAATTTAACTTAGATAGCTAGTGATGACCAGTGAAATCACTTAAAATGATAAACCATTCACTGAGAAATCAATTTAGCACTTCAATGCTTAGCCCCGACTTTTTAGGGACTTAGCAGTAGATGACCAGTGAGTAGTTCAATGGTATTTTCTCCCAATTGGCTAAAGCAAAAGATTTGAAACCTGTTTCTATAAAGTAGACTTTGAGCTTGTTCCAACAAGCTATAGAACATGCCAAATGGATCAGAACTCACTGAGATATGACCATGCAAAGTTCATTGTTTGAGTAGTCATATCAAAGAATTGAATAGAAATGATCAATGAAGTATATCTATTATAGCACATGATTTTACAATATCATTGGCATTATGATGATGCCCAATGATAATGGAGTGAGTAGGCTATGGAATGAGCTACTCAAACCCTGCTAATGATCAATGGAAGAGCTTTCTAAGAGGCCACACACTCACGACTTTTTACTAGTCCTTTTATAAGTGTTTTACCTTCAAGTTTGAATTCGAATTGAAACTTGCATCTACTTAAAAGTGCTTCCTCCAAATTAGGAGTGACTCTACCAAATGGAATTTGTAACTCATATCTCTCCTAACTCCAGGAGATGTATGGAATTAGAAGATTCTCTCAAGAATTTATCCTTTTACAAGTGGTAAATGATCAATCATTACAAGCAAATGCTCACATGCTTCAATAATTTGTTGCACATATTTTAACTTCCATGCCTAGCCAATTTTGAAGGTCTTGACATTTGCACCAACAACTCCCCCTCAAGCCAAACATCTTGGCTTACAATTCTTCATGAGTATTCTTGAATGTCGTGCAATCCAATCATAGTTTTGAACCTGCAAAGTTTAGTACCATTAAGTGCTTTGATTAACAAATCTGTACATTGCATATTTGTAGATACATATGCCAGTTGAATCTCTTTGCTTAATAGATTCTCTCTAACATATTAATAGTGTACTTCTATATGCTTGGTTCTTGCATGATAGATAGGATTGGCTCCAAGATGCAAAGAACTTGTAATATCACCAAAGATCATAGGTGAATGAGTATGAAGTCCCAAATCTGAGTGAAACAATCTAATCCAAATAGCTTCTTGTGTAGCATTGGCTAATCCCCTATATTCAACCTCTGCTGAAGATAGAAGAATAGTAGGTTGCTCCTTGGAAGACAATGAAATGGGCTTATCACCTAAAAAAGAAAGATATCAAGAAGTACTTCTTCTAGCCTCTTTACAACCTGCCCAATCCGCACCTGAGTATAGTTTAATGTCCAAATCTGATGTGTATGGGAAGTAAAGACCTTAATTTTTAGAACCTTTGAGATATTTTAAAATCCTTTTAGGAGCTTCCAAGTGAGGTGCTCTAGGTTTATGCATGAATTGTAACACTTACTCCATAAGATATATCTATCCTTGTTAATGGTGGATAGTTTAGATTCCCAACTATGCTTTGATATCCTCCAATGTCTTCAAACAAATCACCTTCATGAGCACTCAATTTATGATTTACCTCCATAGGCGTGCTAGCTACCTTTGCATTCTCAAAGTAGAATTTCTTCAACATGTCCTGCACATAGTTTCTTTGATTGATATAAATTCCAGAGTTAGTGTGTACTAACTCAAGTCCAAGAAAGTACTTCATAAACCCTAGGTCATTGATTTTCAACTCCTGCATCATTTGGTTGTCGATTTGTTTGATGTCATTGGCATCACTACCTATCAGAATGATATCATCAACATATACACATAAGAATATCATTTCTGAGTGACTCTTCTTGACAAACAGAGAAGAATTTGCCTTGCTCATCATAAATCCTTGATCTTGAAGGTAGGTTATTAACCTATGGCTCCAAGCCCTAGGTTCTTGCTTCAAACCATAAAGAACTTTGTTCAATTTGCACACATAATTTACCTTTCTTGGGTCTTCATAGTCTAGAGGTTGAGCCATGTAAACCTCCTCTGAAATCCAACCATTGATAAAAACATTTTTCACATCTAGCTGATACATATTCAAATTTCTAAATGCAGCTATACTTACCAATACTCTTATGGTTGGCATTTTAGCCATAGGTGAAAATGTCTCTTCATAATATACTCCTTGGGTTTGTGTAGAACTCTTAGCCACAATTCTAGCTTTATACTTGTTTATGGATCCATCTGAATTCCTCTTGATTTTGTAAATTTATCTAGAACCAATTACCTTCAATGATTCGTTCTTGGGTACTAGCTCCCAAGTATCATTCTCTTGGAGTGCTTCTATTTCTTCATCCATAGCTTCCTTCCATTCTGCATATGAAGAAGGTTCTTCAAGTGATAAATCTTTAGCAAGATAAATGGAATGATTAGTAAGTAATGAAGTATCATACCCATATATGATTGGCTTCTTACTCTTCCTTTGTGATCTCCTTCCTACTTGGTTGGATGATTCAGGTATGTCTTCCAATCTCTTCATCTTGGACTTTTGATTTCCATGCTTTAAATTATTCTAAGTTGACGGTATCCTCATCATCTGGTTTGATGTCTTTAATTGTGCATGGCTCCTCCTTGGTAAGGCTCAAAAATTCTTCTTCCAAGTCATATGGTACTGATCATAAGGCCTTTGTTGGATGGATTGTAGAACGTGTATCCTTTCTGATTTAAATCATACCCTATGAAGATATTCTCTCTACTTTCAGGCAACTTACCTCTGATTTGAGATGGAACATGCACATAAGCAATAGATCCAAATATTCTCCAATGATCAAGTGATGGTCTCCTACCATGCCATGCTTTATTTGGGGTCATCCCATCAAGTGATTTGGATGGCAACCTGTTAATAAGGTAAGTGGTAGTAGAAACACTCTCTACCCACAAATAATTAGGTAATTTCTTTTCATTAAGCATTGATCTAGCTTCTTCTACAGTCAATCTATTTCTCCTCTCTCATTTTTCTCAGGGGTATACCTTGTAGTAATCTCCATTTCGATACCTTTGTCCTGCAAAAATGCATTAAATTCATTTGAGAAGTACTCACCTCCTCCATCTGACCTTATCCTCTTTAGGCTTCTTCCTGTTTGATTTTCCACAAGTACAAGATACTTCTTGAAGCAACTGAACACTTCATCTTTGTGTTTCATAAAATACAAGATAGTGCACATATTGAAATCATCAATGAATGACACATAATACCTTGACCCTAAAATTGAAGGATCCTTGCTTGGTCCCCATAAGTCTATGTGTACAAGTTCCAAATAATCCTCATGCATGTAGCCTTTCTTTGTAAAGGGTAACATGTGTGATTTACCAAAGTGACAAGCACCACATTTATAGATCATGTGTTCCTTGGATACATTAGGTATCCGAAGTACACATTGATCTCTATGTATCCTCTTCAAGGTTCTCTCACCAATGTGCCCTAATCTTTTATGCCAAATCTCTAACTCAGACAATGTTTGATCCTTGTAATTATAAAGTGCAATGTTTATAGTGTCCTCAAGCTCAAACGTAAATAATCTACTTGTCTTTTCTCCCTTCACAAACTATTGAATCCATATTAGGGGTCCTCCACAAAAGATCCATATTTGTTGAACGTAATCTGCAAACCCTTTTTCACTATTTATCCAACACTCATCAAATTCTTTGTGATAGTAGGTACATAGAGAACCTTGCTCAATAGATTCCTATTCCCATAAAAAATTTGACATTTCCTACCTCGACCACTGAATGCTTGGTGTCATCACCTCTGTGCACTTTGTTGGGAAAGGTGGATGGGCACTCCAATAAATGAGTTGGTACTGCTAATCCCTGCTTTGTAGCAGCCCTCTTTCACTTTAGAGTTGAGTTGTAGGCCATTTTAGCTTTCCAATGACACTAAATAAGTGCCTATGTACTTTAGAGTTGATCCAGGTAATGATTTATCCAAAACGGATAACTTCACAATTCACAAATCATCAAAAGAAATCTATTTTGGTTCACATACCTACTACTTGTTAAGCTCAATGCTCCGAACACACTAGAAATCAGAATTACTTGTGGATATATCTAATTAGTTTGAAGAGCTAATGATTCCACGGAATCACTTAAAATGCTTGACTATACATACAACAATAAATTTAGCAAGTGTAGCATTACCCACGATTTTTTAGGACCTCTATTGAGAATGACCAATGACCACTTCGAGGCACTTTTCTCTGAATCCGCCAAAGAAAATGCCTTCAAAATTTATCAGATTGTAATAGACCTACAGGGATTCAAAGAAGCCATAGAACATTGAAAATAGTGGAGTAATGACTGAGATAGGAGCAAGACAAGAACACTATTCTCAGTGACAATGACAAAGAGATCAACATATATAAGCAATGATCTATTACATTATATGACAATGTTGTACATGATCATTGGCATCATAATCAATGCCCAATGATAGTGAGAAATGTAGGCTATATTATGAGCCTCTCTATTACATCAAATGATAAGCTCTAAGCTCAGTAATCCGTCCGCGAGTTTTGAAGTGTTCTTTTATAATGCTTTTCCTCTAATTTGAATTTTGAATTAAAATTTGGATCTCTTTAGAAAAGTGATCCCCTAATCTAGGAGATATTCTCTCCAAATGAAGTCATAGCTTTTCATTCTATCTAACTCCATAAGTTTAGTGGATTTACAAGAATCTTCCAAGTCAATTGACTTTTACAAATGGTTAAAGATAAAATTGCATAGGAAATAGTTCTCATGGGTCTTCAATCATTTGCACATAAAGACTTCTCATGCCTAGCCAAGTGTGTAGGCTTGGCACTTGCATCGGCAGCTCCCCCTCAAGCCAAACATCTTGGCTTGGTCTTCTTCATCAATCCTCTTGAATGTCCTGCAATCCATTTATAGCTTTAAACTTTCAAAGTTTACTACCATCAAGTGCTTTGGTCAATAAGTCTACACATTGCATATTAATTTATAAATATGCCAACTGAATTTCCTTGCTCAATAGCTTCTCTCTCACATAATGATAGTGGAACTCTATATGCTTGGTCCTAGCATGATAGATAGGATTTGCTGCAAGATGTGAAGAACTTCTATTAGCTCCAAAAATCATTGGAGAGATAGCATGTAACTCCAAATGTGCATATAAGAATCTAATCCATATTGCTTCTTGAGTGGAATTGGCTAGTCATCTATATTGAACCTCTATTGAAGATAAAGCAACAGTAGTTTGCTTTTTGGAAGACCATGATATGGGCTTGTCACGTGCAAAAGAGAGATAACCGAAGGTACTCCTCCTTCTATCATCTTTGTGACGTTCCCAATCTGCATCTAAGTATATTTTGATGTCGGAATCCCAACTATAAGGAAAGTATAAACCCTGATTTTGAGTGCCTTTAAGGTACTTCAAAATGCTCTTTGCAGCTTCCAAGTGAGGTGCTCTATATTTGTGCATAAACTTTCTTAAGACACTTACTCTATAAGCAATATCAATCCTTGTCAATGTAGCATAGTTTAGGCTTCCCACTATGCTTTGGTATCCTGCAACGTTTGCAAGCACATCACCTTCATGAGCACTTAATTTTTCGTTTACCTTCATAGGAGTGCTTGATATCTTGGCATCCTCCAAGTGAAACTTCTTCAACATATCGTGCACATACTTTCTTTGAGTGATATAAATTCCAGAATTAGTGTAGACTAGCTCAAGTCCAAAAAAAATACTTTAGTGACCCTAGATCACTGATTTTGAACTCTTGCATCATTTGATTCTTGATCTTCTTGATGCCATTAGCATCATTAGCTATAAGTACGATATCATCAACATACACACATAGATATATCACCTATGAACTAATTCTCTTAATAAACAGAGAATTATCTGCTTTACTCATGATGAATTCTTGATCTTGAAGGCATGTAGTCAGCCTATGGTTCCATGCCCTAGGTGCTTGCTTCAATCCATAAAGAGCTTTGTTTAGTTTACGCACATGATTTACCTTGTTTGGGTCCTCATAAAGAAGAGGTTGAGCCATGTAAACCTCCTATGAAATCCAGCCATTATGAAATGCATTTTTTACATCCAATTGGTACATGTTCCAATTCTTTGATGCAGCCACACTTACCAATACCTTGATGGTTGGAATTTTGGCCACATGTGGGAAGGTTTCATTGTAGTGAACTCCTTGGGTTTCTGGAAAACCCTTAGCCACAAGTAGGGACTCCTTCCTTGTAGATAAGTCTTGATTTTGAAGGACCATGCTAGATAGTTGTTCCTATCCAATTTGTCAATAAAATGAGGGAAACCATCCCCCATTTTACCTTAATTTGTTGTGAGACCATTGTTGGAAGAGATGGATGGATAGCTCAAGGAAGTGAGGTGGTACTGCTAAAACCTACTTTGTAGCTGCCCTATTTCACTTCAGATTTTGATAGTGGACCCTTTTATCTTGTAAATGACATCAATAAAGAACCTATCTACTTTGGAGTTGATCATTCAAATAATTGAATCAAAACAGACTACTTCACAAATAACTAGTCTCAAAAAACTTGCTATTTTAGTCTAGATACCTACTTGATCTCCACTTTAATAGCTTAATTCCATTCCTTTTTTGTGAAAGCTTCTTCATATAGCTCAAGATCTTTTTCTTTGATGACATGCATCATGTATGCAAACATTTTTGCCATAGAGAATCAGGTATGAAAGGATGGAATTCATGGAAGAATTCCGAATTGACAATAACCAAAGGTAAGGTAGCAAACAATTTGAAGCATATCCATAGTAAGGTACTTGAGAATAATGAATCAAGAAGGTAAACATGGAAACTTGCTTATGTCAAAGGGATTAGATACAACTGTTTATCCCTAGAAGAAGAACAATTAAAGGTTTTGAAAACATCATTAGGATGTTAAATGCTTAAGCTAAATGAAAGCTCATACAAGTATGAGTTAAAGATCCCAATTAAATCCCATGGGTAAATATAAACAATCTCAAAGAGATCCAAAAGGTAAAAATACTTGTTGCTATCTCAAGCTAACTTTAGTGAGGAATTTTGAGAGATCCAAGTGACCTAAATTGGTCAAAGGACCAAACCTTTTATGGTTTTATAAATCATTCCAAGGAACATCAAAGTTCGACCAAAAACATCTTGGAGGTATAAGATAAATTGGCATGAGATTTAGAAACATTAGTCTTTTCTCTCATAAATATGATGCCAAGGAACTCCAACATGTAATTTATGATGATAGTAAATAATTAGAGAGCATTGATAGGACGAAGGAGATGGAAATATTAAATACGTACTTCTACAGATTGGAGAAATAACTAACTAGCATGGGATAGTGGGAAATAACTCCCATTGAGAATATTCTCTAATGGCTAGAGAGAAAAAAGACTCATGATCTGATAGAAAACATTGGGAAAATCCTTAAAGATAAGACCATTGAGATTAAGGTCTTAAATTCATTAAGAGGTGTAGAAATGTACCTCCTTGAACCAATCAAATACAATTCTTTCTATTTATAAAAGTGTAATGTAATAAAATAACATTTAACCTAGAAAATGATACCCTTCATCCTCTTAAGTAGATGCATTCTTTTCAATAAAATGCATAGACAACTTTACATGGTACAATGGATTTGAGAAAATACCAAGAAATGAACTTTAGGGAGTTTCTCAAGTTAAACTCCCAAAGTAAGGAGCTTGCTTAAAGTCAAGCATATTCAAGTATAAATACTTGAATGATAGAATGATCTATAAGAGATCATCTTTTAAATCTTTGGATGATGAGATAAGTGATTTAAGTTTGTTCTTTAAGTTCCTATAAGGGGCTATGATAGGATGCCCAAAAAGAGGTATATTTTCTTGCGAGATCTTTGGAACTTAATGTAAGTAAAATATCAATCACTTAAATCCATTTATAAAAGGTTTAACAAGAAGGTATCATAATGGCTTGATAAGTTTCATTCCTCAATTATTTTAAGGATTTGAAGGAATTGTTCAAGGAAGAGAAATGATTTGTTCCTCTTCACAAAGATTTAGTGACCTTTCAGGTTAGCATGCATAACTATCTTGGGTATGAGCCAACATTGGTTCAAGATAGTTAGTATTCATAATCTCTAGAAGAACTAAATGAGCTAAGTTCAACAAAAAGGTTAGGTAGAATAATGGTCTACCTAGTAATTCCAATTCCTTAAGATATGATATTAGTATGTGGATTTAAATCTTGAAGATCTTAGATTTTCTAGAAGGATTAAACCATGCAAGAACAAAGAAATGTTCTAAAGGTTAATCTGGGGAAAATCCATTAATGTATCAAAACTCTCTTGGATAATATTAAATGTTTGCTTTTTCAATCTTGGGTAAGCTAAGAAAGTACACCAACAACATAAGATACATCAGATCTTGTAATGTTTGCATATATTCATGATACTATGATGCTTCTTTATGTCATTACATCCTCGAATCTTTTGCATCATTTGAGAAAAACTCTCTATTTTTGTCCATGGACTAAGTGAGTGGTTTGCGTTCACTCATTTTTGATCTGAAAAGAGCATTCAATAGGTACGTCCTCTGCATCAACAAAATGCCACCTTTCTGATAAAAACCTTCAGTTTCTAAAAACTATTTTAGCTTTGTGAGATTTGAAATTTTAAAGTCCTCTCTAAGATTGGCTTTGGTATCCCTAATCCATGTAACATAGTTCCCTATATCTCTCTATTTGTTTCCTTCTTTATGTGCAATGAAAAATTTACACTATTTGGGTGGTATCCACACTTACTAGATACTCTATCAATCTTTGTTTCCATGCTCATGGTGCTTGTTTGAACATATCAATCACCTTCTTCATCGTGGAAATAAAGTTGTATGGTTTTCATCTTCCAATTGAACCAATTGACTCATATATTTCACTTCATTTAGTTCTTGATTGAGAAAAGAATTTTTGATGTGAAGTTGGCATAATCACCACATCCTTGATAAAAAAAATGCTATTAAAGTTCTAATTATTTTCTTCTTTGCAATCTAGCTAAAACTTCTATCATAATATATTCCTTGTGACTTTTTAAATCCTTTGGCAACTAATCTAGTTTTTTGATAACCTAGTGAACCATCAACATTCCTCTTTAATTTGAATGCCCATTTTTTTTGGAATAATCTTCATAACTTGTTCTTTTGGAAATAGCTCCCATGTGTGTTTATCTATGAGATTTTTGAACTCCCTTTAATAGCTTGGCTCGATTCCTTTTTTGTGCAAGCTTCTTCATATATCTCAATATTTTTCTCTTTGATGATGTGCATCATGTATGCAAACATTTTTGCCATGAAACTAGCATAACTCAGCATTTGATTTGAATATCACCTTGAAGATCTTCTTTCGTTGCCTTTTAAACCTTCCTTCTTTAATCCATAGCTCTCACAGATAAATACACATGAGTGATAGTGTCAAAGAAAGAAGGTATGAAGATTATTCCAAACAAATGGGTGTTCAAATGAAAGAGGAATCATGGTTTTTCACTAGTTTATCATAAAGCTAGATTGGTTGCCAAAAGGATTTAAAAAGTCACAAGGAATATATTATGATAAACCTTTTAGCCAAATTACAAAGATGCAAAAGATTTGAACTTCAATAACAATTGGTGCTTCAAGGAGGTTGTCATTACACCAACTTAACATCAAAAATTCTTTTTTCAATTGAGAATTACAAGAAGTGATATATATGAGTCAAAATGGGTTGGTTTCAAGATGAAAACCATACAACTTTATTTATAGGCTGAAGAAGGTACTTTGAATGTTGAAGCAAGAAACACGAGCATGGAACCAAAGATTGATAGAGCATAGAACTAAGTGTGGATACGACCCAAGTAGTGTAGATTCTTTCATTGTACATGAACAAGGAAAAAAGTAAAGAGATATAGTATATGAAAATACATGGATTAAAGATACCAAAGAAAATCTTCGTAATGAATTTTATAAATTTTAGATTTTGGAGAACAAAAATATCTTTTAAGAACTAAAGTTTTTTATTGAAAAGGTGGCATTTTGTTGATGCAAAGGAAGTACATGATGAATGTTCTTTTCAGATCCACAATGATTCAATGCAAACCACTGACTTAGTTCATGGACACAAACAGATAGATTTGTTCAAATGGTAGAAAACTATTCAAAGATCCAATGATGTAAATAAGCATCATAGGATCACGAACATATGAAAAGATTACAAGACATGATCTATCTTATATTGTTGGTGTACTTCTTAGGTTACAAAATCTTCAAAAAGCTAACATTTGATATCCACTAAGAGAGTGTCTTGATACATAAAGTCACCAATTAGTCACGCCTTATTCTAAGAGTTTGATGAGGAATTGCATGTGAAAGGATTTGATGAGAAGTTTTGAAGGAAGATATGAGATACAGCTAAGGTTATATGTTCATGATATCAAGAAAACCTATTACATGGAGCTCAAAGAAACAACCTACTATTCCACATTCATCCATGGATTATGAATATATAGGATTGGCATCTTCCACATTTGAAGAAACCTGGATAAAAATATTTTGGATGATTTTAAAGTGCATGTTGGAACTATTCCTATATAGGATAATAAGATGTTAAGTATGTAGTTGGAAAGAGAACCTATGTTTCATGCTAGGAGTAAGCACAAAGATGTCCATTGTCATCACGTAATAGAAAAGGTACTAAGCAAAAATGTGGAGATAAGGCTCATTGAAACCAAATAACAAATTGAAAAAATGTTGATGAAGCTCTGTGATGCTTCTAAATTAAAAGGTTTCAAGGATATGATGATTATGTAAGACATGGTAGAAGATAACTCCCAAATGAGCATGAGCAAGAGTGTTGAAGATAAATGTGCAAGCTCATTTCTCATTAACCTTGCTTGGAGAAACTTAGCAACCTATTTCTATACTTGATCTACAAGTAACAAAGGAGATGTCTTTGAACCTTCTATACACATGTGAAACTTATGTACGATTGCTTCTTGACACAAACTCTATAATGAGCCCAAAATTGGAGATATTTCCCAGAAAGGGGTTTCCAAGTTGCGGTTCAAATTTCTCTTGTGCTTTGGTTGGAACACTGATGCTAATAACTAATTGCAAGGATATCTAAAACACAATTATGGCCTCTAATTTCCATGCACACTTGAGTGCTCCCTTTGATATTGAGACTCATCCCTTTGTTATGAACAAGTGTTTTGTAAAATAGTATGCAACATTCTTTTGCAATGTATATCAAAATTAATTAGAGATATTTGACTTTTGAATTAGATAGAGATAAATTACATGCAACTCTAGTAAATCAATGTCATTCTTAAACATAATTTATCCTTTCATTAACAAAGGAAGGGTGAAACTAAAAACAATAAGAAGAGAAAGAGGCAAGAGCTCCTAGTATTTGGATTCGATCACAAGCCATTTTGTGATTTTGTTCCTCTCATAGACTTCTGAAACTGCACATCACCTTTTAGAGATGCATGTTGTGAGATCCACACTCATTTTTGAGGTTTAAATACTCATTAGAAATCTTATCTCATTTGCTATTTGGTTCAAAAATAGCTCCCTTAAAAATGGTACATTGTATTATTTATCTATAGGAGAGTGAGTTCAAGTTATTAAGCATACCCATGTGGATAATTAATCTATTTTCTTCAGTTGTGTTCCCTCACAATAACATATCAAAATTAGATGAATTATACCGTTTTGGAAAGTTATCTTGTGTAATTTTTGGATCTCAAATATCGCTTTCAAAGATTCTATACTTTTTAATTTATCACCTTGAGAGTGAAGTCTAATGCTTTAGCACATTTTTGAGGACACATAGTCTATTTCTATTAGTTGCATTTCTGGACCAAAACCCATTCGATTTGAGTGATTTATAGATTGTTCCAAATAGATCTTTGTTGAGTGTGCTTAAAGAAATATGTCATTCCATTTAAGTTTTGAATTGACATTAAAAACCAATCCAAGGCATAGGTTCATTCCAAGGTAGAGATACAAGGGATCACTACATGCTTCTTGTTGAGCATAGGAGTAGCCATTCTCCATGGTATTAAAGAAAAATGTTTTCAAAAGCTTCTTCAACAAGGATAGAGCAAAAGAAAAGAAAAAGAAGATGTACAAAGCAAGGTGGTGCTTCAAAAACTGAAGTTGGAAGGAATATATAACTACTCAAGGAAATTCTCAAAGTTTTTGATAGTCTTCAATGGTTCTGTTGGCTCAACAATGCGAGATTAAGTAACTAAGTGATGCATTGGATTCTATTAATACAATAGTTGAATATGAACAACTTGTGTCTTTTACTTTCAATGGATTGACAAAAGATGAAAGATGAAAGCCTTCTATAACTTCCTAACTTGAAAGATGCAGATCCAGTTTTTGAACTACTAATCCCTCATCTTGTCACATATGAGATTATCAAATGGAAACACATAAGAAGGAGCTCCAAGAATAGTTAGAGGGAGAGACGAAGGCTCCTACAACTCTTATAAAGGTAAAACATGCTATCATTGCGGTAACATAGGACACTATGCTAGTTTCTTTTGGCTAAAAGATTGAAGACCAATTGGATGCTACGAAATGGTTCAAAGCAACCATGCAAGCACCTCAAGCAAAGAAAAAAAGACTCATTCATTGCATTGAGACATGTTTATAGAGGCTCTTATGAAGGTGAGAAATATGGTACATTAATTCAAGTAACCATATCTCATCCCAAGGAAGTTTTTCACTAATCTAAAAGTAACACATGGAAAAGGATGTGTTGAAATATGTGATCATACTCAAAACATGATTGAATATCATAGAGATACAAGGCTCTTGGATACCAATAGAAAAGAGGTACTATGAAATGTTCTTCATGGTCCTACAATTTCATAGAACTTGTTTTTTGTAGGAAAACTGGTACATAAGGGTTATCATGTCATATTCAAAGAGAAGGTGTACTTGAAAAGGAATCCAAAAGAATGATTCAAGGTGATTTATCAAGGTTGAAGAGAAGGAAGTTAGTGAATGAGAGGTAAGGGTACCATTATACTATTGGGATGAAGGTACCACAATCCCCATTTACTTGATGAATAGGTGCACAACATCATATATACATAGCTTTAAACAAAAGGACATATATTTGGGTAAGAAAACTGATCTTAAATACCTCAAAGTGTTTCAATGTGTTTTCTTTGTTCACATTCCATGAAAGGTTAGAAAAAAGATGGATTAAGGATCAAAAAATGCATTTTTATGAGCTACTTTATGGAGAAAAAAGGATATAAGTATCACAACCCTACAAGTAAGGAAGTAATAGTCTCAAGAGATGTGCATTTTGATGAACTAAGACTTTGGTATAATAAAAAAAATAAAGGAAAGGGTTCTTCAGGGAGATTGTGTTGATCATGCAGAAACTAATCAAAGACTTGTTCTGCAATGAAGCACAACAATTTCTCATCTAGAGGCATCTACATAAAATGAAGATTGTTTAGCATCATTGGTGAGCCTTAGAATTTATTCTTTGTATTCAAAGCAAGCTTATTGTAGAGCTAAAGAAGCAACTATTGCTCAAAAGAGTAAGATAGATGCAGCTCAAGAAGAATATGAAGAGGTGATCACTCCCACAGTAAAGTTGTTAGTGCTCCTAGTACAGTAGAAATTGATCAAATTCCTTTTGGGGGAATCAATTTAACCTAGATAGCTAGTGATTACAAGTGGAATCACTTAAAATGATAAATCGTACATTGAGAAATAAATTTAGAACTTTAGCTTAGCTCTGACTTCTTAGAGACTTAGCAATACAAGAGTAATGAGCAGTTCGATGGTGTTTTCTACCAATTAGCTGAAGCCAAAGCTTTGAAACTTTTACAGTATAAATTAGATGTTAAGCTGGTTCCAAAAAGCTATAGAACATGCAAAATGGGTCAGAACTCACTAAGATATCACCATGCAAAGTTCACTATTCTGAGTAGTCATAGCAAAGAATTGAGCATAAATGATCAATGAGGTATATCTATTATAGCACTTGATTTTACCAGATAATTGGCATTATGATGATACCCAATGATAGTGAAGTGAGTGGGCTACAGAATGAGCTACTTAAGCCCTACTAATGATCAATGGAGGAGCTTTCAAAGAGGCCACACACCCGTGCCTTTTTACTAGTCCTTTTACAAGTGTTTTACCTCCAAGTTTGAATTTGAATTCAAACTTGGCTCTACCTAAAAGTGCTTCCTTCAAATTAGGAGTGATTCTACCAAATGGAATTAGTAACTCGCATCTCTCCTAACTCCGCGAGATGTATGGAATTACGAAATTCTCTGAAGAATTTATCCTTTTACAAGTGGTAAATGATCAAGCATTACAAGCTATGGTTCACATGCTTCAATAATTTGTTGCACATATTTTCTTCCATGCCTAGACAAATGTGAAGGCTTGGACATTTGCGCCAACAGCGCATGTACACTCTTGTGGGTCCTTAAACGGACATTACTCACACACTATGATATGAATGTATGCATTTTGCAAGTCCTTAATTTAACAGCTCATGTGTCTTGTTAGGTTATATTACCCTGTTGAAAATCCTGAATTAAACAAAAACGGAGGGACATGTTGAGGTTTTTAACTAGGGTATTCTCGTCTCATGGAGATACCTTTGTGAAAGAGGTGGAATAAAAAAGAGAAGACAATCTAAAGACCTCATGTATCCATCACAAGATGGATGTATGACATTGTGGCCTCTGTTGGAGTTAGATGTCTACGGAAGCACGCAAACAACACAAGGAAGAAGAAGAAGCTTGAAGCACAACACACACGACTGAATGTATTACAAGAGAATGTACAAAGATAAGTAGCCCATTAGGGCAATAGGCGTATATACAAGCTCGGGGAAAAAAACCTCCTAAAGAGGGAAAAAAGTGATCCAACGGTCCTAGTGTGTTCACACACATCACTACCTAAATATATAAACAAATCCTCCTAGGAGTGATGCGGTGAACAAGGAGTTGGAACTCATGTATAAAGAAAGTGGGAAGCTATGTGGAAATTACTCCACAAAAGGAAGTAAGCCCAAAGCTTTGTAGAAAGCTTCAAAATTCTCCCTAGGTAGAGCCTTTGTGAAAAGGTTTGCAATGTTCTCCTGTGTGGGCACATATGCCAAGTTGATCTCCCAAGCAGAGAACCTCTCCCTGACATAGTAATAATGCACCTCAATGTGCTTAGTGAAAGCATGGAACACAGGGTTCCTCGCAACTGCCAATGCACTCTGACTGTCAATGAAGATGGTGGTGGCAGAAGTTTGACCAACACGCAAATCAGCCATAAGGCGTCTGAGCCACACACACTCAACAGTCACTGTGAAATCTGCCCTATAATCAGCCTCACAACTGGAAGTGGCCGGAGTATGCTTCTTCTTGCTCAACCAAGATATACATGAGCTACCAAGCATGAAGCAAAAGCCACTAGTGGACACACGAGTGTCATAGCAACTAGCCTAGTATGAGTCAGTGGACCTGTTTTGCCTCGACTAATCTTCTTGCAACAGAATAGAGATTAACTCCCTCAAATGATAAGGCATTTGGGTTTCCTTTCATCATCAACCAAAGAGTAGAAGCAAAACTCTGATATGAATCAAAAAGACCATTCAAAATGGTATACACTATTCCTTCAAGTCTCTGATCTTCGTTAGCAAACTGTCCGTAGAATCACCTTCATTCATGTGCTCACTCTCCAACTGTTTTTGGAGGTAAGCAACACGAGCCTCATTCCTAGCATGGTAATTGTATCCCAAGCATCCTTCACTGTTTTGCAAGAGTGAATGTGAGGAATAATGGCACGTTTGACATACAAAGCTATCAATGCATGTGCCTGGGCATCTTTGCCATCCCAACAAATCTTCTCTATAGTAGATGCAACAAAAACACAAGCAAAAACAAGAATTTGCAGAATATCATCTTCAACATCATCTGCATCAGCTTTAGCACCTGTATTTGCAATACGTGTAGTCAGAGGTGTAACAGGACGTCTTTCAACACCCTACACAATGTTCAATAGTCCTTCTGCAACCAATACATGTCGCATCATATAAGCCCATAATGGGTAGTTGGTACCCTCCAACTTATCCTCAACAACCAACATACGGAATACATCACTACTTTCAGCAATGGCCCGTGGCTAAAATATCTTGATGCAAAAAATTGATTGTATCTCAAAAAGTTGAACATAACTTCCCAGATGAATTTTGCTGAACCTGTAGTAGACTTCGAGATGCCTATATTGGCGAATAGAAATAAGTATATACCTTTGGCACAAAAAGATGAAGTAGCCTGCCCAAGCGCTTTGATAGTGCGTTTGAAGGCCAAAACGAGCTCAGATCGTGACTTCGACACCACAAAGCGAAGCTATTTTGATCTCTAAGACACCTTGAGTATGCTAACCAAATTTCATAAGATTTTGAGACTGCAACCGGAGAGGTGTAGATGGTGCCCTAGATAAGGCGGCAACCTGCTCTGATACCAATTGTTGGAGTTAGATGTCTCCAAAAGCATGCAAACAACACAAGGAAGAAGAAGAAGCTTGGAGCACAACACACACGGCTGAATGTATTACTAGAGAATGTACAAAGATAAGTAGCCCATTAAGGCAATAGGCATATATACAAGAAATCTCTTAAAGAGGGAGAAAAGTGCCCCCACGATCCTAGCGTGTTCATACACATCACTACCTAAATATATCAACAACCTCCCAATAGAAAGAATTTGCTTACGTTATAGGATGTTATTGATGCTTTTAAAGGAGACTCTGAGATTAGCAACAGGAATATAAAACATGGATAGAAAATTCTAGAAAGGTCCTTCATTGGATTTTGATATGTATTTCAGAGAACCTCATACCATATACTATGAAGGCTAGCACACCAAAAAAAGCTTGGGACATAATTCATAAAATATATGGTACATCCACAGAGGCTAGAAAAATTCACTTAAAGAAAACATTTCATAGTGTATGTCATGGTAGGAGATCCATAATCGATTATGTGGGTGATATTAGAAAGATCACTAATGATTTAGCTTCCATAAATTGGAAGGTTGAACATGATTATATAATATGAGTTATGCTGAATGGTCTAGCACCACAATACAACAGTTTAGACACTTCTATCTCACTAAGAGGCACCATGTCAGATTGTGATGAGCAGGTAGATCTTTGCATGAAAAAACAAGTACATCTTGGATTTAAAGCATCACGAAGTGGAAACTCAAGCGATCATGCATTCTTTCACCATAGAGCAAGAGGTTCTAGTCATGGTCATTCAATTTCTAGAATGTTAACACAATGGATATGCCAAAAGGTAGAGGTAGATCAAACTCAAACGGTAGAGGAAGATCATAGGCACCTGGAAAGTGTTACTATTGTGGTAGATATCACCATTTTGAGAAAGATTGCTATCATAAGCAAAATAGCCAAAGAGGAAGGCGTAGAGCCCATTATGCATCACATGGAAACTTCTCTAGGGAAAGTTCATACAGAGATTATGGTAGAGATAGTACTTTTACAATGGAGCATTTGTGGGATAGCATGTCTAAGCCTTGAAATGATATGAATTGATACATATAATCTCGTTGCACAAATCACATGACAAGCATAGGAGATAGGCTTCAATCTAAGGAGCCTTTGAAGTCTATAGAGTATGTGGCAATTGGTCATGATAACTTAGACTTCATTAATGATGTTTGAAATGTAGCACTAGTACAAAAGAATTGATGTTTGAGACACACTTAGTGATCTTTTACATGTGCCTAGCATTTCTAAGAACTTAGTTTCAGTTGGTCAGCTTGTAGTTCAAGAAATGGAAGTAATTTTCAATAAACATGGCTTTTTCATACATGGTTTCAAGTATGGCAAATGAGAGAAATCCCTTCGTCATTCAAAGAAGATGGATAGATTACTCACCTTTGACATGGGCCCCTGCAAAAATGGTACATTCTATGAGCTATCTATCGGAGAGTGAAGTGGAGTTATTTACCACACTCATGTGGACAATTAGTCTATTTTCTTCAGTTGAGTTCCTCACCAAAACATATCAAAATTATATGATTTATATGTTTTTGGAAGGCTATCTTGGGTAATTTTCGAATGTCAAATTTGGCTTTCCAAGGTTCTATCCTTTGTAAGTTATCACCCTGAGATTGAAGTCCAATGCTTCAACAAAATTGTGTGGACATGTTGACTATTTTTTTGAGTTGCAGTTTTGGAACAAAACATATTCAGTTTGAGTGTTTGATAGCTTGTTGCAAAGAGCTCTTTGTTGAGTGTGCTTTAACAAATCCATAATTCCATTTTATTTTCCAATTGACATACAAGGGCTCACTACATGCTTCTTGTTGTGCATAGGAAGAGTCGTTCTGCACAATTGGTATCAAAGAAAAATTCGCTTACAAATTTCATAAAAATTATAGAGCTGAAACAAAGAAAAAGAAGATGTACAAAGCAAGAGGGTGTTTCACAAACTCAAGAGCAAAGGACTATATAATGACTCAAGGAAACTCTGAAAGTTTTTGATAGTCGTCAATGGTTGTGTGGGCTCAACAATTGAAGATTAAGGAACTAAGTGATGCTTTAGCTTTTATTAACACAATAGATGAAGAAAAAGATCTTGTGTGTTTCACTCTCAATGGATTCATAGAAGAGGAAAGATGAAAGCCATTTATAACTTCATAACTTGAGAGATGCATATCTAGCTTTTGAACTACTAATCGCTTATCTTGTAAAATATGAGCTTAGCTTTGGTGTCTCCAAAGGAAAGGAAAATGACAACGAGATGTAGTATGCAAGGTGAGGTGAAAGGAAGGAACCCAAAAGAAGGCTCAATAGGAAAACAAAGAGGTCAGAGGAACTCCAATTATAATAAAAACAAATTCAACAAGAACAAGGATGGATCAAATTGAAACACGTAAGGAAGAGGTCAAGGAACAAGTAGATGAAACAGACATGGCTCTTACTTGTTCCTTGGATTGTTGGCTAAAAAATTGAAGACCAATTGAAGGCAATCCAAGGATTCAAAGCAAGTATGCAAGCACCTCAAGTGAAGGAAACGAGGACACATTAATTGCAATGGGATGTGTATAAAAGCTCTTATGACGATGAAGAAAAGGGTACATTGATTCAGGGAACCATATGTCATGCCAAGGAAGTTTGTTCAATAATCTAAAATACCAAGTGGAAAAGGATGTGTTGAAATATATAATTATACTCAACACACAATTGAACATATTAGAGATATACGGCTTGGAGATAGCAATGTAGAAAAGGTACTATCTAATATTTTTTATGGTCCTACAATTTCAAAGAACTCAATTTTTGTAGGAAAAGTGGTAGGGAAGGGTTATCATGACATGTTCAATATGAATATGTGCTTCATAGAGAATCCAAAGATAGGTTTCAAGGTCATTTCTCAAGGTAGAAGAGAAGGAAGGATGTTCACTTTGGACATCCAACATCCAAATTGAAATGTCATGTTCATTCAATTTTCGAACAAGAAGATCTTGGATCTTGAACTACAACATAGAAGGATAGTTCACATCAACATTCCAAATCTAAAGGAAATGAGAAAACATGAAGTGGTAAGAGGACTTCCAAAATGCAATAGTGTTGGAATATATGCATTTTGTGAAGCTGTTCAACTAGGAAAGAAAATGAGGCAACCATTCAATAGGACCAATTATGTGGTGAGCAAATGTTGTGGACTTGATACATACTGATATATGTGCTCTTACACAATATTTGTCACTAGATAGTAATAGCCTTCTTGTCACCTGCATTGATGATTACTAGAGATACATATGGTTGTCTTGTATAATTCAAAAATCAGATATGTTTTGTATATTCAAGGGATTGAAAACTCAAGTTACGAAAGAAAGAAGAGTTTCTATCAAAAAAATAAGTGATAATGGTGAAGGGGAGTACTTCTCAAAAGAATTTCTATATTTTCTACAAAAGAATGTGGTTGAAAGGTAGCTTACTTGTGCTTATACACCTCCACAAAATGGAGTAGTAGAGAAAAAATAGGCAAGTCATTGAATGAGAGGTAAGGGTACCATTATACAATGGGGAAGAAGGTACCACAACCCCCATTTACTTGATGAATAGTTGCACAACATCAAAATATATAATTTGACACCAAAGGAGATATATTTCAATAAGGAAAGTGATCTTAAATACCTAAAAGATTTTTGATGTGTTTTCTTTGTTCACATTCCATGAAAAGTTAGGAAAAAGACAGAAGCACGGTCAAAAAATGCATTTTTATTTGCTACTTGATGGAGCAAAAAGGAAATGCGTGTAACAACCCTACACTAAAGTAAGTAATTTTCTATGAGATGTGGCTTTTGATGAACTAAGAGTATTGTATAAAGAAGAGGGAAAGGAAAAGGTTCTTCAGGAAGATTGTGTTGATCATGCACAAACTAATCAAAGACTACTTCAACAATGAAGGACCAAAGTTTCACATCTAGAGGCATCTACATAAAATGAAAAATGTTTAACGTGGTAAATTAGACTTAGATTTAATTTTTTGTATTAAAAAATGTGCTTATAATAGAGTTGTGGAAACAATTCTTGTTTGAAACAATGAGATAGATGCAAGTGAAGAAGAATATGAAGAGGTGATCACTCCCATGAATAAGTTGAATAGATTGAAGAGGAAACATTTGAAAGTTTCACGGTATCCAATTCAAATGCTAGGAGATCAATATAAGGTTATAGGTTCATGATATGAAGCAAACCGAGTTCATGGAGCTCAAAGAAAAAACCTACTGTTGCACTTTCATCTATGGATTCTAAATATATAGGATTGGCATTTTCCACTTTTGAAGCAACTCCGATAAAAGAAATCTTTTGGATGATCTTGAAGTGCATGTTGGAACCACTCCTTTATATGGTAATAACATATCAAGTATGTACCTAGCCATAGAACCCATGTTTCATGCTAGGAGCACATAGAGGTCCACTATCATTATGTAATGGAAAAGGTACTAAGCAAGGGTGTGGAGATAAAGTTCATCAAAACCAAAGAGCAGGTTCAAGAAATGCTTACAAAGCTCTTTGATGTTTCTAAAGTCAAAGGTTATGAGGATATGAAAGTTTTGCAAGACATGGTAGAAGATAACTCCCAACTATGCTTGAGGGGTAGTGTTGAAGAAATCTGCAAGCTCATTTTCTCATTAACTATGCTTGGATAAACTTACCAAATGTAAATGTAAAGGTGAATATAATTATAAGAATGAAAAGAAAATACCATCATCCAGTATTTTTTCCTACATGCATAAAATGACCTAATTGTTCATTCTAAGCATTTTTCCCATTATGTTCAAAATGAATTATTTCACTATCAAAAGGGCTATAATAGTATTTTTATACAAGTTTTTGAGATACACTCATTAATATGTCAAATAAAAACATCATTATTTCTTCTTGCATTTAATATCTTTGGAGCCCTACAAGTTTAGAAATTCTAGAGCGAATAAAATCAAAGCACTTTCTTACAGTGAACTAAATGTAGAGACCTAAACAAGTTATTTAAAACATGATTCAAAAAGCTTCCATAGAGACATTTTTATTCTCTTATGCAAGCTCTACCTTTCACTCATATAGAATGTTTCCTAATTCTTTCATCTTCATGTTCAACTTCAACTAGAAAACATGATGCACATAAGGTTTACAGAGAGAATATAAAACATCTCATCCCAAAATTTTTCTTACATGCAGAAAATGACCTAATTGTTCATTCCAAGAGTCAGAATGTAATTCAAAAAGTTCAAAATGAATTATTTCACTATCGAAAGGCCTATTATGGTAGTTGTATTCAAGTTTTTGAGATACAATTATTTTTCTCAATCAAGTTATTTTATTACGTGGCCATGGATGAAAGTGGTGATTATTCCATATATTGGGTGTTGAGTATAAGTTGGATGGTACCAATTACCCTTTATCAGAATATATGATGCATCATGTATTGTTTGCAAAAGGACTATGGAATATTGTGCAACATGCTGAAAAACATCTTGCTACATCTGTAAATACAATTATTGAAGGTGATGAAGATGGCATTGAAGATGATGATATCTAGGTTGTTATATGTGTTGTGGTTCCTACTGCACCTATTGCAAAGTAACGTTTTTGGTATGGCAGGGATGCTTAGGCACATGCACTGATAGCCTTATTTGTCAAACGTGCCACTATTCCTCACCTTCACTCCTGAAAAACAACAATGGATGAAAAACAACAAACGATGCCCACAATACACTTTACACTTTATACCCAGCAAGGAATGAGGCTTGTGCTACTTATGTCTGAAAAGAGTATGAGAGTGAGCACATGAATGGAGGAGTTTCCATGGATAGTTTATTGACAAAGATCAAGATTTGAAGGAGTGGATACTTTTTGTTTATGAATTCTTGCCAGATAGTTCACTTGCACAAACAATTCTAAATGGTTTTCTAGAATCATATCAAATAATACTCTTTGATTAATGATTAAAGTCAATCCAACTACCTAAATAGTTGAGGAGTTAGTCTTCTCTATGTTGCAGGAAGATGAGTCCAGGCGAACAAGTCCATTATGTGTGTTGCATATCAAACTTTCATTACTAGTTAGCAAGGCAAAGGTAAATTGAGCTCAACTATTAAAAAAGACAAATCTGATCATTCTCCACAATCAAAGAAGGATGAAAAAGAAAAGATGAAAATAGAAAAGCGGATATTGTTTTGCGACTACTTTAAAGGAAATGATCATGTGATAAAGAGTTTCCCAAAACTAGTTGCACAAGAGGCAAAGAAGAAAGAGTTTGCAATGGTTATTGTAAAGGCCTCTACACCCCAAACAAAGTCTGCTAATCTTGTGCTCAATGAAGAATGGGAATTTACTATTGTTAGTTGATATGTCCTATTCTTGCATGAACAATGTATGTCTGCAATAGACTCAGATGTTTGGTACTTCAATAGTGAATCAACAAAACATATTACCTCGCAATGTAGTTTCTTCACTTCACTTGAGCCTTCCCCTATAGGGAATACATTCAAATTTACTAATAACTCCTATTATCTTTTCATGTGAGTTGGTAAGATCATTTTGACTACTCGTGATGGTAGTTCTTTTACATTTTGTGATGCTTTATTTGTGCGAGGAATCAAGAAAATTTTTTATGAGTTTCACCTTTTGCAAAAATTAGCTTGGTTATTTTATTTTTTAGATGATAGATGTGCAATTCAAGATTAATCAAATGGTGACATTATCATTGCTTCTCACATTTTATATTGTGGGCTATGTAAGTTGATAGATCATGCCAAATCTATGAATGACTCAACATGTGTAGTTTAATATTCTCAAGGCGAAGTACCTAAAAAATGGCACTATTTGAAGCCCTATAACTGAAAGAAAGCAAGGAATTAGTGTAAGCATGTTAGAGACACTTTTATTAAATCTCTTAATCTGCACAGTAGCGTTAGAGATGACCTAGGTCCGAATCTACCTTCAAATATCACTTTTGAGTCCTACAAATTTTGAAATTCTAGAGAGATATAAAATCAAGGCATTTTCTTATAGTGAACTAAATGTAGAGACCTAAATAATGTACTTTAAAACATGATCCACAAAAATTCTAGAGAGACACTTTTATTCTCTTATGCATGCTCTACCTTTATCTCATATAGAAGTTTTCCTAATTCTTTCAGCTTCACATTCAGATTTTAACAAGAAAACATGATGCAGATAAGGTTTAGAGAGGGAATATAAAACTTCTCATCCCAAAATTCACCTACATTCATAAAATGACCTCATTGCTCATTCTAAGAGTTATCCCCACAATGAAATTCAGAAATTTCAAAATGAATTAATTCACTATCCAAAGGCCTATTACATTAACAGAAACTCATAGTTTTCCACTCCTTTTGGGCACTACAACAATGGTAGTACTCATTTGCGATGCTCAACTTCATAGATAAACCCATTATTTATTTCTCTAAGCTTGGCTGCATAGTTATCATTATATGTGTTTAATTTTTGCTTTGTTGGCTTGGCTTCCAAAGACATGGGAATTTTGCATGACCAAATATCTAGGTTGACTCCTTTCAATTCTTTGTAGCTCCATGCAAACACATCTCTATATTTTCTTAACAGTTCTATCAAATTTTTCCCTCTCTCCTTCTATCATGTTGTGTCCTATGTACACCTATCATTCTTCATTCTCCTATATGATCACAACAATCTTCCTGGACTTTTCTTTATTTTCATAATCAACTCTTGTAAGTGCTTCCTATTAGGCATCTTGTTCATGAACTTTCGATATTCTATTTCATATTCCTTGAAGTTCTTTGGGACTTCAAAGAGGGTCTCTTCTTGTATTGGCTTAGGGATTGGTTTATTTTTTTCTTCTTTCTAGTTACTATTATCACTTTTTCTAGGTTTAATCTTTTCTCCTCCTAAGCTCTTCTTTCCAATTAAATAGAGGTACTCTTCCTTTGAAGCACAAAAAACTCCATGAGGATAAGATCTTCCTTGTAGTCACTATATGGGCTGGGTTCACTCATATGAGGTCTACACTCTTCAATAATTGAATAATACATGATTGGTTGTATTATGAAGACTAAAATGTCATCGCCATGTTTATCATAGTGAGGTGTGAAGTGTTTCTCATTGACTACTATGTCCATTGTGGCTAGAAGTTTTGTCCAACTTTGGGGTTGGAATTCTTCAATTGGGAATACTATGGATGCATAGGCTACGTCTTCAATTGATCTAGAGTGTTTCTTTGTACATAGTTCCCATGTGGAGAACCTTTTCTCTTCTTCAACTGCAACCTTGCACATCCATAAGTGAGTATCTTCTTGAATCCATGAAGCTCGTGACCTATGGAGTGCATAGGTTCCATCTCATCCAATTCTCTATGGATAGTATTACATTGTATAGAGGACATGTCTAAATGAGAGTAATGTAGGGGTTGTCTTTAGTCGTGCCTCCTAAATGCAGCAAGTACAAAGAACTCGTTCCCGAATCTTGCACTATCTCAAATTGTCTGAAAAATGGTCTACCTAAAATCATCTCATATGCATCATTCTTTCCAAATTCACATATGCAAAAAGTGTTCTCAAAATCCAGACAACAAGTGGTCAGCGATATTTCTTTCAGCAATCCTAGAGGTTTCATGATGTGTCCATCTACCATTTGCAACTTCATTCTTGTTTGTTTGAGTGCCGGTTTGCCCCAATATTTCCATAGGGTAGTTGAAGCTATGGAAACACCTGCTCCTAAGTCTAAAATGCCTTTTCTTCTATAACCCTGAGAAGTGATACGAAGATAGGTACTTCCTTCTTCTCCTTCACTCATGTCTCCTACCTTATCAAATGGTATATGTATATTGTCTTATGTGATGCTCCCTATAGAATGAGTTTTATCTGTTTTTAGAACTTGATTGGTTATATTTTTCCACAATTCAGGTATAATTTTTGTTGGAGTTAGACATCTCCGAAAGCACGTAAAAAACACAAGGAAGAAGAAGAAGCTTGGAGCACAACACAAAATACTGAATGTATTACCACTAGAATGTACAAAGATAAGTAGCTCATTAGGGCAATATGCATATATATATATATATATATATATACAAGCCAAGGAAAAATCCTCCAAAAGAGGGAAGAAGTGCACTAGTGGTCCTAGAGTGTTCACACACATCACTACCTAAATATATTGACAAATGCTCCTCTCGGAATGATGCGGTGAACAAGGAGCTGATACTCATGTATAAAGAAGTGCCAAGCTATGTGGAATCAATCCACAAAAGCAATTAATCCCAAAGCTTTGCGGAAAGCTTCAAAGTTCTTCCCAGGCAGAGACTTCATATAAAGGTCTTCAATGTTCTCCTGCTTGGGCACATATGCAAGTTGAACTCCCTAGTAGCGAACCTCTCCTTCACATAATGATAATGCACCACAATCTGCTTAGTCTGAGCATGGAACATAAGGTTTCTCGCTACTCCCAATGTGCTCTCACTGTCTATGAAGATGTTGGTTGCAGAAGACTAACCAACGCCCAAATCAGCCATAAGGTTTTTGAGCCACACACACTCAACAGTCATTGTGAAAGCTGTCCTATACTCAGCCTCACAACTAGAAGTGTTCATAGTAGGCTTCTTCTTGCTCAATAGAGATATACATGAGCTACCAAGCATGAAGCAAAAGCCACTAGTGGACACAAAAGTTTCATAGCAACCAGCCCAATCATTGTCAAGAAAAGCATGCAAATCTCGTGGTAGTGATCCCCCCTTGGGATAAAACAATCCAAGTAGCTGGGTACCACTCAAGTCAGGCAAGATGCACCTAATCACCTACCAATGCTTGAGAACTAGGGAATGCATAAATCTGCTCATCTATGAGATAGTAAACTAAATATCTAGTCGAGTAATGCATAAGTAAATCAAGCATCCAACGGCGTACTGATAGAGAACAACATCAAATGCATCTCATCTCTAGCATCATGAAGACTTAATCATAAGGCTCTCTCCATAGGTTTGACAATAGGCTTGTAGTCTTCAAGGCCAAAATGCTGCAATAATTTCTCAATATATTTCGTTTAACACAAAGCCATTCCACCATCAACTTGCATAAACTGAATGGCCAAATAGTGATGCAAATGCCCAAAATCAAACATCCCGAATGAGGCAACCAAATCAACTTTAAAATCAGCAATATGCTTGTCATGAGGACTACTGAGAAACATGTCATTAAGATACACCACAATGTCCAGAAGCACATCATTAGCATGCTTAACATATAAGCTGCTTTGAGTTGGACTATTCTCCAAACCATGTGTAATGAGATAGGCATGCATGTTTTCATACCAAGCACGTGGTGCTTGCTTTAAACTATATAATGCCTTCTCTAACCTGCACACCTGGTTTTCATGCCCTTTCTGAACAATGTGACAAGGTTGAGAAACATACACTTCTTCATGCAAGTCTCCATTCAGAAATGTTGTTTTAATGCCCAACTAATGTACATTCCAACATGATGAGGTGCAAGTGCATAGCTGCTACGAACAATAGTCGTTGGACAAGTAGGAGCAAAGGTTTCATCAAAATGAATGCCTCTTTCCTACACATAACCCTTTGCAACAAGGCTAGCTTTATACCTGTCAACTATTCCATCAGGTTTATGCTTCAACTTGTATACCCACTTAGTGACAATGGCCTTCTTGCAAGGAGGAAACTCACATAAAAGACCAGGTACCATTTTTCATCATAGCATCATACTCAGATTACATTGCAGCCATCCACTGTTGATAATTTTATGCTTCATCAAACAAAACAGGTTTAGTCTCATCATCGAGACTAGTGGCAGCCATAGTGTAGCAATCTGATGTAAAAAGAGGCACTATGAGAGGCTCACCGATTACGATATGATAGAGGTGCATCTAATTTGCTAGCAGAAGGTCTACACCAGCCTTTTTGGCATATTTTTGCCTGCTCAATATGAGCTCTCTCATCAACAAGTGCATCATGTAGACCTGCATGAGAAATGAATGATTTGCATCATCACATGAAACCTTCAAAGATTGAGAAGTGGCCACATTAGGACCAACACTAGTTTGTCCACTTATAAAAAGAGGGAGAAAAGTATCATACATGTCTTTCAAGCTAACAGATGTCTCCTTAGTACATGAAAGAAATGGTTGAATAGCATCTTCCACAAAAGCCACATCGCGGCTAACCAGAATGTGTTTAGTTTGTGGATGATAGAGACGATAGACTTTACTTTCAAAACTGTACCCAGCAAAAATACATTTTACTACTTTATCATCCATTTTTTTGTGATGTTGTTTAGGCAATAATGCATATGCCAGACAACCAAAAACATGCAGATGAGCAATAGATGGCTTTTGACCATGCCAAGCCTCATATGGAGTGATAGACTGCAGCGCTTTAGTGGGACACCTGTTTAGTAGATATGCTACACACATAATAGCCCCAAGCGAGAAACTATGTGGTAAAGCCTGACTCTTGACTATACACCTTGCCATCTCCATGAGTGACCTATTCTTTCATTCAGCAACTCCATTCTAGTGAGGTGTATATGGCACTATACACTGATGTTTTATCCCATGTTCAGCTAGAAATGCATTAAAGTCCGAAGACATATATTTCCCCCTTGATCAGAACAGAGGGTGCCCATTTTACATGCTCAGAGATTTCTGAGTTTGGGCAAAGAGGACATCATTTCAAATTTCTACAGGCATAGCAAACTAGCAAAATTCAGATGACCAAAGCATGCATGCCATAGCTTTGCATCTCACATAGCCTGACAATCATGTACTGTAGATGCCAAATCATTTACAGATCTTTCATAGTCTATGAGCTTATAGAGCCCATGACATAAAATGCCGGAAGCAATAATGATGTCGCCATTTGATAGATCATGAATTGTACATCTATCATCAAAAAATTTCACACTCAATCTAGTCTTGGCTAATGTAGAAACTGATAACATATTTTTCTTTATCCTTAGCACAAACAAAACATCTAAAAAAGTGAAAGAACTACCATGAGCAATAGTCAAAATGATCTTAGCAACTTTCGTGTGATTTTAAGATTGCAACTGAAGAGGTGTAGACAATGCCCTAGATAAAGTTGCGACGTGCTCTGATACCAATTGTCAAAGTGAGATGTCTTTGGAAGCACGCAAACAGCACAAGGAAGAAGAAGAAGCTTGGAGCACAACACACAATATTGAATGTATTACAACTAGAATGTACAAAGATAATAAGCCTATTAGGGCAATAGGTGTATATAGAAGCCCGGGGAAAAAACCTCCTAAAGAGGGAAAAAAGTGTTCGGACGGTCCTAGAGTGTTCACAAACATCACTACCTAAATATATCAACAATTTTGAGTAGCTCCTCCAAAGTAAGATGACATTGCACTTTTGTGTTCATCACTACCTTAATGTTTCTAGGTATAGTTTAAGTTTTGTTTCTTACCAAGACCATGGGTGCTCTCATATGGATAGACTTGGACTCCCTGACCCCCTCAAATGAAGCAATTCTTGTAAGAAATTAGACTCAAAGTCTAACCATTCACTAGAATAGGAATCTTCTTGTTTTACATAGGTAGAAGGAATGTTATGTAAAAATTGATCATGAAGATCATTTATTAACTCAATTGGAGGAGGATTCTCACTCGTTGCCCCATTTTTACTCATGAATATCTCAAAGGAAATCTATTGAGTATTGATGCACTCAAGAATGGATTCCAAGATCCATAGAATTTGGAGAGGCTTCCTTAGGGGTAGGTCTCTCCCCTCACTTCCACTTCTACTCACCTACGATGTTGTTGGTTTTCTTGATTTGGTGATCATTTTCTCTAGTCTCGCAGGCAGTCCATCAAAGTGCAATTGTGCTTTGGGCAAGGCTTACCCGCAACTTTCTAGTAGGAACTGAACACTGGAAGACCAATAAACAGTTTGATAGCGATTTCTCACAAATGGCTGAACCAAATTCTTTGAAACTTTGGTATTCGAAATTAGACTTCAAGCTGGTTCCAAGAAGCTATAGATCATGTAAAATGGTTGAGAAATCAATGAGTTATGATCAAACAACATTCACTGTTCTGAGTAGTCCTAGCAGAGAAGTAGAGAGAGATGATCAATGAAGTATATGTATTATGACACATGAGTATACAAGATCATTGGCATTGTAATGATGGTCAATGATAGTGGAATGCATAGACTATGATGTAAGCTACCCAAATCCTACAAATGACCAATGGAGGAGTTCTGAATGAGGCACTTAAAACTGTGACTTTTTACTAGTCCTTTTATAACTAGTTTTTCTCCAAGTTTTAATTTGAATTCAGACTTGCTTCCACCTAAAAGTGATTCATTGAATTGAGGAGATATTTGGTCATGAAAAACTCGTAGCTCATACTTCTCCTAGTTCCACGAGACTTTGGCTTTAAAATGTTCTCAATTATTTAACTTTTACAAATGGTAAATGATCCAGTGTTACAAGAAATGGTTCACATCCTTCATCAAGTAATTGCACATATTTTCTTCCATGCCTAGCCAAATGTGAAGGCTTGGACATTTTCACCAACACCATGTAACATGATTCCTTATACCTCTCTACTTTCTTCCTTCTTCATGTACAAATTAAGAATCTACACTAGTTGGATTGTGTCCACACTTAGTTAGATATTCTAATAATCTTTCATTCCATGCTCGTGATGATTTCTTCAATACATAAAGTACCTTCTTCAACCTACAAATAAAGTTGTATGGTTTTCATCTTAAAATCTAAACATTACATAACTTGTTATAGATCTCAATTGAGAAAAGATTTTTATGTAAAGTTCGAATTATATCCACCTCCTTGAAGGAACAATTGTTATTGAAGTTCTAATTCTTTCCATCTTTGCAATCGGGCTAAATAAATCATCATAATCTTTTCCTTGTGATTGTTTAGATCCTTTGAAAACCAATCTAGGTTTATGATAAGCTATTGAACCATCAACATTCCTCTATAGTTTAAACACCCACATTTTTGGATCAATCTTCATACATTCTCTCTTTTTCACCAAACCCCATGTGTGTTTATCTTTGAGATGTTTTATCTCCTCTTTAATAGCTTGGTTACATTCCTTTTTTGTGCAAGCTTCTTCGTATATTGCAAGCTCTTTTTCTTTCATGACGTGCATCATGTATGCAAAGGTTTGGGCCATGAAGCTATCTTAACTCTACCTTTGTCTTGGATACCTTGTCCTTGAAGATCTTCTTACATTGTCTTTCAAAAAATTCTTCTTCAACCTATTCAGCTTTACCTTGGGAGTGATCACCTCTTCATATTCTTCTTCAGTTGCAATATCTATCTCATTGTTTTAAGCAAGAGATGCTTCTTTAGCTCTACTATGATCTTGTTTTAAATACAAAGAAGGACATCCAAGTCTCTCCCCCCCCCCCCCCCCCCCCCATGTTGAACATTCTTCATTTGATGTAGATGCCTCTAGATGTGAAATTTTTGTTCTTCATTTCTGAGCTAGTCTTTGATTACTTCATGCATAATCATCACAATCTTCCTCAAAAACCTTTTCCTTTCATTTATCTTCATACCATGGTCTTAAGTCATCAAACACCACATCTGCCGAGAATTTTACTTCCTTTGTTCTAGTGTTGTAACACTTATATCCTTTTTGCTCCATCAAGTGGCCGATAAAAATGTATGTTTTGACCCTTCTTCCATCTTTTTCTAAATTCTCATGGAACATGAACAAAGAAAACACATCAAGAAACTTTGAGGTATGTAAGAGTAGGTTTTGTAGCAAAAAATATCTCCTTTGGTATCAAGTTATGTATTCCTAATGTTGTGCACCTATTCATCAAGTAAATGGTGATTCTTGTAGCTTCAACACAATGCCATAAAGGTATGGTCATCTCAACATTAATGATTCGCCTATTTTTTTCTCTTAGCTACTTCATTTTGCTGAGGATTATACCTACGAGTAAGCTACCTTATGATCCTTTTTTCTTGTAGAAAATCTAAAAATTATTTTGAGAAGTACTCCCCTCCACCATTAGCCATTATGGTTTTGATAGAAACTCCTATTTTGTTTTCAACTTGATTTTTCAATTCCTTGAGTGTACAAAACATATCTGATTTTAGAATCATACAAAACAACCATATGTTTCTTGAGTGATTATTCATGAAGGTGACAAAAGATCTATTACCAACCAATGATCAATCTTGGGTGCATCCTTATACATTGGTATGAATAAGTTCCAAGACAATTGGGACCACATAATTGCTCCTCTTGAATGGTTGGCTTGTTTTCTTTCCTAGATCAAAAAGTTGAGAGAACACATGTAGTTCAACAATATATAATTTGGGAAGACCTCTTACCACTTCAAGTTTTCTCATGTCCTTTAGGTTTTGAATGTTCATGTGAACTATCCTTCAGGGACTTAATTCTAGATAAACAATCTTCTTCTTTCCAAATTGAATGGACATGAACTTTCCATATGGATGTTGGATGTCCGAAGTGAACATCCTTCCTTCTTGTATATCTTGATCAATGAACTTGAAACCTTCTTTTGGATTCTTTATAAAGCATTCATTCACATTAATATATGACATGATAGTCCTGCTCTGCCAATTTTCTTACAAAAATCTAGTTCTGTCAAATTGTAGGATCATTAAGAACATTAGATAGTTCCTTTGCTCTACTAGTATCTCCAAGCCTTATATCTCTAGTATGTTCGATCCTGTATTGAGTATCATCACCTATTTCAACACATCCTTTTCCATTTGGTACTCTATGCTCACTTGTCATTGATATTAATGTGTCCTTGCTTCCTTCACCTGAGGTGCTTGCATAGTTGCTTTGAATCCTTTGATTCCCTCTAATTGTTCTTCCATTTTTTAACCAACAAGCACTATCATAGTGTCCTATATTACCACAATGATAGCATAATATACCTTTGTGAGAAATAAAGGAGCCTTGGCCTCTTCCTCTTCTTATTCCTTGACCTCTTCCATGTGTGTTGTCATTTGATCCATCCTTGTTGCCTTAAAATTTTGTTTTATTATACTTGGAGTTTTTGTAACCTCTTCCTTCTCCTATTGAGCCTCCTCTTGAGTTCCTTCCTTTGCCTCTCCTTGCATATAAAATTCGGTTTTGGTTGTCCCTTCCTTTGGAACCACCAAAGCTAAGCTCTTATGTGACAAGATGAGGAATTAGTTTTTCAAAAACTAGATATGCATCTTTCAAGTTACGAGGTTATAAAAGGATTTCTTCTTTCATCATTGTTGGAGATAGACGTCTGCGGAAGCACGCGAAAAGCACAAGGAAGAAGAAGAAGCTTGGAGCACAAACACACAATACTAAATGTATTACTAGAGAATGTACAAAGATAAGTAGCCCATTAGGGCAATAGGCGTATATACAAGCCGGGGGAAAAAAACCTCCTAAAGAGGGAAAAAAGTGCCTCGGCAGTCCTAGAGTGTTCACACACATCACTACCTAAATATATCAACAAATCCCCCCTGGGAGTATGCGGTGAACAAGGAGCTGGCACTCATGTATAAGGAAGTGCCAAGCTATGTGGAAATCACTCCACAAAAGGAAGTAAGCCCAAAGCTTTGCGGAAAGCTTCAAACTTCTCCCTAGGCAGAGCCTTCGTGAAAAGGTCTGCAATGTTCTCCTGCGTGGGCACATATGCCAAACTGATCTCCCCAGCAGAGAACCTCTCCCTGACATAGTGATAATGCACCTCAATGTGCTTAGTGCGAGCATGGAACACAGGGTTCCTCGCAACTGCCAATGCGCTCTAACTGTCAGTGAAGATGGTGGTGGCAGAAGACTGACCAACTCCCAAATCAGCCATAAGGCGTCTGAGCCACACACACTCAACAGTCGTTGTGAAAGTTGCCCTATACTCATCCTCACAAGCTGCTTCTTGCTCAACCAAGATATACATGAGCTACCAAGCATGAAGCAAAAACCACTGGTGGACACACGAGTGTCATAGCAACCAGCCCAATCTGAGTCAGAAAAAGCATGCAAATCTGGCGGTAGTGATCCCCCCTTGGGATAAAACAACCCAAGTAGCCGAGTACCACTCAAGTAGCGAAAGATGCACTTAACCGCTTTCCAATGCGTGACTCCTGGGCAATGCATAAACCTGCTCATCCGTGAGACAGCAAACTGAATATCTGGCTTAGTAATGCATAAGTAAATCAAGCATCCAACAGCCTGTTGATAGAGAACAACATCAAATGCATCTCCAGCATCATGAAGACTCAATCGTAAACCTGTCTCCATAGAAGTGGCAATAGGCTTACAGTCTTCAAGGCCAAAATGCTACAATAATGTGTCAATATATTTCGTTTGACACAAAGCCATTCCACCATGAACTTGCATAAACTGAATGCCCAAATAGTGATGCAAATGCCCCAAATCAAACATCTCAAATGAGGCATGCAAGGTAGCCTTAAAATCAGCAATATGCTTCTCAATAGGACCAGTGAGCAGCATGTCGTCTACATAGACAACAATGATCAGAAGCACATCATTATCACGCTTAACATATAAGTTGCTTTCAGTTGGATTGTTCTCAAAACCATGTGCAATCAGATAGGCATGTATCTTCTCATACCAAGCACGTGGTGCTTGCTTTAAACCATATAATGCCTTCTTTAACCTACAAACCTGGTTTTCATGCCCTTTCTGCACAAAGCCACGGGGCTGAAAACCATACACTTGTTCATGCAAGTCACCATTCAGAAATGCTCTTTTAATGTCCAACTGATGTACATTCCAACCATGATGGGCTGCAAAGTGCACAAATGCTCCGAACAGTAGTCATACGGCATGTAGGTGCAAAGGTCTCATCAAAATCAATGCCTCTTTCCTGTGCATAACCCTTTGCAACAAGCCTAGCCTTATACCGGTCAACTGTACCATCAGGTTTACGCTTCAGCTTGTATACCCACTTAGTGCCAATGGCCTTCTTTCCACGAGGCAAGTCACATAAAGACCATGTACCATTCTTCATTATAGCATCATATTCAGATTGCATAGCAGCCATCCAATTTTCTGAATTCTGTGCTTCATCAAAAGAAACAGGCTCATTCTCATCATAGAGACTAGATGCAGCCATAGCATAGCAATCTGATGCAAAGGAGGCACTAGGAGAGCCTGAACGAGTACGATATGATAAAGGTGCATCTAATTTGCTATCACGCAAAGTCTGCACCAGCCATTTTGGCATAGTTTTTGCCTGCTCAATATCAGCTCTCTCATCAGCAAGTGCATCATGTAAATCTGCATCAGAAATGGAATGATCTGCATCATCATATGAAACCTGCAAAGGCTGAGAAGTTGCCTCATTAGGACCAGCACTAGACTGTCCACCTGTAAAAAGAGGCATCAAAGTATCATACATGTCTTTGGAGCTAACAGATGTCTCCTTAGTACATGAAAGCAATGGCTGAATAGCATCTTCCACAAATACAACATCACGGCTAACCAGAATGCGTTTAGTTTGTGGATGATACAAGCGATAGCCTTTACTTTCAGAACTGTATCCAACAAAAATACATTTAACTGCTTTATCATCCAATTTTCTGCGATGTTGTTCAGGCACTAATGCATATACCAAACAACCAAAAACACGTAGATGAGCAACAGATGGCTTGCGGTCATGCCAAGCCTCATATGAAGTGATAGACTGCAGTGCTTTAGTGGGACACCTGTTCAGTACATATGCTACACACATGACAGCCTCAAGCGAGAAACTATGAGGTAAAGCCTAACTCTTGACCATGCACCTCGCCATATCCATGAGTGACCTAGTTCAGCAACTCCATTCTGTTGAGGTGTATACGGCATTGTACACTGGTGTTTTATCCCACGTTCAGCCAGAAATGCATTAAAATTTGAAGACATATATTCCCCCCCTCGATCAGAACGGAGGGTGCCCATTTCACATGCTGACAGATCTTCAGCCAAAACCAAAAACTGTTTGAAGCACATGAACACTTCGGACTTTGCTTTGAGTGGATATACCCATGCACGCCTGGAAAAATCATCAATGAAAGTCACGAAGTAAAGGTAATTTCCAAAAGAGGGTGTCTGCATAGGACCACAAACATCACTATGTACCATCTTTTGGAAAGGAAGAACGCTGCATTTTGCCCAAAATACAGCCTTCACAAACATGTTTTCCAGGTACCTCAAGTTTGGGCAAAGAGGATACCATTTCAGATTTCTGCAGGCGTAACAAACTAGCAAAATGCAGATGACCAAAGCGTGCATGCCAAAGCTTTGCATCTGACATAGCCTGAGAATCATGAACTGCACATGCCAAATCATTCACAAATCTTTCATAGTCTAGGAGCTTATACAGCCCACGACATAAAATGCCAGAAGCAATAATCACATCGCCATTTGAGAGATCATGGACTGTACACCTATCATCAACGAATTTCACAACCAAGCCAATCTTGGCTAATGCAGAAACTGATAACAAATTCTTTTTGATCCCTGGCACAAATAAAGCATCTGACAAAGTGAAAGAACTACCATTAGTAGTAGTCAGAATGATCTTACCAACTCCCATAACAGGTTAAGAGGAGTTATTGGCGCATGTGACAGTATTCTCTGTAGGGGCAGGCTCGAGTGAAGAGAAGAAACTGTGCTGCGAGGTAATATGTTTGGTCACCCCACTCTCAAAGTACCAAACATCTGAGTCTATTGCAGACATGCACTGATCATGAGAAGATGGGTCAAAACTGCAGAAAGTAGTAAACGCCCATTCTTCTTCCTGCACAAGATTTACAGACTCTGTTTTTGGTGTAGAGGCCTTTGCAACAACCATTCCAGCCTCTTTCTTCTTTGCCACTTTAGCAGCCAGTTTTGGACAGTTCTTTATGATATGATCATTGCCTTTACAGTACTTACAAAACAATTTCTGCTTTTCTGATTTTTTTCTCATCTTTGTCTTGGTTCTTTGAATGTGCAACATTTGCAGATTTCTACTCACTAGTAGAAGAGCTCCATTTTCCTTTGCCCTTCTGACTACCCAGGAAAGCTTGATCTGCAACTCGCATAATGGACTTGTTCTGCCTGGACTTATCTTCCTACAACAGAACAGAGACTAATTCCTCAAATCACAAGGCATTCCGATTGCCTTTCATCATCAACCAAAGAGTAGAGGCAAAACTCTGATATGAATCAGGAAGACCATTCAGAACGGTCTCCACAAGTGAGCTATCTGGTATAACCTCATCAGCAGAAATCAATTTTTCCTTCGCGTCTTTGATCTTTGTGAGAAAATTGTCCGTAGTATCACCTTCATTCATGTGCTCACTCTCCAATTGTTTTCGGAGGTAAGCAACAGGAGCCTCATTCCTAGCCTGGTACAAAGTGGTAAGTGTATCCCAAGCATCCTTTGCTGTTCTACAAGAGCGAATGTGAGGAATAATCGCACGTTTGATAGAAAAAGCTATCAATGCATGTGCCTGGCATCTCTGCCATCCCAACGAATCTTCTCTACAGTAGGTGCAACAGAAACAACAGTACGAACAGGAATCTACGGAATATCATCTTCGACACCATCTTCATCAGCTCCAACACCTGTATTTGCAGTACCTATCGTTACAGGTGTAAGAGGACGTCTTTCAACACCCTGCACAATGTTCCATAATCCTTTTGCAACCAGTACATGTCGCATCATATAAGCCCATAATGGGTAGTTGGTACCATCCAACTTATCCTCAACAGCCAACATACGGAATACATCACTGCTTTCAGCCATGGCCGGTGACTAAAATACCTTGATGCAGAAAATTGATTGTATCTCAAAAAGTTGAACGGAACTGCCCAAACGAGTTCTGCTAGACCTATAGCAGACTTCGAGACGCTTAAATTGGCGAATAGAAACTTGTATATACGTTTGGCACAAAAGGACAAAATAGCCTGCACAAGCACTGCGATAGTGCATTCGGAGGCCGAAACGAGCTCAGATCGCGATTTCGGCACCACAGAATGAGGCTGTTCTGATCTCGAAAACACCCTGAGTATGCTCACCAAATTTCATGTGAATCTGAGACTACAAACGGAGGAGTGTCGACGGTGCCCTAGATGAAGTGACGACCTGCTCTGATACCAATTGTTGGAGATAGACGTCTACGGAAGCACGCGAACAGCACAAGGAAGAAGAAGAAGCTTGGAGCATAAACACACAATACTGAATGTATTACTAGAGAATGTACAAAGATAAGTAGCCCATTAGGGAAATAGGCGCATATACAAGCCGGGGGAAAAAACCTCCTAAAGAGGTAAAAAAGTGCCCCGGCGGACCTAGAGTGTTCACACACATCACTACCTAAATATATCAACAATCATCTATCAACCCATAGAGAGTAAAACACACAAGGTCTTCATCTTCCGCTATTTTGTTGATAGAAGCTAAAGCATTGCTTAGTTCGTTAATCGTCCATTGTTGACCCAACATAGAAATTGAAGCCTATAAAAAACTTTGAGATTTACCTTGAGTACCTATATACTCCATTGCTCTTGAGTTTGTTAAGCTCTCTCTTGCTGTCTAGCTCATTTTTTCTTTGTTTCAGCTCCACCCTTATTGATGAAGCTTTTCAAACAACTTTTTTTTATGTCAATGATGGAGAAGGAGTACTACTATGCACAATAAGAAGCATGTGGTGAGCCCTTGTATGCCTAGCACTTGGACCGACACCTATGCCTTGGATTGCTTAATGGTATCAATTCAAAACTCAAATGGAATGGAAGATTTGTTAAAGCATGCTAGACAAAGAGTTGTTTTCAAGAAGCTGTCAATCACTCAAATTGGATAGGTTTCGGTCTAGAAATGAAATTGAAGAAAAAATAGACTATCTATCCACACAAGTATGTTGATGCAATGGACTTCACTCTCAAGGTGATAACTCACAGAGTCTAGAATCTTTGAAATAGATATTTGAGATCCAAAAATTCCACAAGGTAGCCTTCCAACAAGGTATAAATCATCTAATTTGTATTTTTTTTGCTGAAGAAACTCAACTGCAAATAGACTATTAGTCTCCATGGGAATGCTAATGAATTGGAATTCACTCTCGTAGAGATAACTGATAGAATATATATATTTTTTTAATGAGAAAACAAGAAGATTTAATTAGAGATGGTAAGTATGATTGTTCACAGGGCAGGACAAAAAGCAGGATCTAGGATCAAAGTCCCAGTGGGAAAATTATAGAAGATCACTCATCTCAAATCTAGGACTAAAGTAAAACTTCATTAGAGAATCTCTTCATTTAGCGGGAGGATTACAAGCCAACTATTTGGAAAAGGAAAAAGTACTATCAAGAGCATCATCAATGAGTTTCAAACTTCTTTCTCCGAGAGTAGTTATTTCTTTTAGCAGAGGTAGTGTGTCAACATGAACCTTTCCATTGAAGACTGCAACATTCTTGGACTTCCAGATGGCCCATAAGGTAGGGCTCCACCACAAGCTCCATAGCAAGAATCAAATTTGCTGGAGCTGCCAAGGAGAGCATCTTGCCAATAGAGTTTAAAACCTTTTTTTGAAGAGAACGGTTTCAAGTATTTCCAAAAGAACAGAGCATGCTGACTGTTAAAAAATAAATATGGGGTATCCTCCATAGTGCCACTATACACACATCTACCATCACTAATACCAAATCTTCTAGCCTTGGCACCTGTCCAAACACTATTGTGCATAATCAGCGACATTAGGCAAGAGTGCTTAATATTAATGGGGAGGTGCTAGTTACAAAGGAATCTATGTCTCCACTCGTTAGGGATCCAGTTGATGTGCCACTTGTTGTTGAGTCTAGGCAAGATTTTGGTGACAGGGCCTCTCTTTCCTTTCAATTGAGAGAGTAAGTCCTTAGCAATATCCATCAGTGTCATAGTGTTTCTCTCGGAGCAATCTTGGAGACAATTCTCTATCATGCCATGATGTTTCAGTAACATCTGCACAGAACCACGAGTTAAGTTAGGAAGGACACAGGACAGCAAATCATGGAGAGGGCCTGACACATCAATTAAATGAGTTCAACTCTCAAAACCCTTATTAGCACATTTGTTCTCCTTAATACCCAAGTTACCATTGCACCAAAGAGAGCGCCAACCAGTCTAGATGCTTTCCTGCAAGAAAAAGTCAGCACATTGAAAGAAGTTGGGGTTAGGATTACAACACTTTTTAAGAGTGAACCAGACATTCCACATTCTACAAGTAAGGGTGTTGCCAATAGGAGTGAAATTTTGGGGGGAGACAATGAGGTCCCATAAGCTGTGATTTTTTGAGGCTTTGTAATCACTGAGGTAGAAATCCCAGATTCTCCTTTTTATAAAGTAGGCCCAAATGTCATTGGTCTCTATGGATCTCATAATCCACTTGGCACCAAGATTGGCCGCCATCTTTTTGGGACATACGATTCCTAGACCTTGCTCTTTTTTGGGCAAAAATCTTGTCTCCCAAGAGACTTTTGGGACTTTAGTGTTATGGAGGTTTCCTCCCAACAAGAGTCTTCTAGCCAACGCCAATGACCTAGTTAAAATGTTTTTTATTGGGACACCTGTAGGCCAAAAAATAAGTGAGAGAAGGTAGAAGGTAGTGATTCAGAACAAAGCTCTGATGAGACAAAGTGGATTGACAGCCATACTAGTAAAACAATTTATTCTTGAATTTTTGAATTATCCAATCCCATCTTTGGTTGAAAGAAACACAAAAACCCATAGGTATACCCAAAAGCCTCAAGATTTCACCATCCTTAATAATCTCACACCCCAGAGAGGTAATGTAGTCAGGGATGAGGTTATTAGAAGATCTAAAGGTGGTTTTGGAGTGCTTGATGTGGGACCCACTAGCTAGATAGAAAGTCTCGAGGCATTCAAGGAAATGTTTAGCCATGTTTTCATCATGGTTAAAATGTTTTGATGCTAATTGGGTAGTTTTGAAGGAAGATAGGAGATCAAACTAAGGTGATATGTTCAAGAGAGCAAGAATAACTATTACATGGATCTCAAAGAAAAAACCTATTATTGCACTCTTATCCATGGAATCTAAATATACAGGATTGGCATTTTCAACATTTGAAGCAACCTAGATTAAAGAAATTATTTTGGATGATCTTAGAGTGCATGTTGGAACCATTCCTATATATGGTAATAAGATGTAAAGTATGTACTTGGCAAGAGAACCCATGTTTCATGCTACATCAAAACCAAAAAGGAGGTTGCAAAAATTTTAGCAAAGCCCTTTGATGCTTCTAAATGCAAAGGTTTCAAGGATATCATTTCGAGGACATGGTAGAAGGTAACTCCCAAATGAGCTTAAGGGAGAGTGTTGGGGATAAGTGTGCAAGCTCATTTTCTCATTAACTATGCCTAGATAAACTTACCAAATGTAAATGTAAATGTGAATATAATTATAAGAACGGAAAGAAAATATCATCAAATTTCATGGTGAATAAAAGATACAATATGTTTCTTATATTGAGTGGCATGTAGAGGGCAAACAACTGAAAAGTGGTGATTTAAGAAGTTGCAAACTTCTTCACATGCTCATTGGCTCTAATTGTCGAGTAGAATCAAGTTATCAACAAGGAGAGAAAGATGCAAGCACCTTGAATAGCTCGATGTGATCTTAGAACCCATTGTTTTCCATCTGTCCTCTCATAAACTATTTCTAGCCGCATGTCACTTCCTACAAAGTAATGTTGTGAGGTTCATATTGTAGTGCTTATGTAATCATTTCTTCTGTTTAAAAACTTGTTGGAAACCTTATCCTCTTTACTTTTTTTTTTTGAATATCACATTCAAAGGCTCCATATTTTGTGAGTCATGAATGTGAGAGTATACTGTAGTATTGGGAATACCTATGTGGATAGCTAGTCTATTTTTTTCTATTGTGTTTTTTGACCAAAACTTATCTGAATTACCTGATTTATAGCTTGTTGAAGATACTATCTTGTCTAAGATGTGTGTTGCAGATATCATCTTCAAGGGTTATATATTCTATGGCTTATCAATCCAAGTGTGAATTTCACTTCTTCAACATACCAGTGTGAATAACAGACCGTTTTTCATGAATTGCATTTCTAGATGAGAAAATAGCAAATTTAAGTGATCTATATCTTTTTGTAAAGATTTGTTTGTCTGGTATGATTATGAAAGGCACAATTCCATTTGGGGTTGGAATTGAGAGTACCAATCAATCCAAGTTGTGGGTGTTTTTCCAAGTGTTATACCTATAAGCGAGCACGTGATGCTTGTTTTTGTGCATAGGAAAGCTCATTCTCAACATGTTAGAGATTCGCACATAGAGCTACATATAGAAAAAAAATCGAGTCTAAAACAAACCAATACGTTGATTTTGGTGACTTCAGTTTGGTCATGTATATTTTGAATTGTGTTGCATATAGAGGTACATGTAGACACGAATCGATCATATAAGTTGAAAGAAAGATTTTTAACCATTACGACCTTAAACCTTTGCACTTGTTTTATGTGAACGAGAGGAACGAAGAAATATTTTGACCAATCAATAACTAAGCTATGAAGATATAATAGGCTTGCACAACAATGGTGGGTTAAGAGATGTGAATATAAGAATGTTAATCATGAAAAGGCAGACATACGAATTGAGATTCAAGAAAATGTATAGAAAAAAGGAACAATGAATAATTGAAGCTTGACTAATACACCCTTGAGCAAATTTTCAAAAATATATAGGAAAAGTACCAAAATAAAATGTGACAAGGAAATTGAAATTAAACATAAGAAGTATGCAGCATTATGTGTATGAATCCTTTCAAAGCTCTTAGATATTGATAATTTATTTGCTGAAGAGAAGGTAAAAAATTTCAAAGCTCGATTGACTCAAAAAGAAAAGAAACAAAAAAAAATGAACAAAAAAAATCAAACTAGACATACGAATAGCAAGCAAGAAGTTACTCCGTATGATATTGAAAACAATAAACATAAAGTTAGAGAAAAGAAAAAAGAAATAGTTGAGGATGTTATAAGAAAAATCGAGGAAAATAGGAAAAATTAAACAAAAACCTCAAAGACCTTTAAATCGTTTAAAATGAAAACCATGAAACTCAATTTCGCAGAAAAAAAGAGTTATGTTCTGTAAAAGAGAAAGTGAAGTTGAATATTTGATGGGTAAAGGTATGTTTGAAGATGATGCGATTTGATAAAGTGATTTTAATTTCTTTATTGTTTGTTTTTTTAATAATTTCCCTTGAAATTTATGTATTCGAATCGTTGAATTTGCAGAATTCGGAAAAACATGAAAACTTTGACATATATGGGAATTTGCATTCAAAGCGTAAATTAGAGGAATGTGGCTTTTTTTTTATAGAAATGGGAGTATGATTTTGTATGATATGCATTTCTAGTTGAAGACCTTGTTCTATCTTTTGCATTCGTCATGATCCTCTTATTTGATTGGTAATTAAGCCTTTCTTCGACAAACAAAAATATTGTCAACATGATGAAAATTATGAGCCAAAGTGCATACTTCCACTCTAAAATCTTAGACGATATAGCTATAAAAAAATGGATTAATGGTTGTTGTTTGAAGGAATTAAATCTGAGAAACGTATGAAAAATATAAAAGGTTTCTGCGGAAGGCAACAACATATAAAGTTAAAAAACAAACCTCACTGCCTATGAGCTTGAAATTACTTCCATGAGAGATATTAAGTATGGGCTTGTAAATAATAGAAGAGAAGGATTACTTTTTGATGGCTATTGGAGCGGTTTTGCATTCCTTTTTGCTAACGTTTGTGAACAAAGTTCTCCAGTATCATTGAAGCAACCTCTTCTCAAGTCTCTACTTCTGTCTCGTTTTGTGGAGAATATGAGGTCAACCTCTTGATTCATAATCAGTAATTGGATCTCTTGAAGTTCTCTTGAAGTCATTGGATCTCTTGATTCATAATCAGTCATTGGATCTCGACACAAACTCTGTAGTGAGCCCAAAATTGAAGATATTTCTCAAAAACGGATTTTCAAGTTGCCGTTGAAACTTCTCCTGCGCTTTGCTTGGAACCTCGAAGCCGACAGCTAATTGCAAGGATATCCATGCACAGTTGAATGCTCCCTTTGATCCTTGGATTCATCCCATTGTTATGAACAAGAGCTTTGTACCATAGTCTGCAACCTTCTTTTGCCATGTACATCCGAATTAATTAGAGACCGAAGTTGACATGATTGCCATGTCTCCCATTAACAGGTATATCCACCGTTTCCCATTATCAAGTATGATGATATCCATGAGTCATGCAGTGGCATGCACATAAGTACACTGACTTTCAAGAAGTTTGAATAAATGAATACTAGGTAAATTTCTTCATATTTCTTTAGGTGGAGTAATGAAGAAAAGCAACTAGAAGACAAAGAAGTGCAACAGAATCTAACCGCAATTGATTTGGTTTCATTACGAGTTTCGTCTTTAGAGTGTTAAACGAACGGCTAGTTGTTGAAGATGACCAAAATTTAGAATATAGAATATAACATAGAAAACAGATTTTAATCTAGGACCCTGTTTGCTTGCCATGCATATTTAAATAATTGAACATAACTGCTCTGTTCACTGTTAAAGAGAGGGTGAAACTAGAAGCAAGTTCATAGTATTGTTGTCTGAAAAATGTAATTTTCCGTAAGACGAGAGTCTTGAGGGTATTATCAAATGAATATAATATAGAAAAAATATTTGAATTGGAAGTTTATTTTCATTGCTTTCATACAACTGAACCAAAGTAGGAGATCTCGCGGATTTCTCTCGGGAATTCAATAAAAAATGAATAGCAAGTAGGTTTCTTTATGTCTCTTAAGGTAGAGTACTTGGTCTCTTCAGGAGCTTGTGCTGAAACTTTAAAACATAGGGAACTCTTTGCTTGCCATGTTTTCCGAGTAGAAAGTTTGATCATAGCCTTGAACAGATGAATTGAAACTTATATCTTCCATATCTTTTTTAGGATAATCAAAGGTAACGAGTATATTTCCAAATTGAACTTAACAACTACCAATATATGATACTAGCACTCACTACCTTCTACGTATAAATCTATTATACTTTATCGAAATTGAAAACTAATCATCATTAAAAGATAACTTGCTAATAGTGCTAATAAGATTGTTACAAACCGCACATCACATTGTACAGATGCACGTTGTGAGATTCATATCTCAGTGCACATGTACTCAATTCTTCCATTTAAATACTCCTTATAAATCTTATCTTATCTATTGTTTCTTAAAAAAAATAGCTCCTTTAAATCTGGTGCATTCTATGAGCTTTCTACTAGAGAGTGAAGTCTAGTTATTTAGCATACGCATGTGGATAGTTAGTCTATTGTCTTCAATTGAGTTTCCTCACCAAAGCATATCAAAATTATATGATTTATACCTTGTTGGAAGGCTACCAAGTGTAATTCTTGGGTGTCAAATATCCCTTTCAAAGGTTCTTATACTTTGCAAGTTATTACCCTAAGATCGAAGTCCAATGCTTTAGCCTACTTGTTTGGACATGTAATCTATTTTTTTTAGTTTCATTTTCCGGACAAAACGTATTCAATTTGAGTGATTTATAGCTTGTTACAAAGAGCTCTTTGATGAGTATGATTTAACAAACCTACCATTCCATTTACGTTTTGAATTGACATTAACAAACAATCCAAGGCATAGGTGTCATTCCAAGTGCTAGACATATAAGTGCTCACTACATGCTTCTTATTGTGCATAGGACTAGTTGTTCTCCATTGCTGGTATCAAAGAGAAATTGATTCAAAATCTTCATCACGAAGGATAGAGCTGAAATCAAGAAAACAAAGATGTACAAAGCAAGGGGGTGCTTCGTAAACTCAAGAGAAAAGGACGATATAACTACTCGAGGAAACTCTCAAAGTTTTTGATACTCTTTAGTGGTTGTGTGGGCTCAACAATTAAAGATTCATAAAGTAAGTGATGATTTAGCTTCTATTGGAAGAATAGATGAAGATGAAGATCTTGTGTGTTTTACTCTCAATGGATTGACAAAAAACTGAAAGATGAAAGCCTTTTGTAACTTCACAACTTGAAAGATGCATATCTAGTTTCTGAACTACTATTCCCTCATCTTGTCACATATGAGCTTAGCTTTGGTGGCTCCAAAGGAGAAACAAAACCACAATGAAATGTAGCATGCAAGGTGAGCTGAAAGGAAGGAACTCAAGAGAAGGCTCAATAGGAAAAGGAAAAGGTCATGAAAACTCCAATTATAAGAAAAGGAATTCCAAGAGAACAAGGATGGATCAAATGGAAACACATGAGGAAAAGGTCAAGGAACAATTAGAGAAAGAGGAAATGGCTCCTACAACTCGTATAAGGGTATAAAATGCTATCACTGTGGTAACATATGAAACTATGCTAGTGATTTTTGGCTGAAAAAGGGAGAACAATTGGAGGCAACCAAATGAATCAAAACAATTATGCAAGCGCCTAAAGTGAAGAAACAAAGGACATATTGATTGCAATGAGGCATGTGTATAGAGGCTCTTATGAAGATGAAAAAGACGGTACATTGATTCAGATAACTATATGTCATGCCAAGGAAGTTTTTTACTAATCTAAAAGTACAAAGTGCAAAAGGGTATGTTGAATTATGTGATCATACTCAACACACAATTGAACATAGAGGTGATATAAGTATCTAAGATAGCAATAGAGAGAAGGTACTATGTAATGTTCTTCATGGTCCTACAGTTCCAAAGAGCCTTTTTTTTGTAGGACAAACGGTAGAGACAGGTCATCTTGTTGTTGATGCAAGTGCCAAGCCTTGAAAATTGGCTAGGCATTACAAGGCTTATGTGCAAATGCTTGAAGACCCATAAGAACCATTGATTATGGTTTTCACCATTGACTCTTGTAAAAGTCACTTGACTTATGTAGGGTTTCCTCAATCACAATCTATCCCCAATCACAATCTTTCGATCACTCAAAATTAACAATGGAGAGAAGAATGCAGAGATTGCACAAGGTAAGAGAAAATATGATGCGGAAGAGTGGAAACAAAAGTGATGCTGAGAAGGAAGAATTCTGATATTATAGATGTGAATCAATGGTTACAATAGCTTTGGACAATAGCTTCTTGACGAAGCCTCTACCTCCCAGCCACCCTCGAGCTATGACAATCGCATTCACTGTCGCACTCTCAATCACACTCTCACTCTCACTCTCACTCTCAATCACAACATAATTCTCAGATTTTTGTGTGTGCCCTCTTTTGACACGCAGGTCTCCCTATATTAGAGTTTGATCGCTGCCCTCCCCAAAAGAAGTGTGTGATCCACTAGATTTAGAAAAAGACGAGTTTCTCCAAAACTTTTGTAAAAATCCATGCGATGGTAGTGTTCTTTCTTTCTTTAGCATAGCTATCAAAAATAGGAGAAAATACAAAAAAAAATGTATCAAAAAATATCCATAATTAGACATGGTGACACGTGAGCATCAGAATCACGGATTCGAATGGAATTAGATAAGCCCTTGTTTTTTTTCTCTTTTTCTTAAGTGTTGGAAAACGGCACTTTTCAAAGCCCTCTAATGCAAAAATGGTGAGGAAATAGCTTAAGCTTGTGAGAGACACTTTTGTTCAATTTTGGGATCTGCAAAAAAGTGTAAGAGACGATCTAGGTCCAAATCCACCTTTAATGCCACTTTTGAGCCCTCCAAGTTCCGAAATTCTAGAGAGAGAGTAAAATCAACACATTTTCTTACAATGAACTAAATGTAGAGCCCTCAACGAGGTGCTTAAAACATGACTCATAAAAATTTCACTTAGGTATTTTTATGCTCTTATACTTGCTCTACCTTTCTATCATACAGAATTTGTCTTAATTCTTTCATCTTCACCTTCAAAATTTAACTAGAAAACATGATGCGAGTAAGGTCTAGAGAGAGAGAATATGAAAATTGTCAACCCAAAATTTTCCCTACATGCATAAAATGACCTAATTATTCATTCTAAGCATTATCCCCACAATGAAATTCAGAAAGCTCAAAATGAATTCTCTCACTAGAAAAGAGGCCTATTACAACCTAGAAGAATCTTTGGAAAAGCCACCAAACTCATGGAGTTAGGATAACTTTATGGGACGAGTTTCCTTTATAGAATATCTCCTTGTTTAGAGGAAGAATGTTTAGGTGGAAGTGCATTTGAATTTCAAAATTCAAATGTGAAGAGTCACTGTAAAAGTCACTTGAAATCTCATGGCCTTTGAGCCCCGTTTTTTGAGCATATTGTATATCATGTGTTGAAGTTGAGAGGCACACATTATAGCCTACACTTCTCACTATCATTGGCAGTTATTCTTCATGCCAATGATCATGTACAACATTGTTATATAATACATCTTATCATTGATTATTTCTGTTTTTCATCTCTGCCATTGTCACTCAAAAAAATATACTTGTCTTGCTCATATCTTAGTCATTAATTCATCATTTTCAATGTTCTATGGCTCATTAGAATCAGCTCTAAGTCTACTACAAGCTTTCAGTCAGCCAATTGGGAGAAAAACATCTCAAAGCAGTCACCAGTCTCTCTCTGCACATCTCCTAAAAAGTTGGGGATAATGTGTTAATTACTAAATTGATTGCTTGTGTATAGTCAATTATTTAAGTGATTCCACTTGGAATCATTAGCGATTTAAGCTAGTTAGATACCTTGAGAAGGAATTTTTCTAATTGCTACTATGCTGGGAGCATTGAGCTTAAGAATCAGTAGGTGTGTGAACCAAAATAAAAAGTTTTTGATGACTTGTGACTTGTGAAGTTATCTGTTTTGGATTAATCATTACATTCATCATCTCCAAGTTACATAGGCACTTAATTAGTATAATTGGAAAGCTAAAGGTTTCTACAACACAAATCTTAAGTGAAAGAGGGTAGGTACAAAGTAAAGATTAGCAGTACCAACTCATTTCTTGAGGTGTTTGTCCATCTTTCCCAAATAGTGGTGTTAGAGCAACTTCAGGTAAAATGGGAGATGGTTTTCCTTCTTTTACTGATAAATTGGGTTGAAAAAAATACCAAGTATGGTCCGTGAGTATGAAGACATAATTGCAAGGAAGGAGTCTCTATGAATACATATCAGGAGATGAGGAGATGCCCATTTTGAGAAGCAAAGGAAAACCTACAAGAGAGGAGCATGAAAGACTCAACTCGTGCTATGCCAAAGATGCATTAGCAAGGTCATATTTACTTAAATCCATCTTTGACTTCATTCTTCCATACATTAGCAACTATATGACATCCCAAGAGACTTGGGATACATTGTCTTCATATTTTTCTTCCAACACAAGGGCTAGGAAGAACCAATTGTGGATTGAGTTTACCACTCAAAGAAAGCAACCCAAGCAAAGAATTTCAGAGTATGTGACTAAAGTTAAGGAAGTGGCTGACCAATTGGCAAGCATAGGAGAGGAGATTGAAGAGGAGCAGATAGTGAGGCAAGTAATCAATGGCATCAAGGCATATGACAAATCAGAAAGCTTCACAACTGCCATGGACTTGTATATGGACATGCAGATACCAGATCTTACCACACTCATGAGGCAACTCTTCACCCATGAAGCTAGGCTCAACAAAAATGGAGACTCATCAAGAGGTAACAACTCTTCTACCCTATACACAGATAAAGGCAAGTCTAAAAAGAAAGGGAAAAGCAAAAAGATTGAGAATGAAGGTACTACTTCTCAAGCTAACTATACAAGGAGAGGTAAAAACTCAAGAGGTAGGGTAGAGGAGGTAAGCAATGTAGGGGGAGACCTTTCAACTCTTCCCCATGTAATATTTTGGTTTATCAAATCACACCACAGGTGAGTGTTACAGGAACTTCAAGAATCAGAGAGGTAGAGGTTTCCAAAGAGGTGGCTACACACAATCAAGAGGAAGATTCGATCATCATCAAGGCTACAATAACAACTACAACAACAATTACCATAACAACTACTAAGGAGGCTACAAATCAAGGAAAGACTACAAAAACTACATAGAGGAACAAGAGGATTCCCTTCTGATTATGAATATGACTTCAAAGCAAGGTAGGAATGATGACCATATCTTCTACATTGACTCGGGATGTTCAGACCATGTGGCACGCAATGTAGCTCTTCTCTCTGACCTTGAGGAACATAAGGGGAAGCACAAAGTGCAAACAAGAGATGCAACCAAGCATTTAGTGTTCAAGGTAGGAAATGTTAAAACCTCATATGGAAATAGAAATTTATTGAGCATGGTTCTATATGTACCTACAATTAGAAAGAATCTGATGAGTGTTGGATAGATTTTGGAAAAGGGTTTGAAAAGTTAGGTCAACAAATATTAAGCATTTGTGGAGGATCCCCAACATGGATTCAAGAGAATTTCCAAAGAAGAAAAGTCAGGTAGATTATTTATTTGAACTTGAAGATACAGAGAATATTGCACTTTATAACTAGAAAGACCAAACATTGTCAGAGCTTGACATTTGGCATAAAATATTAAGGCATATTGGTAAGAGAACCTAAAACCAAATATGTATAGATCAATGTGTGCTTGGGATACCTAAGGTATCCAAGCAACACATGATCTATAAATATGGTGCATGTGAGTTTGGTAAATCACACATGTTACCCTTATGAAAGAAAGGCTACATGCATGAGGACTGCTTGGAGCTTGTCCATATAGATGTATGGGAACCAAGTAAGGACCCTTTAATTTTTGGCTCAAGGTATTATGTATCTTTCATTGATGACTTCCGTAGATGGACTATCTTATACCCTAAGGCAGAGAAGTGCATCTTCATAGGGTATGATTTAAATCAGAAAGGGTACATGTTCTAAATCCATCCAACAAGGGATTTATGGTCAGTAGAGATGTTGTGCTTGATGAGAATGATTCTTCATTTGAAACTGAATGCAAGAAAGTTAAGTTGCCATATGAATTGGAAAAGGAAAGTCCAAGCCTCACCAAGGAGGAGCCAAACCACATTGAAAACATCAAATCAGATGATGAGGAAATCATCAACCTAGAAGAATTCAAGGCATGGGAATCAAAGGGCAAGGTCAAGATGAAGAAGTTGAAGGACATACATGAATCATCTAACCAAGCAATTAGAAGATCACAAAGGGAGAGCAAGAATCTAATCAGATATGCGTATGACACTTCTGTAGTTACCAAGCATTCCATTTATCTTGCTAAAGATTTATCATTTGAAGAGCCATCATCATATGAAAAGGTAGAGATGAAGGCAGAATGGAAGGAAGCTATGGATGAAGAAATTGAAGCACTCAAGGAGAATGATACTTGGAAGCTAGTGCCAAAGAAGGAGTCTATGAAGGTGATTGGTTCTATATGGATTTACAAAATCAAGAGAAATTGAGGTGGATCAATAAACAAGTATAAAGCTAGACTTCTGGCTAAGGGTTTTGTAGAAACCCAAGGAGTTGATTATGAATAAACTTTCTCATCTGTGGCAAAAATGCCAACCATCAAGGCATTGGTAACTTTGGTTGCATCAAGGAATCGGAATATATACCAATTGGATGTGAAAAATTCTTTTCTTAATGGCTAGATTTCAGACGAGGTGTAAATGTCTCAACCTCTTGGCTATGAGGATCCAAGCAAGGTAAATTTTGTGTGCAAAATAAACAAGGCTCTTTATGGATTGAAGCAGGTACCTAGAGCATGGAATCATAAGTTGACTACATACCTTCAAGATCAAGGATTCATCATGAGCAAAGCAACTACTTCTCTATTTTTCAAGAGAAGAAATTTAGAGGTGATATACATATGTGTGTATGTTGATGATATCATACTTACAAATAGTGATGTCAATGGAATCAAGCAGATCAAGAACCAAATGATGCAATAGTTTAAGATCACTGATTTAGGGTTACTAAAGTATTTTCTTGAACTTAAGTTAGTCTATACAAATTCTGGAATTTACGTCACTCAAAGAAAGTATGTGCAGGATATGTTTAAGAAGTTTCACTTGGAGAATGCCAAGATAGCAAGCACTCCTATGGAGGTAAATCAAAAATTAAATGCTCATGAAGGTGATGTTCTTGAAAATGTTGCAAGATACCAAAGCATGGTTGGAAGCCTAAACTATGCTACATTAACAACGATTGATATTGTTTATGGAGTAAGTGTCTTAAGTCTATTTATGCACAAACCTAGAGCATGTCACTTGGAAGCTTCCAAGAGAAGTTTGAAGTACCTTTAGTATATTCAAAATCAAGGTTTATACTTTCCTTATACTTCAGATTTGGACATAAAAAAATACGAAGATGCATATTGGGCAAGTTGTAAGGATGACAAGAGCAGCACCTCAGGTTATCTCTCTTTTATAGGTGATAAGCCCATTTAATGGTCTACTAAGAAGAAACCTACTATTGCTCTATCTTCAATAGAGGCTAAATATAGGGGCTTAGCATATGCTACACAAGAAGCCCTATCAATCATATTGCTATATGTAGATTTAGGACTACAAGCTAACTCACCAATAATCTTTGGTGAGAATACAAGTTTTCTACATCTTGCAGCAAATCCTATCTATCATGGGTAGAACCAAGCATATAGAAGTTCACTACCACTATGTGAGAGAGAAGCTATTGAGCAAGGAGATTCAACTTGAATATGTATGAACTAATATGCAATGTGCAGATTGATTGACCAAAGCACTTGATGGTACTAAATTTTGTAGGTTTAAAGCTATGATTGGATTGCAAGACATTCAAGAGGATTGATGAAGAAGACCAAGCCAAGATGTTTGTCTTGAGGAGGAGCTGTTGGTGCAAATGACAGGCCTTCACACTTGGATAGGACTTAGAAGCATTATGTGCAAATACTTGAAGACCCATAAGAACCATTGCTTATGGTTTTCACCATTAACTCTTGTAAAAGTCACTTGACTTAGAAGAACCTTTGGAAAGGCCACCAATCTCGTGGAGTTAGGAGAACTTTATGGTACGAGTTTCCTTGAGGGAATATCTTCTTGTTTAGAGGAAGAAATTTTAGGTGGAAGTGCATTTGAATTTCAAAATTCAAATGTTAAGAGAGTCCCTATAAAAGTCACTTGAAATCTTGCAGCCTTTGAGCACCATTTTTTGAGAATATTGTATATCATGTGTTCATGTTAAGAGGTTCACATTATAGCCTAGACTTCTCATTATCATTGGGCATTATCCTTCATGCCAATGACCATGTACAAAATTGTTATATAATACATCTTATCATTGATCATTTCTGTTCTTCATCTCTACCATTGTCGCTTAGAAAAGTGTACTTGTCTTGCTCATATCTCAGCCATTACTCCATAATTTTCAATGTTATATGGCTCATTGGAATCAGTTATAGATCTCCTACAAGCTGCCGAATTTTGAAGGCATTTCATTAAGACAATTCGGAGAAAAGCATCTCCAAGCAGTCACTGGTCTTTCTCTATATCTCTCCTAGAAAGTCAAGGGTAATGTGTTACTGGGAAAATTGATTGCTCTGTGTATAGTCAATCATTTTAAGTGATTCAACTTTGGATCATTAGTTCTTTAAGCTAATTAGATACTCTCGGAAGGATTTTTTCTAATTGCCATTGTGTTGGGAGCACTCAACTTAAGAACCATCAAGTGTGTGAACCAAAATAGCAAGTTTTTGATGACTTGTGACTTGTGAAGGTATCTGTTTTGGATTAATCATTACATTCATCATCTCCAAAGTACATAGACACTTATTTAGTGCTATTGGAAAGCTAAAAGGGTCTACAAAATAACTCGAAAGTGAGGGTAGGTACAAAGCAAGGATTAGCAGTACCAACTCATTTCTTGAGACATCCATCCATCTTTCCCAAACACATGTCATATTCAAGGAGAATGTGTAGTTCATAAAGAGTCCAAATGAAGGATTCAAGTTCATTTCTGAAGGTAGAAGAGAAGGAGGGAGATTCACTTTGGACATCCAACATCCAAATGGAAATGTCATGTACATTGAATTTTGGATCAAGAATATTTCAGATCTAGAATTATGGCATAGAGGGATAGTTCACATCAACATTCCAAAGCTAAAGGACATGAAAAAACATTAGGTGGTAACACTACTTCCAAAATTCAATAGTGTTGGACAACATGCATTTTGTGAAACTTTTCAACTAGGAAAGAAAACAAGGCAATCATTCGAGAGGAACTATTATGTGGTCCCAAATGTCTTGAACTTGATACATATGGACGTATGCAAACCTTCCCAAAGATTCGTCACTAGCTAGTAATAGAATTTTTGTCACCTTCTTTTTTGATTACTCAAGGTGCATATGGTTGTTTTGTATGATGCGAAAATCAAATATACTCTGTATATTGAAGGGATTGAGAAATCAAGTTCAGAAAGAAAGAGGATTTCATATCAAAACCATAATGCCTAATGGTGGAGGGGAGTACTTCCCAAAATAATTTTTATATTTTCTACAAGATAATGGGATCAATAGGTAGCTTACTTGTAGGTATACTCCTCTGTAAAATGGAGTAGCTAAGAGAAAAAATAGGCAAGTTAGTGAATAAGAGGTAAGGGTACCATTATAGTATTAGGAGGAAGGTACCATGACCCCATTTACTTGATCAATAGGTGCAACAACATGATGAATATGTAACTTGACACCAAAGGAGATATATTTCAGTAAGAAACGAGATCTTAAATACCTCAAAGTTTTTCAATGTATTTTCTTTGTTTAGATTCAATAAAACGTTAGAGAAAAAGATGGATCCAATATCAAAAAATGCATTTTTATGGGTTAGTTGATGGAGAAAGAAGATATGAGTGTAACAACTCTACGACAAAGGAAGTAATAGTTTTAAGAGATGTGCTACTTGATGAACTAAGACCTTGGCATAAAGAGAAAACAAAGGAAAAGTCTCTTCAGGAAGACTCTGTTGATCATGCACAAACTAATGAAAGACTACTTCAATAATGAAGCACAAAATTTCACATCTAGAGGAATCTACATAAAATGATGAATGTTTAACATGGTGTGTGAGACTTGGAATTTATTCTTTGTATTCAAAGCAAGCTTATAGTAGCGGTAAAGAAACAGTTGTTGCTCAAAGCAATGAGATAGATGCAAGTGAAGAAGAATATGAAGAGGTCATCAATCCCATGGTAGAAGCATAAGCCAACATCCATTGAAGTTGATACATACAGATGTGTGGGGGCCCACCAAAACACAATCCATTCGAGTTAACAAGTACTTTGTCAGTTTTATGGATGATTGCACTAGGATGGTTTGGGTTGATTTCATAAAAAACAAATCAGATGCGTTTACATGTTTCAAAGCATTGAAGGCAATGGTAGAAATGGAAACAAGTCCATATATCAAGAAGCTAAGGTCTGTTGGAGGGGGAGAATATTTCTGCAATGAATTTTCTGATTTGTTAATCGATCAAGGCATCAAGAGGCAAGTAACATGTAGGTACACACCCTAACAAAATAGGGAAGTAGAGAGAAAGAATAGATACATTGGGAGACTGCTAGAGCAATGCTTAACGAGATGAATGTACATACCATCTTTTGGAGTGATGCAGCAAGTATCATTGTGTATCTTATGAATAGGGCTCATTCCTCAGGGATCCATTGCTTGACACCATATCAAGCCTATTATGGTAAGAAACCTGATCTTTCCCACTTGAAGTTATTTGCATGTACTTGTTATGTACAGGTGCCAAGTGAATTGAGGCACAAACTACAGCCAAAGGCCAAAAAGTGTGTGTTTCTAGGATATTCAAATGATCGTCAAGGTTACAGGTGCTTCAACCTAGACACCAAGGACTTGGGGATATCAAGGGATGTATCAATTGATGAGCTACTAAAAATCGACCTAGGGCTAAGCGGCCCAAGGTGTTCCATTAATGAAGATAGTTGAAGCATGACTTCACCATGGAGGGGGAGATCTTCATCAAGCTATGAAGCACAATCAATCAACAAATGAAAAGCAACATTGGTGGAGTTGGATGAAGAATGTAATGAAGTTGAAGATGATGGACACATGATGGAGAAAGAAGCCACGTCAAAAAAAGAGATGAAGTACCCAATGCAAAGGAGATTTATTCCTCCAGAATGTGAAGAATGGAAGTCTTCTAAGGTTATGTATCCAACTCAAAGGTTTACTTATGATTCTTACATGGGCATTATGCATATATGAACAAACTAGTAGAAGATCATGAGCCCGATTGTTATGAAGATGCAAGCAGATACACTGAATGGAAAGAGGAAATGCAGTAAGAGATTGAAGCAGTTGAGGAGAATCAAACATGGAATTTAGTGCCCAAGAAGGAGAACATTAAGGTCCTAGAAAATAAGTGTGTGTACAAAGTAAAGAGCAAGCCAGATGGATCTATTTCTAGGCTCAAGGAAAGATTGGTGGCCAATGTTTTTGCACAAACTTATGGAGTGGACATTGAAGAGACATTCTGCCCCTTGGCAAAGATGAGCACTATTAGGAAACTCATTGCAATGGCAACTAGCAAAGGATGGAAGCTCTTCCAATTGGATATCAAGAATGCCTATCTCAATGGAGACTTGGAAGAAGAGGTACACATGGAGCAACCACTAGGTTTTGTTCATAAAGAGTTTCCACATCATGTTTGTATGTTGAAGAAGGCACTTTATGGCCTAAAGCAAGCTCCAACGGCTTGGAACCAAAGATTCGTGTACTATTTGATCAAATGTGGCTACAATCAATGCAACGCAAATCCATATCTCTTCATCAAACAAACAAGAGAGCTTGTAGTCTACATGCATGTCTATGTAGATGAAGTTATCATTATAGGTAATGATACAAAGGGCATTGAGGAGATCAAGTCAAAGGTTGGAAAGGGGTTTAGGATCTTGGATCTTGGATCTTGGAGATCTTAGGTATTTTTGTGCCAATGAAGTTGTATACAAAGAAGAAGTTATTATGCTCATACAAAAGAACTATATTCTAGACCTACTTGAGAGGTTTGGGATGGTACATTGCAAGCCTATTTCAAATCCCATGAAAGGTAAGAGGATGTAACTTTGTATCGATCTATTTTGGGGTGTTTCAATTATGCCACATTAGTTAGGCGCGACATAGCATATGGAAATGGAGTGTTATCACAATTTATGCATAGTCCAAGGATGACACCCTTGCAAGCTATAAGAAGTATGTTAAGATATCTCAAGGCTACTATAAATGAACGATTATTCTACTCATTCGATGATGATATGCAAGTCAAATCTTACTCCGATGTGGATTGGGCTGGTTCAAAGTAATATAGAAGGAATACAAGTGGTTACCTAGTCATGCTAGGTAGCAAGATCATCTAATGGATTTCAAAGAAGCAACCCATAGTGCCATTATCATCCACCGAGGCCGACTATAGAGCTTTGGCTCAATTCACATGTGAACTATTGTGGATTAAGAAGTTATTTATGGAGCTTAATTTGTAGGTTGACACATATCCAATTTTTTGTGACAATATGAGTAGCATTCATCTAGCATCAAATTCTTTCTATCATGCTAGAACCAAGCATATTGAAGTGCACTATCATTTCAGAACACCAAAGCTGATATCCAAGGAAGTTTGAGTACATCATACTGGTACCAAGGACCAAGTTGCAGACATGCTTACAACGGCTTTGGATGCAATGAAGATTTCAAAATTCAAGCAATGCACCAACATGAAAGAGCTTGGATGAGGACCAAGAATTGAACCTTGAGGGGGATTGTTGAAAGTCAAGCTTGAAGCTACAAATTCTAGGAAAATCAATCATGGACATGTGGAGCAATCAAATGAAGCCAAACTTCATGAGATTTCATCACGAAATGTCACTCAACCCCTCCCCAAGTCATCTCAACTAAGCCCTCCAAGTTAGGAGACTGATTTAGAGAGGTAGTTCATAGATTTTACGGGCACACTTCTCACTATAAAAGGAGCATGTATTTTGACTTCTTTTGGGCCATCTTCTTGAAGTTTTATCTCACGTAAAGAAAGCACAAAGTGCTAGAGTTGCAATAAGCAAGCCCATTGCTTAAGCTAGCCCCTTGTTTAAGCTAGCCCCTTGCTTGCTTGTTTCTTTTCTTCGAGTAGGCATATCTATGTGTGTGCACAGGCAATGTTGCACTTCTCTACCCTTGCGTTGTTAGCATTGGTTGTCCCTCCGTAAGAGTCTATTTGATGTAATTCTTGTCTCATTGGATAGCTATTAAAGTGTATTGAAAGCTCACAAATGCTTTCGAGCATTCTGTGAGTAGTCTGGGAGCAACATTCATTTTAGTGAAGTTGGGTGATTGATATCTCTCTTCATGTGTAGGTTGTGTTGGAAATATTTTGCTCTCTATTGTAAGGGTTGGTTCTCCTTCCGTATATATGCACTTGCTATGCTTTTGGTGTCATTGGGTATCTATTAGAGTGCTTTAAAGTTCACATGAGTATGAGATTCATTCTCTTTATAGTCTCTGAGAAAATCTTGCTCGAGTGAAGTGAGGCCCATGTTTGACTAGTAGTTATGAGCATTCAACTAGCTCATCTTGTTGATAGTGTTTCTCTTTGTGTAAGCATCTAGTTGGAGCGAACTTTCTTTTGATAGAAAGCTCTTAGTGTGTACTACAAGTCCACAAATCCTCACTGGAGTTATCCATGCTATGAGGAAGAGCATTTTTTGTGTGCATAGGTCAAAGAAAGGGACCTCTAGAGGTCATTTGCACTTTGGCGTTGCGTACGGGTTGAGATACTTCCCCCATTAATCACTTAGAGTGGCTTGCCTATGATAGAATGCCCTTAAATAAAATTATTAACCTCCTTCCAAAAGAATTTCATTGGTTATTGGAGTATGAGTTCACTTTTGACGGATTAAAGACCTTACTCAGTTAGGCCCCTATTTTACAAGCACCTAACTGGGAACTACATTTTCATGTTTTTGTTGATGCTTCTAACATCACCATTGGCAGTGTCCTCTATGAGGTGACCGACAAGTGTTATAGACTAGTTTATTATGCTAATAGACAACTCGCTAGTGCAAAAAAGAATTATTCACTGAACAAATGGGGATGCCATGGAATGATCTATGCTATCAAAAAATATTGTCACTATTTATTAGGCCACAAATTCGTGCCACATGTGGACCATACTGCTCTGATCTATCTTGTTCAAACTCAGGAAGGTACTCGTAGACATCCTAGATGGGTCCTCGAGTTCCAAGAATTCAATTTTGACATAGTACATAGACCTAGTATGCACCGTGCATTAGCCAAATTTCTCTCTTGGTTGGATTCGAGTGAGCCACCTGATGCCACTAATATGAACCCTATAGCTATCTATACTAGCCAGCCTGTTAGTACATCGACACCGTGGAATTTTGCTACACACACTGTTTTCGGAATACCGTAGTCTTCTTAGATTCTTTAACTCTACCGGAACACCAAAAGCTAACTGCTTATAGTAAACACTTTACGATTATAATAGATCAATTATACTATTATGATATTTTCGGTGCCTGGCTATGCTTTATTCAGATTCTGGAGGTGCCTACAGTTGTTGCTTTTGCTCACTTTGACCCTCTTGGTGGACATTTCTCTATGGATCTCCCTTTACATGAAGTATTATAGAGAAGGACATGGTAGCCCACCATGATTAAAGATGTTAGAGAGTATGTGCTTATGTGTGATCCATATCAAACAATAGGTCTGTTGTGTCTAAATATTTTCTCTTGTAGCTGGAATAGCTCTGAACCGTTTTAGAAATCGGGATTGGACTTTGTTGGAACTATTTTGCCTCCTGGACTTTCTACAAACAAGAAACATATATTTACATGCATTGACTATGAGACCTGATGGGCTGACGCATGGGCCTTGATGAATGATATGGTAGATTTAGTGGCTCAATGTCTAACTAGGGGATTCTCTCCATGTATTTGGTTACCCTTTGAGCTAATTTCAAACTGTGGCACCCATTTCTCAAATGATGTAATTAAATTTTAGAGAAATGAATTTAATATTGTTCATAAGTTTAGTATGCATTATTGTCCTCGGGAAAATGGTTCAGCTGCAAGTACTAATGAAACTTTACTCACTATGCTTCGTAAGTTCATTCAATTTTCTCAAAAGTGTTGAGATATGCCCCTACCATCTGCATTGTAGGCTTATCATACTACATAGAAAGTATCTACCAGATTCACTCCTTTTAAATTGGCATTTGGAATTGAAGCTATTGAGCTTATGGACTTGGTGGTTTTGAGTCTTTGTGTTGCCATCAAGAACAATCTCTTACTAGAAGAATCAATTTACAATCGACTTCATGACCTTCGAGCTTTGGATAAGACTTGTTCCGACAGTTCTTTACTAATGGAGGAGATGGAAATCTGCCAAGCTTGCACTCATGAACATTTTCTTAGGACTTCAGTATTTCAGGTTAGACAGTTAGTTTTAGTATATAATTCCAAAGCAGACCAAAAAGCTAATACGTTTAAAGTCAGATGGTTCAACCCTTACCGTATTGTGGTGCAAATTGGTCGCACTATATTTCTGTTGACCAAACTGACTTGACAACTATAGCTTTCCAGACTCCATTCAATGAATTTTAATGGATTTAAGTTAATGAACTTTTGACACTCCATTAAGTGGATTTAATCGATTTAAGATATAAACTTTTCACACTCGATTAATGGATCTAAGTTATGAACTTTCTAATGGATTTAAATTATAGCTCTTTTAATGGATTTACGTTATGAAATTTTCACACTCCATTCAAGAAATCCCAATTTTGGTGGCTCTTTAAAGGCTCCCACCTCCAAATACCACTTTCATTCACTCCTCCATGCAAATTTTGATTGGTAGGTGGCATTTTATTTTGTGCATTTATTACACTTATGTTCATTGCATGTTGTTGCATCATCTCTACTCTTGCTATCTCTAATTATTCCTTAGAGTTTAACTTACTTCCTTTATGGTGTGAACTATGCACATGTTTTGTGTCTTCTGTGTATTCCTTGTGCTCGTGCTCTCTGTGTCGTGGTGCACAACATAGTTTCCATGGAGCCTTTGCCACATCTTCTGTGTTTTGGTGAAGCTATGGCTCTTGATCTTGCCGAGTACTTTCAAGTAAGAGGCTTACTGACATATGCCCAATTGACATGGCACACAGTGCCGGCTCACTCAATCTCCATGACCCTTGCTTGAGCCATTAGACATTGTTCCATCTCTGTTACATCATGGGTTGTGGTCACGTTTTTTTTCATGACTTGCATCACCATAGAGACCCTCATCTCTCATATTTGTCTTCCTAACAAAGGCAAGACTGAGGTCACACCATTGCCACTTGTTACCATGGATGCCCTATTCCCTTGCCAATCATCCAATGAGTACACTATCATGTGCCCTCCACCTATGGAATGCCATGCACTTTAGTTCTTTGTAGTTACGATTAACCTCTAAAAATGTGCCTATGGTGTTTTTAGGCCAATGTATTCCGTCATAGATATGGCTACCTACAAATCAATAAATTGGGCATTGTTTTACTTTCGCCACATTGAGAAGGAATTTGGGATGGTAGTAAAACAGTTATCTAAGGGCAGTTTTTAGCATACAAGGCTGCCCCATGCATTCTCTCTCTTTCTTCCTAACCCACCCTTTTTTTTCCTTTTAGCAATGGTTCCCCCCTCTCTCTCGTACCTCAGAAATGCCTTTCTACATGGATCAGGATGATTAGGAAGAAGAAGCCTTGGTTTTAATGTGCTTGTCCTGAAAGCATCATCATATTGCTGCCACCATTGCTACAACTTTGAGTTCAACTTCGGATCCTATTCCTACTGGTATCATCGTCATAGCTAGGAGGGCACTAATAGTCACAAAGGCCCAATAAGTCTGCTCCAAATCCATGATGGAAGGTGTTAGGAACATCATCCATGCTGGCGATCAAAATCCTACCTCACCAAAGAAGTACAATGCTCTCATTCAAGAAGACCTCGAGCATTCTCTCCTGAAGAAGGTGATTTGTTCATTGATTGGTAAAATTATTAATCACCTAGAAGACAAGCAAGTTTTGAAGAAAGCGACAAAAGTACCTATAGTCCTTTTAGTGAAAGAACTCCCCTCAACCGAAGTCACCTCCTCCATCCTTCAATCGACAAGTCCAATAGTGCCATCTGGCCCTATCTCTCCCTAGAGGTTGATTCTACTAATGATGAGCCTACTAAGATAACACTTTCCGATTCTCTAGATTACTCTCCTCCACACTCCATCAAAGTGAGCATAGCTCTTGGTTCATCTATAGTACTCTCTCTCTCTACCAGTTCCTTCCTCCAATTGAGAATTGACCCACAATCATGGTTAGCATATATTTTCAAGGTTGGCCAATACCTGATTTAGGTGACTGGCTACATTCAATCCACGTTTGATGTATATGGGCCACTTAAAGTGTGCACTTAGTGCTAGAATGATTTTTATTGTTGTAAACCTTGTAGTACAGGAAAAGGTCTCTTCATAATCAATGAAATGTTGTTGCTTATATCGCTTAGCCACAAGTCTTGCTTTGTACTTGTTGAATGTACCATCAAGTTTGTACTTGATTTTGTATAACCACTTAACTGCTATGACTTGATGATTTGGAGGCTTAGAAGAAAGTTCCCAAGTGTTTTTCTTGTTAATCACATCCATTTATGATGTTAGGCCGATGGTGTGATTATTTGTAAAATATATATAGTTTGAGTAAAGTGTCATATAAGCCAATCATTGTAATCCTTTCTTAATGAATTAATACAATGAAGAGTTGCATACTTTTGAGTTCCATATGACAAGTCTATAGGGCATGATGAGCTTGTGAATATTAAGTTTTGTTGATAGCTCGATAAAGTTTGGATCTACCCATAGAAGTTATATGAATGTTAAATTTCTGAGCGCTATTGTTTTGTAATTGAATACGATAGTGGGTGGTAACATTTTACTATCAAAGAGTGAAACTATGATAAAATTAGGCGATAACCTGTAATGAATTGTGAAAGTATTAGCGTAGTGTGAAGTGTATAATTTAATTTTGAATGTATCATATAATTGTGGTGAAAGTATTGTCCAAGACTATGCTAGAGTATTACTGTGTGAAGGACAAAGTGGAAAAGTCATACTTTATAGAAATTAGTCTCTGAACTACCACCCAAGAACTCTTAGTTTAGTCATTCTTGATTCTAGAGTGTGAGAAGTTCAGAATGACATGCCTGGGACTCACCTCCGAGCCTATTTATAGCCCTTGCCTAGTTGCCATCTAGAGTTCTCTCTAAGGTTCCTCTACTCATTTGGCCATCATGAGTAGGAACCTCGTATGAACTCTCTGGTTTTTGGCTTTGGCTATCCCTCGAGCAAGGAACTCCTCGTTCCTCCAAGCATGTACATCTCTGGAATATAACACTCTCTCCCCCATCTAAAGATCACTGTCCTCAATGATATAGAAGGAGCTGTAAACCTAGGAATCAAAATTTGTGATTCCAAATAATAAAAGTAGAGTGTGGTAGGTGTCTGAAATACTAGATGCTCAAAAGTAGAAAACTAGTCTCTGTGCTTTATATCTAGCATCTCCACCAACAAATATTAGTCCTTGCCTTGGGCATACTGTAGGAATCCCTCTGAGGCCCAATGAGTCCATATGTGTGCAGCATAAGTACTCAGAATATCCTCGAACTCCCTATGCCTAGACCTTGACCACTAACTTGTGACACCTTGTCACCTATAGAGACCTTAGCAGCTTGCCCTTGTCTCCCTGAAGTACCCACTGATAGCCTTTCATATGGTATAATCATGAAAAATCACTTACTCCACTAGAGTAATGAAAAAAAATACCATGCTCATTCAAAATAATGAGACTGTCCAACTCTCTGTGGAAGAATACTAAAAAGAAATGGAAATCTTTTCCAAGTAGTGCCTTATCTCTAAGCTCAAGTCAATCTGCTTGATTTACTCAGTTGAATGAAATAAAACTCAAGAAAATCTCATCATAATCCAAACTGTGAATCCAAGATTGTGAAGAGATGGATAGGTATGTGCTTGAAGATGAAGAGGTGTTGCAAAATCCTTGATCTACACCAGCCAAATGAACTCAGGGAGTATATGGTGGGAACTTTTAGCTTGCCAACAAATGTATTAAACACCCTATGTACTTTGGAAGATCACTCACAAAAAGATAGATTAATACAGATAAGTTGGAGTTAGCTCAGAGGTGAAAAACTTGCTATTTTGGTTCATACACCTGTCCACTGTTTTGCATAATTCTCTAAGCACAGCAGCAATTAGCTTAGTTCCTCTTGGGGAATTCTAGTTAACTTAAAGAGCTAACTTTCAAGAGTAATATCATCAAAAATAAAAAACCACACACTGAGAATGAGTTTTAACAAGTGATGACATCATCCCGATTTTCACAGGCTGCTACAGCTTGAGACCAATGAGCAGAACAATGAACATAACTCAAACTGTAGGAATTCAATGATTAGGAAAATTTTTAAGGTTATACTAAACTGTACGCTGAATCCAACAAGCTTTAAATCACTGAATTTGGATAAGTAACCACTGAGCAATGGCTCTGACAAGGTGAGTGAAAAAGTCGGGTACCTGCCAGAGAAGTGAAGATGAACAGACACTGTTAACTTCAACTGCACATAACTGAAGATTGCAACATCCAAATGAAATGAAATTTTGTGAGCATATAGTAGACTTATAGATCTAACTTTAGAGACTTAAATCACGGAAAGTGATGCACCAAGCTTAGAGAAACCATCTCTGCAATCTCACTGAGAAAACTGAGAGTAATGGTAGTGAGTAGTACACCTCACAAGAACATGGAAATATGGACTCAAATGATCATAAAAATGAAAGTATATTGCTTGTAAAATACAATGACTTAATGATACATATGTGTGCCTTGTAATCACACCTTGATATGGCATAAAGCTCAGCTCTTGGATGTCTTCACATAGGTCTATCTAACCACGACTAAACCTGCCATCTATTTATAGTTGAGTTTGGGAGGCTAACTTCCCTCAATCACTCTCCAATCAATCAGTGATTGATTTGATTCTCTACCTACCACAAATCACAAATTCGTGGCTCCTCTTTCCCTTTTTGATCATGTGGACTCAACCACTTAAGATTCTCTCACTTTTACATTAAGTAAACTCTTCAAAAGTTTTAAGAGGTAGTTCACAAGTGAACTTTGCATAGTCTTCATTTTGAAGTTTCTTCTATGACTTTGTGGGACTCAAGCCAATACTTAGGCTTGTCATAGACTTGCTCCAATAGCTCCCCCTCAAGCCAAGTATGCTTGAGGTCTTCAATCTTCCAAGATTACCTGTAAACCAATCATAGCCTTGAACTTGCAGAGCTTTGTACCATCCAATGCTTTGGTTAGAATATCTGCACATTGTTGATGAGTGGACACATATGATATTTGAATCTCTTTGCTTAGAACCTTCTCTCATACATAGTGATAATGGACTTCAATATGTTTAGTCCTTGCATGAAAAATAGGATTAGCAGCCAAATGAATAGAACTCATATTGTCACAAAAAATAGTTGGAGTTCCAAACTCCAATCCAAGATCTTTGAATAATGTCTTCATCCACATAGCTTCCTGAGTAGCTATGGCAAGACCTCTGTATTCAGCTTCAGTAGAAGAGAGAGCAACTGTGGGTTGCTTCTTGGATGACCATGAAATAAGCTTTGAACCTACAAAGGTAAGATAACCTGAAGTGCTCCTTCTATCTTCCTTAGAGCTAGCCCAATCTGCATCAGAAAATAGCTTCAAACCTAAATCAGATACATAAGGATAATAAAGTCCTTCATTTATGGTTCCTTTGAGATACTTGAGAATCCTTTTTGCAGCATCCATATGTGGTTTCCTTGGTGTGTGCATAAATTGACTTAGCACACTCACACTGTAACATATATCTACTCTTGTCAATGTGGCATAGTTGAGACTACCCACTAGACTTTGATATGATGTGATGTCCTCTATGAGTTCACCTTCATGTGAGTTCAATTTGTGATTGACCTCCATTGGAGTACCTGCAATTTTACAATCTTGCATCTTGAATTTTGCCAACATGTCCTTAATGTACTTTCTTTGAGTGAGAAACAAACCATGATCTTTGTACACAACTTCCAAACCTAGGAAGTAGGTAAGTGAACCCAAATCACTTATCTTGAACTCTTCTCTCATCTGATCTTTGATCTTCTTCATACCATCTGCATCATTTCCTGTCAATATAATATCATCTACATATACACATAGGTAGATGATCTCATAATTACTCTTTTTAATAAAGAGTGAAGGATCTACCTTGCTTGGTTGAAAACCTTTGTCCTGCAAGAATGAAACAAGCCTGAAATTCCAAGCTCTTGGGGCTTGCTTGAGACCATACAATGCTTTGTTAAGTTTACACACATAATCAGGATAAACTTGATTCTCAAAACCAGGTGGTTGTGCCATATATATCTCTTCTGTTATCCAACCATTCAAGAATGCATTCTTTACATCTAGTTGAAGTATCTTCCAATTCTTGGAAGAGGCAATACTAAGAAAAACCCTAATAGTAGGCATCTTTGCCATAGGAGAGAAGGTCTCCTCATAATCAATTCCTTGAGTTTGTGCAAAGCCTTTTGCTACAAGCCTTGCCTTATACCTGGTAATGAAACCATCATTATTCCTCTTGAGTTTATAGACCCATCTTGAGCCTATTACCTTCATGGATGAAGTCTTGGGCACCAAATCCCAAGTGTTTTTGCTTCAATCTCTTCCTTCATTACATGCTTCCATTCTGTTTTTGCTTTGGCCTCTTCAAGTGATAATGGCTCCTCTTGGTTTATGTCTTGTGCTATGTAGATAGAATGTTTAGTTACTAGTGAGGTGTCAAACCCATACCTTTCTGGTTTTTTCTTTTCCCTCATAGATCTTCTTAGGCGATGATGTGATGATTCTGCCTCATGTCCAAGTTCCTGCAATTTTGCTTTACCTTTAGACTTCCATGCTTTGATCTTTTCCATCTGAGATTCTTCATCATCCTCCGAGGTGTCTTGTTCTTCAATCTTTGGTTGTTCTCTACCAAGCTTTGGAAAATCTTCTTCAAGATCATATGGTAAATTGACCTTCCTGCATGAATCTTCATACCATGAATTGTTCTCATCAAAAACTACATCTCTGCTTACCAAGAATCCTTTGTTGGTAGGGTTGTATAACCTGTAGCCCTTTTGATTGTTGTCATATCCAATAAATACACACCTTTCTGCCTTTGGATCCATCTTGCCTCTAACCTGTGAAGGAACATGAACAAAAGCAATACATCCAAAAATTTTACAATGATCTAAGCTTGGTCTTCTTCCATTCCAAGCCTCATATGGAGTCATCCCATCAAGGTATTTTGAAGGCAACCTGTTAATCAAGTAAGTGGCTGTAGATATAGCCTCAGCCCATAAGTAATTAGGTAAATGCTTTTCATTTAACATAGACCTTTCATCTTCAACAATTGTCCTATTCCTCCTTTCTACCACTCCATTTTGCTCAGGAGTGTACCTTGTAGTTACCTCTCTTTTGATTCCTCTTTCTTGAAGAAAAGAATCAAACTCATGGGAGAAGTATTCTCCCCCTCCATCTGACCTTAGCCTTTTTAGTGATTTACCTGTTTGATTCTCCACAAGAGCCAAATATCTTTTGAAACATGAAAAAACTTCATCTTTGTGTTTCATAAAGAATAGGATAGTCCATATGCTGCAATCATCAATAAAGGAGACATAATACCTTGATCCAGATATTGAAGCTTCCTTGCTAGGTCCCCATACATCTGTATGAACCAACTCCAAGAGATCTCCATGCATATAACCTTTCTTCATGAATGGTAATCTGTGAGACTTTCCAAATTGACATGCACTACACTTATAAATCATATGTTGTTTTGACAAATCAGGGAGTCCAAGTACACTTTGGTCCCTGCAAATTTGCTTTAATGACCTTTCACCAATATGTGCTAACCTTTTGTGCCATACTTCCAATTCTATGAGTGTCTGACTACCATAATTAAAGAGAGCAATGTTTCTAGTGTCCTATAATTCAAACGTGAACAATCTACTTGTCTTTTCACCTTTTGCAATTTTTATGAATCCTTCACTTGGATCTTCAACAAATGCTCCTACTTTTGTGAACCTCACTTGAAACCCTTTCTCTACTATCTGTCCAACACTTATCAAATTCTTTGTAATGGTAGGGACATAGAGTACCTTACTGAGTAGGTTGATGTTTCCATCAGGTGCTTTGACATTGCCTATTTTCTCCACAAGGTGTCTTGTATCATCTCTTGTTTTTACCTCATGCTTATTCCTTGGATCTTCTAAATCTGATAGGAGTGCCACATTTCCTGCCACATGATTTGAACAACCTGAATCTATGTAGAAAACATGCTCATCAGATTTACCTTGTGGCATAGCCATGTTCATGATCAATAATGAATCCTCTTTGTTTGAGTCTTCTGTGTAGTTATTGAAGTCTCTCCTTCCTTTGTAACCTTCTTGATAGTTTGAATGATTGTAGTTGTTGTAATTGTCATGGTAGTTGTTGAACCTTCCTCTTGAGTAGCCATAACTTCCTCTATTGTATCCTCTTCCTCTTTAATTCTTGGAATTCCTAAAGCAATTTTCAGTTGAATGATTAGTTAGTCCACAAATAGAACATGATTTGGAATCTTGGGATCTCCCCTTGCCTTGTCTACCTCCTCTTCTCTACCTCTGCCATTTCTTCCTCTACCTACATAGTTAGCTTGATATGTACCTACTTCATCATCCACTTTCTTTGCCTTTCCTTTGTTATCTTTGGACTTGCTTTTATCAATGTATAAAGCTGAAGATTGATTACCTTTAGAGCTTTCTCCATTTTTGATAAGCTTTGCCTCTTGAGTAAATAGTTGTCCAACGAGTGTATTGAAATCAGGTACATGCATGTCCATGTACAAATCCATAGCTGTGGTGAATGCTTCCCACTTGTCATCTGCCTTCAAGCCATTGATGATCTGCCTTACAATTTGCTCTTCATCTATTACCTCTCCAATGCTTCCCAACTAATCCGCTATGTCCTTGAGCTTTGTGACAAAATCAGTCACATTTTGTTTGGGAGCCTTCTTGAGAGTTGTGAAATCCAGCCATAGTTGATGCTTCCTAGCTTTGGTACTTGAGGAGAAGAAGGCTTCAAGTGCATCCCACACTTCGTGAGATGTCTTACAACTTCTAATGTGAGGCAACAAAAAATCTGAGATAGAGTTGAGGAGATAAGACCTTGCAAGTGCATCCTTGGAGCACCATGTACTCAATCTTTCTTGCTCTTCTTGTGTTGGTTGAATTTTGTTCCTGAAACTTGGCATAACTTCATCTCCAGCCACATAACCATATAAAATTCTACCTTGGAGATAAGCTTCCATTCTTAATAACCAAGCTGAGTAGTTACCTCTGTCCAATTTGTCAATTAATGAAGGAAATCCATCTGCCATGTTGTCCAACCTTGCTCTGATACCACTGTGAAGAGATGGATAGGTATGTTCTTGAAGATGAAGAGATGTTGCAAAATCCTTGATCACCTAGCCAAATGAACTCTAGGAGCATATGGTGGGCCCTTTTAGCTTGCCAATGGATGTATTAGACACCCTATGTACCTTGGAAGATCACTCACAAAAAGATAGATCAAAACAGATAAGTTGGAGTTATCTCAGAGGTGAAAAACTTGCTATTTTGGTTCATACACCTGTCCACTGTTTTGCATAATTCTCTGAGCACAACAGCAATTAGCTTAATTCCTCTTGGGGAAGTCTAGCTAACTTAAAGAGCTAACTTTCAAGAGTAATCTCATCAAAAATAATAAACCACAGACTGAGAATGAGTTTTAACAAGTGATGATATCATCCCGATTTTCATGGGCTGCTATAGTTTGAGACCACTGAGAGGAATCCAACAAGCTTTAAATCAATGAATTCGGATAAGTAACCATTGAGAAATGGATCTAACAAGGTGAGTGAAAAAGTTGGGTACCTGACAGAGAAGTGAAGATGAACAGACACTGTTGACTTCAACTGAACATAACTGAAGATTGCAACATCCAAATGAAATGAAACTTTTTGTGCATATAGTAGACTTATAGATCTAACTTTACAAAGTTAAATCACTGAAAATGATGCACCAAGCTTAGAGAAACCATCTCTTCAATCTAACTGAGAAAGCTAAGAGTAATGGCAGTGAGTAGTACACTTCACAAGAACATGGAAATATGGACTCATATGATCATGAAAATGAAAGTATATTGCTTGTAAAATACAATGACTTACTGATACATATGTGTGACTTGTAATCACACCTTGATATGGCATAAAGCTCAGCTCTTGGAGGTCTTCACATAGGTCTCTCTAACCACGACTAAACCTTCCATCTATTTATAGTTGAGTTTGGGAGGCTAACTTCCCTCAATCACTCTCCAATCAATCAGTGATTGATTTGGTTCTCTACGTACCACAAATCAAGAATTTGTGGCTCCTCTTTCCCTTTTTGATCATGTGGACTCAACCACTTAAGATTCTCTCACTTTTACATTAAGTAAACTCTTCAGAAGTTACAAGAGGTAGTTCACAAGTGAACTTTGCATAGTCTTCATTTTGAAGTTTCTTCTATGACTTTGTGGGACTCAAGCCAATACTTAGGCTTGTCATAGACTTGCTCCAACAAAGATGATAATCTATCAATGAATCAGACTATGGAACAACATGTCAATCTGTCAATCATCCAAACTATGCATCAAGATCTCATTCTGTCACATCCAAACTATGGACTAAGATCTCAATCAATCACACTCAAACTATAGACTAAGATCTCAATCCTTCACAACAAAAATACAGATGAAAATGTCAATCTATCATATATAATAATCCCATCTATGGATCTTGGTAATTTGGATTATTATATCTCTCGTATAAAGTAAATTCCAATCCACTATGTGGAACTTAGTCCATCATGCCAAGTGAAGATGTGCTAAGAAAGTATAGCAACTAGTGGAACTACCACCACCTTCTTAATAATAACATGCAAGGTATTCCAAGTGGATGAAACTTGCTTTATCTCTCACCACCATCTTATCATCACTATGATCAAATCATTCCTAACTAGGAATGAGGTGTCTGAAGTAATCTATTGTAATAATCTGGCACTCCCAGATATAATGAGGACCATAATATAATTGTACTAAATACATTGAAAAATGGTAAGTAGATGTGTGCACACTCATAGCCCACTAGGCTAAGAATCTAGCTCACCTCATACACACTATGTATGAACCATGGCCTATTGTCAGGCATATCAAATAAAGTAGTATGTACTCTATAAATTTCTTCTCAATGCAATTGCCTATTCATAGTTCTTATGTGCAAACCTTGCCTTTCCACTTCTAGGCTACTTGCTTGCAGACTTGCGTTGTTTGCAATCACATACAGAGTGACTGTCTCAACTGCCCCTCTATTGTCTAATAATAAGATGATACCAGAAGATCATACAAATGAACTCCAAATCATATCAAAAATAAAATCTCAGAGACTTCTCTCCCATACCATCTGTCCTACACCTAGGTAGAATACAAAGTTTTATGTCCCATATCACCAAACTTTATACCCCACATAGATGTGTGTATGAGATTAAAGTCGAACACTTCTCTCAAAAAAATACAAGAATAGATCGGTGAGTACTCACAACCATGAATAAAATAATAAATGAAATCATGAAGTGTTCCTAAAGTGTTTCCTTCCTTCAATGGAAAGAACAGAGTCATGCCTATGACTCTATCACTCATAACTATCTGTAACATCAACTCATCTTGAGTTGAGAACTAAGAAACTATTTAATAAATCAACTCAACTAGACTTGTAAAGGATGCGGCTTGCTTCAAATATCAACTCATGCGACTTGAATCAAATATTAAATCACAAGAAATTGGAATTTATACAACTTGTATGAATCCAATTATATGCAATGAGAACAACTAGCAGAGCTCTCCTGTTCCGTGCTCTCTTGGCACTATATATATTCTTGAAAATTTCGATAGAGTCTCCTCTATCCTATTGAGAATGGTCACCATAAACCAATTCTCAAATACAACAAGTATCTAGGGCATAGCTAGCCCATGGTGATCACACCATATGAAAAAATATCATAAAAACTTGTGGAAAATCTTTTCCTTTTAACAACGTCTCTTGCATAAACAATTTCCAACAATAGCAAATTAAATCTTGATTTTAACTAACTTTTTGTCATCCAAACTCTATGCAATTTTCCAGCCCTATTTACCTTTGCTCAAGATCTCATTAGGCACAAAACTCACTTTATTTGGATATTTTCTGAGAATTTTATGACCATTTTACTGAAAGGGTTGAACACTTGATGACCAACTCTGAAAATGTACAGGTTCATCTTCTTAAAGCCCTTAGACTAATCAAACAGATTAAAAATTCCATTTTCTTTGTGCCCAAATGTAGATCCTCTTATCTAGTTTGGTCTCACAAAATTTCAATTCAAAATGAAATCAAATACTCATTCAAAACTATAATTCGATCTCTCCTACACCTGTGCTTAGGCGACCCTAGAAACAATGATGTTGCACTTTTAAAATATCTTCTAGCTATGAAGATAAATTCCCAAATCCTTGAATTTTGGGTATACCATAGGGTCTATACTAGAGTAGCTTCTCCAACAAAAAATTCTGAAATTGGAGTTCCCAATATGAAAATATCATACACACATCAGACACATGTACCATTCTTTGGGCAATCCTCGCTAGTGATTGGTCTCAGAAGAATAGATCATTTGACCTATCAAATGATGTACAATTTCTTCCAAATTGTAATAGCATATAGCTACTACATTCCACTTTTATTTGGATCTTCCACCATGGCCGAAATATGGAGGCTCTATACCTGCAAAGTTTTAAAATTTTGGAGTGGCTAAGTTTTACTATTTTCTTTATATCTCCTAAATGGAGAAACATTTCATCTTGAAATTTTATACACACCATCTGGAGATTTGTAGCTAATGCTAGAAAAAACAAAACACTCAATTTGAGTAAATGAGCTAAGAAAAAACAAAACACTCATTTCATAAATTCCAAAGACTGCACTTTGATGTGCAGAGATTATTTAACCCATCAAATGATCTCTAAAAATAATGAAACTTGGTGTGCATAAGGTTCATCTATCAAGATTCTAGTTCCAAGAAAAAGCATTCCATTTGGATCTACCAGTTAAGAGAAATGCCCTTTGCAATAGTCTCTAAGTCAGTTGTTTCAAGCCTCTACCTCTAGTAGTAGCACTTTTAGTGCAGAGGTCACTTTACCTATCTAAAAGTCTCCAAATTAATTGAAACTAGGTCAGCTCAATGAAAGGTCCAAGAGCTACTTGCCCTCCAAATTTCAATAAATTTGGGCATTCCCTCAAAGACTAGCATCCAAATCTTTATGAGGCTGCTACCTCACAAACTGTTTGCTCAATCATTTTTTTTCAAACTTAAAAATGACGAGACATGTTAATCCTTATGATTAAACAAACTAATTCATTATCTTGGATGGATAATTTCATGGAGATATATCCATGCATATAATAACCATCTAGATCAATGCAAACCAAATAATCATCCAAATTATCTCGTTGAAAAATCAACTCTTTACATAGTATCCACCCTTTTGTAAAAGGGAACATCTATGGATGTCATTCTATTCATTATGCTTCTTGCACATTCATTAATCTCATTAAAAATAATCATATACAAGCACTTAATACTTGTATTGATTATCATATCCATAGCACTCTTGTGCGTACTCGAGATAAGCGTCTATATCAAGTACATATACTCGCATGAAAAACAGTTTATGTGCTCATGCGTTACTAGTCAAAAATACATATTTGTCACTCTTGATGTATATACCTTATCTTTTACTTTCTAAAGGCATAATTAGCCTATGCCTAGTACCTCGATCACATACCTCATGCTCACCCTAACCAGTCATGGTGATACATAAAAGTGATCTTCTATAAACAAAAAATGCATCATGCACTTCAACTTTCTAGAAATCATATCGTCTATGTATGCATGCATTCACTTATGCATCTTCTTCTCTACTTCAATAAATTTATATTCTTTTAGCTATGCAGATAGAAGACTTCCTCTCTCACACAACACAACATCACTCTAGTTCTCACATGGCATATAACGCCATGTGGCTACAAAATTTTCGACAGCATTTCGCCAGGAAAATGAAGCCAGAAAAAAATAAGAATAGTCTTTACAATGATAGGCATCAGCTTAGTGGTTGGAGAACCACTTTATTTGCTCCATAATCCTGCAAATAAGAAATTTTTCCACAATGTGTTGTTGGGCACTACGCGCCCTCATTACAATGTCTTTTCCTGCCTTCAATACCTACCAAAGATTCTAAAACATACAAACAAGATTTGTGCATGCTTTTATGAATCAACATAAGTTAGTATAACTTCATGTGCATAGATAACTTCCTGTAAAAACTAACTTTCATGCACATTCCCATGTTATTTTCATAACGCTAGAAGAAAATACAATGCAAAATTATAAACTTTGATGGGAGAGGTATTCAAATGAATATATTTGAGAGAAAAACTATGATGCGAATGTATGAAAATTATTCCATTCCTATCCAAATGGTTCAAAATATTATTAGAAATTCCAAATTATCATAATTTGAACACTCAATTCACTCAAAAAAGGTTTCTTGCCAGTCAATAGCCATCTAAAAGCTTGTGCAGATATGGCTTCCAATGGTTCAAATATGGATTATCACTAGTCCAAAGAAAGGTCTTGAAGTGTATAATCTATCCCAAGTTGAACTTTGTGATTTGGATATTCTATGAGGAAGTTATGGCCAAAACAATGAAGCTAGGTGAGTGGGCAGCATACCTCATTGAAGAAGTATGCAGAGAATTAAATGCTCTCTCCAGGTGTTTTCTAAATATTCAATGATAGCTTCCAACCACTCATTGCAATGCTCTTGAAGTCTACTTCCTATACCAAGTGAAATCATCCAATTTGGACTTCATATGAGAGTGTTATGGCCATTTTCGTAAAGGTAAGTATATTAACCGTGCTCTTTCTTTACTCTTCTCTCTCTACTTTTCATTTTTATTTTTTTCTCTCTATCTCTTTCTCTCTTTCTTTCTTTCCTTTTATCAAATTTTCTCTTAATTCCTTTCTTAATTATTCTTTCTTTGATCTTTTTCTTCTCTTCTTATCTCTCTATGTCGTCTCTTTGTTTCTCTCTCTTCTTCTTCTCTCTTTCTCCTTCTTCTCTTCCTCTTTTTTCTCTTTCTCTCTATTTCTCTTGAAATTTCTCTCTTCCCTTCTCTTGCTCTCTATCTATTTGTTTTTTTTCATTTCTATCTCTATATCTTTCTCCATCTTTTTTCTTTCTGTATCTCTCTTGTTTTCTCTCTTTGTCTTCCTTTTTCTTCTTCTCTCTTTCTATCTTTCTTCTCTTTTTCTCATACCCATAGCTATCATTTGCAATACTCAAGATAGGCCACTTTAAGCATGTGTGTGTGAGAGAAATATTGTGAAAGGTTGAACACTTATCTATAGAGATTGCACAAATCTCGATTGCTTTGTATTATGTAAGTAGTCCACGCTAAACGAACATCCTCTCACGAATGGTCTTGTGGTTAGCTCAGCCATATGAGTTCCTGCAGGTAAAGGGTTCAAATCCCATCTGCAGCCGGTCGACTTAGTCGGTATTCTAGATGGAATAAGAACCAAAGCTTCATTGATTTGAATTGCACGATGTTCTTTTTGCACCCCTCCAAAGCTACGTTTGCCTTCGAGCTGGATTCAAACACCATCACTCCATGGCTGCTCGATCTCGCGAATGTTGAAGATGATGAAGACCTCCAAAATTAGAAGTGAAGCTTTCCATAAGACACCAAGGTCTCTCTCCATAAGCTCTGATACCATATGTGACAAGTTGAGAATGACATGCCTGGAACTCACCTTCCAGCCTATTTATAGCCCTTGCCTAGTCACCATCTAGAGTTCTCTCTAAGGTTCCTCTACTCATCTGGCCATCATGAGTAGGCACCTCGTATGAACTATCTGGCTTTTGGCCTTGGCTATCCCCCGAGCAAGGAACTCCTCATTCCTCCAAGCATGTACATCTCTGGAATATAACATAGAGGACTAACATTGGTGATCCCACTAGGGACTAGCGATCAAACACTGTAAACAAGTCGAAAAATCCTATGCTTTGACATCAAATACCCTCGGTACTATCACTATAAAGTACCCAAAAAAATAGCCCCTTCTGGAGTGAAATTTGGTCAAGCTTCAGAGAAGAAGAAGAAACCAGATGGTGAGCAAAAGGATCTAGAGTAAAAAAGAAGTAAAGGAGACTTCAAGGATGAAGTACTAGTTGAAGGAGATAGTGATCTATGGTTGCAACATGTTTTGGACACTAAGAATGTTTTAGAATATGATAGTCAGAATAAAAAGGAATTATTTGATGAAGTGGATTTTACCGTGGCAACAAAAATCAAGAGAGACAAGCACATCTTAAGGGAAACCCATAACAAAGATTCCACCGTTACGATAATCATATACAGTAACAAAGAAATGGCATACGATCTGCAAAGAAGATATTACCCAATGGGAATTAGATACAAAAAGTTTAGGGAATTTTTGAGAGATGAACTAGACGCACATGTGAGGGCCTTGAAGTAAATATGGATGTAGTGGAAACGATGGCCAACCTTAAGACAAAAATTGATGATAAGGCCAAACTTTTCCAAACCACCTTGGTCAATGAAGCTACAAAATGGCTTGCAGAGTTCACCACCTATGAAGCAATTAAGGAAGCTTTTCTCTGAAGGTTATGCTCAAAGAGAAACCTAGCCCAAAGTTTTTACTTTCTACAAATTAATAGACATATGACCTATCAAAGCGTTTAGGATTACACTACTATCTTTGGGATGCACTTGAGGCAATTGCCAATTGAAAGTAAGTTGCCTAAATATGTGAGCATGTAATGGTTCATTAACTGTCTAAACCCATAGCTGAATCAAGTTATGAACATTTGGTGTACGACTGGTTTACCCTTGGATAATGTCATTGATTAAGCATTGTAGTTTGAAAATAAGATGGAAGGATGTCCTAGAGACCTAGAATGGATTGGCGTCTCAAAGGATAAAGCTAACAATCCATTTAAACAAATATTTTGTGTAAAAATGCAAAAACCTAGGCCATGTTCTAGCAAATTGTGGTTTAAACTAGAAACACTATGGAATTTACAAAACAGATACCCATGATAGTGCATATTGTGTGTACAATGCAAGGCCCTAGAAGTGGGTGATGATCAATGCTCCCATCACTAAATATGTACCACACAACACATATGTATTGCCACATCTATGAAATAATAGATATCAAAGGTACTATCAAACCAACTCACAACCACGGTTACTACCAGAAGCACAACGGGCATAGCCAAGAACATCAAATTATATACCAAGGGCACCTGCAAGGTGTTATTTTTGTGGAGAAGTCGGACACATCTCTTGAAATTATAAGGATGTGCAAGAGTGCAATAAGCAAAGGAAAGAGAGAGCAGCACCTATGAACAACCTTGTCATTATTCCAAGCCGAGACACTCATGCAGCGATCGTATAGACTCGCTCTGGTCGACTATTGTGGCTGATTGTTGTAGTGTATGAACTAGGATCTAAAGAAAAACCAAGGATGGTGATTACAACATAGAAATGAGCTAGAAAAGGACCAACATCTTCCCTACACCAAAATTGGTCACTGAGGTTGAGAAACCTCTACAATGCTGACTTGAAAAACTTTTGAAGTCCTAATGAAAGCTACAAAGAGATCCCCTAATACAAAAGTGAAAGATTTATGGTCGGTGCTGAAATCCTCTCCTATCACATTGCAACTTGGGCAATAGTAGGCTTTGATCCCTAAGGTTTGCAAGAAATTTGAGGAGCATCTAGGTATGTCATTTGAACAAAAAGAACCATGTGTGGCTAGTATGCAGGCAATAACAAAAATCGTAGATCATGGTGTTCCCCTTATAATAGTATGACATAAGAATCATCAGATAGATAGAGTAATAATCGATGGAGGATCTCATATGAATCTCAACTCATTCGAACTTTTAAAGAAATTTGGATTGCTTAACTTTGAGTCTGTGCAATTTTTTATTTTTATGGCAGATCAATCACGTGTTCATCTTGTGGATTAGTGAGGGACATCCCTATTACATTGCAAGGAGTCATCTTTTCTATGACTTTTGTAGTTTTGGATATTCCATATAATACAGATGATTATAATCTTCTCTTTGGAATACCATGGCTTAAACAACCCAAGGTACTTCAAGACAGGTCCAAAAAGGAACTCATTTATTAAGTATAAATATCACGAGTACAGGGTATCTTGAGACACCATGCAATCAGCCGAAGTACATGCACTTCCCCATATTTCCGAACCTGTACACATGATGGATGGACTGATCAATGATAAAGAGGGTGACTTCTTAAGAGAAAACTCTAACTTGTTATCGTTAGGGGTCATAGACTTACAACCTCTACTACATTGATCGTCACCTTTAGCAAGCATGAAGACTTTTGTTGTCACTCCTATTCATTCATCAGAACAACCAACTATTAGACATGATCCCCTTGATGAGATGTGGAGATTGGTTGGAATACATCCTAGTTGAGGAGTCTGATTAGATAACCTTTGTATAGCTCTTTAAATGGACCTAAGTTATGAATTCTTCACAGTCCATTCAAGAAATCTTAATTCTGGTGCCTCTTTAATGGCTCCCACCCTCTAGGTACCACTTTCGTTAGCTCCTCCACACAAATTCTGATTGGTAGGTGGCATTTTATTCTTCTGTCTTTTGTGTATTCCTTGTGCTCGTGCTCTCTATGTGCTGGTGTACAATGTGGTTTCCATGGATCCTTTGCCACATCTTCCCTATTTTGGAAAAGCTATGGCTCTTGATCTTGCTAAGTACTTTCAAGTATGTGGTTTACTGCCGTTTGCCCAATTGCCCTGGCACACAATGTTGACTCACCCATTATCCATGACCCTTGCTCGAGCCCTCATAGATTGTTTCGTCTCTATTCCGTCATGGGCTGTGGTTGAGTCTTTTTTTCATGACTTGCATCACCTTAGAGACCCTCGTCTCTCATCTCTGTCTTCCAAACAAAGGTGAGACTGAGGTCACACCATTGTCACTTGCTACCAGGAATGCCCTTGTTAGACTCAATATATAGCTTCATGAGATGGTTGAACCACACCCTAAAAGGGAGGATTAGGAAGTAATCCTCAACCATGGTTTTTGGGGCAAGTGGTTAGCCCATCGTACTCCTAGCCGGTAGGTCATGAGTTCATATCCCACAATTGGTATCAGAGCTTAGGAAGTATGCTTGAGCAAACGGATGGAAGGTTCGCACGTCGCTTTCGAAGATGAGTCCAACTTAGATTAGAGTGTATCTTTCAATCCGTAGGTCGGATTTCAATGTGTAAGATACCATTGGAAAGATCTTGGAACAAGATTTCTAATGGAAGCACTATATTGATGATCCAAGATACCTAGCATGGGTGAGAGCAAGTTTCAAGATACTAAGTTTGAGAACAAGGGGCTCAAGAGACCAAGGTTGCAAATGAGGCAAGTGCATAGGCAAGTGGCAAAGAAGCAGAAAGGCAGGGTTTTAGAGACCAAGGTTGAGAGCAAGGGTTCAAGAGACGAAGGTTGAGAACAAGATGGTTCAAGAGATTGTGCAAGGTTGAGGACATCGATTCAAGGGGAGATCAAGGATTGATCATTGAGGACAATGATCTCTACATGGGGAACTGAGAGTGTTAGACTCAAGATATAATGATGGGAGATGGTTGAACAACACACCCTAAGAGCGAGGATTAGGAAGTAATCTCCAACCATGGCTTTTGGGGCAAGTGGTTAGCCCATCGTACTCCTAGCTGGTAGGTCATCAATTCAAATCTCACAGCCCTATTCCCCCGCCAATCATACAATGACTATGCTATCTTGTGCTCCCACCTCTAAAGTTCCATGCACTTCACTTCCTTGTAGTTGCAATTAACCTCCAAAAATGTGCCTACTATATTTTTAGGCTGATTTATTCCATCATAGATATGGCTACCTACAAACTGGTAAATTAGGCACGATTTTACTTTTGCCCCATTCAGAAGGAATGTGAGATGGTACTAAAACAATTATCTTAGGGAAATTCTTTGCATGGAAGGCTGCCCCATGCTTTCTCTCTCCTTCTTCCTAACCTACCCTTTGTTTTCCCTGCAACAATGGTTCCCCCTCTCCCTCCTCCTTTGGAACAATCATTATCTTAAGGAAATTTTTTGTATACAAGGTTTCCCCATGAGTTCTCTCCCCTTCTTCCTAACCCACCCTTTGTTGTCCCTAAAACAATAATTCCCCCTCTCCCTCCTACTTCAAGAGAATCTTTGCACATGGATGAAGATGATTACAAAGAAGACTCGATTTTAATGTGTTTGTCTTGAAATGTTATAGCCACTGCTACTACTTTGAGTTCATCTTTTGGACCCTATTGCTACTGGTTCATCTAGAGCAAGGCTACACCAAAATTACATCGAAAGTTGTTTAGTGGGAAAATGAGCTAATAGCTACCAAACACGAACTATTATAGAAAGGTCAATAGTTAGCTATAGAGATTAGACTCACCATTGAGTTGAAGAAGGATTTCGAGGCAACGTAAAAAGAACTACAAGCATACTTTAAGAATATCGAATTTAAAGCTCAACAATTGCATCGGATGGAAAACCCACTAAGTAATCCGAATGAGAAGTTGAAGAAGATTGAAGATAAGGTGGAAGATAGTAGAATTTGGTGTCAAGTAGCCTTAAGAAATGATATTTACTTAGAGGAATCCTTGTTTATCAAATATAGTAAATATATACTTGATCAGGTAGCTATCCCAAGTTCATCAAGCATTGATGAATAGTTGCTAGATGTAGAGCATGTAAAAAAGCTACTAAAGGCATTACAAATTAAGATAAAGCATAGTTTTGAAGAAGCTAGAACTCTGTATATTCAAGGATTAGTAGATGATAACTTTTCTGCTTAGGGTTTGAGTCCACTGTGCATGGTAGTGTTAGGCCGACGGTGAGATTATTTGTAAAATATCTATAATTTTGGAAAACTTCCATATAATCCAATCGTTGTAATGTTTCCTTAATGAATTAATACAATGAAGATTTGCATACTTGTGAGTGCAGCAGGACAGTCCATAGCGACTGCTCTACGCAGGAGGATTGATGTGCTGACCAAGTTCCTCAATTTGTTCTATTCAGTATTTCTATATTATTTGTTTGTTATTGCATTGTTTGATTAATAGTTGGTTAGTGCATGGTTAAAGCCTAATTCCCATGAAGTTTAAGTGCAGTTGATAGTTCTGCAAAGTTCGGAGTTACCTATAAAAGTTAAATTGAAATTTAAGTTTGCCAACACTATTGTTCTGTAATAGAGAAGTTAGGAATTGATTGACAATTCACAAGAAATTTTTGCTCAATTCTTTGAGATAAGTGTCCTAAGTTGAACAATTTTCATTTGGATTTGAATTGGTCAAGTTATAGTATGGTTGAATCAAAGAAAATGGTAAACTTTCTCCTACAGTTTACATAGGATTTTAAAACTCATTAGGACAAAGTAGTCCTCTAGTCCGTTGATAAAATCAAGTTACTGTTGGATAGGTATCAACCATTGTACAAACATCCAAGTTAGATGTTTGGGACAACCAAACTTCCAGTTCTCCAAAACAAATACAAATGAATAAAAAATTCTCAAATTCTTGATAGGGATAAGAATCCCACCTTCATTACTAAGTCCATGCACCAGTCATGCCTAGAAATGGACTAGTAATTTGAATCCACCTAGTTCACATGTTTGTGCCTAGATCGCACATCGAGAAACTATGAACTGGCTAGGGATGTTTTCAGATCCTCCCTTATTATTCATTCACTACTTTGTACTTTGACTAAGTGTATCAAAGTGCAAAGCACGATAGTGTTTTGAATCATTTGGGCAGGGATGCCACCACAGAGATGAGACATGTTCTTCCATTTCTAGAACATGACCATGTTCTTCTAGTTTTAGAACATGAGGCTGGGGGGTCGCCTATAGTAGATATATAGCTCTATTTTCGAGGATGAAAATATTTTCCAAGGGGGGAACAATGTAATAAAGTAAGCTTATGATCTAGGGATCAGGTCGGTTCAGACAGATATGAAATCGGACACCGTTTGGTCATCCGTGAATATGACCAAAGATCTCGAGTTTAGACTTACTAGGAGGTCTTGTGCTCTTGTGAACAAGTGATCCACTTAGCTTAGTGGTTAAGTCTCAAGGATGTGAAGGAGGAGGTCATGGGTCCAATCCCCATGGGGGACATGGGAAGAGTATTTTTCCCAAAGAGATCTAGAGCCTTCTAGAAGCATCCACTTGAGTTAACTCGAGTTGATTGGGACACCGTGCACATGCAGTTACATGGCCGACACATGGTTGGTTAGTATCCACCTGCCCAAGAAGGTAGTCCCTAGAGAGAGCTATATATAGAGGCATTTGGTTGGGAGGAGATTCATCTCTATAGCACGTGGTGGTCGTAATCTTTGTTCTATTACAGTGTGGCTTAGATGCCTTATGGTTGATTTGGGTGTTGATCACTCTTCTACCACCACCATCTTCACTAACAGTCAAAGTGCATTGGCGGTTGCAAGGAACCCTGTGTTCCATGCTCGCACTAAACACATTGAGGTGCACGATCATTATGTCAGGGAGAGGTTCTCTATTGGACATATCATTTTGGCATGTGTTTCCACACAAGAGAACATTGCGAAACTTTTCACAATGTACTTGCCTAGGGAGAAGTTTGAGGATTTCTAAAAAACTTTGCACTTACTTCCTTTTGTGGATTGATTCCACATAGCTCAACACTTCCTTAAACATGAGTGCCACCTCCTTGTTCACCACATCACTCTTAGGGGGATCTGTTGATATATTTAGGTAGTGATGTGTGTGAACAGACTATGACTACAAGAGCACTTTTTTCCCTCTTTAGGAGGTTTTTTCCCCTCGCTTGTATATAGGCGAATAGCCCTAGTCAGTTACTTATCGTTGTACATTCTATAAGTAATAGATTCAGTATTTGTGTGTTGTTCTCCAAGTTTCTCCTTCTTCATTGTAATGTTTGCGTGCTTGCGTAAACCTTGAACTCCAACATTAAGTATTTATATAGGAAGAAATATAATTTTAAATGAATGATTGATGAGATTTGTTTATTGATCATCACTACTACATGTATGAAAGATTCTGAACCTGAGTTTAAATATTGTTCATTGAAATGGTTATTAGATGATCTTTAGATTTGATGTTTTCATCAACCAGATTTGATATGAAGAAAATTATTTGCATCTTGTATAAATTCACTTAAAATTTTGAAAATGAGTTCATTTTTGTAAACAAAATTTGATATTGCAAAATGACTATTTTTAGGTTAGCCCATCAAGATTCTATGCAGGCTTAGCGGGCTGGATGTCAGAGAGATTTCTCTCCTCACTTGAAAAGACAACTAAATGGGAGTATTGATAAGATTTTGTTGTGATCAAGCTATGCACAGAGGTTATAGCATGGGATTGAAGCTCCCTACAATTAGAAGATATGCAAGACATTGTACATTGCAGCTTTTGGCTTTATTTTTTCGTTCATGCTTGGGCATAAGAGAAATAAGGTATAAGAGATCGCTTAGATCTTCTCATGAAGCAAAAAAGGTTATCAATAATGAATGTGATACAAGTATCATGGATACCCATAAAATCAAAAAATGGAGGTCACAATAATAAACAAAAGATTCTTGAGCATGCAACTTCTAAAAGTTGTCTCATTATTATCAGAACTTACTATAGAATCAAGAAGAACAAGGATAAATTATATAACCTTGATTGGGTTAGTAGTGTCTCTAAAAAACGAGTGCATATCTATGTTTGGGTTTAAGTGGATGTTTAAACACGATTTGATGGAGTACAAAGGGGAAATTGTGACATATCTGAAGCGAATCCATGTACATGTCATCTTTTTTTCTGAATAATATATTAGGCTGATATACTTTGACTCTGGATAATGTATTTGATCGGGAGAAAACATAGATGAATTGACCACATCATGCTCATGTCCATTCCAATGAAGAGAACTGCTAGTAAACCAATTGATAATTTAACATCTTTAATTCCTTGTATGAAGTGTATTGAGCAGATAATGATGGATACACAATTAACATTTAATGAGACAATGGTATACATTTAGCATGAGTAATGCAAGCCTTGATGTTTGCACCACGCCATGTGCATCACTCAAAAGTTATGTCCATGCTAAAATAGAGTTTACATCTTATTGAAATAGCTCCGTGTATGCTTTTCTTGAAAACTCTTATTATAGAGTTCGAACTCTATAAAACCAAGAAGAAATCGATGTCCAAGCCCTGGAGATGTTTACTGATGATGAGCACATACAAGAGGAGTCTTTAGTGGTGATGGCGGGGAAAAAAGGGATCATCTCACACAACTTGGAGATGCATAGTAAGGAAGAAAGCATGATACTTTGAAAAAAATCTAACAATGGAGGTCAAAATACAATATTATTGTGACAATATATGAAGGTGCCCACAAAGGCAATCTTACACTTTTTTTTCTTTCATTAATCATTTTCATCATAATCGCTCCAGCATATGCCACTACATATTCTGATTACCATACTCTGTGATTCATCTAAACCAAATACTCTATAATTATGAGCATATTTTGCTCTGATACATGACCATATTCACTCTAGCATGTGACCATATTCTCGAAAATACACTATGATTTTGAACCAAAGTGCTCTACAATTCTAACCACATTCCTAGTATTTTAAATCATTGGATCATTTGAAATGCCAAATTTTAAATCGCCATCTGATCTCTGATTTCAACCAAGAACTGAATTTATTGAAGTTCTTACATCCAGTGAATGTATGATGACTACCCAATGATTGTGCAACGATAACACATTGACATCTAATACCTCTGATTACAATACTAAAAAGACTTGAGTTATCTACTATATCATGGCATCAATATTATTCTCTTTGAGTCACCATTGCACTTGAGATTGCTCCAAGCAACTGGCATGTGCTATTAGATTTTGTGATTGAGATGATCCACCAACCCAACACTCCTATCCTTGGACACCGAGTTTCACATTTTGCCTTGTGTAAGCATTGAGAAGTATGAAACATAATGAGCTATGATTTTTTTAATTCATTTCTCTCTTGGTCTCTCTCTCTCTCTCTCTCTCTTTGAAGGCTTTTTTAGGGCTATCTAGTTTTGTGTTGTCAGAAGTGATTTTACTTCCATATTGATTTGTTATTTATAATTAAGGTGCCATTGGGTAGCCATTACAGTTCTCTATAGTTAGATGAAATTTGTGTTTCATAATCTATTTTGTCCTGGAGAAAAACTTACTATAGTGACATGTTGTCAATGTGTGAGTAGCTATCAACTAACCAAATGTTTTCATAATTATTTCTCTTGGTCTTGGAAACAAGTTTGTTTGAACATTATGTTTTTCTAAAGTTCTGTCAATCTACTTGATGTGTGCAGAAACGTAGTAGATTTCTTTGCATGAACTCAAACCAAGATGCATTTTGGGTTGGAGAGGTGTAGAGAAGTCTATGGGGGACATTCACACTTCATTGTTGCCTATGTGTTGAGATATATCCCCATCACTTTGTGCATATGTATAATTCAGAAACATTGCGTAGATCTTAGGATCTCTTTTTCCTAAAAACTCGGAACCATCACACCTAAGTTTGGTAGTTTGTTGATTGAGAGATCTCGGGGGATTGAAATTCAAAATGAATGTATATGTTCTCATGCTTGGCTCCTTACCCCATGATGCTCAAACTCTCCATTTCAAAGCACTCTTGACATTACGTTCATACATTTTCTAGTGCTTTCCATTTCAAAACGCATTCTTGACATTAAGTTCATACATTTTCTGATGCTTTCTAGCCACATTCCCAATGGTTGTGCTTATGGTAGTCATCTTACCTGCATGACTAAAGGATTCTTCATAATCCATACCATTTTTTTTTAGCAAGTCCTTTAGCTACATGTCTTTCCTTATACCTAGCAATGCTATAATCTTAGTCCTTGTTTACCTTATATACCAACTTATTTCCAATAACCCTCATGTCTTTCTTCCTTGGAACCAATGTCAAAGTGTTGTTGTCCTTTAGAAAAATTATTTTCCTACTGGATTTCCTCTTGCAATTTTCGTACACATATTTGATTCTTCAAAACATTTGGGATGGTAAATCACTTTGCTTATGTATGCAAAATGCCTAGACATGAATGAATCATATGTACATCTCTCAACTATATACTTTACCCTTTTAGACCATCTTGCTTTAATTGTCCATTTGTTTTAATGCTTCTATGCCTTCAAGGTCTCCTGCTTCATTGCAAGATGACCTTCATTCTGTTCCATCTAGGAATCTTCATTTTCTTCAATATCTATGATCTTAGCTTTACTATTCTTCCTTGCATAACATTGTCGACTTGATGTAGGAATATCTCGAATACATTATGTGTGATGATTGAACTCTACTACTTTGGCCCAATAAGAATCATAATATCTAGTTCTTCATTTCCTCTCGAGGTCTTCCATTGTCATTTATCTATGTAGATAGCTTTTAAGATTACCAAGCTAGCAGTTCCCCAAATCTCACATCCCTAAATACCTTTACCTCCTTTTTTGTGGGTTTGTGGAATCTATACCACTTTGTGCCTTCATTGCGTTTACTTTTGATTTCACTTGGTATTAAGAGAAAACAAGTTCAACTAAACACTCCCAAGTGTGATACATCTATGTTCCTATTATAACAAGATTTATATAGTGTTGTGTAATAGGTAGTTGAATAGTGAAATAATCCACTTTGAATTTTTTGAATTATATTGTGACGATAATGCATTAGAATAAACAACTAGGTCAATTAATGCATGTAGGAAAATTTTTGAAATGATAAGTTTTATATTCTCTCTCAAGATCTTAACTGCATCAAGTTTTCTAGTTGAAAATTCAAGGTGAAGATGAAATAATTAGGAAAAGCTTGGTAGAGACAAAGGTAGAGCATGCATAGGAGGATAAAAGTGTCTTTGTGAATTTTTTGTGAATTCATGTTTTAAGTACCACTTATGATTGATAAATGCTTTTTAATGTACATGCTCTTAAACATTTGAGACATTTACTATTAGGGTTTAAGTTTGAATTGAAAACAGATCATCACAATGTAAAATACTTTTTGACACAACCCTTTCTTTAGGATAAACAAAAGCGTTCGATTGAATTATTAAGCAAGTATGATTTTGACATTAAGTATTTGGATGGTAAGAAAAATAAGGTCGTTGATACATTGAGCCCGATACCTTTATGTAATTTCCTTTATGTAATAGATTTTGATTTCCTAAATGATATTCAAGAAGAACTAAAATCAGACTCTTTTTACGCATGTATCTCGAATATTTTTCATGAAAAATAGGGGCTTGTGGTATCAAGAAAAACTTCATTTGCAAAATGGGTATTTTTATTGTATTAATCAATTTTTTCATATCTTTTAAGTTTCCATTGAAAGCTCAAATATTACTTGATTTTCATGATGCATCTTTTTCTCCACATCTAGGTTATTCAAGAACCTACTTTTGGTCATGTATGAAGCGATGTCATAGAGATTTACTTCTCGACATATCTCGAGTTTGGACCATCAATCTCCAAACCTCTAAGAAAGACTTCCAACTCAAAAGATAAAGATCATTTTTTCTTGAAAATTTGTATAACATGATTAAAGATATTATTGCACCATTCAAAAGTAGTCGTCAAGAGCTTTCGAACAATATATAACATTATACCATTTGGTTCCAAAATGAGCAAGAAATCTTCAAATTATTACGTAATAGTATATATCTTTTCTGTGGATGCCCTCGTTACGAGAGTGCGCTCCCACACATGTGACTAGGGTTCAAAACTTGTAGAGCATCAACAATGCAATTCTTGCTTTTTGAATAACGCATATGGTCATAAAAGGTTGCTTTATCGAAAAGCTTTTTTGATTGATCTCAAGATTGTCTTGCGTCAATTTTTCAACAATGAAAGTTTTTAATTGCTTTTAGATATGCTTTTTACATGGATTCAAAACTATATAAGAAGGAGCCATGTTCAACGTCAATTCAAGATCATCATCTCTTGAGAACTTGGTCTCAATGCAAGGTGAAGGAGAAGGAGGTATCTACATACTTCGAGGAGATGAAGATTTGTAGGAGTTGAAGGACATGGAGGTTCAACTTTATGAAGAGGAGGCTACTTCTACATCTAGGTGCTGATTTTCTCACATGCTTGGAGGAGGCTTTACAGAGATGCTTGGAAGAGGCTCTAGATATATGTTTAGAGGAGGATTTCGAAGATTATTATGAGATAATATTATGATCTACCAATGTTGCCTTATTTCTTTCCTTCCAATTCCTACCATAGTTATTTTTTCTAAATTTCATTAGTCCTATCTATCTCTAACTTGTCTTTTTTTTATTCCCATATTTCATATGATTTATTATGGATCCATTAAACCCATCTCTCGTACCTCACCTATGTCGATTCACATGATGAAGAATTTCTCTCCAATATTCATACATCTCTGTTATTTCCAATCTCCTATATGATGAATTTCACCTATCTCATCTATCTTTTCTATTTTCTCTTATGATGTTAATGAATTGTACAAGTGATTTGATGAAGCAACATTATGATCAATTATGAATCGGTAACATTTATTCTCTTTCCTTATTTTAATTACAATTGTAGAACACTTATTATAAATCAATTTCCAATGTTCCCCTACCTCTTTGCTTCCAATTCTCTCTCCAACTTTTTTCCATTTTTTATTATCTCTTTAGGTCTTCATTCCACCACCTAATCTTGATTGAAGCACCCTCTGTGCAGTGTCATCGGAAGACTCGTAGTTGGTATGATCCACCCACTAGAGCCCCTTCAAGACAAGTGAATTTGATGTGAAATACGTCTATTCCGACAAGTATAGTTGCTGTGAAATACATTCATTCCAACAAGTAAAACTGACATGAACCTGTTCCATGGCATTTGGTAAATCAGCATGTACAATTACAAGCTAATTCTAGGTACTCATATTTTACTTTTACATTCATTACATAAGTGAAAATGGGCAAGAAGGGTTTAGCAAAACTCATCACACAAGACATAGATTCTACTATGGAAGTAAAGAAGTTTCCAGAATATGATGAGCAATTTAGAGATATGGAAAGAAAAATAATTGCATCTATGGATGAGAAGCTTTATGCAAATATCAAATCATTAATTTCATGTATCTCAATGATGACTTCGATACTTACAAAAGCTTCTGAAGTTATAAAATCATTAAATACACAATTACATTGAGTTTGGGAATTTACAAGGAGTTGTATACTATGAACTTTCAATTTCCATAGAGAATATGGAAAATCTATCCCAACATCGGAGCGAAATTGCAACATCAAAACCTATTACCTATGAAATTTCAAGTTTGAAAGAAAATATTGAAAGTCTAGCCAAACAAGTAAAAGAAATTACCACATGTAAGTGTAAATGTGGTCATCAAGTACAAAGTTTGTCTACTCAGACTCTTGATAAAAAAATATTCATTTGACCATAGAAGATCCATCCCTAGAGCTACACATAGAAGATTAAATGGACCTATAAGATGTTTTTGGTGTGATCAATTTGGCCATATGCTTTTGAATTGCAAAGCATATGAGAATGCTTTTAGACTTAAATTGGTCACTACATTTGAAAGAAAAGTTTGTGATCACCATGTCCATTTACCTTTGCAATTGAACTTAGGAAGAGGTGGAATTAAAGAATATTTTGATAAAAAAAAATCTAATTCAAGAACATATAAAAGATTTAGAGAACAATAGAATCCAAAAAGATATGATGATAGGAAATCTTTTGAACAAGAAGATATGATAGCAAGTGATAACCAAGTTAAACTTTTTGAAGAAAAGAGAAGTTAACAAATCAAGTTGGATAAACAAAAAGTCGAACAAATTTTGTAAGAAAGATTGGAAGAGAATGAGAAAGAATATGAAAGTTCAATGAAATTGAGAAAGAAAAAAGATAAATATTTTATAGTATGTGATCCAAAGTTCTAGAGAATGAACAATTCTTTGATCAAGATAAACTAAAAATTTTGATAACTCAATTAAACCATGATATTTAAATGAAGAAACAAGTCAAAGTGAACATGATAACATCAAAAAAATTGATAAGGATGAGAGAGCAAACAACGATCAACAAATTAAACAAAAGGAAAAACACTGAATTGAAGATATTATCAAAGAAAATGAACAAAATATAAAAAGTTCATCAAAATCTTCTAAACCTAAATCTTTCTAAAAAAAGAACAAGTTGAAGAAGACCCATGATGAACACGTGTTGAAGATGAACCACGAAGAGATCCATAGATAGACTATGATGAGAGAAATTACAGTGAGGATGAATTGTAAAGCATGTCTTTTTTATACTAATGTTTATGAGACAGGAACATGCTTCTTCAAAACTATCTTTGAGGATAATGATGATCAAGATTATTGAGAGTGTTTGAGTGATTTGAGAGATTCGTTTGATTGAGGAGTGAGAATTGAGTGTTGAGTTTAATCCATTTTTGTTTTCTTTTCCTAGTCTCCATTATCTGAACCATATTAATTCTATTTTGCATTTAGAATATGCATAAACCAATGTATATGCACATATGTTTATTTTTTTAGCATGGACAATCTACTTGCACTTGTATAAAAATAAAATTAATTAAAAGGAAGACTATATCCAATTTAAAAATAGACATCAAAATTTCTGAAGTAACTCACAATCAACATCTTCTTACCTATTTTGCACCATGATTATTTCAAAAATGCACTTAAATTATTCATGATAGGGTCTCACTACATGAACATGCATCAAGGCACATTTTGAGCTTTGCCTATGAACTTTGAGTGATGCAAAGGACTTATGTATATACACATGAAATGCATGAAAGTGAGCACACATAGCTCTTCAAGGAATGCCAAATACCTTACGTTTTGCACCATATCTTTTACCATGCATTTTCAAACAACACAAATAATAGGGCTACATTATACGGCCTTTCATACGCACAATACTTATCTTTCCATGCACTTCATTGATGTTTTTAAGATTCAATGTTCCCATGAAATGTCAATTTCCTTTTGAAGAGTTGATTATAGGATTGGCCCATCGAGGACGATGTGCACATTTAGTAGGGTTGAATGTGGTAGAGATTTACATTTATACATAGCTAGAGTTTAAACCAAAAATTTCCAAACTTCTAAGAAATACTACCAACCCAGAAGGTAAAGATCATTGTTGGTCAAAAATACGTCCAAGATGATGAAAAATATTATTGCACCATTGAGAAGCACTCTTTGAGATATTTTCAATGATATACAACACTATTACCATTTGGTTCCAAAATGAACAATAAATATTCAAATTAGATAAATATTCAAATTAGTATACAATAGTGTAAAGCTTTTGATAGTCTCTTTAGGAGAACCTATTTTGGGCAGTTGGCCTCATCGGAACACTTGCAGTTGGCCTTATCCACCCAAATGAGCCCCTTCTTGGCAACGAGATATTAGAAAATATGTTAGTGAAGGTTTAAAGTGCCAAGATGGGAAATCTTAGCTTAAGAGAATGCTTGGAAAGATTCAACCTTTGGATGTTCCAAATCAGAAGTGGGAATATATTTTTATGACTTTTATCACTTAATTTCGTATGACCAAATGTAAAATGATACTATATTTGTGGTATTTCATTGAATTGCCAAGATGGCAAATTTCTTTGGTATGAAAAAATACTGATACTTCCTTGAATGTTGTAACACTATTTGTAGAATAGATTTATGGATTGCAAGGAATGCCTAAAAGCATAATTTCTAATAGATACTCTAGGTTCACATCAAACTTTTGGAGAGCAACATTTGAATGGATTGGAACTCAACTTCTTATTAGTACAACTTTCCATCCACAAAATGATGGGGAAAGTCAGAGGGTTGATAAAGTACTTGAAGATATGTTGCATATGTATGTGAATGAAAAGTAGGATAACTGGAGAGAATATTCTCATTTAGTCGTGTTTCATATAATATTGCATGGCATGCATCTATAAAAATGACTCTATTTGAGGCTATGTATGGTTATAATTGTTTGAGACCACCTCATTTTCAAGTTTTCAAAATAAATTAGAAGTATCTAAATCAATTTTTAAGAAAATGGATGAGGAACTTAGAAACAAATAAGCAACACCTAAAAGAATCCCAAAAAAGGAAACATAAAGTCTAGGATTTGAAGAGAAGACCACTTGAATTTGAAACATATGATGTAACTTCTTGTTAGTGATGGATCATAGACTTTCTCCACGATATGATGGTCCTTTTAAAGTTATTTGTTAGAACTCTTTCTTATTTGTTGGAATTACTTGAATATAACAATGTGCATCCTATATTTCAGGTTATCTTGCTCAGAAGATATATACCTAATGTTGCTCATGTTTGAAGGGCAACTATAAACTGAAAGATGATGGCTCTTTTGAGCTTCAACCTGAAATATGTTAGATAGGATGGAAAGAGTACTTAGAAATAGATCTATAGTAAAGATTTTGGTGAAATTGCACACATATCTAGTGGAATATTCCACTTGGGTGATCTTTGAAGATCCTTTGGCACATTATCATTCTTTCCAAATCAAAGGATAGAGTTCCTAATAGGGGGGAAGATTTGTAATAGGACTTTCGATAGTGAAATAATGTATTTTGTATTTTCGGAATTACATTGTGGGGATAATGCTTAGAATGAAAAATTAGGTCAATATATACATGTAAAATTTAAAATTATTTGCATCATGTTTTCTGGTTGAAATTTGAATGTGAAGATGAAGGAATTATGAAAACATATATATGAGAGAAAGGTATCGCATGCATAAGAGAATAAAGTATCTCTATGAAATGTTTGTGAATCGTTTAGGGCTCTACATTTAGATCACTATAAGCAAATGTTCTGATTTTATTCTTTCTGTAAAAATTCTCAACTTGCAATGCTCAAAAGTGATACTTGGAGGTGGATTTGGACCTACCTCATCTCTAACACTATTGTGCAGATCAAAAAGTTGAACAAAAGTGCCTCTCACAAGCTTAAGCTAATTTGAATCCATGATTTTAAAGCATACTTGTTGTCATGCACAATTATGGATGTATCTGGAGTTTTCTTATCCTTGGTTTTCTTCTACTTTTGAAAGGCACCCCTAAAGAAAGCACCACTAAAAGCACATGCTTTTGGGAAATTTTTGTGGAAAATTAGGTTTTTATAAATTTGATGGATCACATTCTTTGGGAAATGATCAACTTTGTTAGAAGAAAACTTGCGCACCAAAGAGAAGGAAGCCAAGAATTAGAGAATTACCTTATGATTGAGAGTGAGAGTGAGATAGAGTATGTGATTGAGAGTGCGATTGTGCTAGCTTGGGGTGGTCGGGAGATAGAGGTTTCTTCAAGAAACTATTCTCCAAAGCTAATGTATCGATTGATTCACATCTACAATATCATAATTTCTCCTTCTGTGAGCCATATCATGTCTACTGTTCTGCATCAAATTTTCCTTTGTCTTGTGCAAGTCTGAAATCTCTCTCTTCCACTATTCTTGAGTGATCAGCTTTAGAATGAGGACAGATTGTGATTTAGGAAAAGTTACATGTTCATAGTTGTTTCCTTGATGTAGGTGGTTTCTTCATGATGTATATGGAACTAGTTTCTACATTCTTGTATGTATGTATACACACACACACAAATACATATATATATATATATATATATATATATATATATGTGTGTGTGTGTGTGTTTGTGTGTATGTGTATGTATATTTATATACACACACACATATATATATATACACATATGTGTGTGTGTATATATACACATAAAGAGAAGGAGATGTGCATATACATATTCATGTAGTTGGTGATTAACATATATATGCACATATAGACACATAGGAAAATACACAAACACACACACAAGCACATATATATATATATATATATATATATATATATATATATATATATATATATATATATATATATATATATATATATATATATATATATATATATATACACACACACATAAACATATACATACATATACATATACATATACTTATACATATGTATATACGTATATATATACATATGCATATACATACACACACACACACATACATATATATATATATATATATATATATATATATATATATATATATATATATATATATATATATATATATATATATATATATATATATATATATATATATATATATATATATATATATATAGTCCAAAGGTAGGTTGTTTCTTTCTAGTTTTATCTCAATTTTCACCGTCCTCTTGAGTGGTGTTTTTCCTCAGTTTTATGTTGTCCTTTATCTTCAATCAAAACTTTCCTTTACATTTTCTCCATAGCTTCTTTTACCTTTCGTTTATTAGGACTCTTTCTGTGTTGTTCCTATTTCTTAGTCTCTTGTCTATGTTCTAGTTTTGCAGGCTGATTTCTTGGTTTGTTATTCTCATTTTCTTGGTTTATTTCATGAGCATAGAAAGAGAACATATTCATAGGCTCATTCGAGGATATCTTTGCACAAATATTGGAACTCGAGGCATCTAAAGTTTTAGTTGGCAACTTACGTCTACTCTCAACATCATACACATGAATCGAAGACTCACTACCTGGATCGTCGCCATGAAGTCTAAATGCATACGTATCTTGGCTCATTGAAGCTTCAAAATTTTTTTCTAAAACCCCTTTTCCAAAGTTTTTTTCTAATGGTCCCATGCTTGCATAGTCACAGATTTGTCGGTGCATTTCACTGAACCAACTCCTATCCTTGGCTTCCTTAGATAGGTTGCATGTCTAGTGTGGATGATCGAAATTGTCACACTAGATGCATCTACAAGGCTAATTATAAGGTCTTCTTCCTTGCCTTGGAATCCTAGATACTTGTTCTTGCATTGTCGGAAGAATATTTAGTCCTTTTCAAGGTTGTTGGCTTAGTTCCTAAATTTTGAATGTGTTTTGCTAATGAATCTACTTTGGTTTCTAACAACGTCATCACTAGATATTCTCTCTCTAACAAGCTATGTTCAACTTCATTGTTAGGTTGAGTCTCTCTCTCATTCATTCTAGGGGCATGGCTGAAATTTCATTCGTATCTTTAAGCTATTTTATGAGCAATTGCATGCACATTCTCCCACGTTTTAGTAAGATCCCTTGTGGTCGTTTCAACTTCTAACATTGGCTCTAATTCTTGTCATAAATATGTATCAAGCATCCCTAACAAATTAGAAAGATCATCAAAGCTATACGATTGATTCTAGGCGATTGATTGAATTTGACTTCAAACTTAGTTAAGAATTGAATAACATGATTATCAGCTCTAGAGATAACTATCAACCCTAAAAATGTGGTACTATTATTTTTGCTATAGTCCTCAAGAGAGAACTCTTTAAGGAGTTGGGTATGTCTATGAATGTGGCTATTTTTGCCATAACGTCGGTGTAGCTTTCCGTATGCACGTCGGTACTATAGCGCCGGTATGGGCGTCACTATAAGCGTCGGTATGGGCATCAGTATGAGCATCGGTATAAGCATCATTAATACGGACGCTCTTACTGACGCCTCTGTTGGGTGCACCGTCGCGTATACCGGCCCTTGCTGGGTGTACCGACACTTATTGTGATGACATTACTGGGAGTACCATCGCTTGTAGCGATAACCATATCTGCAAAATTGTTTTTGGGCAGACTGTGTTGTCTTTTGCTACAGCAACATTACCATGATGAACCATGTACAAAGAAAGTGATATATTTCATAAATGAAGCATGTACAAGAGTGTGGCAAACCACTATCCTATATGATGCTTTTACAAAATGTGGCATAGCAATGCATTGCCATATAAAAATCAAATACAAAATTTTGGTGTGCCATTGCCATACACATGCAAAGAACGTTCCATACTTACAGTCCTGCAACAAATAATATTAATGGAATGAGATAAATTCACATGAAATTACAAACAACAAGTAAAAACCAAATTTATAAATTAATCACCTCATCATAAACGCTCCCATGAACCGACCACATCGCGCCCCTCCAAGTCCTCCAATAGTGTAGTCAATCCGTGCTGATATTCGTAAGACTCTTCCGTTCATGTTGGAGGACGACCCATTGCCAGCTCCTACAACAAATATACAAAACATTAGAGGAACATACATGAGAAACTTAACACAAATAAATTCAATAAATTAAATGGTACTTACAAACTCATGATGCATCGTGTCATATCCGCCGCTGCCCAAATGTGACGGTCCAACCGTATCTAAACATGTGGCTGCGATATCTCGCTGCCGGGGATATCGGTCAGGGGTCTACTGGTGCTCGTCGCGAATCACTTCCCACTCCTAAGCATCCAGCCATACAGGCTTTGGTAAGCCTGCTCTGAAAGCATCACGAGCTTGTGATCCTCGATGGGACATAACCTCATGTGCGGTGTGCAAAATCCACTCTAAACTGACTAGAGACTATCCATCGGCTGGTGGGAACTCCTGATAAATTGTTTATGTGATATAATTCTTCCGATCTTTATCTTGTTCACTCCATTTTAGCATGATGGAGTGTCGAAACTATATGGAGCAAAGCTGTCGTATACGTGCACGCATTGCTTTGCCATCCGCATCCATCACGGGAGCTCCATCTCAGATACTATACACCTTGGAGTCATCATGGTCATGAGCAGCCCAAGGTGTACCTGGTGTTCTATGTGATGTACTGCATGGCGTAGCTACATCTGAGGTACTCGTCGTAGAAGCGGGCAAGACAACGTCTGTCACAGTGCCTCCACAACAGCCACCTCCTCCAGACCTACCTGTAGATCCACTCCTAGAACCTCTTGCTCCAGAGCATGAACTCAATCTACGAGATGAGCTAGAACCTGTATCGCACTGAGGCGTCGAACGCACATGTCTACTACTAGACCTAGTAGGAGATGACTAAAAAGATGGTCGTGGTGGAGTCACAAAGCTAATGGAAAGAGAACTTGGTTATTACTAGCTTGATGGTGAGGATCGGCCATCTACATGGTGTATTTGAAGATTGTCTTCTACATGAAGATTTCGGGCTACTTCAAAGACATTGGATGGTGTTTAACATAAGATTTACATCTTATGTTAAGGATTCAGGTACATATTCTCTTTATGCACACAGGTACTATTTGGAGTTTATGGAGGCCATAACATCCATATCACGAGGAGTCGTATTCGGCATAGGTACAAGAGAATCAGTATGTATATGCGTTATGCATATTTGGATGAGGTGTTTGAGAAGGTGTGTTCACTTGAGTTTGAGGATTTCCGGCAACAAACTTGTTAGCATTCTTTGCTACTTTTTAAGTATGTTATGTTTTCACACACGTATCTGACTTAGCATCTTCCATAGCCTGAGGTTAGATGAGGGTTTATTGATTATAAGTTTCACACTGATCTTGCCTTTTTTAGTCACTCATATTCACTCTTCTATAACCTATGAGGTCACACATCTCATGTATATTCAGATTTTTGCCCATACATCTGAATATGTTTGTTACATTTCTACATTCACTCATCCATCTATTTCTCATCACGTAGAGTGGTTGAGAGTTATGGTCCCACATTGTTCATTGAACATTGGTATATATCATACTATGAGTAAGCGATGGCTTACATAACACCTTACACATGTTGTCTATTCTTTCTCTATCTTTATCTCATCATTTGTATGATTAAATGTGGTATGTTCATGTTTTGTCAATATTGGAAGATTGTTAGATTCTATGTTGTATATGCTGGACCTATGGAACTATGGACCTGTGATATGAGCGCGTACCACATTTCCAACATTTGGTATCAGAGCACTATGGTTTTGGTTTCAAAGCTTTAGGACTTTGGCATCAATGCATTCAGGATCATTCAGAATCCCAGGTTCCCAGACTTCCAGATTTACAACATATGATTTAAGGGCATCTTCTAACATTTGACATTTGACATACACACTTAATCTAGATGAGTAGAGATTTGAGAATTAGACAATTCAATCACGTGTATTCATCATTCTGGAGTATGAAGTTGATGATCTGTTAGCAGCCGAATATTTTTGGAAGAGTATGCAAATACTTTACAAAAGTATTATTTGAATACCAAGACTTAATGAAGAGAAGGCTACTTCAAATTCAAGGAAGAACAATGGTTTAGAGAAGATGAAGGAATCTGATCAACATCAAATCACAGGTATCAGTTTCTACTATCAGATTATCATTTGCAGGTCATGTCTTAGAAGAGCAGTTATGAGAAGATTTGAAGGATTCAAGGAATGCTTTTATACACTTTCATCATTTGAAAGTTAAAGGCTACATCAAAACAGGTATCTAGAGGTTTTCCTAGAGAGTTTTGAGAGATCTCTTTCATGAAAAGAAAGCTTATCTAAGAAGACAAATTTGGAGATGGGATGAGTTTTTTTGTTTTCAGCCAATTTTCTTTTGTAAGTTGGTTGGATATCTAGGTACAGAATGTAATCTAGGTATCTAGAGAGGTAACTCTAGAAGGGTAATTCATCATTCAGACAAAAGATTGGTGAATTTAGTCATTTCTGACATTTGAAGCAGAATTTCGATTCAGAGATATGCAGAGATGATAAAACATGATTCTATATTCACTTCCATTTGTATACCATGTTTGTTTTATCTCTTACTCTTAGTACTAGAGAAAGGGAAAAGTTCATTTGAAGAAGTCAAGAGTGTTGGCTACTTCAAGATGAAGAGAACAAAAGGTATGGAAGAGAAGTTTGAAGATATTAAAATCATCATCAGGTGAAAGAAAGATGTAGAAGAAGAAAGTCCATCATTTCCAAAAGAAAAGTAAGGCTTCCTTTTCTCATATACTTTCCATATACTTTTCCTATTTTATCCTCTACACCCAAAGACAAGTCTACAAGAATATCTTGTGTGAAGATAGTCTAAAGAAGAAGTAGTTTCTTATTTTGCATTACACTTGGTTATGATTTAGTAGATTTGACAAAGAATTGCATTGAGCGAAAGAAAAAGCAGCAGATATATGTTCTGACTCATATATGTATGAGTTATGTTTTAGTTGAAGCTTTGGAGCAGCAAGCTTATATGTTCCCTCAAAGAATTCTTGGAGTGTCAATACAAATCTACTTCAAGTTGCAGAGAAGTATATTTCTTCTTTATCTAACTCTTAAGGTAAAAGAGTTTCTTGTAGCAGATGTTGAAGACTTGGGTTGAGGTTTGATGTTTTGAAAGGTTACCTCATATTCAGTATTTTCAGAAAACTTCAAAAAATTCAGATTTGTTGATGTACTAGTCAGTTGAAGAATCTACTTTCTATAATTGTCTAGAGTTTTTGATACATGCTTGTATTCAAAAAGGTGTTCCATTAGATCCTATCACTTGATTGAGAAGTGGAGTTAGCCAAAAGAAAATCAAGCAGGTACTATCACATTTCACCCGGGTAGAATATGAAAAGATGAAGTATAAACTTGGAGTTTTTTGGAGTTCTCAAGATGAGAAGTTTGTTCACTTATGTTTCAAGTAAGGAGTTGAAGATTCTTGGAAAGGATTTGTTTGGAGAAAAGTTTTACAACTTCGTAAGAATCATGGACACTTGGAGACATCCGGGTAGCAAATCAGACATTCAGTCATGAAGGTTGGATGAGAGAAGATTCTACACAAGAGAGATCATTGATCTTGGATGATCTTGTATGATCTTTTATGATCTTAGATGATCTTGAATGATCATGAAGATCTTGAGTATTTATGATTCAGATGTCTATTCTTTGTTTGTAAGGTTCTTAACATTGGAAGAAGTAAGTCAAAGATTCAGGTTCCATCAGATTTGTGTTGCAGAGAGATAGAAGAAGATACTTGTTATGTTGCAAAAGGTTATGAATCCTAAAATGCTTTCAACAAGGTTTTTTGTTATATAGATCAGCTAACCATATTCTAGATTTTGGGAAGCTGAGAAGTAAATAGTGAAAGCTATTAGCATCTGTGGTGCTAATAAAAAGGGTTCATAGATTTTGTTTCAGATACACGTATTGATCACTAAAGATCAGATTTATGAAGAAGGACGTCTAAGATTTCATAAAGTCTGATATAATTTGAAGAATACTGGATACGAGTGTTAGATCATCCAGGGGGTGATGAAACATGAAGACTTATTTTTAGCCATATCTAAAAGAATACAGAGTCATACCTGTACCTATAGGTATTCCTATTTCAGGTATTCCTATATTTCCTTTGTCAGGTTCTCTTTATTTTCCAGCTTTGAGAGAAGAAGGAAGAAGGAGAATGTCTGGATAAAGTTCCTGTTAGGATGTTCCTCTTCACGAGAAGGTTTGAGAGTTCTATTAAAGAGAAGCTTGATATTTCAGAGAGGTATGTTTGAGAAGTACGCACATATATGTTTATACCAAGTTCTGAAGGAAAGAGCTATGAAGGATTTAAAGGATGAAGACATGATGAAATCATAGATTTTTTGATGAGACTCATATTTTAGTTGATTTCAGTTCATTTCATATGAGTTGAGTTGAGTTGAGTACAGTCAAAGATGAACAGCAGTGTTCATAATACACTAAGTTGTGAGTTGTCAGTCACAGGTTCAAGGATTTAGTTCTTTATTATTTTTAGTGTATTTACATGACACAGTAGAAGTACGTTGAGAAATCTTTTTTGGAAGGTAAATGCAAATATAGGGATCCTAGTGTATGTTTTCAGGTTCGTGAAAACAGCAGATAGCAGGTTGAGAAACAGTTCATGCTATATTTGTTGTCAAGCGGCAAATGCTTGATGGGAACACTATTGGATATCTACTTTGCATATTTTCTCAAGTATTATGGTTCATATTCAGCAAATTCAAGTTTTTTGAAGGAAAGTCAAATTCAGTTTTGAAGAAGACTTTTGAAGAAAAGGTTTGAAGGTCAGTTCATGAGTACGAGCTTGAAGCGTGTGACAGTTTGTAGATTCATTTCAGTTCGTACCAATATGACATTGCAGGGGGGATTGTTGGAAAACATGGTTTCAATGTCATCTTGGTCCATTTTACTCAAGACTTATAGCATATGTACAACTTCTTTCTATTCCCTCTAAGAGAGTTCAAAGCTGGCAGCGTGGTTAAAAAAGAGCCGTCTCCCAAGCCAGTGGCTCAGGTTCGATTCTTGTCAGCCGCAACAGTGTGAATAAAACCTTTTTCCATGTTTTTCAACAATAAACCAAAGACGGATCGCGAAGGGAGACGAAGCGTTTCAATCAGCAACGGAGATTTTAGAGCAACCGTAAAAGCTTTATTATGCGATTGTTTTTTACAAGAGCTTTTGGAAGGATGAACAATACTATATAAACAAGTGCTTGGCTCATTACCAAGTATCCTTCACCTAGTTTTCAACACAAGCCTTGAGCTTGGACCTCAATAGAGGTGGTGTTTCTTCTAGCACATGGGGCAGCCATGGTGCTACATTGAAGCATGTTGAGGCATAGCTATGGAGTTCTTCTTGGAGAAGATGAAGAGTGTGCTCACAATCTTGCTCATGGAGAGGAGGTTATCTCTTGTTCATGGAAAGAGGACCTGGTCATTAGCAGCTTGATGGTAAGGATCGGCCATCTACATGGTGTATTTGAAGATTGTTTTCTACATGAAGATTTCGGGCTACTTCAAAGACATTGGATGGTGTTTACCATAAGATTTACATCTTATGTTAAGGATTCAGGTACATATTCTCTTTATGCACATAGGTACTACTCGGAGTTTATGGAGGCAATAGAATCCATATCAGGAAGTGTCTTATTTGGCATAGGTACAAGAGAATCAATACGTATATGCTTTATGCATATTTGGATGAGGTGTTTCAGAAGGTGTGTTCACTTGAGTTTGAGGATTTCGGGCAGCAAACTTGTTAGCATTCTTTGCTACTTTATAAGTATGTGATCTTTTCACACACGTATCTGACTTAGGATCTTCCATAGCCTAAGGTTAGATGAGGGTTTGTTGATTATCAGTTTCACACTTATCCTTCCTCTTTCAGTCACTCATATTCACTCTTCTATAACCAAGAATTTCTGGAAGAGGCAAAAATCGAGTGGAACGATTCTTTCGAAACTGAGCTCTTTCCTTTGCGTTGGTTTCCTTGGCAAGCTAATACCTTTCTAACCACTTCTGCATAGGCTCAGAGTTAACTCTGCAAAACTTCATTGCCTTCTCTCTGAAAGCTGCGTCCATTTTCCTTTGCAATCCTTTACCTTCTAGTTCATCGGCTACGAGACGAACATCTTCATCATCGTTCCATAAGCGAGGCATTTCGGTATCGGACATACGTAGAAACTCAGTTATGAATACAAGAGACTCTTGTACAAGCCATCCCTTTGCCATGCTACCCTCTGGAGGTGCTCTCTGTCAAAAAAACCCTTTTTAATGTCTTCATAAAGCGCTCTAAAAAGAACATCCATCGACTATGGACAGTTCATAGTATTGCACATGAACCAGTAAATGAAGTTGAATAGTGAGAATACTTGTGGGAAAGTATTTCTCTACCATACAAACATCCTCGATAGCATTGATTAATGCACTCTCTATGCTATCTTTATTTATCTCTTTAGAAGAGATCCATCGTACTAAAGAACTAATTTTATAAATGGTTCTTCATACATCCTCTGAAAGACAATCTTTTAGGGCTACAAGGAGCACAAACTATAAAACCTTATGCCAATCATGAGACTTCAGCCCTCCAAGATTGTCGTTTCATGTGAAAGCAGTCTTTAGATACCTCATGCATCTAGTAGGTGTCTGAAACTCTGAAATTGTTTTCTTCACTTGTTGCTCTTCCATCCTGCGAAGAACCCAAGGAGCTCTTGGTAACGATATTGTTCCGTTGGGCTTAGTAATTGCCCACAACTCTCGCATACGACCTCGCTCTTCTAAGTCCTCCCTTTGTGCTTTGCTTTCTTTCTTTCTGATCAAAGTTTTCCACCCACATTCTTAAAAATATGCTTCGGATCTACCAAATGATTAATCACCAATTCACTCCAATAAGGGAGTTCATGAAAAATAGACAACCGCTTCATGCTAATGACCTTCATAGACAGTTTTACGTAGTGCTTTGGAATAGCATGCTTTGAGTGGTGGTCCGCATAAGGGACAAGCATGGTAACCAGAAATCGATAAACCTGAAGACTCACCATAACCAGGCCAATCATGCATCGTCCACATAAGTATGCCTTGCACTCGCACGTCTTCTTTTTTTATAGGCTGAGACATGTCATGCACAGTAATCCCATCCCATAAAATACGCAGTTCTTCCACAAGTGGTGCAAGATATACATCCATGTATCTTACCTTATAATTACCTCGTACTATAAGAGCTAATAATAAATGACCTTTCTTTGTGGCCAGCCATGGTGGGATGTTATAATTCAACAAACATATAGCCCATGTGCTCCATGAAGAAGTGCGTAAACCAAATGGATTCACTCCATCCATAGCTAGGCCTAGACGTATGGACAAAGACTCACTAGCAAACTCCGGCCACTTACTATCTATGTGCTTCCAAGCATCAAAGTCAACAAGCACTCACATTACACCATTTGTAGACCTACTCTTTGAATGCCATGACATTAACTCAGCTATAGATTTGCATCTAAACATGTTCTTAATTTGTGGAATGATAGAAAAGTGGCAAAGAACCTATGCGAGGATTGCTTCACCTACAAGGTCTTCTCTAAATATATTTGCTCCACACTTTGGACATACATGGAGATGCTCATATTCATTCCAAAAGAGAATGGAATCATTCGGAAAAGCATGAATTTTAGTATAATCCATTCCAATGGACTGTAAAAGTTTTTTTGCATCTCCACGTGTTGGAGGCATGTCATTGCCCTCTGGAAAAAATTGATCTTTAAGAAGCCTGCAATAAGCAATTAAAACGATATTAGTAAATAAAGTTACTTTGATACAACAATGAAAGCCAATTTGTTCTCCACTTACCTGAACAATTCACTGACACTACTATCTGACCATCCATAAATGGATTGCAGATTGAGCATCGCACGGACATAGTACAGATATGCCTACTCCATTGTAAAGTGGAGATTCTGTTGTGTGCATGAAACTCTCGGCATCTTCACCACCATCATGATCTTCATCCATCTCATAAAATGCTTGGAGCATCTCTTCCATATGTTCATTCTGTGTAATACTATTAGTAATTGCTTGTATTTCTAAGTCCTTCTTTGTTCTCTTTTGTCCACGAGAGGTTACCGGTGCAACGTCGTTTGGGTCCATCTGCTCACCGGGGGGACCATGTGAATGGTAGCGTAGGTTTTCTAGTTGACTCCTATCAAAGGATCCATACTCTCTAACATGTGTAGTACAAATCCGTCGTTTTCGATAAATTTGATACTTGCACTGAGTGCAAGGACACACCATTCTCTCCTCCGGATCCACATTTAATCAAATTATTTAAAACACTAGTACTTTTTATATTTATTTATCTATATAATTATCTTATTATATATATATATATATATATATATATATATATATATATATATATATATATATATATATATATATGTGTGTGTGTGTGTGTGTCTGTGTATATACAAAAATTTTCCTTAAACCTTAAAACCCTAAAACCCTAATCCTAATCCTAAAAACCTAAAACCCTATTTTATATATTTATTTATTTATTTATTTAGATCTTTTTCTTAAACCCTAAAAACCTAAAACCCTAATCCTAATCCTAAAAACCTAAAACCCTACTCCTAAGACTCTAATCCTAATCCTAAAATCCTAAAACCCAATTTTATATATATTCAGATTTTTTCTTAATTACTCCTATTTTTATATATCTAATTATATATATTTAATTAAATTATTTAAAACACTAATACTTTTTATATTTATATATCTATATAATTATACTATTTTATATATATATTTATTTATTTATTCAAATTTTTTCCTTAAATCTTAAAACCCTAAAACCCTAATCCTAATCCTAAAAACCTAAAACCCTATTTTATATATATATATATATATATTTATTTATTTATTTATTTATTTATTCAGATTTTTTCCTTAAACCGTAATTCAAGTCCGGGAGAGTAGGCTAAGGCCAAACATCCTTTATTTAAAAAAAAAGCAAAAAAAAACGTAAGAATCTAGTTCATGAAGAAACCTTTCTACTTCCTCTTCTCGTGAGATTTCTATTTTGTGTGCTTGTTATGTACATATGCAAAAGTTTAGAAACAAGTCAAACAATGTGCAAATACTTATGTGGAAAGATTCCTTTTATATGTTTATAATGAAAACAAATAAGAACTTAAAGTACATATAGCTTGCTTGGCTTGTGGTCAAGGTTCAACGTGTGTGCATATGTGATAATTGATGCATGTTTGGTTTGTCAAAGCCTAAATACAAGAAACTCTAAGCATATGTTGTGTGTACAAATGTATTTAATTTTTTCTATTGATGGAAAGGATAAAAGCAATGAATTTCAGCCACTTGTAGGACTCAATGGAGCCGCTCAGCTCAAGTCGACCAACCTCAACACCAAGGAGTTGCTACAATTGCAGTCGAATATTTGCTTCAAGGATCGCAACGCCTTAAATTTACTTGTAGCCAGTGTCGGAATGCATATGCAACATAGGAAAAGAGATCAATTGAGTTGCCATGCCCTAGAACGTCACATTGAGCTCAATATGTCAAAGTTAAGGGCTTGGTTGATGCGTTAAGGGCTTGGTTGATGCATGCGGTCAACCACCAATGTTCCACACATTGGACACACGTGGGGTGCTTTAGCGGGCTCCGATGATGGAACTCAACTTTACATCAGAGATGGAAACTCAAAAATTTTGATTATTCTGATGTACTAGATTCACTTGGAATGAAAATTTACCACCAAGCTTCAATTTAATCTGACCTTCGTGAGAGCAAAGGTTTGTGATCGCAAATGAAGATGTCGGTGCCAACAACGTCAATTATGCATTGCATAAACCGCCTCCTCATCTTCAAAGATATGGAAAACAATAACAAAGATTGAGATGGAATATAAACCTTTAAATCAGTAAAGCACAGGTCAATTATCTCAAAACATATTTCCCTACTCCATACAAACGAACTATACTTCAAGCTTTCTTGGATGTAATATTAGAAGTAATAAGAATCAAAATTGTTTTATTTAGATTGAGAAAATCGAGATTTGCTTTTGTCTTTCGCTCGAAAATTATTTGTATATTATATGAATAGAAAAATACTTCTGAACACTATATTTATTTGCAAGAGTAGGAACATTGTATTTTGCTCCAATACATGCGCGTAGAAGAAACAAGTCATTAGTCTATTTGAAAGCCAATAGCAAAACCATCATGATCAAGATGTAGTCGAGACTTCCTTTTCAAAGTGCACCACTTTGGATTTCCCTTGAGAGGTTTGGACTGCAGGTTGCTTCCCGTTTTTTCCATAGATAAGGTTCAAATGTGTTATTAATATCGCACAACAAATAAGCGTGTGTTTGGTTGAACACCAATGGTGAGCAAAGAGAACTTTAATGCTTCGATGCTTGCTTTGCTCCTTTATCTGTTCCTGCTCATGCATGCACCCCACTGCTCTCCGTGGCGTTCTACATAGCTGTGTCCAGGATAAACATAAAGTTAAGCACATGATAGTGCACTTTTTACCATATACTTACCTACCCACTCAACTTAGACGAAGATATAAGTTTCTCTTAGCCAAAAAAAGAACTATCATGCAATAGGCCTAGGTAAATAAAGGCCTCACTTTCTTCACGCCCGAGAAACACCTTGCTAATCTGCAACTCACTCATGCGCAACCCTTAGAATCCTTTCTTCTCTGAAACATTCATTCTATATCTTCTAAATTGACCTTTGAATTCGTCACAACTACTTGCTTTCCATATCTGTCTTTGATGATCCGCGAAATGACCCAGCCGACCATCAATTGGACATGATTATGATCCCTCTTCAGCACGTTCATATTTGCCATTTTTTTCTCTCTCTTTCTCCATCGTTTTATCCTGAATGACCTCCTCATGTAGAATGGAGGATTTGATCATCAGATTTGCATGGGGTCCCACATGTACAATTGAGGATCTTTGCGAAGGAAGTGCTCAAAAGAAATTAGTCCCTATAGCATGGATAGTTAGACACATAGATACACGGCTAAATCATTCACTTAACTCACTCTATACTCACACACGCACTAAAATATTTACATACACACGTATAATTTTGTTTTTATTTTGTTTAGTTTACATTGCTAGTTTTATTAGATTGAGGTTTAATTTAAATGGATGAATACATACATCCATCGTTTAGATTTACCCTCATTTTCACGTATGCTTATACACACAAGAAAAAATCTATTCATTAAGAACAACGACATACTCACCCACATACATGCCTAAACATATCTACATACTTATTCATACAACAACCCACAAGGAGCCTTAGAGTCATGCATATGAAAACCAATTAGCCATATAAATGCTAAACTATGCACACACATACATATGTACACATATTTAGATACACATACACACCAATGTGCATAGGCACATTGTAATAAAGTAAGTTTATGATCTAGGGGTCTGACCGTTTCAGACATATCTGAAATTACCCCCCTTTTGATCTAGGGGTCTCGCTGGTTCAGACATATATGAAATCAGACATCGTTTGGTCATTCGTGTGTATGACCAAAGATCTCGAGTTTAGACTTACTAGGAGGTCTTGTGCTCTTGTGAACAAGTGATCCACTTAGCTTAGTGGTTACGTCTCAAGGATGTGAAGGAGGAGGTCTTGGGTTCAATCCCCATGGGAAACATGGGGAGAGTATGTTGCCCAAAGAGCTCTAGACCCTTCTAGAAGCATCCACTTGAGTTAACTCTGGTTAACTAGGAGACTTTGTGCACATGTAGTTACATGGCTAACACTTGGATGGTTAGTATCCACCTGCCCAAGAAAGCATTCCCCTGGAGAGAGCTATATATAGAGGCATTTGGTTGGGAGGAGAGCCATCTCAGAAATATGTGGTGGTCGTAATCATTAGGTTGTTCAGTAGTCAAGATTTCTTCTAGAGAGATGATTCCAATAAAACTAAGGTTTCGAAGATGAATCCTTGGCTTAGTATTACTTGAATCCTTGGTAGGAATTTAAATTTCTTAAAAGAAATATATCTTCCTAGATGTGAGACTAGAATCTTTCAAGTCAATTTCATAACAAGTAGTTCCGAGCAGTTCCCAAACCACTTGTATGGGTACCTAAGTCCAAATAGTGATATAACCTAAAGGTATATCAAAGATTCTTAGCTTTGGAATGTGAGAGGCAACAATGCATGCTTGGACTTAAGTTGAGGGAAAGATCTCTAAGAAATCCTGCAGGCAAGCAAAGAAGCTTTAGATAGTTCATGAGATCTTAAAGATAGAGACTAAGTCTTTATTTTAGTCGTAAGATCAACTAGATTTGATCAAGCTTGGCCATGATTATCCAAGAATGTGCGATACGAACTACTCTATAGATTGCCCAAGTTTTGGCAATGAAATTCCTTTTGGGAATTATTCACTCAAGTTTCATTTATCCAATGGAAAATTGTGAAAAACGTCACCGGTTCCAAGTATGAACAGAGTAAAGAAATTCCAAGAAAGTATTCTACAACTATGTAGAAAGTATTTAAGTCTGTGGGAGGAAAAACATAATGTTTGTCTATCCTTAAAGGGATTCTGGTACAAATCCAAAAAGCATAAGTGCATGCTTAGACTTAAACAGTAGAGAGATTCCTGTAAAGTCCACGCCGGGGTAGTCACCTAAAGCATCACTAAGAAAGGAATCAAAAGAAAAGAAGTCAAAATCTCTTGTCACTACAAATTGGTCAAGAATAAACCAATTGAGCTTGAATCTATCAAACTTCAAGTACTTGGAATTATAATTTGTTTTCATTTGAAAACCCTAGCAAAGAAGGATGGATGTTCCATCAAAAGGTTTTCAGGTTCCCAAAGGAAAGCACAAGATCATGAAATGATCATGTGAAGGGATCAATACCTAGAAATTCTAGTTAGAGGTAATGCCAAAAATTTCAAAATTCTTTTCAAGAATTGAAGCAAGAAGGTTCTTTATCTAGAGATGTTTTTACTCTAGGATAAGTATCCCCCACACATTAATATGAATGTAAAATAGCGTGGTATGGGACACTAGATTTTCTACTCAGATTGATGTAGGAACACTACAAGAAATAGGAGGGCATAGCAACGCCGCGAAACCAGAAAAACAACGGGGACCGTCGCTTATGCGACGCTAACGTCGCGTAAGCGAGGGTCTTGTTTTCAAAATTTAGATTTTTAGGCGGGGTACGTCGCAGACTAAAGCTTGCGTCGCTTATGCGATGCTAATCTTTGTGTCGCAAATAGAGTCGCTTGCTAGCGACGGTATGGGCGACGGTGGGCAAACTGGAGAGCGCCGCATATGCATCGTCCTTTCGAGAGTGTCGCGTAAGCGACGCTCTAGAATGTTCAAAAAAAATTTCGATTTCTCCCGGCACATTTGTGCCCAGATCTGGACGAAAGCAAGAGAACGAGAGAGAGAGAGAGAGAGAGAGAGAGAGAGAGAGAGAGAGAGAGAGAGAGCACGAGAGAGAGAGAGAGACCAGGTATGTGCACACACACTAACACACACATACATATGCATACACACACACATATACACACATAGACACACACACACATACACATATACAAACACACACACAGATATACACACACACATAATGTTGCATACACACACATATACATACATACACTCACACATATACATGCACACACACATATATACATACACACACATATGCATACATAATGCACATGAAAACATACACATACATAATGCATACACATGCACACGCATATACACATACACATACACATACACACACATACACACATATACACATGCATACACACACATACACACACACATACACACACATACACACATACACACACATACACATATACACACACATATATGCATACACACACATAGAGAGACATGCACACACATACACATACATGCATACATATGCATATGCATATGCATAGATACATACATATTTACATGCATACACGCACATATGCATACACAATGCACATGCATACATACACATACATAATGCATATGCAAACATAATGCACATGCATACATACACATACATAATGCATATGCATACATAATGCACATGCATACATACACATACATAATGCATACACACACATATGCATACATAAAGCATACACACACATATGCATACATACATGCATACACATACAAACATAGACACATACACACACACACATACATATGCATACACACACATATACACACATAGACACACACACACACACATACACATATATACACACACACATACACACACAAATACACAGTCATATACACACATATACACATAATGTTGCATACACACACATATACATACATATACACACACACATATACATGCAGACACACATATATACATACAAACACATATGCATACATAATGAACATGCAGACATACACATACATCATGCATACACATGCACACACATATACACATACACATACACACACATACACACATACACACATATACACAATACACACACATACATACACACACACATACACATACACACATATACACACATACACACAGACACACATACACACACATACACACACACATACACACATACACACACATATATGCATACACACACATACATACACATACACACATACACACATATATGCATACACACACATAGAGAGACATGCACACACATACACATACATGCATACATATGCATATGCATATGCATACAAACATACATACTTACGTGCATACAGACACATATGCATACATAATGCACACGCTAACGTCGTGTAAGCGACGGTCCTGTTTTCAAAATTTTGATTTTTAGGCGGGGTACGTCGCGAACTAAAGCTTGCATCGCTTATGCGACGCTAATCTTTGCGTCGCAAATAGAGTCACTTGCTAGCGACGGTATGGGCGATGTGTGCAAACTGGAGAGCGTTGTGGTCAAGATCTGACATCAAAGAATAGAAACCAAACCAGAAGCATCGATTCAAATATTAGGAAGAGGCAAATGCAAATCGAATGAAAATGAGAGAATGTGTTACTTTCGCATACAAATTTGTCAAAACACCTTCAACTTTGGTGAAAGAGTCTCAAACCTTGGTGATTCCTATCCTTGAAAGAGTTTTACAGCGTGATGATGCTTAAAAAGTCTATTTTTCTTTTCATCATAATTGAAAGCATGTGAGATTGAGTTTATATGATTTTGTCTTTGCCTCATAATTACAAAACAAATGTTGGAGTGAGCACTTAGTTATGTGTGGATTCCAACTTAGTGGAACCATATGAACATGTATATGTAAATGTATGTGCAAATTGTAAATGAGTGCATAAGTTTATGTGTGCATTGTAATGTGTTCACATGTAAATCAACGTGAAACGTTTGGTGTATATATACTAGTATATATAAAGTATATATGTGTGAGTTTGTGTACTATATATATCTATTTTGATTTTTGAATGTACATATATAGCAAAAACGTGCAGACAGGAGAGAGGAAGCTCGGAAGGCGGCAGCACATGGAGAGGACATTCGATCTGTGTTTGGAAAGGCGGCCTCTACGGGAAAAAGGGGAGAACGCTGCTGCAACTTTTGGGGGGAAGAGTTTTTCGTGCTGAACGAAGGAACAGGCATACATCTCTGACGACTACTTGGCGGCTCTCGCGAAATGAACTGTAGCTTGCTGCTGAAGGAGTATACTGTCACAAGGTCGCGCATGTTGAGGAAGAGAGATTCTATCACAGAGGCCAATCTACGCGTTTTCTAGCGGACAATTCATAGAGTGTTTGGAGATGATGGTGAGCTGGACGGATGCACAATCAAAGGCAATTGATCGTGCAAAGGATCAGACATAGAGTGCTGGTAAAATCTTTATGCATATTAATTGCGTTCAAATTGTGCAATTTAGTTGTGATCAGACATAGATCAAATCATGCTGCTGAATATATAGGATCTCTCTTTGCAAACTATTGGAGAATTTAATATATGTTGATCAAGTCTGCTCAAACGTGTTAGTAACTGATGATTTACAGCTCGAAGTTCCATAGATTTGATTTCTTTGATAAAAAATTGTGCAGAATTCAGGTTTTGCTGTGATGGACTGACAAGTAAGAGGGGAACGCTCTGTTTTTTTTTTCTAAAAAAAAGAGGTTTGCTTCGTTTTTGGGTAGAGAGTGGAAAGGTGCTTGTTGTTGGCACAATGGTGAAATGAAGTTGTGAGGAACATGTCGCTGTGCATCTGTGGGGAGAGGGAATGGGAAGGAAGGGAAGACATGCTGAACTGGTATGGAAGTAGCTGGTGAATCGGTAGAGAATTACGACTGAGAAAGAACTGTTAAATGCAGTACGGTTTGCTTTATGCTACTCGAAGCAAATTACACTCTGTTGACTGCTCTTCAATTTAATGAGATTTGAACGTGTTATTACTTGCTGTTGTTGATTCCAAGTTAGAGGCAGCTTGTAGCATGTACGGTGGCAGAATTGGGAAAAGAGGGGATCAAAAGGATCGAGGGCTATCAGATGATGCCTGATGATTGAGTTTAATGGCGTGCGCTGATAAAATTCAAGAGTAGAAATCCTTTGGAGTCAACAAATGCCATAATTCAAAGAGTTCTATCAGATGATTATCACATGTCTAAATTCTACATTTCTGGTTTTGTGTATGCTCACGCTCTTATGAGGAGAAAAGTGGCTTGTGTGAATAAATGACTGTGGACTGGCACTGTTATCAGATATGCCGACTTGACTCCATTGGATTCATCATTAGTTTCCTACTTAGGTTTCATATTGAAATAGAAAGTTCTCCCTATCATGTGTGATTAATTAGCCTATGCGCAGCTCTTGAATTGTATGTTTTCTGTGGTCTTCACTGTTCCCAAGCAAGGAAAATTGGTACTCGTTACAAGGGTGGTGCTTTCTACACATGTTTTTGTGCGTTTGGTTCATCCTCCAAATTATGAGCTCGAGTCAATTACTAGTTCAACCAATATATTTTGCAGAATTACATTGAAGAGAATGAAGCAAAACCGTTCATTAACATTGATAGCTAACAGAAAATTAACATCATTCTCTAGAGTTTGGGCATGATTTGCAGATGAAGATGGCAGATACGTAGAAGATCGAAGTTCTGACGATGGAGACAACACTTGCTTATGGATACTTTGAGTGACTTCCTGCATTATTTCTTTCCTCATCAAACTCTATCATGAGACTAGCATGGTCCCTGCTCAAAGAAGAAAGCAATGCATGGATTCATACGGTGATTGTAGCTGATTATTGACAGTTATACACATGAAGTATACACATGAAGTGAGCTATGCTGCTACCGTCTACAACCTGCTGCTCATACAAATGGCCACACTATGAGTTCTGGCGCTAAAATTTTGTCAGCATGAAACGATGAAACTTTGAAAAAGAATTCACGGAGGTGCTAAAGTCTGTTATCTGCGCAAGTTTTTATTTGAGGTTCTTTTGCACAAGGATTTCCAATAAACAAGTTCAGATGTAATTCAAGTACTATTACTGATTCACTCTCTGATTAGCGTATCTAAGCACAATCCTTCTGACCACAAATGCATTTGCCATTTGTCTTCTAGCATTCCCAATTCGGGATCAGTAGCGCACATGTCTGAAGGAGGTCAATAATCTATTTATTTTCTTTATGAAAACGTATACTGAAAGGATTTAAGACAATAATGATTGCCTTTTGGCAGCACTAAAAGAAAGAACTCTCCTTTAGTTCATATAGAGGTTTGACTTTACAAGACCTTAGGTTGACCCGAGAGAAATACCTCTCTCATACTTAACTGTAAATGGCTTATTAAGTGAGGTATAAATTTCTTTGAAGGAACTTTGTATACACTTTGAGTAATTTTATCCTACTTTCCCCTCCTTTTGTCCAACTCGACGACATACCTGGTGAACCCGACGTGAAGGGAGGAGAGTGTAGAGATCCTGATCCTAGTTTAAAGAGTGGTGCAGTTGAGTGAGCTCATTGTGCTTGACCATTTATGGGCGACGCAACGATGGATGTTATAACCCAACTTCTGCGCTTTCAGCAGGACGAGAAAAGACGAAGTGCCATTCAGGCATTTCATGAGCGAGTAGTCAGAAGAAGTGGATATTTCAGTGGTAAAAATGTTACTCGTTTTTGCAAGGAATATGAATTGGAGGCACGATACCTTGGTACGGGTCTAACACCATTAAGTGATCAAGAATTAATTGACAATTTTGTATACGTTTCAGAATTACATTTGCGTGACCGACTAGTTGTGGATGCACCTCGACTAGTTATAGAAGGACAAATAAGATGGTCACAATACAAGATGATACTCATAAGGATGTTTGCACTGGATGACGAAGATAAAGTGACTAGATCCACATTTCTAAAGTGGATACATAAACCAAAAGATCAATCTATTCTAGATATAAAAAGGGAGTTTGATCAGCAATTTGCAGACTTATCTGATTATGATAAGAGGGCTATAGATCAAGAAAAGGTATCCTTGTTTCTCCGGGCTATAGATTCGAAAGCCCGAGAAGAAATTTTTCCACAATTACAACAGATAGGAACTGAGTCTGGTCTTACCGAAGACTGGGGTAATGTAGATGAAGCTGTTAGAGGATATGTAGAAAAGCAAAGAACTTTGTCTAAGTTCATGCAGAGCTGGCATGATGATATGCAAGAAGAACAAGCTCAGGCTGTTCAGCAACCTGTACAGAACCCTCAGATAAACCTACCAACACCAAAGGATGTTGTGCCCACTAATACAATGGAAGATATGTTTAAAAAGTTTAGTGACCTTACGATTCAAAGTATGAAGCAGATGATTGAATCTCAATCTTTACAAGCACCGGCACCTAAAAATCCAAAAGCTCCAGAAATTAAAAGATGTATTTGGTGTGACTCTTTAGAGCATAACAGATACTCATGTGAGAGCTTCAAAGAAGCATTAGCAAAGAACTTGGTATTCGTTAAGGAAAAGATGATATATGACTCTAAGACTGGAGAAAAAGTAAACATTAATTTTGGTCGGGGAGGAATGAGAATATTCTTCCCTGGCGCATGTGAAAATGTTGCTTCAACATCGCATACGTATGCATGTCAGGTAGTTGACGAAAATAATGATTTAGAACCGTGGTCTAAAGTAATAAAGTCCTTAGACCGCGGGAAGATGCATCATGAAATTTTAAAAACAGCTAGTAATGAAATCCGAGGGGTAAGTGGATGGGATGATCCTGTAGATACTCTCTCGGTTGTTACATACCTATGCTCTTCAGGAGAGCATGAGGCAGTAGTGGAAGAGAAACGAAGAAGAACCAATGAGGGTGAAGAGGAGAAAAGAAGAACTAGGCGTCAAGTAGAAGCTTCACATGAACAACCTCAAATACCAAACCAAAACCATCCAACACAAACAAACCAACCCACTCAAATAGATCCACCATCACAACCAACAATAATCCAACCAAATAAAATTCCGACTCAAGTTCAAATTCCTACTTCTGCTGAGATGCCAGTCTCTACCCACGATAATATTCCTCCTCAAGATCAAGAAATGCAATCTGTGAAAAAAGGACAAGGAAGAGTGAGAAATCCCTCATATATGCTAAAATCGCACATAGAGCAAGCCACAAATCTTAAACAAGTTCTCGAGAAAAGAGTGCTCGATAGTGTAATCGAATTTACACTCGGTGAGTTACTGGGAATAGCAAAAAGAGAATTTCTAGAAGTAATAATTGACCTCTTAAGAAGGAAACGACAACCAATAGCTGACATGCAAGAGATTGAAAGAATGGATGAAGAGACTCCTGTTCATACTGTGCAAGCGCAAGTTCAAGAGCTAAAAAATATACTTGAACCAATTGAGACTAATGTTCAACCGTGCGTGCATGAGGAAATATCCTTGGAGAAGAATCCTTCCAACATAACCCCTTCGAGTTATTACACTAAAGATCATTGGGCCCGAGCCACAACTGAGACGTTGGTAAGATTAGAGAAAATTAGCACTCCAGTTGTCGCTCTTATTGATCATGGATCTGAAGTTAACTTGATGTCCAAAGATCTCTATATGAAGGGGAAATGGCCAATAAACATGCAGCCTGGTTGGAGAATTAAGGCTGCGAACTCGATGCCAGGTGAGTTGTTTGGTGCATGCCCGCAGGTTCTAGTTACAATTGGAGATGTCAGTGATTATCAAAATTTTTTCGTACAAGATCATTCTAGTTACTCATTGATTCTAGGGCAGCCATATATTACTGCCTTAAGAATGGAAACAAGAGTCTTAGAAGATGGATCGGCTTATGCGTGAATCCGTAGTAAGGATGGGAAAAAGGCAGTTCAATTTATGACGGTATGTGTAGATCATATCAGGAATAGAACTTCTCTTCGGACAAGACCTATTCCTGAAGATTACGAGGATCAAAGTTTTTAAAGGAAGCTTTCATAAGTCGGGACTATGAAAGCTTGAAAGATGAAAAGATCCCGAATGTAAATATGTTTATATCAAGTTTTATAGCACTTTCTTCGACAAATTCATTTCAGTTTCGTGTTTTTTCTGAGTTAAAAAAGTGGGAAAAACAATACATAGCGGATCTTCAAAGAAACTTTCATGGATGTAGAGTGCTTAACTTCGACGAGGAAATCTCTGGAGTCTTTGATGAGATATCCTTTGCAGACACATTGTTTGATCTGCAAGAGTTAGTTCAAGGAAAAAGGAATGATTATGTGATTCAAACGCACTCTATTTCCATGTATAAGGAAATAGCAAAGTTTGAGCAAGATGAAATAGGTAAAGAAGTCTTCGTTGAAACAAAATACAAAACAATTGATAAAAAGATAAAGCCAGTCGCAGTTCCACTTCCTGAAGATAGTAATAAACTTATGGATGATGTAAAATCTCAGCCACCTCTCAGAGATAAGAGAAAAATAGGCCATAAATTCACTAAAGAAACGCTCGAGCAAATTCAATTGGGGAAAGATGGTTTCCTCAGCGAAAAAGAGAAGGATGTATTCTCTCGGATGTTATTTAAGCATGGAAAAGCTTTTTCTTTCAATGCCCAAGAAATTGGGTGTGTAGATCCATCTGTGGTGACACCTATGATAATTTTCACAATACCACATGTACCTTGGAATCTCAGACCAATTCCAGTACCAAAAGCTCATATTTTAAAGCTAATTGATCTATTGAATGACAAAATTAGAATGGGGATTCTTGAGCCATCAAGTGCTCCTTATTCTAAACGTTGGTTTACTGTACCAAAAAAGAATGGGTCATTAAGATTTATCCAAGATCTACAGCCAGTGAATAAAGTGACAATTAGAAATATGGGAACTGGGCCTATTGTAGACGAATATGCAGAAGCTTTTGCAGGAAGATCTATTTATTCAATGGGAGATCTACACTCTGGATATGATCAATTCCAGCTAGCTCTCGAAAGCCGTGATTTGACGACTATGAGGATGCCACTTGGGCTTGTGCGCATGTGCACTTTGTCGCAAGGTGCCACGAACTCGGTGGCACATATGATGAATGGTATGCATAAAGTTCTTAGGGATTTTATTCCACATCTGACTATGCCATTCATTGATGATGTTCCTATTAAAGGCTGTGAAGAAAGAGATAGAGACGAGACTCTTGATGAGGATGGATGTAGGAATTTTGTTAAAAAGCACATAACTGATTGTGAATCCATTCTTAGTCGGCTGGAAGAGGTTCATTTGACATTGTCTGCTGAAAAATCAGTATTTGGAGTGCAAGAGGTTTTAATTGTAGGAAGTTTATGTGGACCTAAAGGAAGAAAGCCATGTCCAAAGAAAGTAGATGCCATCCAACACATGAAAGAGGTCTGCTCCTCGATCACTGAAGTGAGGAGATTTCTTGGGGCATGTGTTTTCTATGTTGTATGGATTCCCCATTTTGCCCATATTGCTGACCCACTTTATCAATTGCTTAGGAAAGGGCAAAGATTTCAATGGAAAGATATCCATACTCAAGCTGTGAGAAAATTAAAGAAAGCACTTGCAGAAGCTCCATTGCTCAGAAAGGCTGATTATACTAATAATAAAGAAATTTATATCACCATAGATACAAGTCCGACAGGTATAGGTTGGGCGATCGGCCAAGAGGATGATGAAGAAAAAAGATATGCAATTCGTTTCGGAGCTAAAGTTCTAAATATTCGCCAAAGAGGTTACCCTCAAATTAAGCGAGAGCTTTGGGGAATAGTGACTGCGCTAAAAAATGATAAAGAATATCTGATTGGGGCAAATGTGGTAGTAGAAACAGATTGTTTACCATTGTTGGGAATGATTGTGAATTGTTCCACTGCAGATATTGCCATGTTAAGATGGATAGCATATATTAAGTCGCTAAACCCTGAGTTTGTTCATATAGCTGGGAGGAATAATGTGGTGGCTGACATGCTATCACGAGCTATATATGAAAATGAAGATTCGATGACTTCTAATGATGAAGAGATAGGTCTGGACTTTTATGCTTCACATGTACATAATCTAAGCCTAAATGAAGCATCTACTGGACTAAATAGAAAAGAGCCTAAGCGTCAAAATGAAAAGCTTGGAATTTGTACTGAGTCTTCAAAGGAAGTTCAAAATAGCTTAGGAAGAGGGAAAGATTAGAAGAAGAACCTTACAAGATCCAAATAGGAATAACAGAAAGATTCAATGAAGACGAATATGAAAATGAGTGGAAGGAAATCGGGAGATATTTAAGTACGAAGTGTCCTGATCTTGGTTGGAGCAAAGAAAAATTTCGTACCATTCGAAGAAAGTCAAGCAATTATTTTCTGAAAGATGGATTACTCTGGAAGCGAAGGATTGGAATGGGAAAGATGCCCCAGCGAGTTGTAGGTTGTGAAGAATCGAGAGGAAGGATTATGCGTGAAATGCATAGCTCACTATGGGCCGGTCATAAAGGCTTTCAAGGAACTTATGAAAAGATAAGGGAAAGATACTGGTGGCCTGGGATGTATGTGGATACCCAAAATTACGTAGCCACTTGTAAACCTTGCCAGATGTACTCCAATGTTAGACACAGAGATGAATTACATCCAACATATCCTCTTAATATTCACTATAAGTGGGTTGTTGATTTAGTTACAACGCCATTAGGGGTGCATCAGATGAGGTATATTGTATTAGCAAGGGAAGACCTAACAAATCATGTTGAAGGAAGAGCTCTAAGGACGAAAACTACAAGCAATGTATGCAAATTTCTACTAGAAGATGTGTTTAGTAGATTTGGTTATGTGGAGAAAATAGTTGCCGATAAAGGAGAGCTTGATGCTCAGGAAGCTAAAGACTTCTTTAAAAAATATGGAATTCGATTATCTCTCACCACTGCTTACAATCCTGAAGCTAATGGAAAAATTGAGCGTGGTCATCCACCAATTATTAAAGCTTTGGCTAAGGCTTGTGAGGGGAAAATAAAGAATTGGCCAAATTACCTTCCATTTGCCTTTTGGGCAGATAGGATGACATACACTAGAACTACTGGATATATGCCTGCAGAATTGATGTATTGTCAAAAACCTATTTTGCCGACGGAGTCACATGCTTTAGCGTGGACTTCCTTGCCTTGGGAAGATGAGGTGTCAAGAGAAGATCTTCTAGCAGTGCGGATTCTTCAACTAGAAAGAGGAAAAAATCTGGTAGAAGAAGCTGCATTTAAGCTTAGAGCTTCTAGAGAGAAAAATAAAATTGCATTTGACAAGACCCACAGGTTAAGGCCAAAAAGGTTGAAGGAAGAAGACTGGGTACTTGTTTATGATAGCTCATTGAATACTCAATATGAGGCTCGAAGAAAACTGGTTAAGAGATGGTTTGGTCCCTATGTGGTATGTAAAGTTTTTGATAATGGAACATACTCACTTAGAGAATTAGATGGGACCAAGTTAAAGGATTTAATTGCTGGAAAGAGAGTTAAGCTCTTTAAAAGAAGAGAGAATGAGAATTATGAGACGGTAATAAATGAAGACGAAGAAGAGGAAAGTGAAGAGGAAGGAAGTGAAAATGATAAAGATGAGGATATCAATAAGGAAAATGATTAAAATAAATTATATCGTAAGATGATGTATATATATATATATATATAAAAACATATATATATATATATGTATGTATATAATAAAACCATGTAGACGAATAACAAGATATGAATCCGTCTAGATGTAATAAATAAGTAAAACAACAAATAAATTAAATGTATGTGTTTTACTTATTCATAAACTTCTATTAATACTAATTTTTGTTTCTTACAGGGTACTGACGGAGATTTGTGATCAGACCATTAATAGGAAGTTTTTTTTAGGTTTGATTGGACTGTTTGACTATCTTAGGATCTGGAATGGACAGTGAAGATTCCAATGATACATCCATTCCTGAGGGTAGCATTCCTGAAAGATTTAGAGAGACGTCAAGGAGTGTGCCTGAAGGGAGAACCTTAGATAGTTCTTTCATATCAACTTACTTGCCCCCTACACCTGAAAATGAAGAAAGAATTCCTATAGAAGAGTTTGTTAAAGATCGTATCACTAGGGAGACTTTGATTTCATCATCAAATGAAAGAAGTATACTCAGGTATCGAAGGGCACGAACATATGGAGAAGATGATACTTCAGATGACCGTGAGTCATATATGGAAGTGGATCCAACAGCACTTCTTGTATATAGTCGTGACTTAGCAGAATATGCAGAACTCTTACAACAGCTTGCCTTGTTCCGTAGGGAACGTGAAGGGGGTGAGACGTCTTAAAGATAAATTAAAATGTTGTATTAAAGATATGTGTAAATAATGTTTATTTTGAATCAAGTTAGGTTTTTTTTATGAAGAATAAAGTCAGGGAAGATCCTCAGAGATCGGCAAGAAAATAAACATCAATGTATATAAATAAAGCCAGGTAATATTTTCCTTTTTGAATAATTGTTTTTATATAGATTCGTGTGAAATAAGCCTCTGATTTATGCAGGATGACCAAGTTCAAGTTTTTTTTCTAAAGGAAGAATGATTAAAGGTGACAAGCTCGAGCGGTTTCTGATTTTATACTGGTGAGATGTTATTGTTTCAGTTTCTTTTCCTCTCATGTATATATATGTATGTATGTATATATATATCCGTATGAAAAGACTACATGGGTTGGACATATGATATGTAAATAAATGCATAATTAAGGAAAATTAAGTAGAACAAAAATCTCGTGCCACTAATTAGATTACATGTAATGTATAAGGACCAGGATTATATGAGTAAGGTTAGAAGATGGACTAGAACTTTCGAGAGCAAGACCTAGGAAGGAGAAGGGAAGACCTAGACTAAGTATCTGTATATAGTAGTGTTTACAAACACTTGATGAGTGAGACACTTCGACTTCTACTCTTGATCTCTCATCTGACCTAATCTTCAGACAGATTATATCTTGAGAAAAGAATTCTTATACCAGCCAGCTATCTATATGTATGTGTATGTGTTGTTGGGTGCTACGATGAGCTAGTAGGCGGGTGGAACTACCTTGGTCGGGTGATCAGGGCCACGAGCTGACGCTAGTTGTGTCGTATGGCCTAACCTACATGTTGTTACACGCTCATACGGGTTGATAGGCGGGTGGAGTCACTCTGACCGGGTGGTCAGAGCCACGAGCTGACGTTGATTTCGTATGAGGCTTACATTGTGAATCGTGCGCTATGTCGGGTCGGTAGATGGGTGGGCTAAACCTGGCTGGGTGGTCAGGTCCACGAGTCGCATCCGATTTCGACATAGGCCGAAAAGTGTGGAAAAATAAATAAATAAAAATAAAAGCAAAGATATAAAGGTTGAGCTGGGATAAAGAATTAAAATAAAGAAAAACAGAATAAAAATATGAGAAAAATAAGAAAAAGGTCTGATGGAGGTTCAGATGAAGGAAGATCAATAGGGAAGCCAGAAGCGAGTTTCATAAATTGAGTTAGTGAAGACTGGTATATGCAAATGCTTCGGATAGGCTACTAGATCTGACCGGGTCGAGTTAACGAGAGAGCTAAGAAGTTTTCGAATTACTCATATGATTTCTAGTCTGAGTGCATTAGTGTATTCTGATATGTTGTATGGGATGCTTTTGTCTACCTTCTTTTCTTGATTTATGCCAAGTTTAATACGTATTCAGATTTCATGTATCCAGTTGAAATTTCTTTAAGTAGTGTTTATTTGCCATGACCACTTGATCCTCGCTTGTATTTAATGTTGTGTATGCAGGATGGTGGTGCATCCAGAGGATGCACAGGTTCAGAGGGGGTGGATGTGGTCAAGATCTGACATCAAAGAATAGAAACCAAACCAGAAGCATCGATTCAAATATTAGGAAGAGGCAAATGCAAATCGAATGAAAATGAGAGAATGTGTTACTTTCGCAGACAAATTTGTCAAAACACCTTCAACTTTGGTGAAAGAGTCTCAAACCTTGGTGATTCCTATCCTTGAAAGAGTTTTACAGCGTGATGATGCTTAAAAAGTCTATTTTTCTTTTCATCATAATTGAAAGCATGTGAGATTGAGTTTATATGATTTTGTCTTTGCCTCATAATTACAAAACAAATGTTGGAGTGAGCACTTAGTTATGTGTGGATTCCAACTTAGTGGAACCATATGAACATGTATATGTTAATGTATGTGCAAATTGGAAATGAGTGCATAAGTTTATGTGTGCATTGTAATGTGTTCACATGTAAATCAACGTGAAACGTTTGGTGTATATATACTAGTATATATAAAGTATATATGTGTGAGTTTGTGTACTATATATATCTATTTTGATTTTTGAATGTACATATATAGCAAAAACGTGCAGACAGGAGAGAGGAAGCTCGGAAGGCGGCAGCACATGGAGAGGACATTCGATCTGTGTTTGGAAAGGCGGCCTCTACGGGAAAAAGGGGAGAACGCTGCTGCAACTTTTGGGGGGAAGAGTTTTTCGTGCTGAACGAAGGAACAGGCATACATCTCTGACGACTACTTGGCGGCTCTCGCGAAATGAACTGTAGCTTGCTGCTGAAGGAGTATACTGTCACAGGGTCGCGCATGTTGAGGAAGAGAGATTCTATCACAGAGGCCAATCTACGCGTTTTCTAGCGGACAATTCATAGAGTGTTTGGAGATGATGGTGAGCTGGACGGATGCACAATCAAAGGCAATTGATCGTGCAAAGGATCAGACATAGAGTGCTGGTAAAATCTTTATGCATATTAATTGCGTTCAAATTGTGCAATTTAGTTGTGATCAGACATAGATCAAATCATGCTGCTGAATATATAGGATCTCTCTTTGCAAACTATTGGAGAATTTAATATATGTTGATCAAGTCTGCTCAAACGTGTTAGTAACTGATGATTTACAGCTCGAAGTTCCATAGATTTGATTTCTTTGATAAAAAATTGTGCAGAATTCAGGTTTTGCTGTGATAGACTGACAAGTAAGAGGGGAACACTCTGTTTTTTTTTTCTAAAAAAAAGAGGTTTGGTTCGTTTTTGGGTAGAGAGTGGAAAGGTGCTTGTTGTTGGCACAATGGTGAAATGAAGTTGTGAGGAACATGTCGCTGCGCATCTGTGGGGAGAGGGAATGGGAAGGAAGGGAAGACATGCTGAACTGGTATGGAAGTAGCTGGTGAATCGGTAGAGAATTACGACTGAGAAAGAACTGTTAAATGCAGCACGGTTTGCTTTATGCTACTCGAAGCAAATTACACTCTGTTGAGTGCTCTTCAATTTAATGAGATTTGAACGTGTTATTACTTGCTGTTGTTGATTCCAAGTTAGAGGCAGCTTGTAGCATATACGGTGGCAGAATTGGGAAAAGAGGGGATCAGAAGGATCGAGGGCTATCAGATGATGCCTGATGATTGAGTTTAATGGCGTGCGCTGATAAAATTCAAGAGTAGAAATCCTTTGGAGTCACCAAATGCCATAATTCAAAGAGTTATATCATATGATTATCACATGTCTAAATTCTACATTTCTGGTTTTGTGTATGCTCACGCTCTTATGAGGAGAAAAGTGGCTTGTGTGAATAAATGACTGTGGACTGGCACTGTTATCAGATATGCCGACTTGACTCCATTGGATTCATCATTAGTTTCCTACTTAGGTTTCATATTGAAATAGAAAGTTCTCCCTATCATGTGTGATTAATTAGCCTATGCGCAGCTCTTGAATTGTATGTTTTCTGTGGTCTTCACTGTTCCCAAGCAAGGAAAATTGGTACTCATTACAAGGGTGGTGCTTTCTACACATGTTTTCGTGCGTTTGGTTCATCCTCCAAATTATGAGCTCGAGTCAATTACTAGTTCAACCAATATATTTTGCAGAATTACATTGAAGAGAATGAAGCAAAACCGTTCATTAACATTGATAGCTAACAGAAAATTAACATCATTCTCTAGAGTTTGGGCATGATTTGCAGACGAAGATGGCAGATACGTAGAAGATCGAAGTTCTGACGATGGAGACAACACTTGCTTATGGATACTTTGAGTGACTTCCTGCATTATTTCTTTCCTCATCAAACTCTATCATGAGACTAGCATGGTCCCTGCTCAAAGAAGAAAGCAATGCATGGATTCATACGGTGATTGTAGCTGATTATTGACAGTTATACACATGAAGTATACACATGAAGTGAGCTATGCTGCTACCGTCTACAACCTGCTGCTCATACAAATGGCCACACTATGAGTTCTGGCGCTGAAATTTTGTCAGCATGAAACGATGAAACTTTGAAAAAGAATTCACGGAGGTGCTAAAGTCTGTTATCTGCGCAAGTTTTTATTTGAGGTTCTTTTGCACAAGGATTTCCAATAAACAAGTTCAAATGTAATTCAAGTACTATTACTGATTCACTCTCTGATTAGCGTATCTAAGCACAATCCTTCTGACCACAAATGCATTTGCCATTTGTCTTCTAGCATTCCCAATTCGGGATCAGTAGCGCACATGTCTGAAGGAGGTCAATAATCTATTTATTTTCTTTATGAAAATGTATACTGAAAGGATTGAAGACAATAATGATTGCCTTTTGGCAGCACTAAAAGAAAGAACTCTCCTTTAGTTCATATAGAGGTTTGACTTTACAAGACCTTAGGTTGACCCGAGAGAAATACCTCTCTCATACTTAACTGTAAATGGCTTATTAAGTGAGGTATAAATTTCTTTGAAGGAACTTTGTATACACTTTGAGTAATTTTATCCTACTTTCCCCTCCTTTTGTCCAACTCGACGACAGCGTCCCATATGCGTCGTCCTTTCGAGAGCGTCGCGTAAGCGACGCTCTAAAATGTTCAAAAAAAAATTCGATTTCTCCCGGCACATTTGTGCCAAGATCTGGACGAAAGCAAGAGAACGAGAGAGAGAGAGAGAGAGCGCACGAGAGAGAGAGACCAGGTATTCACACACACATACATATGCATACACACACATATACACACATAGACACACACACACATACACATATACACACACACAAATACACACACATATACACACACACACATAATGTTGCATACACACACATAAACATACATACACTCACACATATACATGCACACACACATATATACATACACACACATATGCATACATAATGCACATGAAAACATACACATACATAATGCATAGACATGCACACGCATATACACATACACATACACATACACACACATATACACATGCATACACGCACATACACACACATACACACACACATACACACATACACAGACATACACACATACACACACATATATGCATACACACACACATAGAGAGACATGCACACACATACACATACATGCATACATATGCATATGCATATGCATACATACATACATACTTACATGCATACACCCACATATGCATACACAATGCACATGCATACATACACATACATAATGCATATGCATACATAATGCATATGCATACATAATGCACATGCATACATACACATACACAATGCATATGCATACATAATGCATATGCATACATAATGCACATGCATACATACACATACATAATGCATACACACACATATGCATACATAAAGCATACACACACATACACACACATATGCATACATACATGCATACACATACAGACATAGACACATACACACACACACATACATATGCATACACACACATATACACACATAGACACACACACACATACACATATATACACACACACATACACACACAAATACACACTCCTATACACACATACACACATAATGTTGCATGCACACACATATACATACATACACACACACACATATATATGGAGACACACATATATACATACACACACATATGCATACATAATGCACATGCAGACATACACATACATCATGCATACACATGCACACACATATACACATACACATACACACACATACACACATACACACATATACACAATACACACACATACACACACATACACACACACATACACACATACACACACATACACACACACATATACACATGCACACACACACATACACACATACACACACATATATGCACACACACACATACATACACATACACACACATATATGCATACACACACATAGAGAGACATGCACACACATACACATACATGCATACATATGCATATGCATATGCATACATACATACATACTTACATCCATACACACACATATGCATACATAATGCACACGCTAACGTCACGTAAGCGACGGTCCTGTTTTCGAAATTTTGATTTCTAGGCGGGGTACGTCGCAGACTAAAGCTTGTGTCGCTTATGCGACGCTAATCTTTGCGTCGCAAATAGAGTCGCTTGCTAGCAACGGTATGGGAGAGGTGGGCAAACTGGAGAGCGTCGCATATGCGTCGTCCTTTCGAGAGCGTCGCGTAAGCGACGCTCTAGAATGTTCAAAAGAAAATTTGATTTCTCCCGGCACATTTGTGCCGAGATCTGGACGAAAGCAAGAGAACGAGAGAGAGAGAGAGAGAACACGCGAGAGAGAGAGAGACCAGCTATGCACACACACACTTACACACACATACATATGCATACACACACACATATACACACATAGACACACACACACACACATACACATATACACACACACATACACACACAAATACACACACATATACACACACACACATAATGTTGCATACACACACATATACATACATACACTCGCACATATACATGCACACACACATATATACATACACACACATATGCATACATAATGCACATGAAAACATACACATACATAATGCATACACATGCACACGCATATACACATACACATACACATACACACACATACACACACATACACACACATACACACATACACACATACACACATGCATACACACACATACACACAGACATACACACACACATACACACACATACACACATACACACACATATATGCATACACACAAACATAGAGAGACATGCACACACATACACATACATGCATACATATGCATATGCATATGCATACATACATACATACTTACATGCATACACACACATATGCATACACAATGCACATGCATACATACACATACATAATGCATATGCATACATAATGCACATGCATACATAATGCACATGCATACATACACATACATAATGCATATGCATACATAATGCACATGCATACATACACATACATAATGCATACACACACATATGCATACATAAAGCATACACACACATACACACACATATGCATACATACATGCATACACATACACACATAGACACATACACACACACATACATATGCATACACACACATATACACACATAGACACACACACACACACATACACATATATACACACACACATACACACACAAATACACACTCGTATACACACATACACACATAATGTTGCATACACACACATATAGATACATACACACACACATATACATGAAGACACACATATATACATACACACACATATGCATACATAATGCACATGTAGACATACACATACATCATGCATACACATACACACACATATACACATACATATACACACACATACACACATATACACAATACACACACATACACACACATACACACACATACACACACACATACACACACATACACACATACACACACATACACACACACATACACACATACACACATACACACATACACACACATACACACACACATACACACATACACACATACACACGCTGTTGGGAGTGATGATTGGATGCACTCAAGAAATGAGTTGGTGCTGCTAGACCTGCTTCACACCTGCCCTCTTTTGATTCCAGAAATGCTTAGTAGACTCCTTGAGCTTCCAAATGATACCAAGAAACTATATATGTGCTTTGCAAATATTATAAGTAATGATCAAATCAAGACAGACTACTTGTGACTTCAAAATCCTGAAAAACTTGCTATTTTGGTATTGACACCTGCTCAGTGTTATGCTCAGTGTGACCAGTGTAGTTACAATTAGCAAAATTCCTTCTAGAGATATTCTATTAGCTTAGTGAGCTCCCATTTGCAAGTGTAATGAAAGGAAATGATAAACTATACTCAGAGAAATCACTTTAGCAAAATAAGGTACACCCCCGATTTTTTAGGAGACTTACAGTCACAGACTAGTGAGCACCCCGACTGAGATTTCTCTGTGATGGTTGATCCAATGACCTTGAAATTTTGTAGGTGTGTAGTAGACTTTGAGCTGAATCCAATGCACTTTGAATCATCCAATTTGGTTCAGTAAATCTTGAGATATGTCTCTTGGAAGTTGACAGAGTTGAAGCTACTCACTCAGAGAATAACAGAGATAATGAGTGTAAGTATATGTATTAGATCTATTGATTGTACATTCGCATTGGCATGATATGTAATGCCCAATGGTACTCAGAGGTGTAGGCTATGGTGTAGCACACACACACTCAATGAATTACTCAGAAATGCCTTGGAAGGAGTGAAGGATGCACGCGACATTTTCCTAGTGACTTTTATAGATTGAGTGAAATTTTGAATTTTGAATCCAAGTCAATCTCCTAGAATCTTTCATCTAAGGATTGATTGAGATATTCTCTCAACTAACCAATCACTTTTTCCACGAATTAGACTAGTAGGTGTGATTACATGAGTGGTTAAAGTCATATTGACTTTTACAAGAGATAAAAGGTAATAACCAATAAGCATTGGTTCCTATGATCATTGTTCTATGTAGATATATCCTTCAAAAGGTTCCAAGATAAACTTTCATGGTCCAAGCTTTATGTGAGATCTTCAAGGTTGATATCCAAGCCAAGTGTTAAGGCTTGAATTACACCAACACCTCCCCCTCAAGCCAAACACTTTGGCTTAAGTCTTCATCTCTAGTCTTCAATTACTTCCTGCAATCCAATCATGGATTTAAATCTGCATAGCTTGCTTCCATCTAGAGCTTTAGTAAGCAAATCTGCACATTGCATATTAGTAGACACATATGACAATTGAATATCTTTGCTAAGTAACTTCTCCCTCACATAGTGGTAATGAACCTCTATGTGTTTTGTCCTAGCATGATAAATTGGATTAGCTGCAAGGTGAAGAGAACTTGTGTTATCACCAAAGATGATTGGTGGCCTTGTGTATAGACCCAATTCTGAATATAAAAGCTTCAACCAGATAGCTTCTTGAGTGGCATTTGCTAGCCCTCTATATTCTGCCTCAGTAGATGACAAAGCTACTGTAGGTTGTTTCTTGGATGACCAAGAAATTGGTTTATCACCTGCAAAACATATGTACCCTGATGTGCTCCTTCTGTCATCCTTGCAACCTGCCCAATCTGCATCTGAGTAAACTTTAATGTCAATATCTGATGTATAAGGAAAGTACAAACCATGATGTTGTGTTCCCTTTAGGTACTTTACTATTTTCTTTGCTGCCTCTAAATGAGGTACTCTTGGTTTGTGCATAAATTGGCTAAGTACACTAACACCATAAGATATATCAATCTTGGTTAAGGTAGCATAATTTAGACTACCTACCAAACTTTGGTAATCTGTAATATCTTGGAGTTCTTCTCCTTCATGAGCACTGAGTTTATGGTTGACCTCCATAGGAGTGCTTGAGACTTTAGCATCCTGCAAATTAAACTTCTTGACCATGTCCTGAATATACTTCTTCTGAGTAATAAAGATACCTGAATTTGTATAGACCAATTCAAGTCCTAGGAAGTACTTCAATAATCCAAGATCATTAATCTTGAATTCCTTCATCATCTGTTCTTTGATGTGTCTAATTCCCTGAACATCATTTCCTGTAATAATGATGTCATCAACATAGACACACAAGTATATTACTTCTGAATTGTTCCTTTTGATAAACAATGAAGTATCTGCTTTACTCATTATGAATCCTTGGTCTAGGAGGTAGGTTGTCAACCTGTAATTCCATGCTCTAGGTGCTTGCTTCAATCCATACAGAGCCTTCCTCAATTTACAAACATGATTTACCTTCTTGGGATCTTCATAGCCAGGTGGTTGTGACATGTAGACTTCTTCAGATATCCATCCATTCAAGAATGCATTCTTCACATCCAGTTGGTACATGTTCCAATTCTTGGATGCAGCTACACTCACCATAACTCTGATAGTTGGCATCTTGGCCACAAGAGAAAATGTCTCCTCATAATCAATGCCTTGGGTTTGTGCAAAACCCTTGGCTACCAACCTAGCTTTATACCTGTTTATTGTACCATCTGAATTCCTTTTGAGTTTGTAGATTCATCTGGATCCTATCACCTTCATAGAGTCCTTCTTGGGTACCAAGTCCCAAGTGTCACTCTCCTTGAGGGCTTCCATTTCCTCATCGATTGCTTCCTTCCATTCTGGTTTAGTGATTGCTTCTTCAAATGTACCTGGTTCTTCACTCAAGAGATCCTTTGCAAGATATACAGAATGCTTGGTTACAAGGGAAGTATCATACCCATACCTAATAGGCTTCTTACTTTCTCTCTGAGATCTCCTCATAGCTTGAGTTGAAGATTCTGGTATATCCTCAAGCTTCTTCATCTTCATTTTCCCTTTGGATTTCCAAGCCTTGAACTCTTCAATGTTGATGGTGTCTTCATCATCTGAGCTTGTGTCCTCTTTCTGAATTGGTTCTTGCTTGATAAGCTTGGGAAAGTCTTCTTCCATGTCATAAGGTAGACTAACCTTCCTGCATTCATTATCATACCATGAATCATTCTCATCAAAGATGACATCTCTGCTTACCTTGAAGCCTTTGTTTGAGGGGTTGTAGAATCTGTATCCCTTCTGATTCAAATCTTAACCAATGAAGATACATTTCTCAGCTTTAGGGTCTAGCTTTCCCCTTACCTGTGAGGGAATATGCACATATGCAACACAACCAAAGATTTTGCAATGATCCAGAGATGGTCTCTTACCATGCCAAGCCTCATAGGGTGTCATTCCATCAAGTGTCTTTGATGGCAACCTGTTAATTAAATATGTGGCAGTAGATACACTCTCTGCCCATAGGTAATTTGGCAATTTCTTTTCATTTAGCATAGACCTAGCTGTCTCTACAATGAGTCTATTCCTTCTTTCAGCTACCCCATTTTGTTCAGGTGAGTACCTTGTAGTAATCTCCCTCTTGATGCCTCTTTCCTGCAAGAAATCTTCAAAGTCATTGGAGAAGTATTCTCCACCACCATCTGACCTTAGCTTCTTCAAATGTCTACCTCTTTGATTTTCAACTAATGCAAGATACTTTTTGAAACAATTAAATACTTCATCTTTATGTTTCATGAAGTATAAGACAGTCCACCTGCTATAGTCATCAATGAAGGACACATAGTACCTTGATCCAGATATGGATGGCTCCTTGCTAAGTCCCCAAACATCTGTATGCACCAATTCCAGATAATCTTCATGCATAAAACCTTTCTTGGTATAAGGCAATCTGTGTGACTTACCAAATTGACAAGCCCCACACTTGTATATCATGTGTTGCTTGGATACATTAGGTATCCCAAGCACACATTGATCCCTACTCATTTGCTTTAAGGTCCTCTCTCCAATGTGACCTAATCTCTTGTGCCAAATCTCCAATTCTGATAGGGTTTGATCTTTATAGTTGTACAAGGCTATATTCTTAGTGTCTTCAAGTTCAAAGGTAAACAATCTACCGGATTTTTCTCCCTTGGCTATCCTTCTGAATCCATGTCTTGGATCCTCCACATATGCACCATGTTGAGTGAACCTGACCTGTAGACCTTTTTCCACAATCTGACCTACACTCATCAGATTCTTGGTGATTGTTGGAACATACAATACTCTGCTCAATAGATTCTGATTACCATCACTAGTCTTGACATTACCTACTTTAACAACTGAATGTTTAGTGTCATCACCTGTCTATACTTGATGCTTGCCTTTGGGTTCTTCCAAATCAGAAAGTAATGCAACATTTCCAGCTACATGATTAGAGCAACCTGAATCAATATAGAATAAGTGATCATCATTGATACCTGACTTAGATGTCATATTCATGATCAATAGGGAGTCATCTTGCTCCTCTGCATAATTTTTGTAATCCTTCCTATTTCTGTATCCACCTTGATAGTTGCCATTGTGATTGTAGTTGTTGTTATAATTATTGTTGTAGCCATGGTAGCTTTGAGATTGGTTGAATCTGCCTCTGCCTTGAGAGTATCCTCCTCTTTGGTGACCTCTTCCTCTTTGGTTCTTGTAGTTTTTGTAGCATTCATCTGTGGTATGGTTAGACAAGCCACAAATATTGCATGGAGATTGGTTGTAGGGTCTCCCCCTACCTGACTTACCTCCTCTGCCCCTACCTCTAGAAGATCTACCTCTCCCTGCATAGTTTGCTTGGGAGGTAGAGCCTTCTTCATCAACCTTTTTGTTTTTACCCTTGTCTTTAGCCTTCTTATCAGTATATAGGGCAGAGGGATTGTTACCTTTTGATTGCTCTCCATTCTTTGTGATATTTGCTTCATGTGTGAAGAGTTGTCCAATCAGAGTTGTTAAATCAGGTGCTTGGATGTCCATGTATAAGTCCATTGCTGTGGTAAAGCTCTCCCATTTGTCATCTGCCTTTAGTCCATTGATCACTTGTCTGACTATTTGCTCTTCCTCAATCTCCTCTCCAACACTTGCAAGTTGGTCTGCAATGTCTTTGACCTTGGTGACAAAGTCTGAGACTGATTGCTTTGATTACTTCCTGAGAGTTGTAAACTCAACCCATAGCTGATTCTTTCTGGCCCTTGTGCTTGATGAAAAGTAAGTTGACAAGGTTTCACAGGTCTCTTGGGAAGTTTTGCAATTCCTTATGTGTGGTAGAAGGAAATCAGAAATAGAGTTTAGAAGATATGACCTTGCCAAAGCATCTTTTGCACACCATTGATTGAGTCTCTCTTGCTCTTCTTTGGTGGGTAGGCCTCTAGCTTTGAATGAGGGCAATTCCTCATCTCCTGATATGAATCCAAACAAGCTCCTTCCTTGTAGATAGGTCTTCATCCTTAGAGACCAAGCTTGGTAGTTGTTCCTGTCTAATTTGTCAATGAAGGAAGGGAAACCATCACCCATGATTACCTTAATTGCTCTGATACCACTGTTGGGAGTGATGATTGGATGCACTCAAGAAATGAGTTGGTGCTGCTAGACCTGCTTCACACCTGCCCTCTTTTGATTCCAGAAATGCTTAGTAGACTCCTTGAGCTTCCAAATGATACCAAGAAACTATATATGTGCTTTGCAAATATTATAAGTAATGATCAAATCAAGACAGACTACTTGTGACTTCAAAATCCTGAAAAACTTGCTATTTTGGTATTGACACCTGCTCAGTGTTATGCTCAGTGTGACCAGTGTAGTTACAATTAGCAAAATTCCTTCTAGAGATATTCTATTAGCTTAGTAAGCTCCCATTTGCAAGTGGAATGAAAGGAAATGATCAACTATACTTAGAGAAATCTCTTTAGCAAAATAAGGTACACCCCCGATTTTTAAGGAGACTTACAGTCACAGACCAGTGAGCACCCCGACTGAGATTTCTCTGTGATGGTTGATCCAATGACCTTGAAATTTTGTAGGTGTGTAGTAGACTTTGAGCTGAATCCAATGCACTTTGAATCATCAAATTGGGTTCAGTAAATCGTGAGATATGTCCCTTGGAAGTTGACAGAGTTGAAGCTACTCACTCAGAGAATAACAGAGATAATGAGTGTAAGTATATGTATTAGATCTATTGATTGTACATTCCCATTGGCATGATATGTAATGCCCAATGGTACTCAGAGGTGTAGGCTATGGTGTAGCACACACACACTCAATGAATTACTCAGAAATGCCTCGGAAGGAGTGAAGGATGCACGCGACATTTTCCTAGTGACTTTTATAGATTGAGTGAAATTTTGAATTTTGAATCCAAGTCAATCTCCTAGAATCTTTCATCTAAGGATTGATTGAGATATTCTCTCAACTAACCAATCACTTTTTCCACGAATTAGACTAGTAGGTGTGATTACATGAGTGGTTAAAGTCATATTGACTTTTACAAGAGATAAAAGGTAATAACCAATAAGCATTGGTTCCTATGATCATTGTTCCATGTAGATATATCCTTCAAAAGGTTCCAAGCTAAACTTTCATGGTCCAAGCTTTATGTGAGATCTTCAAGGTTGATATCCAAGCCAAGTGTTAAGGCTTGAATTACACCAACACACGCATATATTCATACACACACATACATACACATACACACATACACACACATATATGCATACAAACACATAGAGAGACATGCACACACATACACATACATGCATACATGTGCATATGCATACATATGCATATGCATACATATGCATATGCATACATATGCATATGCATACATATGCATATGCATACATATGCATATGCATACATACATACATACTTACATGCATACACACACATATGCATACATAATGCACATGCATACATACACATACATAATGCATATGCATACATAATGCACATGCATAAATACACATACATAATGCATATGCATACATAATGCACATGCATACATACACATACATAATGCATACACACACGTATGCATACATAAAGCATACACACATATACACACACATATGCATACATACATGCATACACACACACACATAGACACATACACACCCATAGACACATACACACACATAAACAGATCCACACTCATAGACACACACACATACACACAGACGTGCACAGACATACACACACATATACACACACACATACACACATAGACACATACAACCTTAATGATGCATTCACACACATACAGATGCATACACACATACAAATGCATACACACATACACACATAATGATGCATTCACACACATACACATGCATTCACACAGGGATATAGGTCTTAAATATGACCTTTGTCCCTGGTATAGAGTACACATATTTAGGCAGTGTAGTTGTGCATGACAACAAGATAATGCAGTGTCCTGTTTGCAATAAATGGTTAAGAGATTCCCATACGTGTGTGTCTATGTGTCTATGTGTAAACCCACAACCTATCTACTGATACTCAACGAGTTTCTCATGAAACGAGATATAAGCTTATCTATGTGTATGTGTGTGTACGTGTGTGTATGTGTGTGTCTATGTGTAAACCCACAACCTATCTACTGACACTCAACGATTTTCTCATGAAAAGAGATATAAACTTATCTGTCTGCACATGATTTACCTCAAATAGAACTTTCTCCTGTGAATAGTTCACATAATTCACTGCTAATGCTCCCTTGTATATGCTTCTCCTTTGTTGATGGACCCACGTTGTAAACCCACAACTTGTCTACTGATGCCCAATGACTTTCTCATGAAAAGAGATATAAGCTTATCTGTCTGCACATGAATTAACTCAAATAGGTTTTTCTCATGTGAATAATTCACATAATTCGCTGCTAATGCTCCCTTGTATATGCTTCTCCTTTGTTGATGGGCCCACGTTGTAAACTCACAACCTGTCTATTGACACTCAACGAGTTTCTCATGAAAAGAGATATAAGCTTATCTGTCCGCACATGAATTAACTCAAATAGGTTTTTCTCTTGTGAATAATTCACATAATTCGCTGCTAATGCTCCCTTGTATATTCTTCTCCTTTGTTGATGGACCCACGTTGTAAACCAACAACCTGTCTACTGACACTCAACCAGTTTCTCATGAAAAGAGATATAAGCTTATCTGTCTCCACATGAATTAACTCAAATAGGTTTTCCTCCTGTGAATAATTCACATAATTCGCTGCTAATGCTCCCTTGTATATGCTTCTCCTTTGTTGATGGGCCCATGTTGTAAACCAACAACCTGTCTACTGACACTCAACGAGTTTCTCATGAAAAGAGATATAAGCTTATCTGTCTACACATGAATTAACTGATCAAATAGGTTTTTTTCCTGTGAATATTTCACATAATTTGCTGCTAATGCTCCCTTGTATATTCTTCTCCTTTGTTGATGGACCCACGTTGTAAACCCACAACCTGTCTACTGACACTCAACAAGTTTCTCATGAAAAGAGATATAAGCTTATCTATCTGCACATGAATTAACTCAAATAGGTTTTTCTCCTATGAATAATTCACATAAATCGCTGCTAATGCTCCCTTGTATATTCTTCTCCTTTGTTGATGGGCCCACGTTATAAACCCACAACCTGTCTACTGACACTCAACGAGTTTCTCATGAAAAGAGATATAAGCTTATCTATCCGCACATGAATTAACTCAAATAGGTTTTTCTCCTGTGAATAATTCACATAATTCGTTGCTAATGCTCCCTTGTATATTCTTCTCCTTTGTTGATGGACGCACGTTGTAAACCCACAACCTCTCTACTGACACTCAACAAGTTTCTCATGAAAAGAGATATAAGCTTATCTATCTGCACATGATTTAACTCAAATAGGTTTTTCTCCTGTGAATAATTGACATAATTCGCTGCTAATGCTCCCTTGTATATTCTTCTCCTTTGTTTATGGACTCACGTTGTAAACCCACAACCTGTCTACTGACACTCAACGAGCCTACATGAAAAGAGATATAAGCTTATCTGTCGCACATGAATTAACTCAAATAGGATTTTCTCTTGTGAATAATTCACATAATTCGCTGCTAGTGCTCCCTACAAAAAAGCTAATGATCAAGCTATTGTTCATGCATATGGTTGAAAGGGAGAGACGTATATGTGTGATAGAAAGTAAGAGGTGGTATAAAGTATACCAAACAGAAGGTGTGTGACGCATTCATTGTAAGTCGCATGGTCACAGCCAAAAATCACAGCAGCAAGCTCCTTCGCCGAAAGGTTCAAGAACGGGAGCGGTAATGGAGGAGAATGGCTAGCCCAAGAGGAAGGAGAATGAAGGCCTTTGTATGTTTCGGTCTTACGTCCAGCTCCCATGACAGAAGCACTTTCCTGGAGATGAGACTTGTAAGAGTAATTTAGAGTTTGTTGGAAAACATTAATTACAAATTTATGCAATGAGATCATATGCTACGTGTGTATTAATTACAATAATACTTTCATAATAATATTTTTTATGAATGAAGGCATTCTGTGGATAGAATATTGACACCAATGGGTGAAGATATGAAAGATATTGACACCAGCATTCACGAGTTCACTGTCAAGGATCTAGTTGACAATGATGTGGATAGCGATCTGTGGAGCATGCATAGAGCAAGGCTAAGTGGTTCAGGATCTTGGGTGCTCTGTCGGGTATGATTGCCATTGGGAGGTGGTTTTCTGATATTTGCAGATGGAAGAACCCTATTACCACACTTCTTGTCCATTTCCTCTTCGCTGCTAATGCTCCCTTGTATATGCTTTCTGTCAATGGTGCACACTGACATCTCACCCGTATGCGTGCCTACATGTAAACAAAACCTCATTACACCTCACAGAGTGATCTAATGTAATATCAGAGATTGTTAAATCTAAGCAAAGAACCTGAGCTGAAAAACGTGTCTTCTGCTTCCCATTATTCCACGCATATGGATTGATGTTCATCTCTCCATAGCTATCTGCCTCAGAAATACCATGCAACTTTTTATCAATGTAATTAAACAAAAATAGTGGCATCCCTGGTCGGACATTCTTTACATAGATGATATGAGAAGCTCGAAGGCCTGGACATGCAGAAAAGCTGATGATCAAGCTATTGTTCATGCATATGGTTTAAAGGGAGAGACGTATATCTGTGATAGAAAGTAAGAGGATAGATAAAGTATACCAAACAGAAGTTGTGTGACGCATTCATTGTAAGTCGCATGGTCACAGCCAAAAATCACAGCAGCAAGCTCCTCCACCGGAAGGTTCAAGAACGGGACCGGTGATGAAGGAGAATGGCTAGCCCAAGAGGAAGGAGAATGAAGGCCTTTGTATGTTTCGGTCTTACGTCCAGCTCCCATGACAGAAGCACTTTGCTGGCAATGACACTTGTAAGAGTAATTTTAGATTTTGTTGGAAAACGTTAATTATAAACTTATGTAATGAGATCATATGCTACGTGTGTATTAATTACAATAATACTTTCATAATAATATTTTTGATGAATGAAGGCATTCTATGGGTAGAATATTGACACCAATGGATGAAGATATGAAAGATATTGACACCAGCATTCACGAGTTCTCTATCAAGGATGTAGTTGACAATGATGTGGATAGAAACCTGTGGAGCATGCACAAGAGCAACGCTAAGTGGTTCAGGATCTTGGGTGTTCTGTCGGGTATGATCGCTGTTGGGAGGTGGTTTTCTGATATTTGCAGATGGAAGAACCCTATCACCACAGTTCTTGAATATCAAACATCATATTCATACTAGCTAATGACACCCAATATGTTGTTTCTTTTTTATTTCAATATTTTTAAAAATTCTCTTTGGAGTTCTCCAAATATCATGTCACCTATATCAATGTAAGCAACTACTCATGAATTATGAACCACTCTAGTAAATTGTGGATGATTGAAATCTTAACCAATAATATTGCAATAAATATACCGATGCAAAGTTGCATGTATGTAGTGTTATTTTCTCCTTGCTTTCGTTCATGTTGTATTCTTAAGATGTAGATATATAGATGTTGGAAAACTTGAACTTCTATAACATTTCAAGAACAAGAGTCAACAATTAGGAGAACAAGAGAGAGAGTCAACAAAGCGAGAGAGAGAGACAGAGAGAGAGAGAGAATTCAAAGTGAAAAAGATGTAGAAAGAGAGAAACAGAGACCTGCATATACTTGCTTTAGCTCGTAAGCACAGCGCAATTGCGAACGTTGGAGAGCTCTTCGATCAGATGCGTGAAAATGCCGATCGAAGAGCCTCCAACGTTTTAATTTGTTCCCGTAAAGAGACCATCGTGTAAGCGATGCTAAATGCATCGCATAAACGATGTCCAGAGAGCGTAGCCCACATATAAGCGACGCTACAGGCGAGCGTCGCAGGTCCCGTCGCAGTACAAGTCGCAAAACGCGTCGTTCACTTCGTCGTTTAATCGAGGGTCCACGCGCGACGCTCATTACGATGCATGTTGCAATTTTATAGCAACTAATTTGTGTCGCCTTAACCGTCGCTATACGCCTGTATTCCTTGTAGTGGAAAGATGGTATGGGACATTGGATGGTGGAATGATAATTATTTTTTAGTCCTAGTTTGGATCTTGAAGTTAGGTTTGATCCTCAAGGGAATTAAGACTTCAAAGAAGGAGTTTAATTTCAAGGACCATAAAAGTAGTATCTCAAGGTATTTCAACATAACTTCAAGATCAAGGAAACATAAGATATGAAGTAAGCAACTTCCAAGATATCCTTGAAACACTTCAGCATAAAGTGTTGTTAATTCGGGAATATTTCATAAATTTTTGAACACGTTGGACTTTGAGTTGATCATTTCAACCAAGGATTTGATTCACTAAGTCAAGCATCAAGTTCCTAGTGTAACTTGGCAAATTCACTCTTTTGATTCAAAGAAATGCACAAGAATTGCATTCCCAGTAAGGAGTTAGAAAGAAATATTGAATGTGACTTGAACTTAGTCTCAAGAGAAGCATTATTTGAATACTAAACTCATCAACAGAACCGCAATGGGTTGACACACTGATGTTGGTAACCACACTAGTATATTGTGTTTGGATAATGTTTTCGAGTTACTTTCAATCTTTTTAAGAATCTTGCTTATTTTTCTTAAAGATAAAGAAAATGCTTCAATACCTTATTGAAAGTCTTGAGTCATCTAGACTTTGATTCATAGCAAGTTTACGTATCTTCAAAGTTTGAATTGGTTGTACAAAGTTTTAGTTATTTCTTTCCGCTTTCCAAATCTTTTCGAATTTGCTCCGATATGGTATCTAATTCCTTTAGCAAATCACCAGGGTGAACTAGTTAGAACTAGATAACTAAATTGAACATCCTAGATAGATGTTACGTACAAGAACCTTTTCAATATTCAAAAGATAATCAGTCTAAGTGGACTTATTTATTTGAGTTTGCTTCAAGTTATAGCATAAATGATTTCCTAGAGTCTAGTATACTCTATAATAGAGAAGTTAGGAATTGCTCAACAGATTGACAATTCCCAAGAACTATCTAATAAAGTCTTTGAGAAAAGTATCCTAAGTTGGACAATTTTCATTTTGAATTTGAATTGGTCAAGTTATAGAAAATGTTAAAACTTTCTCCTACAGTTTACATAGGATTTTCAAAATCATTAGGACAAAGTAGTCCTCTAGTCGGGTGAAAACATCAAGTAATTGTTGGATAGGAGTTAACCATTGTACAAACATCCAAGTTAGATGTTTGGGACAACCAAACTTCAAGTTTTCCAAATTAAATTCAAGTAGATCAAGAGTTCTCAAGGATTTATGAGGGATAAGAATCCTACCTTTATTACTAAGTGTATGCACCAGTTATGCCAGAAATAGACTAGTAATTTGAATCCACCCGATTCACATGTTTGTGCCTAGATCGCACATCAAGAAACTGTGAATTGGCCAGGGATGTTTTTAGATCCACCCTTATTATTCACTACTTTGAACTTTGACTAGTTTATCAAAGTGCAAAGCGAGATCATATTTTGAATCATTTGGGCAGGGATGCCACCACAGACATGAGACATGTTCTTTGAGTTCTAGAACATGACCATGTTCTTCCTGTTTTAGAACATGAGGCTCGGGGGTTGCCTACAGTAGATATATCACTCCATACTTTTTTAGGTGGGGGAGGGGGGAAATGTAATAAAGTAAGTTTATGATCTAGGGGTGTGGCCAGTTCAGACAGATCTAAAATAAGACATCGTTTGGTCATCCATGTGTATCACCAAAGATCTCGAGTTTAGACTTACTAGGAGGTCTTGTGCTCTTGTGAGCAAGTGATCCACTTAGCTTAGTGTTTAAGTCTCAAGGATGCGAAGGAGGATGTCTTGGGTTCAATCCCCATGGGAAACATGGATAGAGTATTTTTTCCCAAAGAGCTCTAGATCCTTCTAGAAGCATCCACTTGAGTTAACTCTGGTTAACTAGGACACTTGGTGCACATGTAGTTACATGGCTGACACTTGGATGGTTAGTATCCACCTGCCGAAAAAGGAAGTCCCCTTGAGAGAGCTATATATAGAGGCATTTGGTTGGAAGGAGAGGCATTTCACAAGCACGTTGTGTTTCTTAATCATTAGGTTGTTGCACACATGGGGTAATCTCATGCAATAGCTCACATATATCAACATAATTATTCATATGTGTATATGGATCACATGGAAAATCATTCATAGTACTCAAAGAGGTAATTATGGAAGGTGACATATGGATGGTTCAAATGAGAGTTCATATGGAGTGGTCAAATGGATATTCCTCCTTTTGTTCTCCTGCAACTCTTAAATAAAAAGATTAAAAAATCACATGCACTACAACATATGAGGGGCATACCGACGCTGCATATACCGACGGTCACAGTCGGCGTCGGTATGGGCCTCAGAAAATGTCACTTAGAGATACCGACGGTCAAGTGACCGTCAGTATGATCGTTTTAAACGGATGGTCGGTGTGGCCTGCAGCCGCCGGTATAGGCATCGGTATGAGCATCGGTATAGGCGTCGGTATGAGCGTCGGTATAAGCGTCGGTAATTTGCTGAGAACTACTGACGCGTATACCGACGTCCATACCGGCGCCTATACCGGCGGCGAGTTTTACACATACCGCGAACCCGAGAGAAAAACTTCACATTTTTGCGCGTGTTTGAGTACTCTCGGTCTACTGTCGAACTTGCGCGCACGAACCTGCATTGTCTTGTGCACACACACACACACGGATCTATCTCTCTACACATACACACTCTCTCTCGGCTTAGCTCTCACATCTTGGTAAGTGTTGCGCGTACTGTTAGCATTTGTGTTTCTCTATGCTTTAGGGTTTCTAATTTCTCTTTTCGTTGATTTTGCAGAAGTTCTTTGGTGTCGATTGTTTGGAATTGGACGAGAGACGACCTTCAAAGAGGAACATACTTGTAAGTGATTCTTTTATTTGCTATTGATATAGAGATAAGAAGAAAGAGAGAGAAGAAGAAAGAGAGAGGAAGAGAGAGAGAGAGAGAGAGAGAGAGAGAGAGAGAGAGAGAAAGAAAGAGAGAGAGAAGAGAAAGGAAGATACATATTAATTTACACATGCATACATACACACATACATGTACACACATGCATGCTTACATACACACACCTATACACACATGCATGCTTACATACACACACACATATACACCTATGCATGCATACACACACACATAAATTTACACACATGCATACATACACACACATGCATACACACATACATACACACACATATATACACATATGCATACATACACATACACACACACACATATACACACATACATACACACACGCATATATACACATATATACACACATGCATGCATACATACACACACATATACCGGCATGCATGCATACACACATATATACACACATGCATACATATACACATATACACACATGCATGTATACATACACACACATGAATACACATGCATACACATACACACACATACACATACAGGCATGCATACATACACACACGTACACACACATGCACACACATGCATGCCTACATACACACACACACATGTACACATGCATACATACACACACATATATAAACACATGCATACATACACACACATATATACACACATGCATACATACACACATATAATCCAATTTTTATTTTGAAGTTATTTTTTACATCAAATATATAAAAATAGGATTAGGGTTTTAGGGTTAAATCTTTAAGATTAGGGTTTTAGGGTTTTAACACCTACATAACATATATGCACACATACACATGCACATATAATACATATATACATGTATATACACATGTATACAATAATATACATATTTTAGGTCTAGATATTTAAGATTAGGGTTTTAGGGTTTAGTATTTCACATTTAAGTCTAAGTCTTTCTGATTAGGGTTTTAGGATTTTAATACGTAGATAACGTATATACACAAACACACATATACATATAATACATACATACATGTAGATACACATGCATACAAAAATATACATATTTTAGATTTAAATCTTTAAGATTAGGGTTTTAGGGTTATAACACCTACATAACATAGATGCACACATACACATACACATGTAATACATATATACATGTATATACACATGTATACAGAAATATACATATTTTAGGTCTAGGTATTTAAGATTAGGGTTTTAGGGTTTAGTATTTCAGATTTAAGTCTAAGTCTTTTTGATTAGGGTTTTAGGATTTTAATACATAGATAACATAATACACAAACACACATATACATATAATACATACATACATGCAGATACACATGCATACAAAAATATACATATTTTAGATTTAAATCTTTAAGATTAGGGTTTTAGGCTTATAACACCTACATAAGATATATGCACACATACACATGCACATGTAATACATATATACATGTATATACACATGTATGCAGAAATATACATATTTTAGGTCTACATATTTAAGATTAGGGTTTTACGGTTTAGTATTTCAGATCTAGAATTTTAAGATTAGGGTTTTAATTAAATATATATAATTAAATATATAAAATTAAATATATAAAAATAGGATTACGTAAGGAAAAAAAATCTGAATATATAAATAAAAATATATATATAATAAGATAATTATATAAATAAATAAATATAAAAGGAACTAGTGTTTTAAATAATTTAATTAAATATTTATAATTAAATATATAAAATTAAATAAATAAAAATAAGATTATGTAAGGAAGAAAAATATAAATATATATATATAATAAGATAATTATATACATAAATAAATATAAAAAGAACTAGTGTTTTAAATAATCTAATTAAATTTTTATAATTAAATATATAAAATTAAATATATAAAAATAGGATTACGTAAGGAAAAAAATCTGAATATATAAATAAATATATATGTAAAAGAAGATAATTATATACATAAATAAATATAAAAAGAACTAGTGTTTTAAATAATTTAATCAAATATTTATAATTAAATATATCAAATTAAATATATAAAAATAGGATTACGTAAGAAAAAAAATCTGAATATATAAATAAATATATATATAAAATAAGATAATTATATACATAAATAAATATAAAAAGAACTAGTGTTTTAAAGTATTTCATTAAATATAATTAAGTAAGGAAAAAATCTGAATATATAAATAAATATATATATATAAGGTAGGATAATTATATAGATAATAAAATATGATAAGAACTAGTATTTTAAATAAATAAATGAAATATATATGATTAAATATATAAAAATAGGTTTAAATTTAATCATTTTAAATAGAGTGAATATATATGCAATACACAAATACACATACTTATATACCTATCTATATTCACATATATATACATATACACATATATATACACATGCATACATATATATACATGTTTTAGTTCTAGGTCATTTGGATTAGGGTTTTAGGGTTTTAACACCTACATAACATATATACACACATACACATACACATATAATACATATATACGTGTATATACACGTGTATAGAAATATACATAATTTAGGTCTAGATCTTTAAAATTAGGGTTTTAGGATTTAGGCATACATATAACTTAATTAAGAGGAAAAAAATCTGAATAAATAAATAAATATATATATAAAATAGGATCAATCAAGAAAAAATCCGAATATATAGATAAAATAGGATAGCTATATAGATTAGGGTTTTGAAACTAGGGTTTTAAATTTTTTTAGGTATTTAAGTATTTAGGTCTTTAAGAGTTAGATTTTTAGGTTTAATAAAAAAACAAATGTTCTAAAATGTCCATATTGTAGCAGATGGCTTTTTTGGATCCTGAAGAGAGAATTGCATGTCCTTGCACATAGTGCAAGTATCAAATTTATCGAAAACAAAGGATTTGTACTGCACATGTTAGATGCTTGAAGCAATTTATGAGATGGACGAAGATCATGATGGTGAAGAAGGTGTTGAGAGTTTCATGGACACAACAGAAATTCCACGATCAGAAGTTGATGAAGAATATGAAAACATGCGAAGATTAGCTCGTTTACCACTTTACAATGGAGCAAAGATATCTGTACTACGTGCTTCACTCGCGATGCTCAATCTCCAATCCATTTATGGATGGTCAGATAGTAGTGTCACTGAATTGTTCAGGTAAGTGGAGAACAAATTGGCTTTCATTGTTGTATCACAATAACTTCATTTACTAATATCATTTTAATTTCTTATTACAGGCTTCTTAAAGATCAAATTTTTCCAGAGGGCAATGACATGCCTCCAACACGTGGTGATGCGAAAAAACTTTTACAGTCCATTGGAATGGATTATACTAAAATTCATGCTTGTCCAAATGATTGCATTCTCTTTCCGAATGAGTATGAGCATCTCCACGTATGTCCAAAGTGTGAAGCAAATAGATTTAGAGAAGACGTTATAGGCGAAGCAATCCCCGCAAAGGTTCTTCGCCACTTTCCTATCATTCCACGAATTAAGAACATGTTTAGATGCAAATCTATAGCTGAGTTAATGTCATGGCATACAAAGAGCAGGTCTACAGATAATGTAATGCGAGTGCCAGCTGACTCTGATGCTTGGAAGCACATAGATAGAAAGTGGCCAGAGTTTGCTAGTGAGCGTCGGTCCATACGTCTAGGCCTAGCTATGGATGGAGTGAATCCATTTGGATTACGCAATTCTTCAAGGAGCACATGGCCTGTATGTTTGGTCAATTATTCTCGGTGCATCGGATCTTCAAGAGGATGCTAGAATAGAGGACTTTTGAATAAAACACTTGTACATAGTAATTTTTGCTTTTTTTTTGTTTATTCCCTATATTATTTTTCTTATCGCATGCTAATTATTTGAGTTCTTTTATTACAGAGCACGATGGGAGATAGTCCTCCAGTCACTCCACATTCCATGACAGAGGAGCAGTTTTTGGAGTTCATCTCTCAGGTTCCTCCTGCGTATATGGCTGTTGCATCACAGTATTGGATCGCTCATGGTAGCACTCCTCCTGACCTCACTCCTGGCAGCCTTACTCCTGCGAGCCTCACTCCCGCTGGCCTCACTCCTACCGATGTCACTCCCGCCGGTGTCACTCCTGCCGGTGTCACTCCTAGGGGTGGTGCTACTCCCGTAGGAGGTATGTCTCGTAGATCGAGGTCACACTCTGGAGCAGGAGGTTCTAGGAGTGGATCTACAGGTAGGTCTGGAGGCGGAGGAGGCGGTTGTTGTGGAGGCAATGCGACGGACGTTGTGTCGCCTCCTTCTACTCCTAGAACGAGTACCTCAGATGTAGGTACGCCATGCACTACACCACGCAGTACACCACATAGTACACCATGCAGTACACCACGTACACCTTGGGGTGCTCATGACCATGATGTCTCCAAGGTGTATAGTATCCGAGATGGAGCTCCGGTGATGAATGCGGCTGGCAAAGCAATGCGTGCACGCATAGGACAGCTTTGCTCCATCCAGTTTGGACACTCTATCATGCTGAAATGGAGTGAACAAGATAAAGATTGGAAGAATTATATCACACAGACGATTTACTAAGAGTTCCGACCAGCCGATGGACAGTCGATTCTCAGTTGAGAGTGGATTCTGCACACCGCATCTGAGGTCATGTCGCATCGATGATCCGAGGCTCGTGATGCATTCAGAGAAGGCTTACCAAAGCCTGTGGTGTTAGATGCTGAGGAGTGGGACATGATTCGTGATGAGCAGTAGCAGACTCGTGATCGATATCGCCAACAGCGAAATGCCGCAGCCACACTTCTAGACACAATTGGACCGTCACATTTGGGCAGTGGCGGATATGACACGATGTGTCATGAGTTTGTAAGTACCTGTTCATTTATTGAATTTATTTGTGTTAAATTTCTCATATATGTTTCTCTAATCTTTTTATATTTGTTTCAGGTGCTGGCAATGGGTCATCCTCCAACACGAACGGAGTAGTCTTACGGATATAGTCATGGGTTGACTGCACTATAGCAAGACTTGGAGGGACGCGGTGCGGTAGTTTCATGGGAGCGTTTGCGATGAGGTAATTAATTTATAAACTTGGTTTTTACTTGTTTGTAATTTTCATGTGAATTTATCTCATTCCATTAAGGTTCTTTGTTGTAGGAGTGTTGATATGGAACGTTCTTTGCATGTGTATGGCAGTGGAAGACCAATATTTTGTATTTGATTTCCATATGGCAATACATTGCTTTGCCACATTTTGTAAAAGCGTCATATATGATAGTGGTTTGCCACACTCTTGTACATGCTTTATTATTGAAATATATAACTTCTTTCGTACATGGTTCATTGTTGATTCTGATTATCTCTTTTGTGTATAATAATACTCTGTTTCATGAAATCATATTTCGGTTGTCATTAGAGTACACATCACATGTACTGGGTTTTTTTTGGGCATAGTGTATTGTCTTTTCTTAAGCAACATCATGGTAATGTTTCTATAGCAAAAGACAAAACACTCTGCCCAAAAAAAATTTTGCAGGTATGGTCGTCGGTATACGCGACGGTACTCCCAGTAGTGTCATCGGAATAACCGTCAGTACACCCAGGAGGCGATGCAGCAGAAGCCGATTACCGGCGCATATACCGACGTTTATACCAATGCATAAACCGACGTTTATACGATGTATATACCGACGCATATATCGACACCTATACCGACTCTTTGGTACCGACGTGCAAACCGACCTTTACACCAGTGTCGCGGCAAATAAATCCGCGTTCATTTTCCTCGGTAAAAACCTCCGTATAACATCGATCTGTTGTAGTGTTGGAACATATTTTGAGAGGAGTGGAGAAATCCTTTAGAGTAAGTCAGAGTGGAGAAATCCTTTAGACAATGTCTTGGTGATAGATTCTGAGATTTTAAGATATTCACTCTCATGGCCATAGTCTTATGTATTGATCTCTTCCTTGCATGTATAAGTTATATCCAATAAGAGTATAGTATAGTGCTTCCTCCTCTAAGATCTTTCTTCTAGTGAGTGTCATCTCTTGATGGAATGTTTTCATCCTTACAAATTTTACGAAAGGTTCACTCCAACATGGCACTAGAGACACTTGTATAGAGTGGCATGTTCCACTAGTGGTCTGACACGACATATGGGACATGCTTTGCTCATCCTATAGACATTTACTTCCATGGTTGACTAGTCAACACCCAATCTTCGTAGTGTCCATAGAGTTTTGAATTTGGAGTAATGTTTCTACAATGCACCTACATGTGCTATTTGCAACCACTTTGCATGCTCATCTTCGTCTACACAAAAAGCTAGTATACCTTGATCAGTGTGCTTATACTCACTATTACCACTATATGATGTTTTTGAGATCTCGCTGCTGGGATGAAGTCCCTCGGGGAAGTGAACATCAATTTTTTTTCAAATTCATTGGTTTTCTGGTTATCCTGTGATGTTTTGATAAAAAAGGAGTTATAATTTGTGTATGTTTGGATTGATTCAATTGATTACAAGGTGAGAAACCATGTCCTCTCTATACGCCTGGCCTATATATTTGTACATAGTTCATTAACCTAACTTTAAAACCCTCCAATCTAGGGTTTGATCATTGGAAACCCTAGGATTTTAGACCATTGTGGAGGTGATGGCAATCCGGGTGGATCCGGTTTGGCCGCGGCACAAGCAAAGTGTATGAAGCTAGTGACTGTTGTAATGCCTTTGTGATAAAAATATGAAGGTGAAAATGAAGTTGGGTATGGAGAGGAGAGATGTCATGATTTGATTATGAGAAGGGGTAACATATCGATGTATGCATGATGAGAACAAAAAGAAAACCACACACATGAATCATTTTTTGAAAGGAAGAATGGTCCAACAATAGAGCTTCTTATATACTTTTGCAACTCATTTCATATGCATGGGTTCTTATGGATGTATGCATGATGAGAACAGAAAAAAACACACACATGAATCTATTTTTGAAAGAAAGAATGTTCGAGGAATGGAGCTTCTTATACACTTTCAAAACCAAATCATATGCATCCGTTTTTGTGGGTGGTATGAATGCATATGGGTCATGATGTAAAAATGAATAGAAAGTTTTTCTCTCAATCTCAATGGATCATCCTAACTCGTTCAATGCATGTTTGTAGAGCTTTCTCACACACAGAAAGAGATAGAAGACATGTAAAAACATATAAGAGATTAAGAGACAAGAGAAAAGAGACATGAATTAGAAGATATTGTTATGACATACATATACATGAATGTTGTGAAACGTCAAGCTAAGCATTCTACTAGTCAAAGGTAGTCCGCACGACCCTCTCACCATGATAGTTTAATCGAATGTCACATGTAAGAGGATAGGTTCCACTTCATTGACCCTAGGTCTTTCTAGGATCGTAATGTGTTTCCAAAGAAGCCTAAGACTCATAAAATCAACTCTAACTCACTCACACGCTCCACTAAGGGTGAGCAAAGAAAGAGAAATTGGGTTTATGAGCCTATCCCAGAGAGGAAGTCTAAAAATTGATTCTAGGAACTATGCTGCTACTAGACCACCTTGGATCCTCACATGCTCAACTGAGGGTGATCCTCTCAAGGAAACCATGTGCTAGCAAGGTTCCTATGGATGCATAAAATTGATGTTCTAGGAGTTTGGAGGGGGGTTTATATAGTTTTTTGAATGAATTTTGGCCTTTGGACCTAGAGAAATCAACTCTCAATCCTAGGATCAACTAATGAAATTCATTTTTCTTCTACATTGGATATGTGAGAAATAAGAGATTGAACTTGTCTCGGTGACTCCCAAGCTGTTATTCTCCTAGTCGCATCTCGTGATCTTACTAAAGCCTCTATGGAGAAGTCAACTTTCTTTGTGGGTTTACTTGATTCTACCTCTTGTTCATCAAGAGCTTTTAGTTTCACCCCTCTAGTTACTGCATTGGTTATGGTTATATTTTCATAGTGCTTTTTCATTCCTCCCTTACCACAATTTCCTTGCAAAGGTAGCCTAGATCGATAGTTAGAAATTTTGTTGTGTATGTCTATTACTAGTCATTTCTCCTTAGCATCCCTCAATAGTACACATTCTCTCAAAAAGTACTCTAATGAGTCACAGCAAGGACACCTACGAGGGCCATACAAAAAACCATTTTGATTTGAGGATTTTGATTAACTTGTGGTGGGAAAGTTTGAAATTGAGTATTTTGTTGATAAGGAATTGCTTGAATAGGATAATTAGGATTCTCATAAGGCAATTGATGTATTTTAGGATCTTGGGGAGCATCATGTGGTACTTGAGGTGCAAGAGGAGCTTCCATAGTAAATGATTGATGATTTTGATTTTTAGGATTTCAAAAAGTTGTTTGAGAGGCTTGAGGATACATGTTTTGATACATTTGTGGAATTTTCACATGAGGATGAGGACTTTGCATTAGAGGAAATTAATATGCCTGAGTAGGAGCTACTTGTGGATTTTGATTCGGAGTTATAACATGTTGATTAGGCTCTTGAAAAGACATTCGGTTAATTTGATTTTGGAAAGTTTTGATGTAATTAGATTGTAAAGCATCTATAGTCTTGGCCAAATTGGATTCTGCAGCAATAAACATTTCCATGTTCTTAGCGAGAATTTCCACTTGAGAGAGTTCAATTACACTTTTCTTTCGCTCTACTTGAAAATCTTGACTAGGTTCCATCATTAGAGGAATAGGAGTAGAGTCAAAAAGCATAGCATGGGATTGGTCTCTAACGTGCTCCTTAGTTTGTGGAAGGCTAGCTTGAGGAAGACTAGTTTGCTCATAAAGCATGGATTGTCTTTGATGTCTATGGGCTACACCCTCTACTACTTTATGCACTTTTTGCCAATTGTCCGTAAGACCATAGCACTTATCCGGCTCTTCTAATCACCGTTCAATTTCCCTACGACTTTCAAGATGAAGAAGCTTAAGAAAATTGATCACAAGATGAGGTTCCAAAAATATCTTATCATCATAAAGAATTTTTTCATAGCATCTAATATACTCATTTTGTAATTAAGTAATAGAGCTACTAGGCTTCGAGGAATTGACCCATCGTAAGAATCCATCCCGATTATGTTGGCTATAATCTTCAAGATAGAATTCTTTGGGCATCTCCTTTCTAAAATCAATCCAAGGAAGACTATCATATTGAGTGACACGGTTTATGATAGAGCTATCAACAATTCGTTCAAAGAATGATATCAAAAGATGTTTGAGAAGACCAAAAATCAAAGCTTGCTCTTCAAACAAATCTACATAGCTTGTAATATTGATGCCATTGAATTTTCCCTTCTCTCCCAACATAGAAGAGACTATTCTTTTGCCTTGTTTCTCAACAAGAAGTGATTTGAATCCTTCCTCCATCTTATGTGAATAAGCACGTGATGCACAATGTTCTAGATGTCTCATTAATGTGTTTACTTCATGATGAAGATGTGCATGATATTGTGAGAAATCTAGTGCAACACTCAAGAATGATGATGATGATATGACGAGGATGAAAAATATGAAACAAAGGATATGGATCACAACCTCCCAACAAGATCAGAAGGAAATGCTTGGAAGCGTTTCATATCGCGTTCAAATGTGGAGGTGATTGCAATCCAGGTGGATCGGGTAAGGTCACGTCACACAAAGAGTGCATGAAGCTAGTGAGCGTTGGAAGGTGTTTGTGATAAAAATGTGAAGGTGAATATGAAGTTGGGTATGGAGACGAGAGATTTCATGATTTGATTATGAGAAGGGGGAATGATAGATAATCTTACTTTTGGATGCCGATCGTGACAGCAAATCCTCAAGCTCTTCGTTGAACTTCAGCAAGCACACACAGAGAGTTGCGTTCATGTTTCCTTCTATCCACATTGGAAAATAACTTGTTTCTATGCTATATCATGTGTGTGACTCCTCATACATATAAGTCATAGTAAATATCTCTTAATTCCTCTACTATATGACATAAGTCCTTGTTGGTGCCAAGTGGCATCTCTGCCACCTCACCCAAGAGGTGTTCTCACAACCCCCATGATGTGACATTTCCTTCCCCTTAAAAGCATTTTCGTCCTCGAAAATGTAGATGAAATGTCCGGAATAGTAGAAGAAAGTGCTCGAACTCCCCTGAACCCCATGTACTCTATGTACATGGTCATCTCTGTGTGTTGTTTCCCTATATCCTTCCCCTTAAGAAGCCTCATGAGAGATCATCGCAAAGGTGGGAAACCATCTGAGTGGTGCCTATTATCTCCCATATACACTCAATTTCCAAATTATCACTCGCATAACATACAACATCATCCAAATGACCTATGTCCATATGATGTATCCTCTATGGAGTAATAGTATGAAATAGAAGTGTAAAGTGCCAAGCTTATAAGCTTGACCATACCATAATGGAGATAGTAAACCATAGAATCCTATAAAATATAGAACAAAGTCCCATAACATATGATTCCAAACCCATCTAAGACTAAATGATAGATTGCACTCATACCACTCTAGGTCTTCCAAACCTTGACTGTAATCACAAGTAATAGTTTAAGTTAACTATCTTGTGAACTATGCAAATCCATCATCTAGCTCATATATAAGAATTTCTTGGTAGCAAAATGCAATCTCTACATTACACCAATCAAGAAAAGTGTGGTTTATCATCCATTACCTGTGGACTAAGTTCTATTGGAAGAGCATCTACTGGCACTTGTGCAAACTCTAATATTTCTCTTCCTTGTTGTTTGAATCTCCTCTAAGGAAAAGAACTCTGGTAGTGGAATCTATTCCACTTTCCCTTTCCCTTTGAAAGAGATTCTGTTGAATCCATTTACTCTACTCATAACTAAGAAGATGTACATAAGTTCTCCATGTTTTCCTTCAAAACTAGTGGAGAAAGAGACTCCCTTGTGAAGGAAAATTACATTGAAAAGTAGTGTAAATGAATTCCTTCTCAAATAAAGACTAAGAGATGTTTTCCAAACACCTCTTCTCTCTAAAGGAAAACATACTCTATTCTTCTCCTATGAAGAAATATTGTTTTCCTTTCCTTCTTTCTCTCTCAAAGAGCACGAGCTAAAGTGACACCACTGAACTACACTGAGATCTCTCATAGATCTCTGAGCCGATTCCCACTTTCTCCTCTCCTTGAAAGAGAAGCTCATGAATTTATTTAGTCCTCTCTTCCATAACTAATGCATAATCCCTCATTACACATATTCCTATGAAGATCGAGAGCATATCTCCCGTAACTAATGAAGGTACATGTGGTGAAGAGCGAGACTATAAATTCCTAATAAGGGTCAAAACCCTCTACTAAAAATGGTCAGCAATGATGTGACATGATACCGTAAACACGTGTATCCATCGTAAAGAACTAGCTCTGCCAACCATACTCTGTGCATGGATCTATACGATCCCATAAAACGCATGGACTTGTCCTTGCTAAAAACCTGAAAATGAGTATGTGATACCAATAATGATAAAATCACCCATCACATTCTCTATTGGAAGAATAAATCTTCCACTACAACATATCAAGGGAATACCGACGGTCAGTGTACCGACGGTCAGCTGTCGGCGTCGGTATACCCCTCAGAGAATTTGGGAAAGCTGTTTTGCCTCGGAAAGACACTGTTGGTATGAGTGTCGGTATAAGCGTCGGTATACGCGTCGGTATTCTTCTGGAACTATCGACGTTCTCCTTTCAGGTTTGCGTGTGCCAACAGTAGAGATCTCTGTTTTTCATCCTGTCTCTCTCTCCCTCCCTTCCCTCTCTCTCTCTCTCCCTCTCTCTCTCTCTCCCTCTCTCCCTCCCTTCCCTCTCTCTCTCTCCCTCCCTCTCTCTCACTATCTATCTCTCTCTCTCTCCCTCTCTCTCTCTCACTCTCTCTCCCTCTCTTTCCCTCCTTCTCTCTCTCTCTCTCTCTCTCTCTCTCTCTCTAAATAGACCTCTATCTTTATAGATCTGAAGTTTTGGTAAGTAGATCGCACATATTGTAAAACTCTTTTTTCTTTTTTTATGTTTTTTTTCTTTACTAATATGTTCTTTGTTTGGTTTTGCAAGAGATTTTGAGATCAAATCTTTGGAAATTCGACGAAGAAGAACTTCAAGTGGATTTTTCCAACCGTGATTCAAACAATTCTCTCCCTTTCACTCTCCTTCCCTCTCTCTCTCTAAACACACCTCTATTTTCATAGATGTGACGCTTTCGTAAGTAGATCGCACATATTGTATCACTCTGTTTTTTTTTTCTTGATGTTTTTGCTTTTCTAATATCTTCTCTCTTTAGTTTTGCAGAAGATTTTTGAGATCAAATCTTTGGAAATTCAACGAAGGAGAACTTCAAGTGGATTTTGACAACCTTAATTCAAAAATTACATCAATTTAAGTAAGACATATATCACTCTTTTATCTTTCTTTATATTTTCGTTTTCTAACATCGATCTTCTCTCTTTATTTTTGTTTGAGAGAGAGAGAGGGATATGCGTATGCATACATACATGCATATGCATACATGCATACATGCATTCATGCATATGCATACATACATGCATGCATATGCATACATGCATGCATATGCATACATGCATGCATATGCATACATGAATGCATATGCATACATACATGCATGCATATGAGTACATGCATGCATATGTATACATACATGCATGCATATGCATATGTATACATACATGCATGCATATGCATATGTATACATACATGCATGCATATGCATACATACATACATGCATGCATGCATATAAATACATGCATATGCATACATGCATGCATATGCATACATGAATGCATATGCATACATACATGCATGCATACATGCATGCATACATGCATGCATACATGCATGCATATGCATACATGCATGCATATGCATACATGCATGCATATGCATATATGCATGCATATGCATACATGCATGCATATGCATACATGCATGCATATGCATACATGCATGCATATGCATACATGCATGCATATGCATACAAACATGCATATGTTAGTCGGCCGCCGGAATAATATATGCCAGATGTAACGGAGTTCCTTGAGTTACGTGCAAAAGTTGGTACGCGCACTTTGTAAGTCTATATAAAGTAAGGTAAGGAGAATGGTCGAGAGAGACGTCTTTTATGGAATTGCCAGTTTGTTCGCCTGATTATTTGTCAGATTATTATTACACTGTTACAAAGTTCTGAGTATTGTAGTATTGATTTTTGTTCTGTCTGCTATCACTGAAGCTCGTTGTAATGAATGTTGAGGAACGAATTGTGTATCTAAGTACTGTTAACGTCTTGTAGTACTGTGTTCTTCAGTTGTTGAAGTACCCTGAGTCAGCCCGAGTAGTTATATTGATGTGTGAGTTGAATAAGTAATTGATGTTTGATTGGAATATGTTCTGTGTGTTTTATGAGTTCATTGAGTTCGGTGTTATTCTCTATTGATTCTGAGTAAGAGATCGAACTAATAACCTTAGGAAAACGTGAACTTTATTCGAAGAAGTACGGTACGTGTTGTAACGAACGAGTCTGTCGTTTAAATTATGTTCTTTAGTGGAATACTACTGTTGAGTCTGTAGTCCAGACTACTGATCTGTGCCCGTAACAGAACAATCTCAGAAGTAGGTACCTAAGTCACAGATATCAAGCATCGTCAAGTTGATATTAATGATTGAGCTAAGACGCGCATTAGTGTTGTTGTTGATTGTAACGAAGGTTTTGGGAAATTAGTACAGGGCCTCTGTCTATCAGACCCCTACCACTCCCAAGAACCCCACGACGCTCTGGTAATGTCTTCCGGTAATGATAATTAGAGTTGAAGCATAGTTTACAGTGAATCACTGTGTTACGTTAATATTTGTTCGGTAACGATTTGCGTTTGTCGGTAACACAACATCACTAGTTTTAAACACTTTAACACTTGGCGCCGTCTGTGGGAAAGTGGCATCAAGATTGTTAGTAAGTCTGTCAAAATTAGATTATCATTCGATGGGCAGTAGCAACAGAATCAGATTGTTGCAAACTGTTCCGTTAGTAATACTACACGGTTAAGTACAAAAAAAATGATACATGCCGGTTACTCGATCTGGTGAAACGTATCCTAAAAACCATCAGTCTAGAGTACTTAATGTACATAAGACAACTCTGGAAGGTAAAAATACAACTAGGTCTGACCCAGTTGTCAAGAAAGTTAAGAACGTTAAAACTGATTCCGGTCATATTCCGGTGGAACGTGTTACGCCTCTGGTACATTCCGGTACTATTTCGGCACAGTCTGTCGAAGATATAGTAATTGCAGAACCTACCAAGACACAGTTGGAATCCAGTTTAACACTCGGGGAAAAAGATTCAGATTTATCTTCGATTAGAAACAATCTAGTCAAAGAAATCGGTGAAGGTGAAAAAACATCGTATTCGGGCATAATTTCGGTGCCTTCCGGTGATATTTCGGTAAGAGAATCACAGTTTGCTGGTGAATCTTCAGCCCAATCACTGCAATTGAAAACAAGTTTCCATACACTCGACATCAAGGAAGAGGGAAGGCTGTTCGAAACAGAGATTCAAAGCATATTAAGCAAGAAAATTGCACCGAAAAGTGCGTCATCCGACGATACAGATTCCGGTAGTTCAGAAGGAAAGAATAACACGATCACGATGAACGGACAACAACAGTTATGTCCACCCAGGCCACCTCCAACGGGAGTGACATACACGAAGTTTGGTGGATTTCCAGGAGACAATCCGGATGCTCACGTACGCACTTTCGAGATAAGCTACGCAGTTCTCAACCATCCACCGGATCAGGCCTACAAAGCTATTGTCTTCCAATCTACACTTGTCAATGAAGCAGCTAGATGGCTTACAGAATATGATATTAATCATTTCGGTACCTACGAAGCAGTACGAGATGCTTTTCTGCAACGATTCAGGTTAAAAATGAATCCAGCCGAAATTTTTGACTATCTGCAGAATAACAGACAAAAGGCAAATCAAACCGTACAGGAGTATGCTACTCTCTTCAGAACACACTTAAGGCAGCTACCACCGGCCCACGCTAACTTGCCAGATGATGTTATCACTCAGTGGTTCATCAATGGCTTGGTTCCACAACTTAAACAGATCATGATCATAAGATGTGTTGGAGCCATGTCCCTCGATGCAGTCATTGCAATGACTGTACAACTGGAAAACAAAGTCGGTGGATTTACAGAAGACTTGGAATGGGTAAAAGCAAACAAAAATGTTGCAGAAGATATGACTAGACAAGTATACTACAACATATGCAAAAATTCAGGACATACCAGTGCCAATTGCGCACTTAATCAGACATTCTGCGCTATCTGCAACATTGCCGGACACACCACCGAAAACTGTGCATACAACGCTAGAGTACAGGGAACAACGACTGTCAATGCAATTATCCAGGAACAAGGGCAGCCAGCCAATCACTATGTGCCTCCACAAATGAGAAACAACCAGCAGCAAGGATATCGAAATTACCGAGGATAGAGGAATAACAACTATAATCCAAATCGCTGGTAGAACGGGCCACCATCAGAAAATCCCAATTTACCACCACCACGCTGTCATTTTTGTGGCGAATTTGGACATATTAGGAGATTTTGCAAAGATGCAGCTGAGTATGATCAAAGGAAGAAGGAACGTCAAAATCCAATGGCTAACATGGTAAAAATCACACCGGTGGAAACACAGACTGCTGCAGTCCAGACCCGTTCCGGTAAACAATTGCAACTGGCAGTAGAAATATTTGAACCAGGGATACGTGAACAACACAGAATGTACAACAAGGCTAGTCAATGGACCACAACAGAACCACCAGTGTTCCCAGAACCTATTCTGGTGACTCAGGCCTCGTCGACAAAGGAAGAAACACAACAAAAGGAAGCAGCAGCGGAGCCATCATCAGCAGTAGACATAACAGCAGATACTTCTGCATCAGCAGAGACCTCAAGTTCAAAGGAGCAGGACAAACAATCTCAACAGGCCTGAGAAATTTTATCCAAAGCATCTATCACCCTGCCTCTAGGCCAACTACTGGCATTAGTACCTGGGATTCGACAACAATTCCAGCAACAGTTCAGTCCGGTACCTTCTTGTATTCCGACGACAGCAGCAGTTCAACCAGAACCTGATTCTACGGTTGATCATTCAGTTCCCTTGATTAAAGTATGGTATAAGAATCATAAGATCACGCAAGTATTGATTGATGGAGGCTCTGGTGTTAACATTGCGACTACGGCATTATGCAAAAGGTTAGGATGGACCAAAATTGAGCCCGTTCAATTTTTTGTCAGAATGGCAGATCAATCACGAGTCCATCCTGTAGGACTCGTGCGAAATGTACCCATCACTTTACAAGGTACGACCTTTAAAATGACCTTTGTTATACTAGATTTGCCGGAATCCACTTTGGATTACAATCTTCTTTTCGGCCGACCCTGGCTGAAGCATGCGAAGGTAATACAGGACTGGTCCGCATAAGAGCTTACGTTTAAAGATGCCAATCGTAGATATGTGGTAAAATTAGATGCTATACAATCTTGCGAGCTACACGCTAGACCGTATTTTGCTGAACCAGTCCATATGCTAGATGGATTGTCAGATGATGAAGAAGAAGAGTTTCTGAAGAGTAACGCGGACTTAATTTCCTTAGGGACTATTGACCTACAGTCCGTTGTAGATAATTGGAACGCTTCAATCTGTACAGTAATACCCATCACAGTAGAGGCTAAGAAGGAAGACACTGTTTCGACACATGACGATGAACTGCAACAACTTCTTAAACCAACAGACGACACAGAGAAACATCACCAGTTCTATCTCTCCGAAGATCAGCTGATCACTTACAATTTAGGAGATGAAGATCATTCGTGTCCGGTAAAGATAAAGCAAAATTTACCAGAAACATTTCAAGCAGGCTTTATCCAGTTACTCCGAGAATTCACAGACGTCTTTGCATGGGATTACAAAGACATGAAAGGATTAGATCCGCACATCTATCAGCATAGAGTCATGTTGAAGCCTGAAGCTAAACCTAATAAACAACCCAGCTACCGGATGAACCCCAATTATGCATCTCAGGTAAAGGCCGAACTTGATAGATTATTAAAAGTCGGATTCATTGTACCTATAGAACATGCTGAATGGATTTCACCAATTGTGATCGTGCCAAAGAAAAATAAGCAACTGCGAATCTGTATAGACTACCGAAAATTAAACGCAGCAACAGTACCGGATCCTTTCCCGATCCCCTTTCTGGATACCATGCTTGATAGGGTAGCAGGTCATGAAATGTATTCATTCTTAGACGGATACAGTGGTTACAATCAGGTTAGAATGGTTGAAGAGGATATACCAAAAACTGCCTTCATTACTAACTGGGGTGTCTTTGCTTGTACGGTAATGTGGTTTGGATTGAGAAACGCACCAAGCACATTCAAAGATGTATGCAGGAGATATTTTCTCCTTATCTCACTTCATTTATGCAAGTATATCTTGACGATTTTTCAATTTTCGGTAAAAGGATAGCACACATGTTCCATTTACGGTGCTGCTTTCAGAAATGCAGAGAATATCAACTCTGTTTGAACCCAAACAAATTAGTGTTTGCGGTCTCATGTGGCAAGTTACTTAGCCACATTGTATCTGCACAAGGTATCCAAGTAGATCTAGATAAAATTTCGGCAGTATTAGAAGCTCCGATGCCCACTACACCAAAAGAAGTTATGCGCTTCATGGGTCAAGTGCGGTGGCATGGTAGACACTTACGGTGGCTTGCTCATCTGGATATACCACTAAACAAGCTAATCAGCAAAACACCTCGACAATTTGAATGGACCCAGGAATGCCAGATAGCATTTGATCGTTTAAAACATTTATTAACACAAGTTCCTATTTTACAACCGCCAGACTGGGATCACCCATTTCATGTATTTGTTGATGCTTCAGATATAGCAATAGGAAGTGTGTTGATGCAACAAACTGATAAGTGGTTCAGACCAGTGTATTATGCAAGTCGAAGATTAGCCCCTGCCGAGAAAAATTACTCTGTGATAGAAAGAGAATGTCTAGGGCTAGTATATTCTGTCAAGAAATTCAGACATTACTTGCTAGGCCGTAAACTCACATTCCATGTAGATCATGGTGCACTTGTCTATCTAGTTCGGCAACAGCATCTCGGTGGTCGATTAGCGCGATGGGTCTTACTTTTACAGGAATTTGACTACGAAGTCATTCACCGACCAGGCAGTTCACATGCCTTAGCAGATTTCTTGTCACACTTAGATTCCGGTGAAGCTCCGGTAGGCATCGATGACACGACACCCGCGATTTATGTGTCAGAACCAATTAATGAAGATTCTGCAGACCCACCTATCCCTTTTTCATATTATGAACAGATCTTGACCTTTCTTACTGATGGTTGCCTTCCATCTTAGACTTCTAGAGCAGTACGCAGAAAAATTGCAGTCTTTAGCCGCCGATTTCGGTTAATTGCTCGAGAATTATATTATGTAGATCACACCGGAATCCTACTTCGCTGTATTCCACCACATGAAGTTAATTCAGTTATTACTCTGGCCCACTCAATTCCTTCCGGTGGTCATTTTGCAGTAGACTTAACTCACCGAAAAATTCTACAGAGTGGTCTCTGGTGGCCAACGATGTACAGAGATATGTCATAGTTTGTCAAACAATGTGATACTTGCCAAAGATCTGGCCAGCCTTTCCAATGTCATCTCTTTCCTCTGCAACCCATCTTACCATTGGAACCTTTCCAAAAGTGGGGTCTAGATTTTATCGGTCCGATTATGCCTCCAGCAATCTTCAGTAACAACCGTTACATACTGACTTGTACAGACTATGCAACCAGATGGGCAGAAGCCTAGGCTTTACGGTCTCCTACAGCCGTTACAGTAGTAAAGTGTCTGCTAACCGATGTCTTTCCACGTTTTGGCTTACCACTGGAAATTGTATTAGATCAAGGCACCCATTTTTTAAACAATTTAATGGAGGCACTTACACAGTCATTCCAGGTCACACATAAATTTAGTTCTCCTTATTATCCTCGTGCTAATGGATTGGCCGAAAGTACAAATAAATCCCTACTGAATATTCTTCGAAAATTGATTATAGAATCACCAGAAAGATGGGATCAACTACTACCTGTAGTATTATGGGCATATCGGACTACCTACAAGGTAACAACAGGATTGACACCTTTCAAATTAGCTTATGGCTTAGAAGCAATAGCACCCATGGAGATAGTTATACCAAGTTTACGAGTAGCCATTACCCAGAAACTACTACCGGAAGACTCATTGTCATTTCGGTTGGACACACTCAGAGAGTTAGACGAACACCGATGGCTCAGTTTTTTAACAATGCACGAAGTTCAACTAAGAGAGGCAAGGACACACGATCGAAACCTGAAAACTCCAGTATTTTCGGTAGGACAGCTTGTACTTTTCTATAATGCAAAGTCAAATAGATCCACAGGAAAATTCAAATTACGATGGTTCGGCCCTTACAAGATCTCAGAACAAATCGGTCCAGCCACTTTTCCGTTGACTACGTTGACCAGAAACCCACTTCCAAAAGCAATCAATGGCTCGAAGCTCAACCACCACCATGAGGACCAGTTTTAAGGCATGAAGAGTCAGTTCAACTACTAGAAGATGAGGAAGAAGAAGATGAAGAAGAGCTCAATCAGTTGTTCCGTCGGAAACGAATCAGGATTAGCTCCTCCGAAAGCGAAGCACAAGGTTCAACTGGAAAGGATAGAGAGAACGATAAAGAAGAAGAGAAGAACGAAGAAGAGGCATTCCATGATACAACTACTTCAATGCATAATGAATCATCGATTGAGCAACACGAACAACAACATCAAGCAGAGACAGAAATAATTTCGACCGAAAAAGAATCAGAGCAATAGGTAGACAAACAAGAATCTGCTCAAGATGAACTAGACAAGCTATTGAAGGCAGCGGAATCTACAGAAGCGCACAATCTAGAAACGGAACAAACAAACAAGGTAACAACTACTGACTCTGCCCTCCCCAAAACACCGCCTGTTAACCCCATCTCTCAACCGGAACCACCCCGCAGCCCCATCAAGCCCAGTCACCACACCGGAACTTCTGAAGCCTCTACATCCTCCCTCAACTATTCACCTCCAAATTCACAACAACTCCTCACCGGAACCTCCTTGCAACCTCGCCCTCCTCTGCCACCCCACCCCATCCCAGTTTTTTCAGAATTAGAAGCTATGGGTAAACTATTGATAAACCTATCCCAACAACTGCCCCAACACCTGAAACAAGTCACAGACGATGCACGAGAAGAATTCCAAAGGAAATTGGAAATAATGGAGGCAGATATCACCCCTCTTCAAGAAGAATTACAAGCAGCAAGAGCGGAAAATCATGCACTATATGAGCAGATCAATCAACTACAGGCTACACTCCAAGCATAGGAAGAACACTCAAACCAGAGAGATAAGGCACTGGCTGAAAAAGACGAACTATTGACAGTTGCCGACACCGAAATAATAAAGTTAAAGCAAACAATCAAAGATACAGACGATACAAGAATAGCACTTGGAAACCTACTGGAAGAAACAAGACTCCAGTTACAGGACACAGTACAGAAATACCAAGAGCAGCAGAAAGAAGCAAAGCAGGCAGTAGAAGAGTTACAAAGAACAAAAGAATCCTTAGAAGATTTCCACAACATGTTGAAACACCAACTGAACAGAGAATCTAAATATTAGAAGGACTTAGCAAATGCCCACAGAGAACGGGATGCTTACTACCAAACCATAGAATTCCAGACCCAACAGTTCGAAAGATTAGATAATCCGGTACGTAACCAGAAACACAGAATCAATGAGATGCAGAAACAAGTAACGGACATGAAGACAGCAAGAGATGCGGCATTATCAAACGACTTTTATTTACAGGAGGCCTTTTTGCAAACCCAGGCCAAAATTTTGCTTACTGAAGCCATCGCACTTAGTTCCGTTAGAATCGATGCGCACATTTTAGAACCCGACACTCTTAAGCAATTATTAGAAACCCTTAAGAAGAAAATAGCCCGGACATTTAGATTAGCCAGGAATATGTATCTAGAAGGAATCGTAGATGAACAATGAGTTTTGTAATTAAAATCACTTGCGGGTTCGAGTCCACCATGCGTGCCAGTGTTAGTCGGCCACCGGAATAATATATGCCAGATGTAACGAGTTCCTTGAATTACGCGCAAAAGTTGGAACGCACACATTGTAAGTCTATATAAAGTAATGTAAGGAGAATGGTCGAGAGAGACGTCTTTTATGGAATTGCCAGTTTGTTCGCCTGATTATTTGTCAGATTATTATTACACTGTTACGAAGTTCTGCGTATTGTAGTATTGATTTTTGTTCTCTCTGCTATCGCTAAAGCTTGTTGTAATGAATGTTGAGGAACGAATTGTGTATCTAAGTACTGTTAACGTCTTGTAGTACTGTGTGTTCTTCAGTTGTTGAAGTACCGTGAGTCATCCCGAGTAGTTATATTGATGTGTGAGTTGAATAAGTAATTGATGTTTGATTGGAATATGTTCTGTGTGTTTTATGAGTTCATTGAGTTCGGTGTTATTCTCTATTGATTCTGAGTACGAGATCGAACTAATAACCTCAAGAAAACGTGAACTTTATTCAAAGAAGTACGGTACGTGTTGTAACGAACGAGTCTGTCGTTTAAATTATGTTCTTTAGTGGAATACTACTGTTGAGTCTGTAGTCCAGACTACTGATCTGTGCCCATAACAGAACAGTCTGAGAAGTAGGTACCTAAGTCACAGATATCAAGCATTGTCAAGTTGATATTAATGATTGAGCTAAGATGCGCATTAGTGTTGTTGTTGATTGTAATCAAGGTTTTGGGAAATTAGTACAGGGCCTCTGTCTAACAGAACCCTACCACTCCCAAGAACCCCACGACGCTCTCGTAATGTCTTCCGGTAATGATAATTAGAGTTGAAGCATAGTTTACGGTGAAGCACTGTGTTACGTTAATATTTGTTCGGTAACGATTTGCGTTTGTCGGTAACATGCATCACTAGTTTTAAACACTTTAACACATACATGCATGCATATGAATACATGCATGCATATGTATACATACATGCATGCATATGCATATGTATACATACATGCATGCATATGCATATGTATACATACATGCATGCATATGCATATGTATACATAAATGCATGAATATGCATACATACATACATGCATGCATGCATATGAATACATGCATGCATATGCATACATGAATGCATATGCATACATGCATGCATATGCATACATGAATGCATATGCATACATGCATGCATATGCATACATACATGCATGCATATGCATACATACATGCATGCATACATGCATGCATATGCATACATACATGCATGCATACATGCATGCATACATTCATGCATGCATATGCATACATGCATGCATATGCATAGATGCATGAATATGCATACATGCATGCATATGCATATATGCATGCATACGCATACATGCATGCATATGCATATGCATACATGCATGAATATGCATACATACATGTATGCATATGCATACATACATACATGCATATGCATATGAATGCATGCATGCATATGCATACATACATGAATGCATATGCATACATACATGCATGCATATGCATACATACATGCATGCATATGCATACATACATGCATGCATATGCATACATACATGCATACATATGCATACATACATGCATGCATATGCATACATACATGCATGCATATGCATACATACATGCATGCATATGCATACATGCATGCATATGCATACCTACTTTATATTTTTGTATATGTATATGTATACATGAATATATGTATATGTATATGCACACATACTTTATATTTTTGTATATGTATATGTATACATGAATATTTTTGTATATGTATGTGTATACATGAATATATGTATATGTATACATGAATATATGTATATGTATATGTATATGTATATGTATAAGTATACATGCATATGCATACATGCATGCATATGCATACATGAATGCATATGCATACATGAATGCATATGCATACATGAATGCATATGCATACATGAATGCATATGCATACATGAATGCATATGCATACATGAATGCATATGCATACATGCATGCATATGCATACGTGCATGCATATGCATACATACATGCATGCATATGCATGCATGCATATGAATACATACATGCATGCATATGAATACATGCATGCATATGAATACATGCATGCATATGGATACATGCATGCATATGAATACATACATGCATATGAATACATACATGCATATGAATGCATGCATGCATATGCATACATGAATGCATATGCATACATGCATGCGTATGCATACATACATGCATGCATATGCATACATGCATGCATATGCATACATGCATGCATATGCATACATGCATGCATATGCATACATGCATGCATACATGCATATGAATACATGCATGCAGATGAATACATGCATGCATATGAATACATGCATGCATATGCATACATGCATGCATATGCATACATGCATGCATATGCATACATGCATGCATATGCATACATACATGCATGCATATGCATACCTACTTTATATGTTTGTATATGTATATGTATACATGAATATATGTATATGTATATGCACACATACTTTATATTTTTGTATATGTATATGTATACATGAATATATGTATATGTATATTATACATGAATGCATATGTATATGTATACACACATGCATATGCATATGTATATGTACAAGTATGTATACAAGCAAGCATATGCATATGTATATGTATACATGTATGCATATGCATATGAATATGTATACTTGAATGCATATGTATACAAGCTTAAGCATGCATATGCATACAAGCAAGCATATGCATACATGAATGCATATGCATACATGAATGCATATGCATACATGAATGCATATGCATAAGTATACATGAATGCATATTTATACAAGCTTAAGCATGCATATATATACATTGGATGAGATGAGATCTTCATATTGCATCAGATGGGATCTCCACGTACACCTTGGGGTGCACATGATCATGACGAATCGAAGATATATCATATCCGTTATGGAGCTCCAGTTATGGATGCGGCGGGAAAGTCAATGCATCAACGGATATGACAACTCTGCTCTATCGAATTTGGTCATTCAGTAATGTTAAAATGGACCGAACAGGGTAGAGACTCTAAAAATTATATCACACAATGTATATATGAAGAGTACCGGCCAGCACCTGGCAATCCTATTGTGAGTTCTGAATGGATACAACATACAGCACGGGAAGTGATGTTCGCATCGACGATAGGAAGCTCGCGATGCTTTCAAAGCAGGCTTACTGAAGCCTGTATGGCTAAGAATGGGAATTGATTCAGGATGAGCATCAACATACTCCTGATCCGTATCGGCAACAGAGAGATGCGGCGGCCAATCGTTTAGATACGATTGGAACGTCGCATTTAGGTAGCGGCGGATACGATAGTATGCGCTACCAATTTGTAAGTATAATGTTAATTATTGAAGTTGTTTGTGTTAAGTATATTATGTATATTCATCTAACATTTTGCATATTTACTATAGGAGTTGGCAGTGTGTCGTCCTCCAACGCGAACTGAAGAATCATATGGATATCGACATGGACTGACTACACTGTTACAAGACTTAGAGGGATGTGGTGCAATTGTCTCATGGGAGAATATTCTTGATTAGGTAAAGTTATATCTTGGTTTCGTGTTTTTAGTTGTTGTTTATAAATGTCATGTTAATTGGTCTTATTTTATACATATGTTTTGTTGTAGGATTGTAGGTGTAAATATTTTGATCAATGCCACAATTTTGTATCACACTCGCATACAACAATGATGAACCACAAGTTTGTATTCGATTCCTATATGGAAGTGTTTTGTCAGATTGCCACAATTTTGTATTACACTCCTATGTGGCAATGATGTACCATAATTTTGTATTCCATTCCTATATGGAAGTGCTTTGCCACACTTTTGTACATTTTTCATTTATGGAATATACGACTTTTTGTACATGAATCATTGTTCACTTTTACTCATATAAGTTTATGTTTTGGTTGCCATTAGAGTACATAACACATGTACTCAGTTGGGCAGAGTGTATTGTCTTTTGCTAAAGAACATCATGCTGTAGGAAAAGGCAACACATTCTGCCCAAAAAAATTTGTGCAGGTATGGTCGTCGGTATACGCGTCGGTAGCTCTAGTATGGTCGTCGGTATATGCGCCGGTACACCCAGTGGGCCGTCGATATCTGCGTCAGTATTGACGCCGGTATAAGCGTGGGTATTTTTGACGCATATACGGACGCTTATACCGGTGCTTATACCGACGCTTATACCGGTGCCATACCGGTGCTTTCTTTCCGATGCATATACCAACTGCTACACCGACGTCGCGAAGAAATCCCGCCCATTCATTTGCCTTGGTAGCAGCCTCGGTATACCCTCGATATGTTGTAGTGTTCCCTAAACTATGAAGGATAACTCACAATCCTAAGGAGATGTCTACTAAGAGCTCTCCTTTGATCTAGTGAGAGATGACGCCATGAATAATGAGTCCTTTTCTCCCTAGCCATAGAAGAAGAGTGTTGAAAAGGAAGTCATTTCCACCATCCCATACCAGTGAAAACTTCTTCCAATTCATGGTGTCATACCTACACTAAACCGAATATATATTCCATGTAATGGAATATGCAGGTGGACTCTAAGGAATCCCATATCATAAACTCATATCACTGGACTCAAATGAGTCCCATATTCTTCAACTAGTTAGTTTGGTTCTAGTCAATATGTGACAATGGATATCCCTTTCTGTTCCAAACCAACTTGTTCCTAGGTACCTAGACTAAGTCTAAGTAGCTCTCTATAGATCCCAAGATACATATATGTATTGGGTACCCCAACTATTTCTTAATTAAGGGATCTATGCTCTAAGTCAAAGAGCTAGTGCCATGCCTATGGCCTTCCCAACCATCACTCAAATCACATTAGCACCCATTGATGCTCTCTCATGAAACCCATTTCTGTGATCCCATCTATTTGGTTTCCTTAGTAGTGTAGCATAATTGCTTCACTACTTGGTCAAGTGATATGCATGAGTGAAACTAGTCACTCTTTGGGTATTCCTAATGATACCCCATAGTCTCCTAATCACACTATGAGACCCTTATGAACATAAGTAAATCTTCACTTCTTTGGAGAGTATTAGATATGTATCTCCCGTGTCTATATGCAACTTCCTAAAACCTATAGGATTGCTTGTGCACAATACTAATGGTGAAGGTGTAGCTCCTTTCATTAGCAATCCTATGGTCTAAATCCATAAGGATTATGTGTAGGGACCTATTACTACTGAAGTTGCCTTATGTATAATACTATTGATGTTTGCAGATAGGCATGTTCCCATGCCATAACATTCTTACCTTAAGGCAAGTGCATATATAACGCCATGCGGTAAGAAAAATTTCGACAGTATTTCCCCACGAAATGGAATCCCAAGAAAAATTAATCATAAGCTCAGCGGCACACAGCCCACCCAACAACATAGGGCTTGACAGGCCCATGGCATGCACGCCATAACCTCATATATGAATTCCTGAACCTGCAAAAAGATAAGAGCAATCGCTAGCAACCATTCTCTGTGTTGCATAGCCATATGGTTTCTGCAATCCTCTTTCCCGCAAACAATCAAAAAGTATACTTCTTGCCTCTGGATCCATACTTTTATAATTTAAACAATTATCAACATTTGATGTATGCAATCCAATCTATGCATGTACATACAAAACATGCCATAACATAAAATTAAATGTCTAAAGCATAAGCATACGTCCCTGAATAGTGTTGGTTTTGGAACTGCATGCATCCATTCCTTCTCAATGAGCTTCGATATCTCTGCACCTTCCTCCTCAAATCCTATATAAGCTTTGAAGTGTCCAAAAACATCGGAAGACTTCCCAAAACATAAAGCATGGTCCAATGATTACTAAAATAATGCGAAATTAGTCAAAAAATGCTTTAGTATTCCTTCTTTAGACCTGCGAAAACCACTTTAGGACCTCTAAATGTTCATAAAATGAAATATATAGCATGTGCAAAGAGCTCGAAGTGAAATTACTCAAATCGCCTTCCTAGTTTGTAAAATATGGCTCCCGAAAGGTAGTTGCCAAAAACCGTTCAGACCTTGCAGAGTTGTGCAGACCTGGAAAAATACTTAGTTTCCAAAATTTCTTCTGATAAACTGAAATAAGACCTTTTTCTCTTCAAAAGGAGCCATAGCACGTCCAATGTGGAGTTTTGTAGCCCAAGATATGGCCATTCCAAGCGGCACATGCGAAACTAGTGGACTGTTGAAGGGGCTGGAAAAAGTGAGAAAAAGTAATTTTTGGGGTGCCCCAAAGCATTCTTCCATCACGCAAATGCTAAAATTCTCTCCATAATCTTGGAGAGTGGTATTTTAATATACTTGGGCCCATTTTCTCCTTTCCAAATCTTCCCATCGTGTGTGTTAATCCGCTCCGCAAAAAAGGCTTAAATCAAGATTTTTGGTTTCACGCCAAAGCTTAATTGGGAGACTTTACTAAGCTTCTAATCCATCATTATGTGGATTTTTCTTGCATTTTCTCTTCTCCATGGTAATTCATACACCATACTTCATGTACATGTGCACTAATCCATGGGAAGTCTCATGAATGGTCTCTTTTCTTACTCCCAAAAGTGGCCTTTGGCTAAAACTAACACCTGAAATTTTTTCCAAAAATTACGGGAAGGGGGTTTTTGAGGAAGTAAAAGTCCTCCTTAACTTATTAATTTGATGAATCTAATGATTCCATTATGAATTCCATACACCATACTCTCAACATATATACTTTTTCCCATCCATCCATAACTAGCGCACCTCTTTTTCCCTCTTCAAAAATGGGAATTTCTTAAATTCAAGTGCTGAAATTTTTTCTCAAACTCTGATGGAAGGGGGTTTTGTGGAGCTCCAAACTCCCATCATACTGAGGTATATTTTGGATTTCTTGATTGTATATGGAAGTCCCATCAAACCAAGAAAAATCCCTCTTTATTTCCCTTCCCCAAAATGGTTACTTGTCCAAAATAGCTCCTGAAATTGATGTGAAAATCATAAAAGTAAGCTATTTTGGCAGTATCTAAAGCTTGTGCTTGCTTGCGTTTTGAGGGAATTCTTGTCTCAAGATGAGAATATGTACCTCATACCCTCCATACATAAGATTCCCCCAAAAACTTATGGTTAATCTATTTTCTTCATTACTCTCCAAAATGGAGTTTTAATCCAATTTAACTTCTAGAGATCTCATAAAACGGTTGAAGAGGGGCTTCAGAGAGGTCGAAATTCTCTCCTTTCTCTACTTAGTCTTGAGAATTCACTCTCCTAGAGGAAGTCCATGCTCCTCTCTCTGAGGATACCTTATTCTTCTCCTTCAACTCATTCTAAATAACCTTCATATTAAACGTAAAAAATGACAATATATATATATATATATATATATATATATATAATTTATACCTGTGTGGGAGTTAAAGGACATGGTATATCCCCTCCTTTTGCAAAGAGACTTTTGATTGTGTGGAAGTTCCATGAATATTCCTCTTCTACTATACCTCTAGAGTCGAACTTTGTTCACCATAGCTTAAATAACAAGTGGAGCTCCTTTTCCTTATGGAGAGAAAGAAGAAACTCTCTCCCATTCTCTCAAGCCTTTAAGTCTACAACCGATGGGCTCTTCTTCAATAAATAAGTGGACAAAGCTTACCTCTGAGTTAAGCAACCGACAGCCGCAGTAATACATAGCAGCATGCATATCCTTTGATCACCAAGCTTTCATGGCCTAGTGGTTAGAGTAGAAGGTTCTATTCGATGAGGTTCGGGGTTCAATCCCTGCGTTCAGCAATCGCGAGGAATTGCCCCTTGTAGCTCGGATACGAGTGATAGATAATCTTACTTTTGGATGCCCATTGCGACAGCAACTCCTCAAGCTCTTCGTCAAACTTCAGCAAGCACACACAGAGAGTTTGCGTTCGTGTTTCCTCCCAGCCATGTCCAAAAATCACTTGTTTCTATGCTTTATCATGTGTGTGACTCCTCATACATATAAGTCATAGTAAATATCTCTTAATTCCTCTAGTATATGGCATAAGTCCTTTTTGGTGCCAAGTGGCATCTCTGCCACCTCACCCAAGAGGTGTTCTCACAACCCCCATGATATGACACGGAACATATGGATGTATGCATGATGAGAACAAAAATAAAACCACACACATGAATTAATTTTTGAAAGGAAGAATGGTCAAAGAATGAAGATTCTTATACACTTTTGCAAATCAGTTCATATGCATGGGTTCTTATGGATGTATGCATGATGAGAACAAAAAGCAAACCACATGCATGAATCAATTTTTGAAAGGAAGAATGGTCCAAGAATGGAGCTTCTTATACACTTTCAAAACTGAATCATATGCATGGGTTTTTGTGGGTGGTATGAATGCATATGGGTCATGATGTAAAAATAAATAGAAACTTTTTCTCTCAATCTCAATGGATAATCCTCACTTGTTCAACACATGACTACGCAGACTTCTCACACATAGAAAGAGATAGAAGACATGTAAAAACATATAAGAGATTAAGAGATGAGAGACAAGAGACATGAATTATAAGATATTGTTATGACATAGATATACATGAATATTGTGAAACGTCAAGCTAAGCATTCTACTAGTTAAAGGTGGTCCGCACGACCCTCTCACTATGACAGTTCAATCGAATGTCACACGTAAGAGGATAGGTTCCACTTCATTGATCCTATGTCTTTCTAGGATTGTAATGTGTTTCTAAAGAAGTCTAAGACTCATAGAACCAACTCTAACTCACTCACATGCTCCACCGAGGATGAGCAAAGGAAAAGAAATTCGGTTTATGAGCCTATCCTAGAGAGGAAGTCTAAAGATCGATTCTCGCAACTATGCTCTTACTAGCCCACCTTGGATCCTCAGATGCTCAACTGAGGGTGACCGTCTCAAGGAAACCATGCTCCTATGGATGCCTAACAATGATGCTCTAGGAGTTTGGAGGGGGGTTTATATAGTTTCCTGAATGAATTTGGACCTTTAGATCTAGAGAAATCAACTCTCAACCCTAAGATCAACTGCTTTTCATTACAACCATTGGATTTATCAAATGGATGGCGAGGATTGGTTCTTTATATCATATCTAGGGCAAAGGGGTGAAAAAAGGCGTCTTCATTCTCCACCATTGGATTTAGGGCTGATCTGGACCATTAGTAGAATGCTGACATCAATCTTGATAAGATAAGCTACTATTTCTTAACAAACTTTGCATTATTGATCTTTGACCATCAAAAAAGGCTTATCTGATGAAAGAACTCGTGGATCCTCCTTGCTTTATGATTTACTGCATCTCCACCCTTGAATGTGAGCCCATCCTAACCATACAACATGGTTCAATCATTATTTGCCATGTGCCAGTCCTTCACGCCTTCAATTTTCTTATTCTACGAAAGTGCACTGACCATGAAAACTGGATTCTTTGCTCTTTGACCCTTCAAATATCCTTTGATGAAGATGAAAATTTGTAGGGCTATGTTTTGAAAGCTCTCCTTTAGGAATATGCTGAAAGAACTCCCATCTCAATCTCCCTTATACAAGTATGACTACATTTGGAAGCTTGCAAGGTGGCATTAAGGTATCTACAAAGCTTTGATAGCCTTGAAAATATATAGAAACATGTAGCCATATATAATCTTTATACATGCCAAACCATAGGGCTAATAAAAATTCCTATAAAAAAATTTTGTAGGGTCCAAGTGAAAAAATTACATTTTTTGTACGAAATGCACATGGTATATCAATGTGCTAGAAAAGCCATTTACAATTGAAATTCAGGCTATAGATTGTGTTTGATAGGCTTTACAAGTATATGAGTTTTCATATGATTTGGAGATATTGAAATTTTTGCCCTAATTTCCAAACTTTAACCAGCTTTGACCGCTACCTTGGATTTTCTTGATTTCTTCCAAGGTTTTCATGTGAACTCCCTTTGACATCCTTTTTCCATCTTGGACTTCTCAGGGAATTCTGGCTACCTTCACCGAATGTGTCTCTTGTAGGCCTTCATGAATGAGAGAGGAGAGAAAATCTCGATGACACTGTAAGTGTGAATAAACCCATAAGTTGATGCATGTAACCCTATGTTGGAATTTTAGTATTGTGATTTATCTTAAGTCTAACCCTTGGATTTATTTTTTATAGGTGTGAAATCAAACCTTAGTCTAAGAAAGGAGAAAATGAAAAAGGAACAAAAATAGAAAAAATAAAAAGAAGAAAAACCAAAATAAATATAAGAGATGGGATTTTCCCAAAATAGCAGATGAACATTCAAGAAGATTCTAGAAATAGAAAGTTAGATGAGGAGGTTAGAAGATTCTAGAGAGAAGTACTAAGGAGGAACCTATAAATTGGTGTTCAACTATCATTTGTTTCTCCCCAGGGATCTTTTCTGTGGATCTTCTCTTGAGGTACAATTTCTTACCCTTTTCTTATTCATTCTTTTCTTGTTCATGTTCATTAGTCTTCATGAGACAGAGAGAGAGCGAGTGAGAGACAACAAGAGAGAGAGAGATACATTCCCATATTCTTTCCCTCCCCACAAATCCTTCTCTCCTCGACGAAATTCTATTGCACATCAATGCACATTCTAAGAGCAAAGGAAATACTTGGTTGACGTTCACATGTTAGTAGAGAGAAAAATTCTTGTGTTCATTATGTTGATTCATGTGCGTCTCCATCATTAAGAGAGGGAGATTAATCTGATTATATATGCACTCGTCCATCGAGAGAGAGAGAGAGAGAGGGTCTGATTATAGCATGGGAATGATCCGAGATCCTGAAAGCAGTAAAATGCGTGAAGAATTAACAAGTGGAGGAGGTAGCAAAACATCACTTGCAAGTCAATCCGATTCTTTGTCTTTTGTAATAAAAAACTGCTCGGTTGACTACCTTGCTGGTACTCCGGAGTTCAAGGATGAGACCCGTGACTCTACAACACATAGTACTCGAGAGGGCAATAAGCCTATCTAGCAGACCACTTCGCATAGATGGAGGAAGAAGACGATGTTGATGACCATAGAGGAACGAGAGAGAGAGAGAGAGAGAGAGAGAGAGAGAGAGAGAGAGAGAGATCACTGCGCAATAAGTCGGAGGCAGATGTGTCACATGCGCACGCAAGAGAGAGAAAGAGGGAGAGAGAGAAGGAGGAAGACAGGCGATCGATGCACGCTCGAGAGAGATAGAGAGTCGGTCAGAGGCAGATGTGTCGCAAGCGAAGAGATGTGGAGATGGCGGGTACAGATAGCAACGTAGGTCGATTGCACAAATGTGAGAGAGAGAGAGAGAGAGAGAGAGAGAGAGAGAGAGAGAGAGAGAGAGAGAGAGAGAGAGAGATGGAGCTAACAGCACTGCAGGGAGTGGAGGATCTCACGAGAGATAGATGCACAACAGTAAAGGTGGCCCGAAAGAGTTAGAGACGGTGGTAGAAGGAAGAGAGAGAGAGAGAGATGTCACACAAAGAAAACTGACGGGGCGAAGAGAGAGAGAAGAGAGAGAGAGAGATAGAGATAGAGATAGAGAGAGAGAGAGAGAGAGAGAGAGAGAGAGAGAGAGAGATGCATAGGGATCACAACTGTGACAGATTTGAGGCTTAATTTTGGATCGGTGCTTCCTGCTCTTGGAACCATTACAACATGTATTGCACAAATTATGACTAATATAGTACAAAGGAAGTTCAAAGTAATTTCAACGCAACTCTTTTATCAATCTTGCCTCTCCAACCAGTTATCTTGCTACCTTGCTAATTGTAGGACCTCTTCTGGATGGTTTTCTGACAAAGAAAAAAGTTTTTTCCTTTACCTATACTCTACCTATATTGGGCTTTATCATTTTGTCCTGTTTAATATTAGTATCTGTAAATTTCAGCACATTTTTTGTTATTGGCAAAACGTCTCCAGTAACTTATGAGATTTTGGGACATCCAAAAACTTGTCTGATTTTGGCATTTGGATATATCTTGTTGGAAAATCCTTTCAGCTGGCACAATATATTTGGCATTTTCATTACTGTAATAGAGATGGTGTTGTACTCATACATCTTTGTCAAAGAAAGTCAACAGAAGGCTACAAAATCTACTAGTGCATTAAAATTCATAAGAACTTAGTGTATAAGTATTTGTTTTCAGTTACTGAAGGGAAGAAAGAGTCAGAAAGAAACCATTTGTCCTCAAGGTGTAATTGATTCAAAGCTGTGCCGACTTAATAAAATATATATTGTGACTCATGCGACTTTGCTTGTCAAAAACATCTATACACATTGATGTTCTGAATTACTTTTCTAAATATAAATGTGAGTAATACTTGATATTCCTAAAATAACATTAATGATTTCTTTTAATCCTCCTTGAATCTTTTTTATGGATCTTCTCTCTAGGTGCTATGCCAGTTGATCTTTTTTGAGATGTGATATGAAGTAAAGTTGAAGTTTTGAAGACCGAAGTGAAGAATTATACCCCTATGGATCTTTTTTATGTATCTCCTCTCTAGATTGCAGTTGATTTTTCGAGATATTATATGAAGTGATTGTAGATTTTTAAAGTAAAGAGAAGTAAAGTTACTTCTGTGAAGACTTGAAGTAAAGCTCTGACCGAAGATCAAAGAAAAGAAGAGATATGACTGCAAAGACCGAAGCCGAAGCTCGTGGGCGTCTTCTCGCACTATAGCAGGAACTCTATCTTGTATTTGGCCGATCCACACTATAGCCACATACTCTGTCACTAATCTGCACTATAGCTTGAATCATTGTATTATTGAGATTTATTGGATGACATCAGTTGTATTTACATTGTATCATTGAGTTTAGTTTGTTTACTTGGTGCATCGATCTGGAGATTTCCATTTCCTACCATTACATTTCAATTCTTCATCCGCAACGACTATGTTCCACGTGCGCTAGCTGTTTCTTGTCTCTCTTAAGGATGGCAGGCTTACGACGTACAATTCGATCATCATACTAGGGTGAGCTGCCCAACATGTAGACGCCGCTCACAGAACAGGGAGGACGAATCCCCTACATGCTAAATAAGACACTAAATTAGCTAACTAGGTAAATAAGTAAGCAAAATAGATATATAAGGAAGCTCTTATTGCCACTCATAAGTTAAAGATGGTTCGCATGTAGCCAATGAATGCCAAAGAAACCAAAGGGAACCAAAGTGAAGAAAATGAACCAAGAGAACCATGAGTGCCAAAGAAGCCAAAGATACCAAAGTTATGTCATAGTACTATGCCTTACGCAACACCTTGATAAACGAATCAATAAAAAACTTGATAAATGAACAAGAATCGTGAACAGTGAGCACAAAGAATACATGGAGCACAATGAGAGGAGGGAGTACAGCGAGTATAGTGAGTACAACGAGCACAATGAGTACAGAGGGTACAGTGAGCAAAGTGAGCATAGTGAGCATAGTGAGCATAGTGCTTAGTGCACAAATTGAAAAGAGCACAGTGCACAATAACAATTCTGAAAAAAATAAAAAAAGACACCGGTAAACCAAGAACAATCGAACTTGATAAATAAAAAGTTGAACCAGAGGACCAAAACAGATGTTGAATCACAAACGAATGCCTCAAATCATGATCGGACACTGATACATACACCATCGCATATGTGCAAAAAGATAGTACAAAAAAAATATCACAAAAGAACTCACAAAATAGAGAGGGATAAGAGACTAAACACAAGATTGAGTACAATCTTCCCTCACATACTTTGATGGATGATTATATCAGAGTTGTGTATTTATAGGCAATTTTCAATATGTCTGAATAGAGGATACATGAGGGCAGCAATTCAAAAAGCATGTATTTATGGAAATTTGCATTATTTATAGAATTGTTGCTTTCTAAGGAATCTACTATGTTTACAAAGATCTCACTTTATAAAGCAATCTAATTTTTTTTCAAAGAATATCTAAAATATTAGCTTTTAGCTATCACAAAAAATATCTCCATAAATTCACATGCATTCATACCCTCATGAGTCTTCACCTGCTAAATCAAAACACAATTATATAAAAAACCTCAAGACATTAAAATCTATATATAACATTCCATTATTCATTAAAGTATAACAACCTTGAGGTATCGTACACATTCTAACCAAACCAAGTGTTTTCATAGTGCTTATTTCTCTACTTTTCATCATCAATTGGAATTGTTCATAGTCAGAATAGAGATCTCCCATCGTGTAAGTAGAATGCTCTGCAAATGCTTCTGCAAATTCATCAACAATTGGTCTAGTACCAACATATCTGATGGTTACTTTGTTAACTAGTTAAAGATCTTGGATAAACTGAGGTTTTCCATTCTTCTTTGGCACTGTGGTCCAGGTTTGAATAAGGAGTAGATGAGGTTTGAAGAATATGCATATTTATCTTTTCTTTGAGCAATTGCATCAATTTAGGAGGATCAGCTTTAGGTACAAGAATAGGCCACAAGCTCTAGGGGATATGGGGAATTATGAAAATGATGCCTGAAGAAATAATCCTAGGTTTTGCACAACCTATTTTATAGGGCTCTAAAGAGAAAGCTTTTCCATGACATTGTTTTTGTATGATCTTTAGAAACTATTCTGTTTGATACAAAGAAGAAACTCGAATCTTTATTGACTAATTTTAGTGTCTCCTGAGTAAATTCATGTTCAATTTTTTATGGATCTCGAAGAATTGGTTCATGAATTAGTTTTCGAATGATTTCATTACTAAATTTGGGAAGTTCTGCTACTTGCTTCACTATCTTGTTTAATATTTTTTATTTAGTTTCAACTAAAACATCATGTGTTTAGTTCAATTTTGTGCATTTATTAGCGTTGAGAGCTTATTCTTGGACTACAACATACTCATCAAGGGAAGAGAGAAGAATGTGGAAATTAGAATTGTGTTGAAGACATAAGTCTAACTCCTCGAGAGTAGACAGACAATGAGATATCTCAATCACATGCTCTATCTTCAGATCTAGTAAAGTATATCCTTCGGGTTTTTGCTATTCTTCATGGGACTTAATGATTTTTTTAGGTATGTTTTTATTATGGAATTCATTCAATGCTATCAAAGGAAAATAAATGGAAAATCTTTTAGTTTTCTTTACAAGGTTTTGAGAGACATCAATCCAAGATCCACCATTATACTAACTAAAAATGGTGCTTACTCAAAATCCTGTTACATATGCATCAGAGGAATTTTCATGAATGACCATCGATTTCATGGGTGATTTATGGAAACTTTCATAGATTGCATAGTGTTTGAACCATCATAAGAACAAATCCGAGCAAACACACTACAATAATCTAGCACCTTAGTTTCCATTCTTTGCTGATAGATAAATGGTTGGCCCAAGATAATTAGATATGAAGAATCATCGTGAATGAAGAAATTTTGTTCTTTTCTAACATCACCAATAGTAATTGGCACATTTTCACATGCACGAAGCAGGTATCCAAGGCATTATTTGCTGCCTTCATTTTCCAACCATGCTCACAATCAATTGGCCGTTTTTGTTCATTATATAATTTTGTTCATAGTACATTAAGTTTTTATCCTGATGCAAGTAAAGCTACATGTGATTTTTTGTTATCTCTGATATTTACAATAGTTTCAATTGTGCCTTGTGCCCAATGTTTTTGTGTAGAATGATGTTTTAGGCTTCCATTATCTGTCCATTGTAAAAGGTTTTATATGTGGAGAATATTGTAAAAGGCTAAAAACTCATGGAGTTAGATAGAATGGAAATCATGACTTTAGATTGAGAGAATATCTCCTAGATCAATGGATCACTTTTTAGTGAGAGCCAAATTTGAATTTCAAACTCAAATTTGAAGAAAGACATTAAAAAAGGTACTTGTAAACCCATAGTCCATGAGGCATCCTATTGAAGCTCTTCCACTGATCACGTATTGGATTTGAGCAGGTTACTTCATAGGCTAATCATATCACTATCATTTGGCATCATCTTTTTGCCAATGATTTTGTAAGATCATGTGCCATAATACATATACATCATTGAGTATCTCTATTGGCTTCTCTGCTATGTCCACTCAGTACAATGAACTTGGAATGCTCATATCTTAGTCATTTCTGCATTATCTTTTATATTCTATAGCTTATTGGAACCAGCTCATAGTCTAGTATAATCTATCAAAGTTTGAAGCAATTTGATTTAGCCAATTCAGAGAAATCTCTGTCGAAGTGGTCACTAGTCTTTGTCTGGATAGCTCCTAAACAATCGGGGGTAAGTTGTTGATTATTAAATTGAATTCTCAGTACATACTACATCATTTTAAGTGCTTCTATTTGGAATAATTAGCTCTCTAAGCTAATTGAATTCACCCAAAAGGAATTCTCCTAATTGCTACTTTAGTTTCACCACTGAGTGTTGGTACCAATCAAGCCTTCACATTTGGCTTGTATCCTTGGAAGGATGTCTCACATGTAGCAAGAACCATAGAAACACTTGCCTATGTGTTATTACATTTTACTCATTGTAAAAGTCTATATGACTTGGCATTCACATGTAATCACTTACCTACTTGATTGGATTCGTGGAAAAGTGGATGGTTAGTAGAGAGAATATCTCCCTACTTTTAGAGGAGTAATTATAGGAGATTTGAATTTGAATTCAAATTCAAATCTCAACTCAACTTCTATAAAAGATGTAATGCAAAGTCGCGGGTTAGCTAGTCTCATTGAGCTCACTCCCCGAGGCATTTCACTATTGTAACTCTGTGTGTGTTAGTGCTACTTCATAGCCTACACCACAACACCTCATTTAGCTATGCTTGTCATGCTAATGAGATTGTACAACTACATCAATCAATAGAAGTATACATATTCATCATCTCTGGTTTCTCTGAGTTATCTACTCCAAGTCTGTCAACTTCAAAGGGGCATATCTCAGGATCTACTCAACCAAATCAAGTGATTCAAAGCACATTGGAACCAGCTCCAAGCATACTACATACCTACAAAATTTCAAGGTCAAAGGATCAGCCATCTTGGAGAAATCTTGGTCGAAGTGATCTCTGGTATTTTTCTACAGAGCTCCTAAAAAGTCGGGGGTACATATAATTTTGCTAAAGTGATTTCTCAGTGTGTAGTTTATCATTTCTTCTCATTCCACTTGCAAATGGTAGCTTACTAAGCTAATAGAATATCTCTAGAAGGAATTTTGCCAATTGTAACTACACTGGTCATACTGAGTGAAAGACTGAACAGGTATCAAGACAAAAATAGAAAGTTTTTGAGCTTTGTGATTTACAAACTTATCTGTTTTGATCAAGTCATTACTTAAACCTTTTCCAAAGTACATATAGCATATTTTGGTACCATTTGGAAGCTCAAGGAGTCTACTAAGCATATCTGGAGTGAAAGAGGGCTGGTGCAAAGCAGGATTAGCAGCATCTACTCAATCTTATGAGTGCATCCAACCATCTCTCCCAACAGTGGTATCAGAGCAAATAAGACAACATGGGAGATGGTTTTCCTTCATTCATTGACAAACTGGACAGGATAATTACCAAGCTTGGTCTCTAAGGATGAAGACCTATCTACAAGGAAGAAGCTTATTTGGATTCATCTCAGGAGATGAGGAATTGCCCTCATTCAAAACTAGAGGACTACCCACCAAGGATGAACAAGAGAGGCTCAACCAATGGTGTGCAAAGGATGCTTTGGCAAGGTCTTACCTTCTTAACTCTATATCTGATTTCCTTTTACCTCATATAAGGAACTGTAAGACTTCCCAAGAGACTTGGGAAACCCTGTCAACATATTTCTCTTCCAACACAAGGGCCAGGAAGAATCAACTGTGGATTGAATTCACAACCCTTAGGAAGCATCCCAAGCAATCAGTCTCAGAGTATGTGACCAAGATTAAAGATGTGGCAGACCAATTAGCAAGCATTGGAGAGGATATTGAAGAAGAGCAAATAGTCAGGCAAGTAACAAATGGACTCAAAGCAGATGATAAGTGGGAAAGCTTCACCACTGCAATGGACCTCTACATGGACATGCATACCCCAGATCTCACAACACTCATGGGCCAACTATTCACACATGAAGCAAAGTTTACAAAGGTAGGAGATCAATCAAAAGGTAACAACCCCTCTGCTCTATATACTGATAAGAAGGTTAAAGATAAAAGTAAAAGTAAGAAGGTTGATGAAGAAGGCTCTACCTCCCAAGCAAACTATGCAGGGAGAGGTAGATCCTCAAGAGGAAGAGGCAGAGGAGGTAAGTCAGGTAGGGGGAGACCCTACAACTCATCATCATGCAACATTTGTGGATTGTCTAATCATACCACAGATGAATGTTACAAGAACTACAAGAATCAGAGAGGAAGAGGCTATCAAAGAGGTGGATACTCTCAAGGGAGAGGCAGGTTCAACCAACACCAAGGCTACAATGGATACAACAATCAATACAACAACAATTACAACAACAACCACAATGGTAATTACCAAGGTGGATTCAAAAACAGAAGGGATTACAACAACTACACAGAGGAGCAAGATGACTCCCTATTGATCATGAATATGACCTCCAAGGCAGGTACAAATGATGATCATTTATTTTATATTGACTCAGGATGTTCTAACCATGTAGCTGGCAATGTGGCACTACTCTCTGATTTGGAAGAACCCAAGGGCAAACATCAGGTACAGACAGGTGATGATACTAAACATTCTGTTGTAAAGATTGGAAATGTGAAAACTTGTGATGGAAACCAGAACCTATTGAGCAGGGTACTCTATGTACCAACCATCACCAAGAATCTAATGAGTGTTGGTCAGATTGTGGAGAAAGGTTTGCAGGTCAGGTTCACTCAACATGGAGCATATGTGGAGGACCCAAGACATGGTTTCAAAAGAATTGCCAAGGGGGAGAAATCAGGTAGATTGTTTACTTTTGAGCTAGAAGACACCAAAAATATTGCTTTATACAATTACAAGGATCAAACACTTTCAGAGTTAGAAATATGGCACAAGAGGTTAGGTCACATAGGTGAAAGAACCCTAAAGCAAATGTGCAGGGATCAATGTGTGCTTGGGATACCTAATGTGTCCAAGCAACACATGATTTACAAGTGTTGTGCTTGTCAGTTTGGTAAGTCTCACAGGTTGCCCTATTCAAGGAAAGCTAGATTTGGTACACACAGATGTTTGGGGACCTAGTAAGGACCCTTCTATTTCAGGATGAAGGTATTATGTGTCCTTCATTGATGATTATAGCAGATGGACTGTCTTATACTTTATGAAGCATAAAGATGAAGTGTTTAATTGTTTCAAGAGGTATCTTGCACTTGTTGAAAACCAAACAGGAAGAAGCTTGAAAAGGCTAAGGTCAGATGGTGGAGGAGAATACTTCTCAAATGAGTTTGAAGATTTCTTGCAAGAAAGAGGCATCAAGAGGGAGATAACCACAAGGTACTCACCTGAACAAAATGGAGTAGCTGAAAGAAGGAATAGACTCATTGTAGAAACAGCTAGGTCTATGCTTAATGAAAAGAAGTTGCCAAATTATCTTTGGGCAGAAAGTGTATCTACTGCCACCTATCTCATAAATAGGTTGCCATCCAAATCACTTGATGGCATGACACCATATGAAGCTTGGCATGGTAAGAGACCTTCTCTGGATCATTGCAAAATCTTTGGTTGTGTAGCATATGTGCATATTCCCTCATAGGTAAGGGGAAAGCTAGACCCTAAAGCTGAAAAATGTATCTTCATTGGTTATGATTTGAACCAAAAGGGATACAGATTCTACAACCCAACAAACAAAGGCTTCAAGGTAAGCAGAGATGTCATCTTTGATGAGAATGACTCATGGTATGAGAATGAATGCAGGAAGGTTAGTCTACCCTATGATATGGAAGAAGATTTCCCAAGGCTCACCAAGGAGGAACCAATCCAGAAAGAAGACTCAAGCTCAGATGATGATGATACAATTAACCTTGAGGAATTCAAGGCATGGAAGTCCAAAGGAAAGATGAAGATGAAGAAGCTAGAGGATATACCAGAATCCTCAACTCAAGCAATGAGGAGATCTCAGAGAGAAAGTAAGAAGCCTATCAGATATGGGTATGATACTTCTCTTGTAACAAAGCATTCTGTATATCTTGCAAAAGATTTGTTGAATGAAGAACCAGGTACCTATGAAGAAGCAATCACCAAACCAGAATGGAAAGGATCTATGGATGAAGAAATGGAAGCTCTCAAGGAGAGTGATACTTGGGACTTGGTACCCAAGAAGGAGTCTATGAAGGTAATCGGATCCAGATGGATCTACAAGCTAAAGAGAAATTCAGATGGAATAATCAACAGGTACAAAGCTAGGTTGGTAGCCAAGGGTTTTGCACAAACCCAAGGCATTGATTATGAGGAGACATTTTCTCCTGTGGCTAAGATGCCAACTATCAGAATATTGGTGAGTGTAGCTGCATCCAAGAATTGGAACATGGACCAATTAGATGTCAAGAATGCTTTCTTAAATGGATGGATATCTGAAGAAGTCTACATGTCACAACCTCCTGGCTATGAAGATCCCAAGAAGGTAAATTATGTTTGTAAATTGAAGAAGGCTCTATATGGATTAAAACAGGCACCTAGAGCATGGAATTACAGGTTGACAACCTACCTCCAAGACCAAGGATTTGTGATGAGCAAAGCTGACACTTCTCTATTCATAAAGAGGAGTAGTACAGAGGTAATATACTTGTGTGTTTATGTTGATGACATCATCATTACAGGCAATGATGTCAATGGTATTAGAAGCATCAAAGGACAGATGATGAAGGAATTCAAGATCAATGATCTTGGATTATTGAAATACTTCTTAGGTCTTGAGTTAGTCTACACCAACTCAGGTATATATATCACTCAAAAGAAGTATGTACAGGATATGGTCAAGAAGTTTGGCTTGCAGGATGCTAAAGTCTCAACTACTCCAATGGAGGTCAACCTAAAGCTAAGTGCTCATGAAGGGGATGAAATACAAGACATTACAGGATATCAAAGCATGGTAGGTAGTTTGAATTATGCTACCTTAACCAGAATTGACATAGCATATGGAGTTAGTGTGCTAAGCCAATTCATGCACAAACCAAGGGTACCTCACCTAGAGGAAGCAAAGAAAATCTTGAAGTACCTCAAAGGAACTCAAAGCCATGGTTTGTACTTTCATTATACATCAGATATTGAAATTAAAGTATACTCAGATGCAGATTGGGCAGGAAAGGATGATAGGAGAAGCACATCAGGTTACATTTGTTTTGCAGGAGATAAACCTATTTCTTGGTCAGCCAAGAAGCAACCTACAGTGGCATTGTCATCCATTGAAGCAGAGTATAGAGGGCTTGCCAATGCCACTCAAGAAGCTATCTGGTTAAAGCTTTTGTATACAGAGCTAGGCCTATACACTAGGCCTCCAATCATCTTTGGAGATAACACAAGCTCTCTTCACCTTGCAGCTAATCCAATATATCATGCTAGGACAAAACACATAGAGGTTCATTACCACTATGTGAGAGAGAAGTTACTAAGCAAAGAGATTCAATTGACTTATGTGTCTACTAATATGCAATGTGCAGATTTGCTCACTAAAGCATTGGATGGAAACAAGTTATGCAGATTCAAATCCATGATTGGATTGCAGGATGTGATTGAAGACTAAAGATGAAGACTTAAGCCAAAGTGTTTGGCTTGAGGGGGAGCTGTTGGTACAAATCAAGCCTTCACATTTGGCTTGTATCCTTGGAAGGATGTCTCACATGTAGCAAGAACCATAGAAACACTTGCCTATGTGTTATTACATTTTACTCATTGTAAAAGCCTATATGACTTGGCATTCACATGTAATCACTTACCTACTTGATTGGATTCGTGGAAAAGTGGATGGTTAGTAGAGAGAATATCTCCCTACTATTAGAGGAGTAATTATAGGAGATTTGAATTTGAATTCAAATTCAAATCTCAACTCAACTTCTATAAAAGATGTAATGCAAAAGTTGCGGGTTAGCTAGTCTCATTGAGCTCACTCCCCGAGGCATTTTACTATTGTAACTCTGTGTGTGTTAGTGCTACCTCATAGCCTACACCACAACACCTCATTTAGCTATGCTTGTCATGCTAATGAGATTGTACAACTACATCAATCAATAGAAGTATACATATTCATCATCTCTGGTTTCTCTGAGTTATCTACTCCAAGTCTGTCAACTTCAAAGGGGCATACCTCAGGATCTACTCAACCAAATCAAGTGATTCAACGCACATTGGAACCAGCTCCAAGCATACTACATACCTACAAAATTTCAAGGTCAAAGGATCAGCCATCTCGGCGAAAACTTGCTCGAAGTGATCTCTGGTATTTTTCTGCAGAGCTCCTAAAAAGTCGGGGGTACATATAATTTTGCTAAAGTGATTTCTCAGTGTGTAGTTTATCATTTCTTCTCATTCCACTTGCAAATGGTAGCTTACTAAGCTAATAGAATATCTCTAGAAGGAATTTTGCCAATTGTAACTACACTGGTCATACTGAGTGAAAGACTGAACAGGTATCAAGACAAAAATAGAAAGTTTTTGAGCTTTGTGATTTACAAACTTATCTGTTTTGATCAAGTCATTACTTAAACCTTTTCCAAAGTACATATAGCATATTTTGGTATCATTTGGAAGCTCAAGGAGTCTACTAAGCATATCTGGAGTCAAGGAGGGCTGGTGCAAAGCAGGATTAGCAGCATCTACTCAATCTTCTGAGTGCATCCAACCATCTCTCCCAACACTGAGCAAAACATTGAGCAGGTGTCAAGATCAAATTAGCAAATTTTTTATCACAAGCTATTTGCAAAGTTATCTATTTTGATCCAATTGTTTGAAGCATTATCTCCAAAGTACATAGGCACTTATTTAGTGTCATTAGGAAGCTAAAGGGGCCTACACCACAACTCTGAAGTGAAAGAGCGTAGGTACAAAGTAGGGATTAGCAGTAGCAACCCATCCTCTTGTGGTATCCATCCATCTTTCCCAACAGATGTATCAGAGCATTGATGTAAAATGGGAGATGATTTCCCTTCTTTTATTGATAAATTGGATAGGGAAAAATACCAAGAATCTTCCTTGAGGATGAAGACATATCTACAAGGAATGAACCTCTATGCATAGATATCAGGAGATGAGGAGATGTCCATGTTTAGAAGCAAAGGGGAACTTATAAGAGAGGAGCTTGAAAGACTCAACTCATCGTGTGCCAAAGATGCATTAACAAGGTCATATCTACTTAACTCTATCTCTCACTTTCTTCTTTCACATATTAGAAATTGTAAAACATCCCAAGAGATTTCGGATACACTTTCTTCATACTTTTCTTCTAGCACAAGAGCTAGGACGAATCGATTGTGGATTGAGTTTACCACTCAAAGGAAGCAACCCAAGCAAAGTATTTTAGAATATGTGATGAAAGTAAGAGATGTGGATGACCATTTGGCAAGCCTAGGAGAGGAGATTGAAGAGGAGAAAATAGTGAGGCAATTAATCAATGGCATCAAGGCAGATGATAAGTGGGAAGCTTTCACAACTGCTATGGACCTTTACATGGATATGCAGATTCTAGATCTTACCACACTCATGAGATGACTCTTTACCCATGAATCCAAGCACAACATGAATGGAGAACCATCAAGAGGTAAGAATGCTTTTGTCCTATACACAGATAAATGAAAGTCTAAAGAGAAAGGGAAAAGCAAAAAGGTTGAAGATGAACATACTACTTCTCAAGCTAACTATGGAGGGAGAGGTAGGAACTCAAGAGGTAGGGGTAAAGGAGGTATTCAACTATTCCCCATGCAATGTATGTGGACTCTCTAATCACACTACATATGAGTGTTATAGGAACTTCAAGAATCAGAAAGGAAGAGGATATCAAAGAGGTGGCTACTCACAATCAGGAGGAAGATTCAACCACAATCAAGGCTACAACCATGGCTAAAACAATAACTACAATAGCAATTACAATAACAACTACCAAGAAGGATAGAAATCAAGAAAGGAATTCAACAATTACACAAAGGATGAAGAGGATTCTCTTCCCATTATGAATATGACATCAAAACAAGGTATGAGCCATGAGCACCTCTTCTATATCTTAGATTGTTCAAACCATGTGGTAGGCAATGTAGCTCTTCTCTCTGACCTTGAGGAACCCAAGGGAAAGCACCAAGTACAAATAGGTGATGACACCAAGAATTGAGTGGCCAAGGTAGGAAATGTAAAAACTTCTGATGGAAATAGAAATCTCTTGAGGAGGGTTCTTTATGTACGTACAATCACCAATAATTTGATGAGTGTTGGATAGATTGTGGAAAAGGGTTTGCAGGTTAGGTTCAACAAATATGGAGCATTTGTGGAGGATCCCCAAAATGGATTCAAGAGAATTGCCAAGGGAGAAAAAACAGGTAGACTATTTACATTTGAACTTGAGGACACTAGAAATATTGCGCTTTACAATTACAAGCATCAAACATTGTCAAAGCTAAAGATTTGGCATAAGAGATTAGGACATATTGGTGAGAGAACCTTGAAGCAAATATGTAGAGATCAGAGTCTGCTTTGGATACCTAATGTATCCAAGCAACATATGATCTATAAATGTGGTGCATGTCGGTTTGGTAAATCATGTAGGTTACCCTTCATAGAGGATTTACTTGGAACTTGTCCACATACATGTGTGGGAACCAAGAAAGGACCCTTCAGTTTCTGGCTCAAGGGACTATGTGTCTTTCATTAAGGATTTCAGTAGATGGGCTATCTTGTATTTCATGAAGCATAAAGATGAACTGTTCAGTTTCTTTACGACGTATCTTGCACTTGTGGAAAACCAAACAGGAAGAAGCGTAAAGAGACTAAGGTTAGATGGAGGAGGTGAGTACTTCTCAAATGAATTTGATGCATTGTTGCAGTACACAGGTATCAAAAGGGAGATTACTACAAGGTATACCCCTTAGCGAAAAGGGGTAGCCAAAGGAGAAATAGGTTGATAGTGGAAATAGCTAGATCAATGCTTAATGAAAAGAGGTTACCTAATTATTTATGGGCGGAGAGTGTATCTACTGCCACCTATCTTATTAACGGGCTGCGATCCAAATCACTTGATGGGATGACCCCATATGATGCATGGCATGGTAGGAGGCCAGCACTTGATCTTTGCAGATTCTTTGGATGTGTTGCTTATGTGCATATCCCATCTGAGATCAGAGGTAAGCTAGACCCTAAGGCAAAAAAGTGCATCTTCATAGGGTATGATCTAAACCAGAAAGGATACATGTTTTATAATCCATCCAACAAATGACTTATGGTGAGTAGAGATGTTGTGTTTGATGAGAATGACTCTTGGTTTGAAAGTGAATCCAGGAAAGTTAGGTTGCCATATGACTTGGAAGAGGAGTTTCCAAGCCTCACCAAGGAGAAGCCAAGTCAAATTGAAGACATCAAATCGGATGATGAGGGCATCATCAATCTAGAAGAATTCAAGGCATGGAAATCAAAGGGCAAGGCCAAGATGAAGAGGTTGAAAGACTTACCTGGATCATCCAAACAAGCTCTAAGGAGATCACAAAGGGAGAGTAAGAAGCCAATCAGATATGGATGTGATAATTCATTAGTTACTAAACATTCCATTTATCTTGCTAAGGATTTATCACTTGAAGAACCTACTTCATATGAAGAGGCAAAGACCAAGGCACAATAGAAAGAAGCTATGGATGAAGAAATAGAAGCATTCAAGAAGAATGATACTTGGGAGCTAGTACCAAAAAAGGCATCAATAAAGGTAATTGGTTCTAGATGGATTTACAAAATCAAGAGAAACTCAGATGGATCCATAAATAGGTATAAAGCTAGACTTGTGGCTAAGGGTTTTGCACAAACCCAAGGAGTTCATTCTAAAGAGACTTTCTCATCTGTGACTAAACGACCAGCTATCAGAGTATTGCTAAGTGTGGCTGGATCTAGGAATTGGAATATGTATCAATTGGATGTGAAAAATGCTTTTCTCAATGGTTGGATTTTAGAGGAGGTATACATGGTTGAACTTGCTAGCTATGAAGACCCAAGCAAGGTAAATTATGTGTGCAAATTGAACAAAGCTTTGTATCATTTGAAGCAGGCACCTAGGGCATGGAACCATAGGTTAACTAACTATCTTCAAGGTCAAAGATTCATGATGAACAAAGAAAATACTTATCTGTTTGTCAAGTGAAGTAATTCTGAGGTGATATACCTATGTGTGTCTGTTCATCACATCATACTTACAGGTAGTGATGCCAATGGCATCAAACAAATCAATAACCTAATGATGCAAGAGTTCAAAATCAATGACCTAGGGCTTCTGAAGTATTTTCTAGGACTTGAATTGGTCTACAGAAGTTCTGGATTTTACATTACTCAAAGGAAGTATGTGTAGGACATTTTGAAGAAGTTCCACTTGGAGAATGCGAAGATAGCTAACACACCTATGGAGGTGAACCAAAAATTGAGTGCTCATGAAGGTGATTTTCTTGAAGACATTGCAGGATATCAAAGCTCAGTAGGAAGCCTAAACTATGCAACATTGAAAAGCATTGATATTGCTTATGGAGTAAGTGTCTTAAGTCAATTCATGCACAAAACTAGAGCACCTCACTTGGAATCTTCCAAAAGGATTTTGAAGTATCTCAAGGGTACTCAAAATAAAGTGTTATACTTTCCATACACTTTCGATTTACATATCAAGCTATACTCAGATGCAGATTGGAAGGTTGTAAGAATGACATGAGGAGAACTTCTAGATACCTTTCTTTTGCAGGTGATAAGCCCATTTCATGGTCTTCCAAGAAGCAACCCACTATTGCTTTATCTTCAAGAGGTAGAATACAGGGGATTAGCCAATGCTACTCAAGAAGCCAAATGGATTAGACTGCAATACTCAGATTGGCACTTCATACTCACTCACCTATGATCTTTTGTGACAATACAAGTTCTTTACATCTTGCAGCAAATCCTATCTATCATGCAAGGACCAAATTGTTCTTTTTATTAGATTAAGGTTTAAATTAAATGGATGAATACATACATACATGGTTTAAATTTACCCTGATTTTTGCATATGCTTATACACACAAGAAAAGATCTTTTCATTAGGACAAGGACATACTCACCCACATACATACCTAAACATATCTACATACTTATTCATACATAAAGACACAAGTACCCTTAGAGACATGCATATGGAAACCATTTAGCCATATAAATACTGACCTATGCACACACATACATATGTGTACAAATTAGATGCACATAAACACACTTGTGCATAGGGACATAGGGTAATCTCATGCAATAGCTCACATATATCTATATGATTATACATATGCATATATGGATCACATGTAAAATCATTCATAGTGCTCAAAGAGGTCATTAAGGAAGGTGATATATGGACGGTTCAAATGAGGGTTCATATGGAGTGGTCAAATGGATATTCCTCTTTTTGCTCACTTGCAAGTATTAAATAAAAAGATTAAATTATCACATGGAACATATTTTGCGAGGTTTAGAGATCACCAATTTTTTTAAGAAGATTTTAAATGTTATGAATGTAAGTGAGAGTGGAGAAATCCTTTCGACAATGCCTGGGTGATAGATTCCAAAATCTTAAGATATTCACTCTCATGGGCATAGTCTTATGTATTGATCTCTTCCTTACTTGTGATCTAAAACCATAGATGGTACTTTTTTTGCACATCCTATAGGCATCTCCTTCCATGGTTGACCAGTATACACCTAATCTTTGTAGTGTGTGTAGATTTCTGAATTTGGAGTAATGTTGCTACAATGCACCTACATATGCTATTTGCAACCACTTTGCATCCACATCTTCTGCTACATAGCAAGCTAGTATACCTTGATCAATGTGCTTATACACATTGTGTACCACTGTAACGTTGCTATAATGCACCTACATGTGCTATTTGCAACCACTTTGCATGCTCATCTTTGTCTACACAACAAGCTAGTATGCCTTGATCTGTGTGCTTATACACACTGCCTGGCACTATATGAAATTTTTGAGAGCTCACTATCGGGATGAAATGCCTTAGGGAAGTGTACATCATATTTTTTCAAGTTCATTGATTTTTTGGCTATGGTGTGATGTTCTGACCAAAAACGAGTTATAATGTGTGCATGTTTTGATTGATTCAATTGATTATGAGGTGAGAAACCATGTTGTGTCTATACGCTAGGCCTATATATTTACACATAGTTCATTAGCATAACTCTAAACCCCTGAACTATAGGGTTTGTTCATTGCAAAACCCTAGGTTTGATCCTTAGAAACCCTAGGGTTTTAGCCCGTTGTGGTCACGATATGGAAATCAAGTTAGCAAACAGAATCAAAAATAACAATTAGAAGTTCATTCAAGGTTAGCTTAACAAGATATTGAGAAATAAACAAAGCAGATTCAACTAGAGTCAAATGACGACAAGAGTGTCAATCCCGTGGAAACAGAAAGCTCACATATTCAGCAGCTAGTAGGACTCAGATGGTCTTGGAAAGGAAGGTTTTGTATCAGAGAAGGCAGCATGTTTCAAGAAAGGTGATTCAGGATGGACGACATGAGGAAGAGAGAGGGAGAGACACAGAGAGCAGATACACGCCATTGAATTCAAGGTCTCGAGTTACGAACTTCGACAACAATCCATCACACGATATCCATTTGTTTGTTCGTATGCCTCAAGTAACCAGCCGTTCTTCATGGGATTTTCAACATCGGAAGTCTTACTCCATCTTCCATAGAGAGGACATCAGATCTTGCTTGATTTCAGTTCGATCTTCCTTCTCGGATGTATCTCTTCCTGAAGAACAACCTCTTAGGGATAGCAATGGCGTAGCCCCCATGGAATCTTCCATAGTGAACAGTAACGATTGAGCAAATCCATTTACGCATGTGCAACTTTAGACTTTGGAGATCACACAAATCATGTTTAAAGATGAGAACGTGGATTATTGTGAGAATTTTATCCCTCAAGTTTCAAGGCACAAATACACAGACATAAGTACACAGAGACTCATGGCATCACTTTACAGTTTACAATAATTTGTGATTTGGAATTCTGGAATCAAATTTCTTACAAGGTTTGGTAGTGCTACCATCGAAATCAAGACATTTTGAGGACCTTGCTAAAAACTCAAGCTCCTTGAGAAAAATTATTGGAGATGCTTCTAGAAGAACTTCGTGGAGATATAGACCTTGTTACTAATAACGGTCTTTCTTTACGAGCGCATAAATCTGTTCTGACTTTTGGGTCAAAGGTTTTCAAGTCAATGTTGGAGAAGTTAGGGTGGATGTGATGTGGTGTGCAGAAGAAGGGCGGATGTTTTTCCTTTGTCATGCTTGAGTGTTATTGCCGGGCAGGTAGGCCCTTCCTAGAAGCAATGAAGTGAGAATTCTTCTAAACAGGAAGAAAGGACATGTAGAAGTTCTAGAGGAATCAGAAAAAGGACGGCTCCATCTCCTGGTCAAGAGGTGCTCATGAATCCGAGAGGTTTAGGCACAAAAAGGGAAGTTATGTTTGAGGGGGAGAGGTTTTTTTTCTGATATTCTTTTCCTTGCAGATAAGTCATGGGCACTTAATAATGAGAAACCATGAATGTGATTAATATGCCAAGCTTCATTAAGGATCAAGGTGAACAGATCTGGCTTGCGTGTTTATACATGAAGACATACATATACACATGGAATGAGAAAGAGAGACGGAAACTAAGCTTCTTTCTTGGAATCAACCGAATGGAAACAGAGGAAGAAAGGGAAATTGCAGCACAAGGAGGAAGAGTTGTACTCTGCTATGAAAGGTGTATGTGCACAAAAATTCAAGTGAAATCTCTCGGATTCATGGAGAGAGCAGCTGCCAATAGCTAAAAGAAAAGGGAGGACCATTTGGCATGTTTGGGTCTCTAAGATTAAACAAACCAAGATCAAGTACAACAAAAAAAAAGGACACAGAAAAGGGAAGGAGAAAGTTTTTCTTTGAGATGTGCATCTTGTTGAATTGACAGAGAAGGAAACTCTATTGGCTTCCATGACATGATTCAGATTCATACACGTGACTCACATTCATACAGAGAGGTTAATAAAGAAAATTCAAAGGAAGGATTTTTCATGTAGGATAGTAGCATGAAATATGTAGAACATCGTCTTCTACTATGTAATCAAGGGATTGGAATGAAGATACATATGAGAAAAGGGTTTGAACTATCTAGGAGACTGGGCAGCATCAAGGAGAGAAGAGATTGCAGAGGGTGAATCAAGAGTGGATTGGAGGAAGGGCTGAGTTAATTGCATATATTTATGAAGAAAAAGATTCATTGATATGCCTAATTGAAGTTGAGAATAATTCTTTTCTTTAAGCTCTTTAGATGCATGTTGTAGGAGAGTTGGGAGAGTTAGCACTCAAATATCTCAGATATTTCCTTTGAAAGATCATAAAAGAGCATATGATGATAAAAGAACAAATGCATATTTGAGAAGTTTTAGTGCAATTCCCATCCAACAAGTATTTTTGGATGTTTGGAACTCAGCTTTGGAGTTCTATAGCTTTTCTAAGAGACCAAGAAGTCTGGCTTAATCTATTCAAAGAAGTTGGTACATTGATTGCTTTGTAATGATTGCCACTACAATTATCACAATCATTAAATTACATGTTGTGAGATATGGAATCATTTGATTCTTGCCTTCTTTTGATATGGAATTAGTTTATTCAATTTGGATAATCAAAGACTGTTTGCACAAATACCTGTATGTGATGTGCACTGTAATGAGTTTTTTTTACTTCATCTAAAGATGTCTCGTGCTTAGTTCTTTTGAACGCCTCTATATTGACATTTCACATTTCAAAATCCACCAATGTATAAAATGATGGGAGTACTTATGTTTCTTACCTCTTAATGCATGAAAGATTTTGTGATGTTAATTAAAAACAAGCAATTGAGACTTATGAGAAGTACAATTTAGAGGACTTGAAAGAGTAGCACGAGATGAATTATGTAGAGCACATCCCATACAATGTATGTGGTATAACCAACACTAGAAGGGACTTTGGTTTACTTGCTTGATTTACGATAGATCGACAGATATATTCAAAGCAGAAGAAAGAGCTCAACCATTGTATGTTTCTATGCATGGCATTCTTACTATTGATGTTGCGGTATGCAAGATAGTTGGTCATGAAGTTCGAGGGAAGAAACACACAGAGATTGAAGGTCATCACAAAGAGGGAATTGGAGAAATGTGCAAGAGGAGTTATGTAGTGGATTGAGAATAGCTTCCTAAAAGTGTGTTGAATTGAATTGTAGCATGCAATTCCAAGGGATGGGTTTGAATTGTGAAAGTTGTGTAGGTGAAGCGTTGAGGAGCATCACGAAAAGTGTGCAAGTGAAAAGAAAACAAGAAGGCTACATCAGGTGTTTTGTGTTATCAAAAAAAAATTAAGCTTCTATACAAAGCTGCCCACCGAAAAAGCCTTCAACTTAATCCCCTAGGTTAAAAGTCATCCCCCCTTCATGACCCTCCTTTGTCACGAAACCATGCAACATACCTGGTGAACCCGACATGAAAGGAGGGGGGTGAGTGAATCCTAGAGAAAGCAAATTGAGAAATCAAGCTGACGATCTAGTTTAGCAAACCTAACACTTCAAATATGGAAGATCTCTTAGCCCAATTCATAAAGTTCCAAGAAGCGGATAGGTGTCAAAAAGCCATCCACTTGCTCCATGAGCGACTACTATAGCAGTGTAGATTTTTCAATGGCAAAAATAAATCTAGGTTCTATAAAGAGTATGAACTCAAGGCCAAATACCTATGTGTCAGATTGACTTCGATGATGGATATGGAATTATGCAAAAACTTTGCCTATGTGTGTGAATATAATGTACATTATCAATTCATGCAAATAAACCATACGACATGGTCGCAATATAAATTGATGCTCCTCAAGCAGTTCATGCTAGAGGACATAGAGAAAGTGACTCATAAGTCCTTCCTAAGGTGGGTTCATATACCCAAGAACCAACCGATCCTAGAAGTTAAAAAAGAGTTTGAGAATCAATTCGAAGATATGTCCGAGTATGAACAGAGATGTATAATGCATGAAACGATGTTCTTATTCCTACAGGCAATAGATGTTTGAGCCCAAGAGAAACTAGTTTCATTTCTGCAAGACCTAGACTCCGAATCGAGGCTCAGAGAAAATTGGACACGTTCATGATACTGTAACAAGATATGTTAGAGAGCAACAAATGTTTGAGAAATTCCAAAATGATTGGAAATTGGATCTTTGTGTGGACATAGCCGATGCACATATTTCATGCATGCCAAACCTTGAGAATAATGTGAAAACTCAAAAATACTTAGAAATCCAATCGAAAAATAAAGAAGTATGACTAGAAACCACATATATGATCATATTGAGGTGTGTGAAGAAGAACCAATAATAATAAATGATACAAACCCTAAACCTTTAAGATGTCATGGGACAGTAGATGTCTTTGTAATAAATACATCTTTAAGTGTGCCAAAAGTAGAAACCCTAATGAGGGAAGGAGTAAAGGAGCTGGGAGAAGCTAACCTAATACCAACTAATTAAAAAACAAATCAATTAAAAAATGAGGATACTCAAACAAGAAATCAATATGAAACTTCTTCTGGTCTAACAAACTCCTCACAGCTCATAGGAAGTAATTATATAAATATTAAACCAAGATATATAATAAGCCAAGATCAAAGATGTCTACAATGTCTCAAGATGACCATGAAGAAATTTTCAATAAAAATGATGTCAAGATCAAGGAGATGCCAATAAGTAGTTCTCTAAAAAGTGATATGCATGCCAAACATGATGAGTGTGATGCTCGTCATGAGGATAACTCAATTACAGATTAAGTTTCTGATATTGCTCTAAGTGATACTACATTAGATAAAGTTTTTGATATTCCTTTGAGTGATCAAGTTTTTGATATTCCTCTGAGTGATATTTCTCTGAGTGATACTTCATGTCCTAAGATGAAGGACAATGATCCTACTTATACGATAGAGGATAAACCACTAATTGGAGTTCTAGGGAGTGATATGTACGTAGATGACACCACAATCCATGAAGAGGGGTATGAGAAGGATGAAAATAAGTCATCGATTGCTCATTCATACACTGATATGTATGCCAATAACAATCATGCTGAGTTGAGTTCCTATGAGGATGAGATTGAGCATGAAATGTCAAATGAAACACTCATAGAAATGCATGACAAATCTGATGAAGAATCTATACCAAGTGAGGGTGAGCATGAAAAGATAGAAATTTATGAATCCACTAAAGAGGCTACATTTAGCCACTATGAAACGAATGAAGAATCAGTTGATTCAACTCTAGCTGTAGAAGGATTCGTATCTGAGGATGCATTTGACCAAGAATTATTGAGCAAGGAAATGTATGAAGAATGTGGTCTAAGTACATCTTCTGAAGAAAATAAGCAAGAATCTAGTGATGTTGAAGACTTGAGTGATCTGATTTTTGAAGAAGTTAATGAAACAAGTGTCAAGGCTTTCCACAAAGAGAAAGGTGGGGCAATGGATATTGACTCTTCACTAGTTGAGAATATTCTCACTAGTACTCCTCAAGAAATAGGAGGGGGTGAGAGAGATGAGGTTGATGTGGAGGACAATAAAAAATGATGAATTTTCTCTCAAGCTTAATCTCTTGCATGATGAAGAGTTGAATATATGTGAAAAGGTGCCTAATGATGATGAGTGTGATGAATGTTTGAGTTACATTGAATGTGGTGAGTTGTTTTGAATGGGTACACATGAAAGTCTATTAGCTCAAGATGAATTGATTGATTTTATGTATGCTAGTTTGAATTTGCATGATTTTGAGTATGAACAATTAGATGAATTGAATGAATCTTCACAAAGTGAATCCATGTTGAATGAAAATTTTGAGTTTAATTCAAATCAAACAAATGCACCTAGTGTTCAAATGAATGAGAATTTTTTAAATGATGCTATTGAAAATGATGTTTTTGATATCTCTTATGAGTTTATGGTACAAGTGCAGAGGACAGGGAACCATTTGAAGATCATGATTTTCATTGGATCGTATGAAAGGCAACTTGAAAGTGTTTTATTGCAGATGGATTTTCATGAAATACTTCGAGGGATTGCATGTAGATATTGTGTCATATGATTTGATGTTTCTCATGATTTTTCTAGTTTTATGAGTGCATGAAATAATCAAGTGAAGATAATGGAGATGAAAAACGAAACATGGAGATCAATAAATTTTCTTCATTAGCTTTCCTTCTTTAACCTTGATCTCTTGCACCATCTTTGAGTTGCATTGCATATAAAGTATGCATATACTCTAAGTTGAAAAGAGCACATGTTTTAAATCCCATAGATGCACATTCATTTGCACATGAAATGAATTTGTAAATATTATGAATAAGAATAGGATAGAGTTATGAGCGGAGTTGAGAAAAGAGAGTGATTACCTTTGTGAGCAAAACTATGAGGAGCAAGCTTCTTTCTTTAGAAACCGTGAGAGGTGATTTTGTGTTTGCCCCATAATTGAGAATGGTCCCATCTAAAGTAAGCATGCATGAATATGTTGTGAACAAAATTTTCAAGCTCATAGATGCACATCTAATTTCACACCAAAGTTCATAACTCCAGACCTTGAATTCAATGGTGCGTACCTACTCTCTCCGTCTCTCCCTCTCTCTTCCTCATGCCGTTCCTCCGAAATTGCCTTTCTCGGAACATGTTGCCTTCTCTGTTACAAAACCTTCCTTTCTAAAACCACCTGAGTCCTGCCAACTACTGAATATGCAAGCTTTTTGTTTCCATGGGATTGACACTCTTGCCGTCATTTGACTTTAATTGAATCCGCTTTGATTATTTCTTGATATGTTGTTAAGCTAACATTGAATGAGCTTCTAATTGTTATTTCTAACTCCATTTGCTAACTTTATTTCCATATTGCAACCACATCCACCCCCGCCAAACCTCTATGGCCTTTGGACACACCACCATCGAGTATCATGCTCTCTGCAACTCATATAAAGAATCAAGCATGGTGAACAAAACCGAGTGCATGGGTTATCAAGCATGTGACTATGCACGTCCGTGTAATGTGCCCTATCATATGCATACTATTTAAGTGCATCTAGAAACACAATGGTGCAACAAAAGAAGTACACTAAGGATTGAGCAAATCCATTTATGCAAGTGCAACTTTCGACTTTGGAGATCACACAAATCATGTTTAAAGATTTCAACATGGAGTATTGTGAATCTATTATCCTCCAACTTTCAAGGCAAAAATATAGAGATTTATATGTATATAAAGACTCATGGCATCACTTTATAGTTTACAATAATTTGTGATTTGGAATTCTAGAGTCAAATTGCTTACAGGCTTTGGTAGTGCTAGCATCGAAAGCAAGACACTTCGAGGGCCTCGCTAAACGATCAAGCTGCTTGAGAAAAGTTATTGGAGACTCTTCTAGAAAAACTTCGTGTAGATATAGAGCTTGTTAATAATAATGGTCTTTCTCTACGAGCTCATAAATCTATACTATTGGGTCAAAGGTTTTTAGGTTAATGATGGAGAAGCTAGGGCGGCTGTCATGTGGTCTGCAAAAGAAGGGCGGATGTTTTTTCTCTCTCATGCTTGAGTGCTGTTGTCGGGTAGGTCGGCCCTTCCTACAAGCAATGAAGTGAGAATTATTCTAAACAGGAAGAAAGGACACATAGAAGTTTTGGAGGAATCAGAAAAAGCATGACTCCATCTTCTAGTGAAGAGGTGCTCATGAATCTGAGAGGTTTAGGCACAAAAAGGGAAGTTATGTTTGAGGGAGAGAGAGTTTTTTTCAGATATTCTTTTCCTTGCACATAATTCATATGCACTTGATAATGAGAAACTATAAACGTGATTAATATGGCAAGCTCCATTAAGGATTAAGGTGAGTAGATAAGGCCTGTGTGTTTATAAATGAAGGCATATATATACAAATGGAATGATAAAGAGAGACAAAAACTGAGCTTCTTTCTTGGAATCATTTGGATGGAAACGAGGGAAGAAAGGGAAATTGCAGCACAAGGAGGAAGAGTTGTACTCTGTTATGAGAAGCATATGTGCATAGAAGTTCAACTGAAATTTCTCAGATTCATGAAGAGAATAACCGCTTAAAGCTGAAAGAAAAGGAAGGATCATTTGGCATGTTTGGGTCAATAAGATGAAAGAAACCAAGATCAAGTACAACAAAAGAAAGGACATGGAAAAGGGAAGGAGAAAGTTTTTCTTTCAGATGTGCATCTTCACAAATTGACAGAGAAGGAAACTCTATAGGATTCCATGACATGATTTAGATTCATACACGTGATTCAGATTCATATAGAAAGGTTAATAAAGAAAACTCGAAGGAACGATTTTTCATGTAGGATAGTAGCATGAAATATGTAAAACATTGTATTCTACTGTGTAATCAAGGGTTTGGAATGAAGATACAAATGAGAAAAGGGTTTGGACTATTCACGAGACTATGCAGCTGCAAGGAGAGAAGAAATTGCACAGGGTGAATCAACAGTGGATTGGAGGAAGAACTACGTTAATTGCAGAGATTTATGGAGAAAAAATTCATTGACGTGCCTAATTAAAGTTGACGAGTTCTTTTCTTTAAGCTCTTTAGATGCATGTTCCAGGAAAGTTACAGAATTACCACTCAAATATCTCAAATATTTCCTTCGAAAGATCATAAAAGAGCATATGAGAATAAAAGAACAAATGTAGATTTGAGGAGTTTCAGTGCACTTCTCATCCAACACCTATTTTTGGATGTTTGGAAATTAGCTTTGGAGTTCTATAGCTTTTTCTAGAGACCAAGAAGTCTCCCTTAATCTATTCCAAGAAGTTAGCACATTGATTTCTTTGTAATGACTACCACTACAATTAGCAAACTGATTGGATGTTTACAGGTTGTGAGATATGGAATCATTTGATTCTTGCCATTTTTTTTATATGGAATCACTTGATTCAATTTGGATAATCAAAGAGTGTTTGCGCAAATACCTGTATGAGATGTGCACTATAATGCTTTGATTTTTACCTCATCCAAATATGTCTCGTCTTTAATTCTTTTGAGCGCCTCCTGATTGACAATTCACATTTCAAAATCCACCAATGTATAAAATGATGGGGGTACTTATGTTTCTCACCTCTTAATGCATGAAAGATTTTCACATGTTAAATAAAACCTAGAAATTGAGACTTATGAGTACTATTGAGAGGGCTCAAAATAGTAACACGAGTAGAATTATGTAGAGCACATCCCATACAACTTATGTGGGAGAACCAACAGTAGAAGGAGACTTTGGTTTATTGGCTTGATTTACGAAAGGTCCACAAATATATTCAAAGCAGAAGAAAGAGCTCAACCACTGTATGTTGCTATGCATGGCATTCTTATTACTGATGTTGTGATATGCAAGATATTTAGTCTTGAAGTTTGAGGGAAGTGACAGATAGAGATTGAAGATCATCACATAGAGGTTATTGGAGAACTGTGCAAGAGGCGTTATGTAGTGGACTGAGAATAGCTTCCTAAAATTCTGTTGAATTCAATTGTAGCATGCAATTCCAAGGGACCAGATTGAATTGTGAAAAGTGTATAGGTGAAGCTTTGAGGAGCATCACAAAAAGTGTGCAAGTGAAAAGAAAACAAGAAGGTTACATCAGGTGTTTCGGGTTGTCAAAAAAGTAAATTAAGCCTCCATACAAAGCTGCCCACCGAACAAGCTGTCAACTTAATCCTCTAGGTTAAAAGTCATTCCAGCTTCATGCCCCTCCTTTTTCAGGAAATCCCATGCCACCATAAGTGCGAATAACATATTAGTTGATGCGTGTGACCTTAAGCATAGGCAAAACCTGGCTTTCCCTGATTGAAACCCTAGATTGGAGCCTTAGTTTTGCCATTTAACCTAATTGTAGCCCTTGGATTTAATTTAATTTGTTTATAAGTGTAATACCAAACCTTAGTCTGAGAAAAATAAAAAGGAAAAAAGAAAAACAAGCCAAAATAGAAAAAGAAAAGTTAGAAAAATAAGAAAAAAGAAAAACCAAAATAGAAATAAGAGATGGGATTTTCCAAGAATAACAGATGAACATGCAAGAAGATTCTGGAAATATAAAGTTAAATGAAGAGGTTAGAAGATTCTAGAGAGAAGTCCTATGGGCCAACCTATAAATAGGTGTCTAGATATCATTTGTTTCTCCCCGGGGACCTTTTTTGTGGATTGTCTCTCGATGTACAGTTTCTTACCCGTTTCTTATTCATTCTTTTCTTGTTCAGGTCCATTACTCTAAATGATAGAGAGAGAGAGTGAGAGACATCGAGAGGGAGAGAGACACAAAGAGTGAAAGAGCAAGAGAGAGAGAGAGAGGAAGAGAGAGAGTGAGAGAGAGAAAGAGATAAATATAGAGGGAGAGAGAGAGAACGAGAGAGAGAGAGAGAGAGAGAGAGAAATAACATAACCAGAGAGAGTAATTATTATAGGTTTTAGTATTTTACTTTGGTTATTGTAATCACCTTAATTATATACCTTGTTTACATATTTAATATGTGCATGAATGAATGCATATGCATGGATGAATGTATGAGCATGAGTGCATATGCATGTTAGTAGGTTTGCATATGCATGAGCATGAGAGTGAGTGCATGTGCATACTAGATGCATGTATGTATGCATATGAGAGCATCATAGAGTTTCATGTATATGCATGCTAGAATGCATGTAGCATGATTATGATGTGGAAATGCATATGCATTTTTATTGGTGATATGTGCATGTGTGTGATAAAGTATGGTGTGAGAATGTATATGCATGTATGAGTGAGAACATGCATCTGCATGAGTGAAAGTGAGAAATGTATTAATGGGTGAGTTAGCATGCATGTGAATGTGTGTTAGAATGCATGTATGCATGTGAGAGTGTGTTAGCATGCATCTGAATGTGTGCTAGCATGCATGTGAGAGTAGGGATGTATGTATGAAAGCATGCATATATATAAGTGTATGCATATGTATATGAGAGTCCATGATGAAGAAGCATGCATGCATAATGATCTGCATGTATGTGAAATTATGAGAGTGCATATGCATAAGTAAGTTAGGTTTTGTATGCATGATGAAGAAGCATGTATGCATAATGATGTGTACATGTACATGAAAGTCTGAGAATGCAGGTGCATAAGTAAGTTAGCTTTTGCATGCATGATGTAAGAATGCATATGGATATTAAGTGCATATATGAGAATGTGTATGCATAAGGTTTAGATCCATGTATGCATGCATATAAGAGCATGATGAAGTTGCATTTATATGCATGTTAGAATGCATGTAGCATGAGTATAATGTGGAAATGCATATGCATACTCATAGGTGATATGTGCTTGGTCATGATAAGGTATGATGTAAGAATGTATATGGATGTATGAGTGAGAACATGCATGTGCATGAGTGAAAATGAGAAATGTATTAATGTGTGAGATAGCATGCATGTGAATGGATGAAGAAGCATGTATGGATAATGATGTATGCATGTACGTGAAAGTATGAGAATGTATATGCATAAGTAAGTTAGGTTTTGCATGCGTGATGTAAGAATGCATATGGATATTAAGTGCATATATTAGAATGTGTATGCATTAGAGTTAGATGCATGTATGCATGAGAAGTTGTGAGAATTCATATGCATGTTCGATGCATGAGTGTATGAGTATACTTGATATTAGATGTAGATTTGCATGAATAAATAAATAAATGTGTAGATATCTCTATGATAGGAATTGAAAGTAAAACATGAGTGTGTTTTATGCTTCATAAAAAAATACTTATGGTTTGAGTAATGAATTTTTGCAGAGCAATGACGAGCATTGACGAGCAATTAAGATCAGGAGATTGGAGTTGCATACGTGTTACTTCTTCCACTTTTGCTATATCAATTTCTTTTAGCTTAATCTTGGATTAGGATTTTGGAAAGTTGTCCTAGCATTCTTAGTTATAGTTATATAAGGATATTTTGTTGAAGTAGTTTACATTCATTAGGATCAACAAGAAAACAATTTTATTGAATCCACATCAAAGATTATGCAATTAGTGAATCACTTGATCAATCGTAAATTTATATTGTTCTATATTTGTTTCTAACGTTTGAGTAATGAGTCTATGAATGAGAATGCTATTTCGTCATTATTTATTTTTTAGATTTTATTACCTCCACCTACAAATAATAACACTCAATTTGAGAATAATGTAGCTAATATAGAGGCAAAAAGAGAAGAATTCATAAAAGATCGCACACTAGTGAAACCCTTGTCTCTCAATCTTATGAGTATGGTTTGTCTAGGTGTCAAGTTGCACAACCACATGGTCATTGAACTTCAACTCATTTTTTGACCTAAGTGATACTGAGTAAATTCTGCTCGATAAAGGTTAATAGTTGAATAGGTTGGTCAAAGCTTAGGCCATTAGAAAATAGATAGACACTTTTTAACAACACTAAATCACATCTTACATCCTAAAGCACACTAAAAAACACCCTATGTGTAGTCACACATTGAGGCCATAGCATATTCACTTCTGATCTCCTTGTTGGTTTCCAATCACACCCCTCGACATTTGCTCAATTGTTCGTAAAGGCTCGTTAATGCTCTGAAAAATGTCATTAGTTAAAACATAAGTATTTTTTTATGAAACATAAAACACACTCATGTTTTACTTTCACTTTATATCATAGAGATATATACACATTTATTTATTTCGTTATGCGTATCTACATCTAATATCATGTATAATCATACGCTCCTGCATCGAACATGCATATGCATTCTCACAAGTTCTCATGCATACATGCATCTAACTCTTATGCATAGACATTCACATATATGCACTTAATATCCATATGCATTCTTACATCATGCATGCAAAACCTAACTTATTTATGCATATGCATTCTCATACTTTTAGGTACATGCACACATCATTATGCATACATGCTTCTTCATCATGCACTCTTATATACATATGCATACACTTATGTATATGAATGCTTTCATACATACATACCTACTCTCACATGCATCCTTACACACATTCAAACGCATGCTAGCACACTCTCAGACGCTCACATGCATGCTAAAACACATTTAGATGCATGGTGACTCACACATTAATACATTTTTCACTTTCACTCATGCACATGAATGTTGTCACTCATACATGCAAATACATTCTCACATCATACTTTATCATGCACATTGCATATGCAATTCCACATAATACTCATGCTACATGCATTTTAACATGCATAAACATGCAACTTCATCATACTCTCATATGCATGGATACATGCATCTAATATGCACATGCACTCACTCTCATGTTGATGCATAGCTACTAATATGCATATGCACTCATGCTCATACATTCATTCATGCATATGCATTCTTTCATGCACATATTCTAAATATGTTAACAAGATATATAATTAATGTGATTAAAATAACCAAAGTAGAATAATAAAACTTATAATTATTACTCTCTCCCCTCATATTATTTCTCTCTCTCTCTCTTTCTTTGTCTCTCTCTCTCTATCTCTCTCTCTCTTTATCTCTATGTGTGTACCTAGCGCCCAAACACTCTCTCTCTTTTTCTCTCTCTCTCACTCTCTATTTCTCTCACTCTCTCTCTCTCTATCTCTCTCTCTCTCTCCCCTTTTTTGAATGGATAGAACCCATTATCTACGAAGAGCGCTTTCATATAAATATCGGTGCACCATATCCACAAAGCTTGTAATCTTACTCCGTCTTATGCGAACTCTATCCATTCTATGTTAACAACAGTAACCAGGTCCATTTGAGCTACCAAAAACTTGCAATTCATCCAACGTTTTTCAGCAATTGAAAAGTATCTATCGTGAAAATAGATATACTGCTCTTCAACAAGTGATCAAGAAAATAAACACTTCACAAGATCATTGATTATGCTAAAAGCTAACACTTTAGAAACATCTCTAGAATTCAACGCAACTTCCAATATATCATTCATTGCTCATTGAATCATTAAACTTCTAAAATGTGTATGCACAACAAAAACTTGTCCATCGCTAAATCCAAAGCCTAGAATAACTACTCTTATTATCCTCCTTCTCCGATCAACAGCCCTCCTTCCCTCTGATTTTCCATTTTCTCTGACTCATTTGTACCCCTCTTAAGTTCTCTCTCTCTCTCTCTCTCTCTCTCTCTCTCTCTATCTATCTATCTCTCATGCACAAGAGTTAGATCATTCTCTTTCATGCGCGATCAGCAAACAACTTCCAAGGGGGATTCTACCTTGCTCTCTCTATGATTCTCTATCCGAATAGCTTTGCGCCCATAGAATCTCTCTCTCTCTCTCTCTCTCTCTCTCTCTCTCTCTCTCTCTCTCCCTCACTCTCTCTCTCTCTCTTTGTTTCCCTTTTCAGAAACCAAATCATAGAATCGACTGCTAACCTCACCATTTAGATGTATCTCCATCTTGCCGAGAGGAGGGGGAGATGAAAATCTCTCTCTGTCTCTCTCTCTCTCTATATGTCTCTCTTTGTCTCTATGTGCCCAAGTGTTGCAATAAAGATGCAACACCTCTTAACTTTTGTCTGAATATATATGCAATAATTAGTATCTTCATCATCTACATGGGAACATGGCCAGACATGCACAAAAGACCATCGGCTGCCATCTGAGTGAATAGATAAAATCAGAATGCAAAAAATTTGATTGCTAGATAGAAAAATAGAGCCATTTTTCCCTGATCCTCAGGAAGATGACAACTATGCATGTCAGTGTGGATCTCCTTGACAATGTGTAAATGGTTGTAACATGGAACTTGCATCACAATTATGCTCTAGCTTCATTTGGTCTGATTTGTCCCACTTGTAGCATTCCCTACTCCTTCGATGAGGTGTGCTCATATTCTCTATCTCTCTCTCTGTCTCTCTCTCTCTCTCTCGCTCTCTCTCTCTATGCAAAGTGTGTCAATGCATTGAGGACTTCAGACGGAATAGAACAAGAAAAAATAAACACAAGGGAAGAGAAAGTTACCTACTGAAAGTCATTAGTAAAAAGGACATTGTCCACACATGCATGCATACACACCTTTTAACAAAAAAAGAAGATGCATTCTCACCTTTCTTTAAAAAAAAAAGTACATCACATTTTAATTCACAATTCACTCACTTCACTCTTTAATTCACACTTTTACAAGTTAACACTGTTTATTTATGCTCATTTATGCACACCACACACATACACTTCTTTTCTTGTGCACTCATGCACGCCACACATTTACTCACGTATTTTTCTCTTTTTATTCTATTTCTTTTGTACTTATTTTTTTAATAACTCCTTAATATTCTTTCATTTAAGCTTACTAAAGTATAATGTAATTAAATACTTTAATATTCTCATACACACACATATTATGGTAGATAGTTAAATCATAATACAAGATATGTTAACCATATATATATATATATATATATATATATATATATATATATATATATATATATATATATATATATATATATAAAGTCAAATGTTCATACACATCACATATATATAAATGCTCACATGAAACACATATTTATCCATTAATAAGTCTACTTATATAGAATATTTATGAGTGCACATATGAGCATTTATGCTTACACACATACACGCCTATACATACATATACACATTCAAACCCTCAAACACATTCACAAAGCACAAACTCACTTACTTAAATACTCATATATATATATATATATATATATATATATATATATATATATATATATATATATATATATATATATATATATACGTACATACATACATACATACATACATACATACATACATACATACATACATACATACATACATACATGCATGCATACATACATACATACATACATACATACATACATACATACAAACATACATATATATATATATATATATATATATATATATATATATATATATATATATATATATATATATATATATATATATATATATATATATATATATATGGATAGACTCATAGGTCTTTACCCATACCCGATGGTAGACAACACAAATAGGTATCATACACACAATCACACAAATACGTTGACACTTAGGGTAAAACCTAATACATAGATGGTTTCATGTAATTAAGTATTCATGCACTTTCACACACATGGGTATATAGACAGTCATGTCTGTATTCATAAACATAAGAATTCATATGATGAGGTCATATCATTCTACATGTTCATAATTTTGCTGCCTACAGGTGCTAGAGAGAGATTAGTCAAATAAAAAAAAACTTATTAAAGATGTTATGGGAGTTCATAGATAAGTACTCTAGAAACAAAAATTTTTAAATTTCATGTATGTCAATTTGAAGGATGAAATTGTTCTGACATCTGCCCCCACCAAACCTGCACATCATCTCGATGGGCCAACCTGTAGATCATGGGATGCAGCATCAAATTCTTTTGGAAAAAACTGATTAAGCGACTATAATTAGTATGACAAAAAATGCTTTTAAATACAAATCAATATTTTGATAACAAAGAAAATCTTTAAAATTATGCAAATTTGAATTTTGAAACATTTTCCTTCAATGCATGAAGTTTAAAGACAAGGTTAAAAAAATCCCATAATAGTCATTTAGATAGACCTGTCACTAACCATTCTATTAACACTCTTGGAAAGTAATATTTATTTTATATAAGTGCTCCATCCTGTATTTCTTAGCCATTTGCGACAAGATACATTTAACTAATTCTTCTATAGTAGAACTTCGCCTCATATAGCCCATAAATACATTTCAAGAGTGGTTTCAAGACCACAACTATTTCATGATAACTTTTTCTTTGTCTTTTTCTCTTTGTTTTTCTTTTTTTTTCTATTTATCGTGTCGTAGAAACCATTAATGTACCACTTTATGTATTTATCTTTTCTCTTTTCCTTTGCAACTTTTCTTAAAGGGGAAAGGATTAACCGCATATTGAGAGGTTAGGTTCTAGAGGCATGCTATAGTTAGAACTAGGATCTCATTAGCTAAATGTTTTAGAAATTAAGGAAGCTTACCTGTATAAACTAGATCTACTTCTACTAAGAGTTGGAAGTCAATTTTTCCCTTCTCCTATCTTCATTAGGATCAAAAGTTACCTAATTCTTACCTTTGACTCACATACACATCTTTACTTTGATTTCGAATTCTTTATTTACATAATTTTAACAATTTTCCTTTTAGACCAGAAACATGTAAATTCCTAACTACGAAATGCATGAAGAAGAAATTCTATATTAAAAAATAAAGAAAAATTAGAATTATTTTACCTGATTGACATCATGCTTCATCTTCATCATCATCATCCAAGAAGTCTTCATCTAGCTCACAATCATTGCTTGAACTTCTTTTGTTTTACTTGCAATCACATTTCTTAAAGAAGCTGACCATAAGTGCACCTCATTATGATCCCTCTTAAGCACCTTCATATTTGCCCTTTTTTCTCCCTCTTTCTGCATAATTGAATCTTGAATGACCTTCTTGACTGTGATATACACTGTTTCCTTCCACTATGTAATTGACTAGAAGAGATGAATCGTGCCTAGATTTGATCATCAGATTTGCATGTGGTCTGTCATGAGGATCTTTGTGAAGGAAGTGCTCAAAAGATATTACCCCCTATAGCAACCATGAATATCACTTTCTCTCTCTCTCTCTCTCTCTCTCTGTGTGTGTGTGTGTGTATGTCCATTCCTGCAAGAAAACATTCGAGAGAAAAATAAAACAAAAACAAAACACACTTATAATTACACATTTGCGCAGTCACTCATGCATGCATGCAAACACACACATCTTTCTTAATTAACTTAAAGATCCACATGAAAACTCAAATATAAATAACCATGCATACTTAGACACAGAGACACATGGCTCACTCATTCACTTAACTCACTCTCTATTCACACACGTACTAACATATTTACATACACACGTATGATTTTGTTCCTATTTTATTTCTTTTGTGTTTACTTTACATTGTTAGTTTTATTAGATTAAGGTTTAGCTTAAATGGATGAATACATACATACATGGTTTAGATTTACCCTCATTTTCAGGTATGCTTATAGACACAAGAAAACATCTATTCATTAGGACAAGGACATACTCACCCACATACATGCCTAAACATATCTACATACTTATTCATACATAAACACACAAGTACCCTTAGAGTCATGCATATGAAAACCATTTAGCCATATAAATGTTGACCTACGCATAGACATACATATGTGCACATATTAGATGCACATAAACACGCATGTGCATAGGCACATAAGGTAATCTCATGCAATAGCTCACATATATCTATATAATTATACATATGCATATATCGATCACATGTAAAATCATCTAAAGTGCCTCAAAGAGGTCATTATTGGAGATGATATATGGACGATTCAAATGAGGGTTCATATGGAGTGGTCAAATGGATATTCCTCTTTTTGTTTGCCTGCAACTATTAAATAAAAAGATTAAAAAATCACATGGAACATATTTTGAGAGGTTTAGAGATCATCAAATTTTTTAGGAAGATTTTAATTTTTGTGAATGTAAGTGAGAGTGGAGAAATCCTTTCGACAATGCCTTGGTGATAGATTCTAAGATTTTAAGATATTCACTCTCATGGGCATAGTCTTATGTATCGATCTCCTCCTTGCCTCTATAAGTTATATCCAATAAGAGTACATTCTAGTGCTTCGTGCTCTACGATCTTTCTTCTAGCGAATGTCATCTCTTGATTGAATGTTTTCATCCTTACAAATTTTACCAAACGCACAATGGCACTAAAGACAGTTTGTATAGAGTGGCATGTTCCACTAGTGGTCTAAAACCATAGATGGAACATTCTTTTCATATCCTATAGACATCTCTTTCCATGGTTGACCAGTATATACCTCATCTTCATAGTGCCTATAGAGTTTTGAATTTGAAGTAATGTTGCTATAATGCACCCACATGTGCTAGTTGCAACCACTTTGTATGCTCATCTTCATCGATATAGCAATCTAATATACCTTAGATCAGTGTGCTTATACAAACAGCCTGCCAATGAAATGTTGTTACAATGCACCTACATGTGCTATTTGCAACAACTTTGCATGCTCATCTTCGTCTACACAACAAGCTAATATACCTTGATCAGTGTGCTCATACACCCTACCTACCACTACATGATTTTTTTGAAAGTTCACTGTCAGGATGAAATCCCTTAGGGAACTGTAAATCAATTTTTTTCAAGGTCATTGATTTTTTGGTTATGGTGTGATGTTTTGACCAAAAAAGAGTTATAATCTGTGCATGTTTTGATTGATACGATTCATTATGAGGTGAGAAGCCATGTTGTGTCTATACGCTAGGCCTATATATTTATACATAGTTCTTTAGCCCAACTCTAAACCCTTGAAATCTAGGGATTGATCATTGGAAAACCCTAGAGAGAGACAGCTAGGCGATAGAAATCATTGTCTAAATGATTTCATCCTTCAAACTCACATACAGGAAACTTAAAAATTTTTTCTTCTAGAGTAGTTATTGTTGAACTCTCATAACCCCCTTTGATAAGTTTTTTCTGATTTGACTAATCTCTCTCTAGTACCTACAGGCAAAAAAATTATGAAGATGTAGACTCATCAGATCTCATTATAAGAATTCTTATGTTTATGAATATGGATAAGAGTTTCTATATACCTATGTGTCTGAAAGTGCACGAATGCTTAATAACATGAAACCAACTATATACCCTACCTATGCATACATCTATTAGGTTTTATACCAAGTGCCTATTTATTTGTGTGATTCTCTGTATGATACCTATTTTTGTTTGCTATCATCGGGTATGGGTATAGACCTATGAGTCAATCCTATATATATATATATATATATATATATATATATATATATATATATATATATATATATATATATATATATATATATATATATATATATATATATATATATATATATATATATATATATATATATATATATATATATATATATGTGTGTGTGTGTGTGTGTGTGTACACACACACACACACACACACACATATATATATATATATATATATATATATATATATATATATATATATATATATATATATATATGAGTATTTAAGTAAGTATGTTTGTGCTTTGTGAATGTGTTTGAGGTTTTGAGTGTGTATATGTATGCATAGGTGTGTATGTGTGTAAGCATAAATGCTCATATGTCTACTCATATATATTCCATATAAGTATACTTATTAATAAATTAATATATGTTTCATGTGAGCATTTATATGGACGTGATGTGTGTGAACACACACATATATATATATATATATATATATATATATATATATATATATATATATATATATATATATATATATATATATATATATATATATATATATATATAGCTAACATATCTTATATTATCATTTAACTATCTATCATAATATGTGTGTGTATGAGAATATTAAAGTATTTAATTACATTATACTTTAGAAAGCTTAAATTAAAGAATATTAAGGAGTTTAAAAAAATAAGAACAAAAGAAGTAGAATAAAAAGAAGAATATACGTGAGTGAATGTGTGGTGTGCATGAGTGTGCATAAAAAGGTGTATATGTGTGTGGGGTGCGTAAATCAGCACAAATAAAGAGTGTTAACTAGTGAAAGTGTGAATTAAAGAGTTGAGTGAGTGAATTGTGAGTTAAAGTGTGATGTACATGAGAAAGCATAAAAAGGAAATGTGAGAATGCATCTTGCTTTTTTGGTCAAAGGTGCATACGCATGTATGTGTGGATATATATATATATATATATATATATATATATATATATATATATATATATATATATATATATATATATATATATATATATATATATATATACATATATATATATATATATATATATATGTATATATATATATATATATATATTTGTATGCACAATCACCTTTTTACTAATGGCTTATGTAGGTGACTTTCTCTTCGATCTCATTTAAATTTTCTCTTCTTCTTTTCCAACTAAAGGCCTTAGAACATGCACGTGCTTTTCAGAGAGAGAGAGACAGAGAGAGAATACAAGCACTCCTCAATGAAGAAGGAGTGGAGAATGCTAGAAGTTGGACGAATGAGACGAAACAAAGCTAGAGCATAATTTGATGCAACTTCCATGTTATTGCCATTTCCACATTGTTAGGTGGATCCATAGTGTCACGCTTAGTTGTCTTCTTCCTAAGGACGAGGGCAAAATGACTCTATTTGTCTATCTAGCAGTCAAATTTTCCATATTCTGATTGCTTATGTTCACTAAGATGGTACTTAATGGTCTTTTCTACATGTCTGGCTATGTTGCCCATGCAAATGATGAAGATGATGATTATTACAAATATATTCAGTTGAAAGTTAAGAGGTGCCACATCTTTATTGCAACACTCACATGCGCACACAGAGAGAGATAGAGAGAGAGAGAGAGAGAGATTTTCATCTCCCCCCTCGTCAGAGTAGCAAAGATGAAGATACATCTAAATGGCAAAGTTAGTAGTCAATTTTATTATCTAGATTCTAAAGAGAAAGAGAGAGAGAGATAGAGATAGAGAGACAGAGAGAGAGAGAGAAAGAGAGAGAACTTAAGAGGGGTATGAATGAGTGAAAGAAAATGAAAAATGAGGGGAGGAGGTAAATTGATTAGGGAAGGAGGAAAATCAGAGTAGATTTTTTCAGGTTTGGAATCAACAACAGAGAAGTTGTTGTTGTGCATACACATTCTAGAAGTTTAATGATTCAGTCACCAACAAATGATATATTGGAAGTTGTAGTGAATGGTGGAGATGTTTCTAAAGTCTTAGGTTTAACCGAAATCATCGATCCTCCCAAAGTGTGTATTTGCTTAATCACTTGTTGAAGAGCAGTACATCTATTTTCAGGGTAGATACTTTTCAATTGATGATGAAGGCTGGATGAATTGCAATTTTTTGGTAGCTTGCGTGGACTTGGTTACTGTTGTTAATGTAGAATGGATAGACTACGCATAAAACATAGTAAGACCAGAAGCTTTGCCGATATAGTGCACGGATATTTATACGAGAGTGGACTTCATAGTTAATGGCTTCTATCCATTCAAAGGAGGGAGAGAGAGAGAGAGGGAGAGAGAGAGAGAGAGAGGTTGGGCATTACATACAAAGAGAGAGAGAGAGATAACATAAGGGGAGACATTAGGGGAAAAATGAACCTTGCATGGGCCTTTTAGATTAAGGAGTGATTAGTGATGGACCAATGAGAAGAGGGTGGTGGCCACAGTCTAGTCCCATTAGGGTGAAAAACAGCCCAAAAAGGTTCGTGTAAGGATTTCAATTAGTTGTGCTTAATCTGGATTAAAGTTGTCAAATCCTTTAAGGAAATCTGTCTGGGTTCATTTAAAACGTAACTTATGCAAATTTTGAAGAGAGAGAAACTCGTATGATAATCATGAAAATTTTGTGTGATATCTTACGCCTTGAAGTTTGTGCTCATCGGGTGCTGATCAAAATTCGAATTTTGCTCTTGTTCACAGACCTATATAATGTGTGTTGATGACGTTTTGCACGTTTTTACTCTACTTAGCAGGCCTGTTTCTCTCTTTCACGTCATTTTAGACACTTGCTGATCACTTTTCATAGCAAACCATGGAAAACCTTAACCCAAATACTCTCGTTGGGCTTTCAAACAATCAAAATCCTTGTGAAAAGTTCCATATCAACATTGCAGTTAGTCAGGAGTATGCGACGACAAGAAAAGTATTCCGAAGGGCTCTTCATCCTCCTGAAGTGGATGGATTGTGAAAGGAAGGCAAGAAACATATCGACATATGGGTAGATGGATCTGTTTATCCAATTGATCCACAAAGTAGAAGGTATCCCCCTTTTCATAACCTTCATGATCTGATTAGATTTGTAGGAGATGGTGAGGATGGTTTACGAGGCTATTGTTCAAGGCTCTGGGATATTTCAAGGAATTATGTACCATACATACAGTATCTACAAAACACACTACATCAGAAGGATTTACATATGAGGGAGCTAGAAAACAAATTATCCACTTTATCTTCTCAGTTAGAGTCTTTTAATAAAATGAAAGAAACTCCTATAGGTTTGAGAATGCGGTCAAAATGAATAAAACCTTTTTTCGATTTAACTGACAAATTTGGCCAGAAAAAGAAAGAATGAAAATTATTAGAGATCATATGAAAAATGTGCTAGGTTTCAATATGTCGAGCAGTTTTGAGCGTGTACATTTATGTAATGAAATTTTGAGTCAAAATGATGTTTTAAGACTATTGAAATTGAATGAAAATACATGCTTGAAATGCTTTGTTTTTCAAAAACTCATGACAAAAATGAATCTGTTACTAGAACCATCTCAAATTCAGAAGATTTGTGATAGTGTCGGAGTGACTAGGAAAGGTTATAGAGCAATTTCAAAAGTTTGGTGTGAATTTTTAAAATTTAACAAAGTTAGAAGTTTTGGATTGCCTAGACCACATCATGTAGGAAAGTTTTGGCTCTGCTTGAATAAGAAGATCACATCAGTATTTGGTGAATATAAACATATTCATGGTAACATGCCTTACGAAGTAGGAAAACAAAAGTTACATTTCACTTACAATGCATTCAATGATTTGGGATCCCATACTTCCAATAGCATTAACAAATGTACACATATGTACACTAAATCCAAAGTTAAGAGTCATTGACAAGTTGGTCCGTCTTCACTTGGATTATGCATATTCTATCAAGCCTACAACTCTTGCAGATGAGTGCATAAAAAAATGTGAATGTCTTCTTTCAGAAATGGGATTTCATGGTGGTGATGTTCATCTAAGAAAAGATCCAAAGCTTTCACAAAATACAGGTGATGTACTACAGGATGTCTCAATGGGAGGCGCAAAAGCAAGGAGATTCTTCAGCAACCATGATGACAAACAACTAAATGCCATGTGGAATTGTTGGAAAAAATTTTGTGAGGTCATGACTGATGTAAAAAGCAAACCAGAAATAGCAAAAAAGAGAATGGAGGTGTGGGTCAAACTAGATAATCTTTTTAAGGTCATGAGGCAGCAGGTAACATCAAAAAGTTATGTGACAGATTTCAGAAAGACGACCATAGAGCTTATAGAAACCATCATAGAGGCATGGGGTGCCAAAGACTTAACATACTACTTGGTGAGTTCCAAAGCTATTTTGTTCAATTTATTTATTTTTAATTGAAATAAAGATCTAATGAGATTCTTCTGCTCTTTTAGCATATTCTTCTTGTGCATGGTGCATTCTTTGCAGAAAAAGAACCACTTGCCATGTGGAACACCCAAGGCATGGAAAAATCTCATTATCAAGCAAGGACAAGCTTCTTTAGGTGTACAAGGAAAGGACGAGGAGTAAAAAAGAGCAATGCCTTCAGAGAGCTTTTTGATTGGTTCTTTAGAAGACAATTACAAAGGGCTTTTTGATTGGTTCTTTAGAAGACAATTACAAAGGACCACATGCCCAATATAATCAGAAGGATGTGACTATCACCAGCCAAAATCATCATGTATCAATATCAAAAAATGAAAAATACTACATTTCAAACAGAGCTTTAATATTTTCAATGTCTTTTATTTCTTTTATTTCATGTATGTACATTCATCAGAGAACTCTTCATGGACCAATAACAATTAATATTAGGCCATGGATCAGTTACACCAAAAAAGTTTGCAATGTCTTATATCACATTGGGCAATTTCTGTATATGTACATTTGTTGAGATATACAATTTGAAAAAATGAAGTCATTCCTTGAGCCTCTTTAAAGAGCTTGGCTCTGGCAAATCACCTCTATATCTGAGGAAATCTTTTCTCTTGTATCTAGCAATGCTTTTTAAATCTGACACCCCTGTAGCCATTGCATAACTTGAGTAACAAAGAAAGTATCCTGCCCTTGAAGCATTGAGTCCTGGGTCATATCCAAAAATTCTGAATGCAGCTGCTCTTTCAAGCAGCAAAACTCTAAAAGCATTAAAGGTTATTGGAGTAAAACCCATGTATTTTGATAGAGTCCTCAAGCAGAACAATGCAAAGTCTGCCTCCTCACTATAGTGCTTGTGAATAACACAAAAAGTGTCTGGGTTCAAGTTTGGAAGATAGTGGATAATAGAATGAATATCCACCTTTGCTTTTCCTTTCTCTTCTATGGCTTTTCTTGTTCCCTTGCCCCTGCCAAGGTAATTGTCTTCATCCAATAAGGTTAACTGTGGCAAAAATGAAAAACAAGGTCAGATGAAGTGCAAGAAAACTTTTGGAGTCATGAAAAGTAGCTTGAAAAAATTAGACATAAAGCAAGAGACACAGTTGAATGAGTGGAATTCTTACAAGCCAGATATCTATAGTCAATGGTGCATGCAACTCCTAGACACGACCGATGCAAGCAATAAGGCCCAACAGAAAATATCCGATGGGCCTTATCGCTTGCATCGGTCGTGATCGATTTCTGACACTTCTAATGGAGATCTTGGACAAATCCGATAGAAGTTAGAGGTTTTGCATCGGTCCCATCTCATATCCTTAGCCTAAAATTCTTGAGAATATTTTCAACTGTATACCTTGACGTCATCTTCCTCAAGTCCAAACACGACCGATGCAAGCGATAAGGCCCATCGAAAAATATCTAATGGGCCTCATCGCTTGCATCGATCGTGATCGACTTCTCCCAGTCTAAATGGAGACCTTGGAGAAAACCCATTGCCCGCAACTCATATCCTTAACCTAAAATTCTTGAGAATATTTTCAACTGTATACCTTGACGTCATCTTCCTCAATCCAAACACGATCGATGCAAGCGATAAGGCCCACCGGAAAATATCCGATGGGCCTCATCGCTTGCATCCGTCATGATCGACTTCTCCCAGTCTACATGGAGACCTTGGAGAAAACCCATTGCCCGCAACTCATCTCCTTACCCTAAGAATCATGAGAATATATTTTACTCTATACCTTGACGCTAAAGATTTTGCATCGGTCGCATCTCATATCCTTAGCCTAAAATTCTCGAGAAAGCAAGCGATAAGTTCCATCTGATATCCTTTCCTAAACACGACCGATGCAAGCGATGAGGCCCAACGGAAAATATTCGATGGGCCTTATCGCTTGCATCGATCGTGGTAGATTTCTCTGTCTAAATGAAGAATATATTAAAAAACATACCTTGACCTCATCTTCCTCCTCTATGAGCTCTTTTGAGTCAATACAAATTGTTCCTTTGTCCTCAGCAACTTCCAAGAATAAATAGCTTTGCCCAAACGAGTTGCTTCTGATGCTCATCAAAATCTTCATCAGCAAGTCTTGGCTTCTCTGAGATAGATTTCTCAAAGCATCTTGAAAGGGCTTCTGATGAATCTTTGAATTCTTCATTAGACAAATCCAAATCAAGACGCAAAAATTCTTCTTTTCTTTCTCCTTTCTTATTGATGAATCTCCTTGCAACTTCTTCTGACTGAGCTATAGCTGAAAGGCAGTAGTCCTCCCTTAGATTGAAAAGTCCCTGAATGTAAAAAAGAGGTATAAACTCTTTTTCGGAGATAAAGTAAAAAGGTAGATTTGGGAGAAGTAGGGACTTCTCAGACACTTGAACTTCTTCAATTGGCTCCCTTATTGCAGTCTCTGCTTTAAAAGTGGCCACATCAAAACCTTTGACCTGCTCTTCTTCTGCTTGGAGATTGATCTCCTCAACAACCTCCATGACACCTTTCATAATTTTTGAACTTCCCTCAAGCATCAGCTCTAAGGAAGGCTCGTCTTCAACATGAACATTTTCCTCCTTTTCAACTCAGATGTGATCAAGCCATATCAAGAAGGCAATGTTTAAAGGGAGCAAGCACCAGTCCTTTTCATGCTCTGGGCATAAATCAAGCTTCCCAGGCAAAGGGGAAATCCTTTTGCATTTTCTTGTGATCTTTTCCCTATCTATTGGATCCTTCCCAAAGATGTGAGGATGGACATAGGTTTTCTGAGAAATAGAAAGGATGTTTCCATTGATCAACCCCAAGAAAGTCTCCCACTCATCCTTAAGAAAATTTTTTGTTTTCTCTAGGAATTTTTCATAATCAATTTTGGGGTTGAATATCATCATTGCATCAGGAAAATAATCTATAGTTAAACCCTCTTGAACCATGAAATCAAGAAGTTTCTGTGATGGAGAGACAGTAAGGATCTCATTCATTCCCTCCATCTAACATGCAGCTTCACTTGTATGTTTATGAGGAGAACACAATCGATGCAATCGACTACATCGAGTCAACGTTGGTCAAACGAGGAAGATCGCTTGTATCGGTCGTGTCGGGGGTAAAAACAAAAAACGCATGTAATTGAGACGAATTCGCTGAAGGTTGAAAATTTGAATTTGTGAAGGAAGTTGCTATTTATAGGCGAGGAGGGAGGAAGTAATGGTCGAATGACGTGGACCAATAACTGAGTGCCACGTGGTAGAGGTACGGTGCCTGATTCAATGGATGGATGATTTGGACCAATCAAATTATGCCACATGGCAAAAGACGTTGGATTTCACAACGGCGATATGATGTGGACCAATCGTGGCATGCCACATGGCACCAACGGTCAACTAAGTTGTGGGACCTATTTAAGCTTCCCTGTTCATTTCTTTTATTTTTTTTGTCAACACTCTCCAAGCGTCGAGGTTCCATCACCACCAAGTTTTCAAGCTGCTTCTTCACAATTTCTATAGAGAGTGCTCTCTACAAAAGGTATTATGGACACGACCAATCGAAGCGATCCGAGTACATCCGAGATTTTTGGATAACCGTAATTGCTTGGATCAGTCGTGGTGCTAAAATGGCATCGAGTCCTTGTATGCTTGAGTATTGTGCATTGTAACCTATATTTGAAAGCGATTCGAGTATTATGCCTGAATTCACGGACGACCGATGCAAGCAATAAGGACCATCCGGGCAACCATGGCTGACTCTTATCGCTTGGATTGGTCGTGTCTCTGCAAGTGCAAAGAGTCATTGATCATATCTTGCAAATTATGTTTTTTCTTTATGATACTTGAGTATTCTGCATTGTAAGATATATTTGAACTAGTAGTGATTGATATTTCATGATGAATTCAAGGATGACCGATGCAAGCGATCAAGGACATCCGGGCATTTTCGGATGACTCCTATCGCTTGGATCGGTCGTGTCTCTGACAGTGGACAGAATAATTGATCATTGCTTGCAAATTATGTTTTTTTCTTTCTGATACTTGATTAATTTGCATTGTAAGATATATTGGAACTAGAACTGATTGATATTTGATGATGAATTCAAGAACGACTGATGCAAGCGATCAGGGACATCCGGCCATTTCCAAATGACTCCTATCGCTTGGGTCAGTCGTGTCTCTGACATTGGAAAGAGTCCTTGATCAAAATTTTTGAAAGTAGGTTTCCTTTCTTTCCTAATTCCTTGCCTAAAGACTCTCACTTTGTGCAGAGTATGGCTAGGACCAAAAAGACAGCAAGGAAGTTGTACCCTGAGGGTCAGGACCAAAATTCCCAAGAACAAAATGCCCAAGAGCAAAATGTCCAGGAGCAAAATCCCCAGAAGGTTGAAGGCAATATATCAGACAAGGCTTCAAAGAAAAGGGTCAAATACCATGTAAAGTCTTTGAGGAAAATTAGAAGAGCTGAAAAGTTTGTGGGATTGTTGATCCCTAGACTTCCATTTATGAGAGTTGTCAAGCAGATCTCAGCCAACCTCTCTTCTTTGATGAAGACCTCATCCTTTGTCAATGTGAGGTGGCAAACTCAAGCACTGCTATGCCTTCAAGAAGCTACAAAGGACTTTGCTATTGATTTTATGAATGATGCCTATCTATGTGCTGCTCATGCACATAGGGTAACACTAATGGCAAAGGATTATGTTAGTGTTTCAAGAATAAGGTATAAATTTGATAAATCTCTCGTTCTTATTGATCACCATGATAAAAAATTCTTCGATATTTTAAATATACCTCCAGCTCGAGCACCCAAAACAACAGTTGTCATTGAAGAGATCAACCCTAAGGTCACTCATGATCATGAAACTAGAACTGCAACAAATATTGAGGAGAAGAGGAAAAAGCAGGGATTATTTACAGAGGAAAGTGTCATCTTAACCCAGATTCAAAAGTTACAGAAAGCAAATAAAGAGATCCTTAAGAAAGGAGATGGGCAGATAATAGTAAATGTTGCAATGCCATGGCAAAAAGATTGGTTTCTTGACATTAGACCTGAAGACAACAAAATGCTGAGGGAGCTTCATGTTGAAATATCAGATAGTGTGGTCAACGTTTCACTCAACTATATCTAGAGACCATAAAGTGCTCTTGTTTTGCTTAATTTTCTAGTTAACTGAATTTTTATTTCTTGATTTGTAGGGTTCTTCTTCAACAATGTGAGGAAGTGGTTCAAAGAAAAGTATTTATTTTAGATCCTCTGGTGACATAGTGTTTTCTGCATAAACATGGAGATGCCAAGTCTTTTCTACAGGATTTTACAGAAGAGGTAGAATGTGTTATCTACCCATATATTGAAAAGTAAGTATTCATCTTCATTTTGGAAAGATATTTGTTTCTTTAAAGAAAGTATATTTACATGCAACTCATTGACAGGGGCCATTGGATTTTGATTATTGTTGACTTCAATGCATATCAAGCTCTTTTCCTCAATTCTCTTCAATCACAACATGGGAATTGCAAAGTGTAAGTTGCTTTACATTTTGTTGTTCTCTATTTAAAGGCCATGCCATCCATTTTGATTATTACTTTATTTCATGATAACTTTTTCTTTCTCTTTTTTTTCTTTGTTTTTCTTTTCATTTTTCTTCATTTTTCTCATTTTTTTCTTTTTATCATGTGTCAGCAACCATTAGTGTACTCCTTTATGTATTTATCTTTTCTCTTTCCCTTCATAACTTTTTTGTTAAAGGAAAAAGGCTTAACCCCTCTTTAGAGTTGAGGTTGTAGAGGCATGCTATAATGAGAACTAGGATCTCATTAGCTAAATGTTTCAGAAATTAGGAAAGCCTACTGATATAAAATAGATCCACTTGTACTAAGAGCCACAACTCAAGTTTTCCCTTCTCCTATCCTCATGACAATCATAAGCTCCCTAACTATTACCATACACATCTCTACTTCGATTTCTAATTCTTTATTTACATAATTTTATGAATTTTCTTTCTATACTAGAAACATGAAAATTCCTACGTGTGAAATGCATGAAGAAGAAATTCTCAATTAAAAAATAAAGAAAAATTAGAATTATTTAACCTGAATGACATCATGCATGATCTTCATCATCATCATCCAATAAGTCTGTATCTTACTCGTAGTCATTGCTTGACCTTCTTTTAAATATCTTAATTCTTTTACCTACTACCACATATCTTAAAGGAGTCCCTTGAGCTTCTCATAGAATATAGGTACCTGTATTAGACAGAGAAATAACAACATATGGACCAACCATCCTTTAATTAATTTTCATCGTACATCATATTGAGCTTCAAATGTACTATCATAAACGAGTACCCAATCCCCAATCTCTATTGATCGTGGTCTCAGGCGATGTTTGTTGTGAAAGTAAATTTTCTTCTTTAAATGTGATGCTTTTAGTTTTTTAGTAGCCTCTTTTGAATTCTCATTACCTTGTTTTAGTTGTTTAATTCTTAATGCTAATAAATCTTCTCGTATTAAATTATCTTCCTATTTTAAATTTATCTAGTTTAATATCCAAGACTAATAGGAAAAAAAGGCTTTTGACAATAGATGAGTTCTGTCGGCATAGAACCAGTTGTTCTCGTGTATATCATCCTGTCGGCCCATAAAGCAAATGGTAAGTATTTTGGCCATGACCCAATATCTCCATGGCATGCTTTCAAGATCGCCTTTAATGACCTCGCTCAATCTTCCCATTCGCTTTTGGGTTGTAGGCTATCGTAAGAGACAATTGAATCCCATGTTGATCAAAGAACTCTCCTGCCTCTCTAGCATCTAGCTCACCTTGATCTACTACTAATTTCTCAACATATCCAAATTTGGATAACACTTCTTCTTATAGAAATAAGCATAAATTATGGGTAGTATTACAATGAAGTGCTCGACCTTCAACATGATTAGTTAAACCTTCACGTGCAAGTACTGTATACCTCATACCACTACTACTTTTAGGCTTATTCACAAGGTCGACTAACCCACTTGTAATGAATACAAGGTTGATAGATCAGATGTGAAGGGTCTCTATGTTTGACTATGGAATGAAACTAACATGTAGTACATGTGCTCGCAAAATATTTTGGAATTACGTACATCCTCAGCCACCAATAACATTCCGGAACCTTTTCATACGTTGCTACAAAACCCTTATGACAGCTGATAGGCTTTCATGCATATCCGTCATAACTTGTACTTGTAAATTTCTTAATCCTTATGCCCTTTGTGGAGTTCTCACCTTACCTTTAGCATGTCACTAAATAGATTCATCTTTCAAAAAGACATTAAAAGACTTCTTCCTGATGTTCTGGAATCAACTTGTTGACCAGATTCTGATAGGCTGAAATGTACTAAGATAATAACCTATATCTTTCCATTCTCCCTCATATTCTTTATCTCTAAATCACTCATACATAAAGGTAAATTACTCATAATTAATCAAGTTTAATTCTCTATCCATTGCTTCTTTATCATCAACAAATTTTGCTTGTGAGAGCATATCAGCAATAGTATTATGCTTTCCACCAAAAAGAACAAAAGCTAGATTAATAAATTTATTAAAATCATTGCATCTTAACAATGGCATATCAAGGGATGAATAGTTAGCAATCAATCCTATTAATGGAAGACAATCAATTTCAACAAGTACATTGGCTCCAATAAAATATTCTTTATCTGTTTCTAAGGTAGTGACTAATCCCCATAGCTCTCTTTTAATCTGAAGATAGTTTCTTTGAGTTTCATGCAGAATTTTTGCTCCAAAGGGAACTACATATTTTTGCTCTTTCTCATCATTGTGTCCAATGACCGAGCCTATACCAATAGGACTAGTATCAATAGTAAGGATAATATGCTTATTTCCGGAATACTCAATTCCTTTCAAGATTGGAGCATTGATAAGCAATTGCTTTAGTCTTCTCATAGTTTTAGCATGTCCTTTTATCGAGAAGAATTCTTTTTCTTTCGTAACAAATTATATAATGAATTCACAACATGAGCAAAGTGAGGAATCCAAATGACGTAAAAGACACATGCACCCAACAATATCCGTACTTCACTAACATCGTGACAAACCTCCAAAATTCTACTGATGGCATCAACTTTCTCTAGGTATGGCCTTCGACCATAATGCCCACATAAATCTCCAACAACCAAAACTTTGTTGACATCAAAAGTGGATTTCTCTAAAGAGAAAGTCAGTCCAACCTCCTCGAACCTTTGAAAGATTCTTTCACAATCAGAAATGTGCTCCAAGACAAACTTTCTAGACCTAGATGAATCTAAAATCTGATCTTTTTCCCTTTCCACACATGGTTTTATCGGAATATCATCAATAAAAGACGTAATCACTTTCGGGATGAAGTCATGTAAGACCAAGTTCATAGCATTCATCATGTGTGCCATAGAAGTTTTTGCTCCTTCTAGTAAAGTACACATACCCACTAGAACCAAAGGAGTTTTCATCATGGTTACATCTCTACTTTCAATAGCTAATTGAAACTAGTCATATCCTAAGTATAGGTCTCCCATTAATTAGATGGAGTGTCTGGCAAATGCCTCTACAAACTCATCTACAATAGGACCTATTTCTACATTTCTAATAGTGACTTTGTTAATAGGTTGAAGATCCTGTATAAACCATAGCTTTCCATTCTTTCTAGGTATCATGAACCACCTATTTGAGTAAGGTGCTAATGATGGTTCTAAAATTCTCATGGCAATCTTCTCCTTGAACAATCTCATTAGCTCAGGTAGAGGAGCTTTTGGGGCTCGTATCGATCGAAGATTCCATGGAATATGTGGTATGGTAAATATGATCATAGGAGCTACAAGCTTTGGATAAGCGCATCCTATTTCATGTGGAAATAAAGAAAATGCCTTTCCATGATGCATGATCATCTTTCAAAATTGATCTTTTTCTAGATCTAAAAGAAATTCTTCTCCAAACTTTATATATTTCATAGTCTCTTCTGTAAATGTATGTCCTATCCTAGATCCATCTTTAAGAATAGGATCCTCAGACACTCATCTAATTATATCATAATTATCTTTAGGCGATGGATGAGCTACATGTTTAATTTTGTTTTCAATTATTTTAAATTTAGTATTAACTTTAACTTCATGTTCCAAAAGGAAATTAGTAATCAGCTCATATTCCTTAATAGATTCAAGAATGATAAACTTTGATTCTAGCTATTCTTGGTGAGCACTCTTAAGTTCTTCTATCAAAGTAGTGCTTTTTTAAAGGTCAATCATACATTCAATATTTTCTTCAGGTGAAATAAATCCTAAGTCTCTAAAATGTTTTTCATTTCTTTTTCTGAATTTATTTTTAAGTTTTTCTTTCTTAACAAGATGCAAACTAGTAGTAGGAGTACAAAATAGAAAATTTTCAAACTTATATATATCATTAGGCGAGACATCAAACCATTGTCCACTAATGTCTTGCTCAATAGTGGAATTTAACGCAAATTCTGATCCTAATAGGCCCCCAATTCTCTTACAGGTGGTAAATCTTCACACACATGATTGTATGAGTCAATGGGGTTTCTTCATAGATACTTCCTACTTCTTGAATGATTAGGAGAGACAGTCATTACTTGCAAGGAGTCCATCCAAGATTAAGAACGAATTCTTAGCATAAGAAGGAATTCTTGCATTTGCTGACCCATCATTCATAGCTTTTGTTTCCATTGACATTTCTCCTATAAATGGTTGTCCTATTTATCTTCTACAAAGATAAATGGTTGTCCTATTTATCTCCTATTTGCTGACCCATCATTCATAGCTTTTGTTTCCATTGACATTTCTCCTATAAATGGTTGTCCTATTTATCTTCTACAAAGAAATGAAATGCTTCTCGAATACCTCCTATCGTAACAGGCACATGTGCAAATGCTCCTAGTAAGATCCCTGATCCATTATCAGTTGTTCTCATTCTCCAGCCATGTTCTTTGTCAATCGATCATCTAAATTTATTGAAGAATTTATTTCATATTATGTTTATCTCTCAGTCCCAATCAATCAGTACTAGAGCTAAACACAAATCTTTCGTATCACCAATCCAAATTTTTACCTTTGGAGTTCCTCGTGCCGACAAGGTTATATTAAATTGAGTTCCACCTTTCATCATTTCATCATCACGTTATATTGGATGTAGAAATTTCTTTATTACACTTCTAGTCGTAAAATCTTCGTCCTTGTCATAATCGCTAATACTAAATGTTACAGCCTCATTCATTGCAAAGGTTTCCTCTAGAACATGTTGCATATCCTCATCTTGTAGTAGTGGAAATTGTCTTCTTCTCATAAGTCTTATAAAGCTATCCTTGAACTCGGGTTTTGTGATCAAAAATTCTTGGTCAAGTGACATAGTGACTTGGCTTCTTAGTAGTATACTGTTGAAGATACAACATATATTTCTTGGACCCACTCTATTTTCATCATCATTTGTACCTTTTTCTACCTTTCATTCTTGGCGTAGCCCTAGTTGCTTGGCCCAAGCCACTACTGCTAGCACTAGATTCATGAAAACTCGTGGAAAGCACTTTATTGTTTAATTGAGCAACCTCTTTGAAGAGATGCTTCCATATTCGATTGGAGTCTTAGGGGAAACTGCAATGTTAGTTGTAGTTGTAGTTGCAGGCATTGGCATATTAGATTACCGTGCTGTAGGTAAATCCCTAGGCTTAATAGAAATAGTTTTATCCTAAAGAACATATTATCACTTTTGCAATTGAGATACAGCCTTTATTTCACATTTTACATTTTGCAAATCATAAGTCAAACCATACCTCTTATCAACCTCTTCTATTCTTCATTCTACTTCAGCTCTATCCTCTATCTTATGGAAGTGAATAATCAAGTGAGGATTTAATGCATTCCTATCTTCCTCAGGAAGCTGAGCAAACAGTCTCATACACTCACCATGAAGATGAGTTAGAGAATCATTAGTCTTAGGGGAATTCACTCAACTCAAAAATCCTTCTTGGTTGTGCTAACTAAACTCCTCAAGAAAAAACATTTATGAAGTTCTATCCTAAAATCAGCCCAAGATTTACTGCCATGCTCAAGGATGCTTTCAAGTATGGATCTAGAGACAATGCAAACGAAGTATTATACTAGTACATCGGCAGGCTATCGCTCGATCTGCACTTGCTCTTCAAACGCATCCAGATATTTGGTGAATCCAACCCAATGAATTCAACCTTTTCACATAGGATTGCTTGCATAGTCCATGCCCCTTGCTTTTCTATCCTTATATTTCTAACCACTTCCTCTATCTTTCGTTCTTGATATCTCCTAGAATGGAGTATCAATTCTATAATAATGGGCTCTAAAAACTCTTCAAATCTATCACTACATGATTAAGCCAAGAATGTTGACTTAACTAAAATGTAAAATTTTCTACCTATATTTTCATTTATCAATTCCTTTCTAAGAATATATATATATATATATATATATATATATATATATATATATATATATATATACATATATATATATATATATATATATATATATATATATATATATATATATATATATATATATATGTATATATATATATCTATATATTAGCTATTTTTACTTTGCTTTATATTTTTCATATTTGTATGATGCTTTTTTTCCATTACTTACATTTCAATTTAGTTAAATTGACACCACAAAGTCTTGATGCAAATAAGCAAAGAACAAGTGATAATAATATTTCTATGTTTTTATGATTGAAAAAACAAAAAGTGCAAGTGGTATGATCTTAATATGTGTTTGTACTAAAGTGAAAGAACTTGAAAACTATTTACCTTAAGTTGTTCAATGCCGAAGCTTTAATGTGCATAGTGATATTTTTTTTTTCTTTACAAAAAAGATTATAAATAAATCCTAAGTACACAACTAAAAGTGATCGTGCAATGATGATCTTCTTTTATGTCGATGAGGAGGAAAGAAGTGTCGAGGCTCCTCTGGCTCGAATGCCCCTCTTCACTTCGAGGTGCTCAGTTTCTTAATATCCTTCAACAAGAAGGGAAAAGGGTCTGTGCCAGCAAGGTCTTGACTTGTCATTGCGGTTGACTAAGCTCCTTTCTCCATTCACGTGCGAGCAAGAAGAATGTAAAGGTTAAATTTTTTAATAAATACTAAAACACACCTAATAATTCTAAGCACACAATAGTCACATTTCATCACATGTGAAGGGGTGTGATTGGAGACCAACAAGCATACAAGAACTAAATTTGGTATCACCTCACTCTGTGACTACATGCAGGGTGTTTTTTGGTGTGGTTTAGGATGTAGGACGTGATACAATGTTGTGAAGAAGTGTCTATCTATGTTCTAATGGTCTAAGCTATGACCAACCTATTTAACTATTAACCTATATCGAGGAGAATTTACTCAGTATTAGTTAGGTCTAAAAATGAATTAAAGCTCAATGATCATATGACTGTGCAGCTTGATACCTAGACAAGCCATACTCAAAAGATTGAGAGACTAAGGTTTCACTAGTAATATGATCTTGTATGAATTCTTCTTCTTTTGGTTCTATTTTAGGTACGTTATTCTTAGATTGAGTGGTATTATTTATAGGTGGAGGTAATAGAATCTCAAAACTAAATGATGAAGAAATAGCATTCTCATTCGTAGAATCATTACTCACAGGCATCAGAAACAAATATAGAATAATATAACTTGAAGATTGATCAAGTGATCCACTAATTGTGTAGTCTTTGATGTGGATTAAGTAAAATTTTTTTCTTATTGATCCTAATGAATGTAAACTACTTCAACAAGATATCCTTATATAACTATAAGTAAGAATGCTTGGAAAATTTTCCAAAATCCAAATACAAGATTAAGTTAAAGGAAATTGATATAGGAAAAGTGGAAGAAGTAGCACATATGGAACTCGAATCTCCCGATCTCAACTGTTCCTAAATGCTCATCAATGCTCTACAAAAAGTCATTAGTCAAAACATAAATATTTTTTTATGAAACATAAAACACACTCATCTTTTACTTTCAATTCATATCATAGAGATATGTACACATTTATTTAATTATTCATGCATATCAACAACTAATATCATGTATACTCATACACTCATGACTCGAATATGCATATGCATTCTCACAACTTCTCATGCATACATGCATCTAACTCTTATGCATACACATTCTCATATATGCACTTAATATCCATATACATTCTTACATTGTGCATGCAAAACCTAACTTACTTATGGATATGCATTCTCATACTTTCACGTACATGCACACATCATTATGCATACATTCTTCTTCATCATACACTCTTATATACATATGCATACACCTATATACACGCATGCTTTCATACATACATACCTACTCTCACATGCATGTTAACACACTCTCACATGCTCACATGCATGCTGACACACATTCATATGCATGCTAATTGACACACGAATACATATCTCACTTTCACTCATGCACATGCATGTTCTCACTCATACATGCATATACATTCTCACATCATACTTTATCATGCACATGCATACATCACCTAAAAATATGCATATGCATTTCCACATAATACTCATGCTACATGCATTCTAACATACATATGCACGCAACTTCATCATGCTCTCATATGCATGCATACATGCATCTAATATGCACATGCACTCACTCTCATGGTCATGCATATGCATACCTACTAACATGCATATCCACTCATGCTCATACATTCATCCATGCACATGCATTCATTCATGCATATATTCTAAATATGCTAAATATATATATATATATATATATATATATATATATATATATATATATATATATATATATATATATATATATATGCAATGCCCAGGTATACTCTCTCTTTCTCTCTCTCTCTCACTCTCTTTCTCTCACTCTCTCTCTCTTACTCTCTCTCTCTCCTCCGTTGAATGGATAGAAGCCATTAACTATGAAGTCCCCTTTCGTATAAATATCAGTGGACCATATCCGCAAATCTTCTGATCTTACTTTGTTTTATGCGCACTCTATCCATTCTATGTTAGCAACAGTAACCAAGTCCATGTGAGCTACCAAAAACTTGCAATTCATCCAGCTTCATCAGCAATTGAAAAGTATCTACCCTGAAAATAGATGCAGTGCTCTTAAACAAGTGATCATGCAAGTAAACACTTTGGTAGGATCGATGATTGCGCTAAAAGCTAACACTTAGAAACATCTCCAGCATTTAGTGCAACTTCCAATATATCATTCGTTGCTTATGGAATCATTAAAACTCCAGAATGTGTATGCAGAACAAAAAGGTCTCCGTCGCTTATTCCAAAGCTAAAAAAACAACTCTCATTATTCTCGTTCCCTGATCAACAACTCTCCTCCCTCTAATTTTCCATTTTTTCTCACTCATTCATACCGCTCTTAAGCTATGTCGCTGTGTCTCTCTCTCTCTCTCATGTGCAGAACAGTGAGATCATTCTCTTTCATGTGCGATCAGCAAACAGCAGCCAAGGGAGATTCTATCTTCCTCTCTCTATGATTCTATGTTCGAACAACACTTTACCATTAGAATCTCTCTCTCTCTCTATCTGTCTCTCTCTGCCCCTTCCTCTTGCTCTCTCTCTCTCTGTCTCTCTCTCTCTTCAAAATCCACATCACAGAATCGACTGCGAACTTTGTCGTTTAGATGTATCATCATCTTTGCTTCTGGGAGGAGGGGGAAGGTAATCTCTCTCTCTCTCTCTCTGTGCGTGAGTGCTGCAATAAAGATGCGGGACCTCTTAACTTTTCGCTTAAGTGTATATGCAATAATCGGCATCTTCATTATCTGCATGGGCAACATGGCCAGACATGCAAAAAAGACCATCAGGTGCCATCTGAGAGAACTAAGCAATCAGAATATGGAAAATTTGATCGCTAAATAGACCAATAGAGTCAGTTTTCCCTGATTCTAAGGAAGAAGACAACTAAGGATCACACTGTGGATCTGCCTGACAAGTATAAAGGGCTATAACATGGAAGTTGCATGACATTACGCTCTAGCTTTGTTTGGGCTGATTCGTCCAAGTTCCAGCGTTCCCTACTCCTTCTTCGCTGAGGGATGCCCGTATTTTCTCTCTCTCTCTCTTCGCTGGGGCATCTCTCTCTCCCCTTCTTCGCTGTCTCTCTCTCCCCTTCTTCGCTGAGGGATGCCCGTATTCTCTCTCTCTCTCTCTCTCTCTCTCTCTCTCTATATATATATATATATATATATATATATATATATATATATATATATATATATATATATATATCTTTCTCTCTCTCTCTCTTTCTTTCTAGGTAGAGCGCGTGCATCTCTCTGTCTCTCTCTCTCTTTCTATGTAGAGCGCGTGCATGCGCTGAGGACTTCAACTCGAAGAGAAGAAGAGAAAATAAACGACATCGAAGAGAACGCTACCTACAAAAAGTCATTAATAAAAAGGACATTGTGCATATATATATATATATATATATATATATATATATATATATATATATATATATATATATATATATATATATATATATACCCACACATACATGCGTACGCACCTTTTACCAACAAAAGAAGATGCATTCTCACCTTTTTTTTTTTTTTATGCTTTCTCATGTACATCACACGCTAATTCACAATTCTCTCACTCCACACTTTCACTAGCTAATTCACAATTCTCTCACTCGACACTTTCACTAGTTAACACTCTTTATTTATGCTCACTTATGCACACCACACACATACACACCTTTTTATGTGCAGTCATGCACACCACATATTTACTCACGCATTTTTCTCTTTTTATTCTATTTATTTTGTACATATTTAGCTTAAAAATCCTTAATATTCTTTAATTTAAGCTTACTCAAGTATAATGTAATTAAATATTTTAATATTCTCATACACACACATATTATGGTACATATTTAAATCATAATAAATGATATGTTAACCATATATATATATATATATATATATATATATATATATATATATATATATATATATATATATATATATATATATATATATATATATATATATATATATATATATATATATTAACGCACATGTTCACACACATCCCATATATATAAATGCTCACAGGAAACACATATTAATTCATTAATAAGTATACTTATATAGAATATCTATGAGTACACATATGAGCATTTATGCTTACACACATACACACCTATACATACATATACACACTCAAAACATATTCACATAGCACAAACACAGTTACTTGAATACTCATATATATGGATAGACTCATAGGTCTATACCCATAACCAATGGTAGCAAACACAAATAGGTATCATACACACAATCACACAAATACATAGAAACTAAGGGTAAAACTCAATACATGTATCAGGAGTTAGGGTATAGAGATGGTTTCATGTAATTAACTATTCATGCACTTTTGCACACATAGGTATTTAGACACTCTTATGCATATTAGTAAACATAAGAATTCATATGATGAGGTCTGACAAGTTTACATCTTCATAATTTTGCTACTTGCAGGTACTAGAGAGGGATTAGTCAAATAAGAAAAAAACTTTTCAAAGGTGTTATGAGAGTTCAAAGATACCTACTCGCGAAGCAAAAATTTTTAAATTCCCTGTATGTAAATTCGAATAATAAAATCATTCTGACATCGCTGCACAATAAATCGAAGGTAGATGTGTCTCATGAGAGAGAGAGAGAGAGAGAGAGACAAATAGAAGGAGGAAGATAGGTAGTTGATGCATGCTCAAGAGAGATAGAGAGACAGTTGGAGGTAGATATGTCATGAGAGAAGAGATGCAGAGATGGTGGTTATAGATAGCTATGCATGTTAGTTGCACAAATGAGGGAGAGAGAGACAGGCAGAGAGAGATGGAGGTAATGGTGCTATAGGCACTGGAGGATCGCCTGAGAGAGAGATGCACAACAAGGAAGGTCATGGAGAAGAATTAGAGACAGTGGTGAGACAGAGAGAGAGAGAGAGAGAGAGAGAGAGAGAGAGAGAGAGAGAGAGGGATCTGGGCATTTGTACAGAGAGGGAAATGTTCATCGGAATGAGAGAGAGAGAGAGATAGAGAAAGAGAGAAAGAGGGAGAGAGAGACAGAGAGACAGAAGTGCATAGGGATCAGAACTGTGATAGATTTGAGGGTTAATTTTCTTGGATCGTTACTTGCTGCTCTTATGACTATTACATGTATTGCACAAATTATGACTAATATAATACAATAGAAGTTCAAAGTAGTTTCAGTGCAGCTCTTTTACTAGTCATGCCTCTCCAAGTAGTTACCTATCTATCTTGGGCTTTATCATCTTGTCATGTTTAATATAAGTTTCTGTAGATTTTAGCACATTTCTTTTTATGGGAGAAACTTCGCTAGTAACGTATCATGTTTTGGGACACCCAAAGACTTCTCTGATTCTAGCATTTGGATATATCTTGCTAGAAAATCCTTTCGGTTGGGACAATATATTTGGCATTTTCATTGGTGTAATAGAGATGTTGTTGTATTCATACATCTCTATCAAAAAAAGTCAACAAAAGGGTACAAAATCTACTAGTGCATGAAAATTCATAAGAACTTAATGTATAAGTATTTGTTTTCATTTACTGAAGGGAAGAAAAAGTAAGAATGAAATTATTTGTCCTCAAGGCCTTGTTGATTCAAAGGTGTGCGGACTTAATCAAATATATATTCTGACTCACGTGAATAAAAAACATATATACACGTTGATGTTATGCATTACTTTTCTAAATATAAATGTGAGCAAATCTTGATATTCCTAAAATAACATTAATGAGCTTTTTTACTCGCCCGTGGATCTTTTCTATGGATCTTCTCTCCAAGTGCCGATGCCGCTTGATCTTTTTTGAGATATTATATGAAGTAAAGTTGAAGTTTTGAAGAGCGACGTGAAGAATTATACCTCCATGTATCTTTTTTGTGGATCTTCTCTACACGTTGTGGTTGATTTTGTTGAGATATTACATGAAGTGATTATTGATTTTTGAAGTAAAGAGAAGAAAAGTTATTGCTGTGAAGATTTGAAGTAAAGCTCTGATCGAAGATCAAAGAAAAGAAAAGATCGAACTACAAAGACCAAAGTCGAAGCTCGTGGGTGTTTTCTCGCACTCTAGCAAGAATTCTATCTTGTATTTGGCCGATCCGTACTCTAGTGACATACTGTATCATTGATCCGCATTGTAGTGGGAATCATTATATTATTGAGATTTATTGGATGACATCAATTGTATTTAAATTGTATCATTGAGCTTAGTTTTTTTTACTTGGCACATCCATTCAGGGATTTCCATTTCCTAGCATTCTATTTTGATTCTTCATCCGTGACAACTACGTTCCATGCATACCAGCTTTTGCTTGGCTCTCCCAAGGGTGATCGGCATATGATGTATGATTTGATCATGACATCGAAGCGATGCACCCACTGTGTAGATGTCGTTCGTCGAACGGGGAGAACGAGCTGCCTACATGCTAAATAAGGCACTAAAAGGTAGCTAGTTAGGGAAATATATAAGCAAAATAGAGATATAAGGAAGCTCTTATTGCCACTCATAAGTTAAAGATGGTTCGCATGTAGCCAACGAATGCCAAAGAAACCAACGGGAAGCAAAGTGAAGACAGTGAACCAAGAGAACCATGAGTGCCAAAGAAGCTAAAGATGCCAAAGTTATGGCATAGTTCTATGCCTTAGTCAATGTCTTGATAAACAAATTGATAACCGAACTTGATAAACAAACTTGATAAACAAACTTAATAAACAAACTTGATAAATGAACGAGAATCATGAATAGTGAGCACAAAGAGTACAGGGAGCACAATGAGCAAAAGGACTAACTCCTTGAGAGTTTTGTGCATTTATTATCATTGAGGTTATTCTTGGATTACAACATACTTGGAGAGAATAAGTATTGCACTGATGAACAAAGCTTTGGATTATATCCTTGGGAAATTGGATACTCCATCTCTCAAAGTACAATCAGAAATGGAGCTATGGCGGGTTGGGTGTGCGCAAGTTCCATCTGAGAGCCATAAAACACGTAAATGGTTATTCTCATAGAAAAAAATTCCAAATGTTATCCAAAGGCATCATGAAGGAGAATCGTTGAATGTCAAAGACTACGAGAACTTTAAATTTGAGTGGCATTTGAGTGTAGACCTAAAGACGCTCAAATGCATGTTTGGTATAAGTGGAGGGGCAAATTCTAAGTACCCTTGCTTGTATTGCATGCAAAGTCTATGCATCAGAGCATGGATTACTAGAGCTGAGGAAGAGGAGGCTCCTTCCATAGAAAATGTTATTCTTCATAACTACTCATCTTCTGCCATTATTTGGGATCCCATACTGCCAATAGCATTGACAAATGTAGACATATGTACACTACATGCAGAGTTAAGGATCATTTATAAGTTGGTCCGTCTTCACTTGGATTATGCATATTCCATCAAGCCTACAACTCTTGTAGATGAGTGCATAAAAAAATATGAATGTTTACTTTCAGAAATGGGATTTCATGGTGGTGATGTTCATCTAAGAAAACATCCAATGCTTTCACAAAATATAGGTGATGTAATACAAGATGTCTCAATGGGAGGTGCAAAAGCAAGAAGATTCTTCAGCAACCATGATGACAAGCAACTAAATGCCATGTGGAATTGTTGGAAAAAATTTTGTGAGATCATGACTAATGTAAAAAGCAAACCAGAAATAGCAAAAAAGAGAATGGAGGTGTGGGTCAAACTAGATAATTTTTTTAAGATGATGAGGCAGCACGTAGCATCAAATAGCTATGTGATAAATTTCATAAAGGAGACCAAAGAGCTTATAGAAACCATCATAGCGGCATGGAGTGCCAAAGACATAACATACTACTTGGTGAGTTCCAAAGATAATTTATTCAATTTATTTTTTTTAATTGAAATAAAGATCTGATGAAACTCTTCTATTCTTATAGCATATTCTTCTTGTGTATGGTGCATTCTTTGCAGAAAAAGAAACACTTTGTTGATATATTTAGGTAGTGATGTGTGTGAAAGTAGGACTACCGGGGCGCTTTTTTCCCTCTTTAGGAGGTTTTTTTCCCCTGGCTTGTATATATGCATATTGCCCTAATGGGCTACTTATCTTTGTACATTCTCTAGTAGTACATTCAATATTGTGTGTTGTGCTTGAAGCTTCTTCTTCTTCTTCCTTGTGTAGTTCGCGTGCTTCCACAAACGTCGAAATCCAACAATTGGTATCACAGTAGGTCGTCACTTCATCTAGGGCACCATCGACACTCCTTCATTTGAAGTCTCAAAATCGCAAGAATTTTGGCGAGCATACTTAGCATGTTTTTGAGATCAAAACTGCTTCGCTCTATGGTGCCGAAATCACGATCTAAGCCCATTTCGGCCTCCGAATGCACTATCATAGCGCTTGTGTAGGCTATTTCATCTTTTTGTGCCAAAGGTATATACTAGTTTTTCTTCACCAGTATAAGCATCTCAAAGTCTGCTACAGGTCTAGTGGAATTTGTGAGGGCAGTTCTCTTCAACTTTTTGAGATACAGTCAATTTTCTGCATCAAGCTTTTTTGGTCACCCGCCATGGCTGAAAGTAGTGATGTATTCCGTATGTTGGCTGTTGAGGATAAGTTGGAGGGTACCAACTACCCGTTATGGGCTTATATGATGCGACATATGTTGGTTGCAAAAGGATTGTGGAACATTGTGCAAGGTGTCAAAAATCTTCCTATGACACCTGCAATTGTTACAAATGCAGGTATTGAAGTTGATGCAGAAGGTGTCGAAGATGATGATATTTTGCATATTCCTATTCGTGCTGTGGTTTCTGCTGCACCTACTTCAAAGCAGATTTGCTGAGATGGCAGAGATGCCGAGGCACATGCATTGATAGCTTTATCTGTCAAATGTGCCATTATTCCTCACATTCGCTCATGCCGAACAACTAAGGATCCTTGGGATACACTTATCACATTGTACCAAGCTAGGAATGAGGCTCATGTTGCTTAGCTCCAAAAACAGTTGGAGAGTGAGCACATGAATGAAGGTGATTCTATGGATGGTTTCCTAACAAATATCAAAGAGTTGAAGGCATAGTTGATTTCTGTTGATGAGGTTATACCTGATAGCTCACTTGTGTAGACCATTCTAAATGGTCTTCCTGATTCATATAAGAGTTTTGCTTCTACTCTTCGGTTGATTGTGAAAGGCAATCCAAATGCCTTATCATTTGAGGAGCTAGTATCTATTCTGTTGCAGGAAGATCAGTCTAGGCAGAACAAGTCCATTATGCGAGTTGCATATCAAGCTTTCCTCGCTAGTCAGAAGGGCAAAGGAAAATGGAGCTCTTCAACGAGTAAGCAGAAATTTGCTAATTCTACACATTCGAAGAAGGAAGATAAAGATGAGAAGAAAGGAGAAAAGCAGACATTGTTTTGTAAGTACTATAAAGGGAATGATCATATCATAAACAAGTGTCCAAAACTGGCTGCTAAAGAGGCAAAGAAGAAAGAGGTTGGAATGGTTGTTGCAGTTCATGATCTATCAAATGGCGATGTGATTATTGCTTCTAGCATTTTATGTCGCGGGTTGTATAAGCTCATAGACTATGAAAGATCTATAAATGATTTGTCATGTGTAGTAAATGATTCTTAAGATATGTCAAATGCAAAGCTTTGGCATGCATGCTTTGGTCATCTGAATTTTGCTAGTTTGCTATGCGTGCAGAAATCTAAAATGGTGTCCTCTTTGCCCAAACTTGAGGCACTTGGAAAACATGTTTGTGAAGGCTGTATTTTAGGAAAAATGAAGCATTCATCCTTTGCAAAAGATGGTTCAGTTCGTGCTACTCAGAAATTACAGCTTGTACATTGTGATGTATGTGGTCCTATGCAGACACCTTCTTTTGGTAATTATCTTTACTTCGTGAATTTCATCGATGATTTTTCTAGGCATGCATGGGTATGTCCATTGAAGGAAAAGTCCGAAGTGTTCATGTGCTTCAAACAGTTTTTAGTTTTGGCTGAAAATCTGTTAGCATGTAAAATGGGCATCCTCCGTTTTGATCGAGGGGGGGGAATATATGTCTTCTGATTTTAATGCATTTCTAGCTGAACGTGGGATAAAACACTAGTGTACAATGCTAAATACACCTTAATAGAATGGAGTTGCTGAACGAAGGAACAGGTCACTCATGAAGATGGTGAGGTGTATGGTCAAGATTCAGGCTTTACCACATAGTTTCTGGCTTGAGGCTATCATGTGTGCAACATATGTACTGAATAGGTGTCCAACTAAAGTGCTGCAAACTATCACTCCATATGAGGCTTGGCATGATCCCAAGCCATCTATTGCTCATCTACCTGTTTTTGGTTGTTTGCCATATGCATTAGTGCATGAACAACATCGTAGAAAATTGGATGATAAAGTAGTAAAATGTATTTTTGTGAGGTATAGTTCTGAAAGTAAAGGCTATAGTCTGTATCATCCACAAACTAAATGCATTCTAGTTAGCTGTGAAGTTGTTTTTGTGGAAGATGCTATTTAGCCATTGCTTTCATGTACTAAGGAGACATCTGTTAGCGCCAAAGACATGTATGATACTTTGCTCCCTCTTTTTACACGTGGATAGTCTAGTGTTGGTCCCAATGAGGAAATTTCTCATCCTTTGCAGGTTTCATGTCATAATATAGATCATTCCATTTATGATGCAGATTTACATGATGCACTAGTTGATGAGAGAGCTGATATTGAGCAGGCAAAAACTATGCCAAAATGGCTGGTGCCGACTTTGCGTGACAGCAAATTAGATGCACCTCTTTCATATCATACTGGTTGAGGCTCTCATAGTGCCTCTTTTCCATGAGATTGCTATGCTATGGTTGCATCTATTCTCTGTGATGAGAATGAGCCTGTTTCATTTGATGAAGCACAAAATTCAGAAAATTGGATGCTTGCTAAGCAATCTGAATATGATGCTATAATGAAGAATGATCCTTGGTCTTTATGTGACTTGCCACCTCGCAAGAAGGCCATTGGCACTAAGTGGGTATACAAGCTGAAGCATAAATCGGATGGTACAATTGACAGGTATACAGCTAGGCTTGTTGCAAAGGGTTATGCACAGGAAAGAGGCATTGATTTTGATGAGATCTTTGCACCTACATGCCGTATGACTACTCTTCGGAGCATCTGTGCACTTGCAGCTCATCATGGTTGGAATGTACATCAGTTTGACATTAAAACAACATTTCTAAATGGTGACTTGCATGAAGAAGTGTATGTTTTTCAGCCTCGTGGCTTTGTGCAAAAAGGGCATGAAAACCAGGTGTGCAGGTTAAAGCATGGATTATATGGTTTAAAGCAAGCACAATGTCCTTGGTATGAGAAGATACATGCCTATCTGGTTGCACATGGTTTTGAGAACAATCCAACTAAAAGCACCATATATGTTAAGTGTGCTAATGATGTGCTTATGATCATTGCTGTCTATGTTGATTACATGCTGCTCACTGGTCCTATTGAGAAGCATATTGCTGAATTTAAGGCTGATCTGCATGCCTCTTTTGAGATGTCTGATTTCGGGCATTTGCATCACTATTTGGGCATTCAGTTTATGCAAGTTGATGGTGGAATGGCTTTGTGTCAAAGGAAATATATTGACACATTATTATAGCCTTTTGGCCTTGAAGACTATAAGCCTATTGCCACTCCTATGGAGATAGGTTTACGATTGAATCTTCAAGATGCTGGAGATGCATTTGATGCTATTCTCTATTAGTAGGCTATTGGATGCTTGATTTACTTATGCATTAATCAGACAGATATTCAGTTTTTTGTCTCAAAGATGAGCAGGTTTATGCATTGCCCAGGAGTCAAGCATTGGTAGGCAGTTAAGCTCAACTTTTTCTATTTGAGTGGTACTCGGCTATTTGGGGTGTTTTATCCCAAGGGGGGATCACTACCACCAGATTTGCATGCTTTTCTAACTCTGATTTGGCTGCTTGCTATGAAACTCGTGTGTCCACTAGTGGCTTTTGCTCCATGTTTGGCAGCTCATGTATATCTTGGTTGAGCAAGAAGCAGCCTACTGTGGCCACTTCCAGTTGTGAGGCTGAGTATAGGGTATCTTTCACTATGACTATTGAGTGTGTATGGCTTAGATGCCTAATGGCTGATTTGGGTGTTGGTGAGACTTCTACCACCACCATCCTCACTGACACTCATAGATAATGTGTTCCATGCTCACACTAGGCACATTCAGGTGCATTATCACTATGTCAGGGAGAGGTCCTCTATTGGGGAGATCAGCTTCGCATATGTTCCCACGCAGGAGAACAGTGCAAACCTTTTCACGAATGCTCTTCATAGGGAGAAGCTTGAAGCTTTTCGCAAGCTTTGGGCTAACTTCCTTTTGTGGAGCGATTTCCACATAGCTTGGCACTTCCTTATACATGAGTTCCAACTCGTTGTTCACCACATCACTGCCAGGGGGGATTTGTTTATATATTTAGGTAATGATGTGTGTGAACATACTAGGACTGCCGGGGCACTTTTTTCCCTCTTTAGGAGGTTTTCTTCCCCTGGCTTGTATATACGCCTATTGCCCTAATGGGCTACTTATCTTTGTACATTCTCTAGTAATACATTCAGTATTGTGTGTTGTGCTTCAAGCTTCTTCTTCTTCCTTGTGTTGTTCGCGTGCTTCCCCAAATGTCTAGCTCCAACACACTTGTCATATGGAACAACCAAGGCATGGAAAAATCTCATTATCAAGCAAGGACAAGCATCTTTAGGTGCATAAGTAGAGGAGGAGTAACAAAGAGCAATGCCTAGAGAGAGCTTTTTGATTGGTTCTTTAGAAGACAATTACAAAGGACCTCATGCCAAATATTATCAAAAGAATATGAATATCACCAGACAAAATCATCATGTATCAATATCACAAAATGAAAAAGAATACAGTTCAAACAGAGCTTTAATATTTGCAATTTCTTTTATTTCTTTGAGAAATAAAGATGTCATGTATGTACATCTCATGATGTATTAAGCTTTGAAAAGAAACATGTCTATTACCATCATATGACTTTGACCAAAGAACAGATCATGGATCAATAACAATTAATATTAGGACATGGATCAATTACACCAAAAAAATTTGCAATGTCTTATATCCCATTGGGCAATTTGTGTATATGTACATTTGATGAGTAATAGAGTTTGAAAAAATGAAGTCATTCCTTGAGTCTCTTTAATGAGCTTGGTTCAAATCACCTCTATATATGAGGAACTCTTTTCTCCTGTATCTAGCAATGCTTTTTACATCTGACACCCCTGCAGTCATTGTGTAGCTTGAATAACAAAGAAAGTACCATGCGCTTGAAGCATTGAGTCTTGGGGCATATCCAAAAATTCTGAATGTAGCTGCTCTTTCAAGCAACAAAACTCCTAAAGCATTAAAGGGTATTAGAGTAAACCCCATGTATTTTGATAGAGCCCTCAAGGAGAACAATGCAAAGTTTGTCTGCTCACTATACTGCTTCTAAATAACACAAAAAGAGTCTGGGTTCAATTTTGGTGGATAATTGAATGAATGTCCACCTTTGTTTTTCCTTTCTCTTCTATGGTTTTCTTGTTCCCTTCTCCCTACCAAGGTAGTTTTCCTTATCCAATATAGTTAACTATGGTAAAATAGAAAAACAAGGTCAGATAAACAAGGTCAAATGAAGTGCAAGCACACTTAAGGAGTCATGAAAAGTAACTTGAAACAAAACAAAAAAAAAAGCAAGAGACCCGACCGATGCAAGCGATTAGGGTCCTTAGAGAAATTCGGATGGTCCTAATTGCTTGAATCACTCGTTATCAATATCTCTTTGTAAATTATGTAGAAACATGTAATTTTTGCTAAAGAAGGTGAATTCTTACATAGCGAGATGTATATTATCAATGTTGCATGCAACTCCTAGATACGACCGATACAAGCGATTAGGGCCATCTGGAAATATCCAGTGGGCCTAATTGCTTGCATCGGTCGGGTTCGATTTCTCAGTCTACATTCTTTAGCAACATAAACTGTACGCGAAAAAAGGTGTTTTTCACATGATAAGATGTAACCTGTCATTGCACCATGAAAGTCTAGGACACGAGCAATGCAAGAGATAAGGCCCAACGGGAAATATCTGATGGGCCTTATTGCTTGCCTTGGTCGTGTTCGATTTCTCACTCTATAAATGGAGGTCTTAGACAGGACTGATACAAAGCGATTAGGTCCAATGAAAAATATTGGATGGGCCTTATGGCTTGCATCAGTCGCATCTCATTTCCTCACCTTAAAATTCATGAGAATAGATTAAACTACATACCTTGAACTCATCTTCCTCCTCAATGAGCTTTTTTGAGTCAATACATATTGTTCCTTTGTCCTCAGCAACATCCAAGAATGAATAGCCACACCCAAACCAGTATATTCCAAGTTTCTTCTGATGCTCATCAAACTCTTCATCAGCAAGTGTTGGCTTCTCTGAGATAGCTTTTTCAAAGCAATTTGAAAGAGCTTGCCATGAATCTTTGAATTCTTCTTTTGTCAAATCCAAATCAAGATGCAAAAATTCTTCTTTTCTTTCTCCTTTCTCATTGATGAATCTCCTCGCAACTTCTTCTGACTCAGCTATAGCTGCAAGGCAGTAGTCCTCCCTAAGCTCGAAAAGTTCTTGAATGTAAAATAGAGGGATAAACTCCTTTCTAGAGATAAAGTAAAATTGTAGATTTGGGAGAAGTAGGGACTTCTCAGACACTTAAACTTCTTTAGTTGGCTCCTGTATTGTAGTCTTTGCTTTAAAAGTAGCCACATCAAAATCTTTGACCTGCTCTTCTTCTACTTGGAGATTGATCTCGTCAACAATCTCGATGACACCTTTCATACTTTTTGAGCTTCCCTCAAGTGTCAACTCTAACAAAGGCTCCTCTACAACATGAACAGTTTCCTCGTTTTCAATTGAGATGTGATCAAGACATATCAAGAAAGCAATGTTTAAGGGGAGCAAGTAGTAGTCCTTTTCATGCTCTAGGTGTAAATCTAGCTTCCCTTGCAAAGAAGATATCCTTTTGCGTGTTCTTGTAATTTTTGCCCTATCGATTGGATTGTTCCCAAACATGTGAGGATGGACATAGGTTTTCTCAGATAAGGAAAGCTCTTTTCCATTTATTAACCCCAGGAAGTTCTCCCACTCATCCCTAAGAAAAAATTTTGATTTCTCTAGGAGTTTTTTAAAGTCAATCTTGGGGTTGAATATCGTCATTGTATGAGGAAAGCAATCTATAGTTAAACCCTCTTGAACCATGAAATCAAGTAGTTTCTTTGATGGTGAGACACTAAGGACCTCATTCATTCATTCCATCTAAGCTGCAACTTCTCTAGTATGTCCTAGTCGAGAACACGACCGATGCAAGCGACTCAAGCTAGTCAACATGGGTCAAACAGGTATAATCGCTTGTATCAGTCGTATCAGGGATGAAAGACAAATATGCATGGTAATGGAGAGACACATTCTATGAAGGTTGAAAAGGTCAAATGGTGAAGGGATTTGTTATTTATGGGTGAGGAGGGAGGAACGGTCAAATTTCATGGACCAATCAGTGAGTGCCACATGGCAATAGTACCTTGGGAATCCTAACGGATAGATGACATTGCCCACTCAAATCATGCCATGTGGCAAAGAATGTTGGAATTCGCAACGGCTAGATGACGTTGACCAATCATGGCATGCAATGTGGCACCAATGGTCAACTCAGTTTTAATACCTATTTAAGCTTCCTTATTCACTTTCTCTCATTTCTTTTCTTAACACTTTGCGAGCATTGAGTTTCCATCGCCTCCAAGATTTTTAGCTACCTGTTAATAATTTCTATAGAGAATGTTTTCTATGTGAGGTAATATGGACACGATTGATCCAAGCGATAAGGCACATCTGGGTGTTTTCCAATGACCTTTATTGCTTGGGTGGGTCATGATTATGAAATTGTATCATGGCTTTAAGATAATGTTTCCTTTGATTGTTAGCTATAGTGGAAATAGAATTGATTGATATATCATGATGATTTAAAGGACGACCGATACAAGTGATAGGGTACATCTTGGATTTTTGGATAACCCTAAATGCTTGGATCAGTCGTGTTTCTTAAATGGCATCGAGTCCTTTGATCATAGCTTGCAAATAATGTTTTTGGTAAGTAAACGTGAGCTGTTATGCATTGTAATCTATATTTGAAATAGTATTGATTGATATTTCATGATGATTACAAGGACGACTAATGCAAGCGATTAGGGACATCGGGGGATTTCTAAATGACCCTTATCGCTTGGATCGGTCGTGCTTCTTAAATGGCATCCTTGATCATAGCTTTGAAGTAACATTTTATTTGGTAAAGTATTAGTTGTAATGCATTCCAAGGGAAATGGAATTCATTGATATTTCATGATGACGACTAGAAGCACGATCGATGCAAGCGATTATGGACATCAAGGCATTTCTGGATGAATCTTATCGCTTGGATTGATCGTGTTTCTGACATTGGATAGAGTCCTTGATCAAAGATTCTGAGAGTAATTTGCGTTGTCTTTGCACTTCCATGATTTAAGACTCTCACTTTGTGCAAGTTATGGCTAGGACAAAAAAGGCAAGGAAGTTGTACCTTGAGGATCATGAACAAAATGCCCAGGAGCAAAATGACAAAGGACTGGCTCCCCAAAAGAGTCATGGCAATGCATCAAAGAAGTCTTCAAAGAAAAGGGTCAACTACCATGTAAGTTCCTTGAGGGAAATAAGAAGAGCTCAAAAGTCTTTGGTATTGTTGATCCTTGGACTTCCATTTATGAGAGTTATCACACAGATCATAGCCAATCTCTGTTCTTTGATTAAGACCACATCCTTTATCAATGTGAAGTGGCAAAGTCAAGGACTGATATGCCTGTAAGAAGTGGTAGAGGACTTTGCTATTGAATTTATGAATGATGCTTATTTATGTGCTGCTCATTCTCACAGGGTAACAGTGATGGTGAAGGATTATGTTATTGTATCAAGAATAAGATATAAATTTTACAAATCTCTTGTTCCTATTGATCACCATGATAGAAAAAATTTCAATATTCTAAATATACCTCCAGCCCGAGCACCCAAGTCAACAGTTGTCATTGAAAAGGTCAACCCCTAAGTCACTCATGATCATGGAACACGAAATGCAGCAAATATTGAGGAGGAGAGGAAAAAGCAGGGATTATTAACGAAGGAAAGTGTCATCTTACACCAGATTCAAAAGTTACAAAAGGAAAATAAAGAGCTCCTTAGGCAGATAATAGTTAATTGTGCAATGGCATGGCAAGATGAATGTTTCCTTGACATAAGACCAGAAGACAACAAAATCTTGAGGGAGTTTCATGTTGAAATATCACATACTATAGTCAAGATTTCACTGAGGTATTATCTGCAGGCCATCAAGTGCTCTTGTATTTCTTAATTTTCTAGTTCCTTAACTGAATTTTTATTTCTTGATTTGTAGGGTTCTTCTTCAACAATGTGAGGAAGCAGTTCAAAGAAAAGTATTTATCATAGATCCTCTTGTGACACAATATTTTTTGTATAAACATGGAGATGCCAAATCCTTTCTAAAGAATTTTATAGAAGAGGTAGAATGTGTTGTCTACCCATATATTGAAAAATAAGTATTCATCTTCATTTTGAAAAGTACAATTGTTTCATTAAAGAAAGTATATTTACATGCAACTCATTGATAGGGGCCATTGGAGTTTTATTATTGTTGACTTAAATGTGTATCAAGCTCTTTTCCTAAATTCTTTTAAATCACAACCTGGAAATTGCAAAGTGTAAGTTGCCAAAATTTTGTTGTTCTCTATTTAAGAGCCATGTCATCCATTCTGATTTTCACTTTATAATGCAATGCTGCTAAGCTTCTCAAGATTCATATTGATGAGAATTTTCCTGGAATTGCTAAATTGAATGAACAAAAGCAATTTGGATACATACAAATTCATGTGCCATTGCAAAAAGACGCAACGTCATGTGGCTAGAGAGTGATCACAAATGTTGTAAGATTCCTGGAAAGAAGGTTTTACAATCCTGAATTGAATTTATCAGACTATCCAGATGCATGGATCATCTTAATTAGAGAGAGATCAATAAATGGCATTATGAAACATGCAATCTGCCCCCATGATCCAAACTCATCTCCACCCCCTCCACTAGATAAAAAGAGGTCTGAAGAAAAAAATAAAGGGCATCCTCTTCCCTCACCATTGAAGAATGGGACCAAGAAAAAGATTCAAGGTGAATGCTCCAAAAATGGCCACAAGCATCAAAGAAAAGAGGGCTCCAAAAAGGATAGAAAGGGATGAATCATTTTTTAGTCTAAGATTAAAATCTATTGTAAAACCAACATAGGTTGGAAGATTTATTTATGTGCAAATTGTATGTACTTATTCCAATCTTCATCTGGAAGATGGTCACTGTAACCATATTTATATGCATTAACCATATTTATATGCCTTGAGTAATATAAAGTTGTATTGAACCTCTTGAGAGTTAAACAAAAGTTCATTGCATGGTCCAACCAAATTTGGTTGTGGCACAAATACGAGTGCATTATGAGTTTCTTACTTCATTCTTGTTGAAAAGTCAAATTTGGAGAAGATAGAGAAGAACGTAAAGAAGAAAGAGGACATGATCGATACAAGAGATATGGGGAATCGGAGAATTTTGAATTGCCCCTATTGCTTGCATCAATCGTATTATCCATTTAAACATAGCATCCCCTTTAAGCAACCTTGCATGAGATGAAATTATGTGTAAAACAGCATGGCGATCTCTTGTTGACCAGCCTCTGTCTATTCTCACATTGCAAATGCTGAGAAGAAACAATGATGAGATAAGATGCAAGATGATATAGAAGAGGAAGATAGGAGAATGAAGAGAGGACAAACTAGGGAGAATGAGAAGAAAAATGACAAAAAGTACAATTGGAAGATACTGCAAATTTATTTCAAGAAGAGAAAAGAAGAATAATTAGAGAAGGAAAGAAACCATCAAAAGAAAATATGCAATCACTAAAAAATCAGAATACCCTATCTAATGATGACAAGAGGAAATCTAAAAATGAAAATAATCATAATCAAAGTACTAAAAATGAACACAAAGATGATTAGAAACAAAGTGAGGAAAAAGGGAAAAAGAAAGGAAAAAGAGCTCCACGAGAAATAATGATCTCGGAGCTCGACAGAAAGAATAATGCTAGGGAGATCCTTAATGATGTACTTCTAAAAAGTCAAGTAACTATGTCCCTTGAACAAGTGTTTTCAATCGCAAATCATGAGTTTAAGGATAGTTTTATTAGGCTTATTAGAAGAAGCCAATTTCCACTGTCACAAGACGAGGGTATGCAAGATGTAGTAGAGGAAATTCTAGCATTGAATGATGTTGTAACATTTAGCGATACTGATTATGAGGAAGAAGAGGAGCTTACGAGTGGAAGTGTCAATAAGAATTTTTTAGGTCCTTTTGAACCTGATGTTGAAATGATGAAAAGTGAAAGTAAATTTAATACAACCTTATGGGCACAAGGAACTCTGGAAGAAAAAATTAGGATTGGAGATGAAAAAGATTCATGTTTAGCTCTAGCTCTCATTGACTCGGGCTCAGAGATAAATATTATCTCAAAGAAATTTTCTGATTGTGAAAAGATCTTTCAAAGGATTGAAGAGGTCGGACTAACTTTATCTTTAGATAATTCTACTTTCGGTGTTAACAAAGTGCTGATAGTTGGACATTTATGTGGGTGTTATGCTTGTAGGCCTTACCCAGCTAACGTTGATGCAATTAGTAGAATTTCCAAGAGGTGTCGCAATGTTAGTGAAGTAAGAAGATTCTTAGGAGCATGTGTTTTTATGTCATTTGGATCCCTCACTTTGCTCATGTTGCAAAACCACTTCATGATTTTTTACGAAAGAGAAAAAAATTCTATTGTACTGAAGAACATTCTAAAACTATGAGATGATTGAAGCTATTGCTTATCAATTCTCCAATCTTGAAACGTATTGATTGTTTGTGAAATAAGAATGTAATCCTAACCATTGATACTAATCCTATTGGTATAGGCTAGGTCATTGGAGAGAATGATGAGAAAAAGCAAAAATATGCAGTTCGCTTTGGAGCAAAAATCTTGCATGATACTCAAAGAAATTATCCTCAGACTAAAAGAGAGCTAATGGGATTAGTTACTGCTTTGAAAATAGATAAGGAATATTTTATAGGAGCTAATGTAATTATTGAAACTGATTTTCTTCCATTAATAGGATTAATTTCTAACTGTTCATTTCTTGATATTGCTATGTTACGATGGATTGCTTTTATTAAGATTATTAACCCAGCTTTTGTACATATTATTGGAAATCATAATACCGTTGCTGATATGCTCTCACGAGAAAAATTTGACGATGATAGAGAAGCAATGGATACATACATAAACTTAATTAATTATGAAACATCTACTTTTATGTACGAGAATTTAGAGATGAAGACTATGAGAAAGAATGGAAGGATATAGGTTATTATCTGAGTACGTTTTAGCCTATTCCAAGTTGGTCATCATGTCCATTCCGGAACATCAAGAAGAAGTCTTTCAACTTCTTCTTGAAATATGGATATCTTTTGCGTCATGCAAAAGGGAAGATGAGAAACCCACAAAGAGTATTGGGCTTAAGAAATTTTCAAGTGCAAGTTATGAGGGATATGCATGAAAGCCTATGGGCTGATCATAAGGGTTTTGTAGCTACGTATGAGAAGATTCGGGAAAGTTACAGGTGGTTGAGGATGTATGTAACTGTAAAAAAATTTGTGAGCACTTGTTCTATGAGCCAGTTACATTCCTCAGTCAAACATAAAGACCCTTTACATCCGACCTATCCACCTTGTATTCATTACAAGTGGGTATTCGATCTTATGACTATGCCTAAAAGCAATAGTGGGACGAGGTACATAGTACTTGCGTGTGAAGATTTAACTAATCACATTGAGGATCGAGCACTTTGTTCTAATACTACTTATAATGTATGATTATTTCTTTTAGAAAAAGTATTATCCAGAATGTAGTAGGAGATTGATGTGAGCTACACGCCAGAGAGGCAAGAGAGTTCTTTGCTCATCATGGGATTCGATTGTCTCTTATATATGTTGAGAAAGTAGTAGGAGATGGAGGTGAGCTAGACGTTATCGTAGAGGGGTGTGAAGGTAGGCTGACGTTCTTCCAAAAGAATCACGCTAACCTAACCGTGTGACTGCACGCAGGGTGCTTCTAAGTATGCCTAGGGCCTTCGGTTGCTTTTTCAGTTTCGATGTGCTAAAAACCTATATCTTTCTAATATATGGGAGTGCAAAATAAGAACTAATTATTTAGACTAGGGACCATAAGGACAAGCGTTTCTATAATGTTCTATAACTTCTAATTGATAAGACATAACTAAGTTTTCGTTAGTAATTTTATCTTTAATAAAATCAACTTCTTCGTTCTCAATTTGATTTGGGTTAGGTTTTCTAACTAAATTAGGTGGAAATAAGTCTGTTTTGTCCTCCGGTTCTGGCAAAACTATGGTAATTAAAGGTAAAATTCTAGAAAGAAGACGATCGTAATCTAAAGTGTGTAAAGTTTTGCTAACTACTTTATCTTTAATAATTTCAACTTCTATACTTTCGTTATTATTTGAACTATCAATTGAAGACGGAAGCAATGTTCCTATTATTAAGTTTTCTAATTCTTGTTTCTTAATATCAGAATCGCTTGAAGATACTAGTTTAGAACTACTTGTAGATCCTGATTCTTTAGACATATGAAATAAAAAAAAGTAAAGATCTCAATTCATTTTCATAAAAATAGTATGAAGAATTTCAAAATCAATCTTATTCAAGCCTATACAAATCTTAATTATATCAAAAAGCGGAAGTGCTAGAAATCTTTAGAAATTTAAGCCTATACAAAAGATAATACAATTTGTTTTATAGATAATCCTATACAACTTAATAAACAATCTTGAAATATTGTATTTTTGTGATCCCGTATGCTTGCGTTCTCGTATTCTCTTTTGTAATCTCTTCAATGATCTGCAGGAAGACCATTCGGAACAAAACATAAGTATACTTTTTGTAAAACAAAACACTCATTTAATAATTTATCTTTTAATACTTAACATAATTTTAATCCTATGCTATCACATGTATACAAAACTTTTAACTTCCTAACTTTAATGCATATGTTAACTTCATTTTTCCATACATGTACACCTTCCTATCTTACTTGCATATACATACACCACATATGTAGATGTAGACATGCATACTTATTTTTATATGCATATGCACTCATCTCTTTTCTAACTTTCATATGCATACATGCACACACACTTTCACATGCATGCACACACTTTGCATGCATACTTATTCATTTACATACATGTATGAACACTCATTACTTATGTATTTATGCATACTAACATACATGCTTATGCATATTCACGCATACATACTTACATAGACATGCATTAAAAACTCATGCACTTACCTCTAATATGCATGCGCTAGCTAGTATACATAAGCATGCATACTAACATGCATTCAAAACCTACTCTCACTTATGCACATGTTACTCACATAATTATGCATGTACATGCTCTCATGCACACACATTCACTTCAGAAACATGCACACACATGCACTTCACATGCATATACAAGCATAATATACATACATCAATCTATCACACACTTATGCACATGTATAAACACACATTTCTATGCATACATGTACACTTATATAACTCATGGATATGCATAAACATTTATGTTTACCTATCTTAATACATGCATATCTAACTTATGTTCATACGTGAACACATGCATAACATCCTAAGATAAAATATCATCACATTTAAACATCCTTCTTATACTCATATGCATGCACATGCACTATACTTGCTAACATACACATGCACTCATGCCAACATACATACTCTTATGCATACATAACATGCTAACATACATATGTATTTATGCTAACATGCACACACTTTCCACTTACACATATGCACATTTCATATCTTCCTAATTTTCATGCATATGCAAACATAAACACATACACATGCTTTAATGCACATGCATACATGCATTAATTACATGCACATGCACTAAACTATGTCACATATGTACATGCACACACTCTTTAACATGCACATGCATACACACTTAAACATGCACACACATGCACTCTCTAACTAATATGCATTTGCATACACATGCATATGCTCTCTCGAACTCTTTCTCTTTCTCTCTCTTTTACTCTCTCTCTCTCTCTCTGCATCTCTCTCTCTCTCACGTGTTCTCTGTCCATGTATGCGCCAGATAGGATGGAGGGGAACAAAGCAGATCACTGTAGGTTGATGGAAGAGGGAGAGGAAACTCAAGGTCTCTTCTCTTCATCTCCTCTAACGCAGAGCAAGTCCTCCGACTCAAACCTCTCTCTCTCTGCGGTTGCACGCGTTCTGACGCCTCTCATAAACTATGATTGCCTTTTGCTTTCTCTCTGCACATAGACTGCAACGCTGACTCCAACTTCCTCTCTCCGTGAAGTTCTCTACAGGCCTTGACTCCATCTACAGTCCTCCATGGCACACTCTCTTCGCTGCCAAGTTGGAGTGCAATTCTATCTGAATCTCTCTCTCTATATGCGAGAATATCACTTGTTGTTCATCTTTCACAGATATGCAGAAGCTCGGCTTCATGCAGATATGCATGCAAAACTTGGGAGAAGGGGATAATGAAGATTCTTCTCCCTCTCAGCCACAATTTCACACACAGATATTCCCCGGGCTACCAAGAGGCTCGCATTTATTAAGCACGGGTGAAACCTCATGCATTTTTTTTCTTCCCCTTTCCTCAATGCTTTCAGAAGGGAAGAGAATGAGAGGAATATGCAAACAGGAACACACTGCAAGGATGCCCTTATATGATAAACATCTTATCTTACCTATACAAGTGACAAGAAATGGAAGCTTTCGTATTGGTAAACACCATGGTCTTCCTGTTACGCTTAATAATGCAAGAAAACCATCAAGCTTCTGGTAACGTTTCTCTGCCTATCTCTGTAGTAGTTCTAACCTTTTTATTACTCGTATCTGGGAATAAAATCAAGCGCATCTTTATCACTTCGTCACGCTATGCAATTAACAAACTTGGAGCAATCTTCCCTCACTCTTACATAAAACACACACCAGACGATAAGCTCGTAGAGAGTTTGAGAATCTTCATGGCCAACTTTATGTACATGATTTTCTTCTTCTATGCGGAGCTCCTTCTCTCTGTCCTCGATAGCTAAATACTTGAAAAAAAGAAAAACTTATTGAAGAGAGAGGGAAAAGAGAGAAGAGATAAAGTGGAATCTCTCTCTCACTTTTCTCCCTTTCTCTCTTCTTTACACAGAGATCATACATATGAACGGGGGGGCTTGAAGCGGCCATGAGTACCCCAAGCTTGTACATAGTTGCCTCTCATATTCTTATTCCACGGACACAAGGAGTCAGATAAAGGAAGAACTATACACGCAATGCTACGATCTCTCTCTCTACGTCTCTCTCTCTCTCTATCTCTCAATCTCTCTCTCTCTCTCTCTCTCTCTCTCTCTCTCTCTCTCTCTCTTTGCACGTCCGTACCTGCAGGAAGACCATTAACCAAAAAAGTGATTAATCATACATATTTATACATTACATATACAACTACGTGTTATGCATACTCTTAGTTTAGTTAGATCATGCATTCTCTTAACTAACACTAACTCATGCATACTTAAACTAACTCATACAAACTTAGAGTACACTAGTACTCTTACTAACGTAATGTTTTGATTTTATATTATCAATATGAATTACCCATATTAATTAAAATATTATTTTTTAAAAACATTAGATATTAATTAATTTATCTATTACTTATTATTGAAAATAACTTTCATAAGAAAATGATATATTAATTTTTGTTTTTATGATGATATTAACTTATATTAATAAAATTAATTAAAATTAAATTGACACATATATAGTTAAGTTTATGTTTTAAATCTATTAATAGTTATAATTTTAAAGTTTCACTTATACTATAATTTAGATTAAATAAATATCATGATAAACAAGTTTTAGATACATAGGTGTTACAAACTCATGTAATTAAGATATTTCGAATAATTACATAAGTTAACACACTTATCCATAGAGTTTTCTTTGTTCACATAAAGTAAAATAGACAAATTTACTTAAGAGAACTTAATTTAAGATATGTTCATATGCATAAATAACCACACCAAAAAGTGAATAAACAATCATAGGTACATTAACATGCATAAACTCTTAGCCCAATGCATACATATAAATACAAATCTATACTCTTACTTATTTATTCTCATAACACACAGCTTGATAGTTCATAAGTAAAGTCATTAAGAAGATTATGACTATAGAGGGTATATATATAAGGGTAAATATAAAGATAACTTCAAGGGTTCAACCGAATATCTTTTTCCATTGTTCTGAGCTCTGAATATATATTGTCCATCTTTTGCCTGCAGGTACTTCAAGGAAAAATTAGTCAATTTAAATCAAAACATTAAAAGATATACGAAAGAGAGATATCATTTAACCGACTCTAAAGCAAATTATTTTTATTTTTCCATATGACAATTCGAGTGAGGAAATCCTTCCGACATCTGCCCCCACCAAACCTGCACATTGCCCTCGATCGGCCAACCTGCAGTTTAATAGGAAAGCAGTATCAAATTCTTTTGAAAAATATTCTTTGAACTATTTTCTTCAAACTTATATGAAATATGCTCCTAAAGGTAAGTAAATCTTCTGATAGTTAAGAAAAACCTTTTAAAATTATGCAAACTTGAATCATAAACATTTTCGTTCAATGCATGAAATCAAAAATAAGTTTTAGAAAGTCCCATAGAAATCAATCAGACAGTTGTGGTACTTGCTCTTCTATTAACCCGTTCAAAAGTAATAAATATTTTATATAAATGGTCTATCCCTCATTCCCTAGCCACTTGCCATAAGATGCATCTAACTAATTCCTCTATAGCATAAATCCGCCTCATATTGCCCGTATAGAATTTCAGAAGTGATTTCGAGACCACAACTGAAACATGATAAATTTTTTTTCTTTTCTTTTCTTTTCTTTCTTTTTCTTTTTCTTTTTTTTTATTTTCTTCTTGTCATCTTGTAGTAGCCATTAATATACTGCTTGATTGTCTCATTTTTCTTTTCTTTTCATAATTTTTCTTTGCAACTTTTTTGTTTAAGGGGAAAGGCTTAACCCCTAATCAGAGCAGAGGTTCTAGAGGAATGCTATAGTGGGAATTAGGATCTCATTAACGACATGGTTTGGAAGTTAAGGAAGTCTACCTATATAAAATCAACTTACTTCTACTAGCAGTCGCAAGTTAAGTGTTCCCTCTCCTATCCTTATGAAAGCCATAGGGTCTCTAATTCTTATCTTCTCTTCATACACATCCCTACTTCAGTTTTAAATTCATTGTTTCATAATTTTAAAAATCTTCCTTTCCTATCAGAAGGATGTACATATCTACTCATCAAATGCATCAATAAAGAATCATATTAGCAACTAATAAGTAAGTAAATTTTAGAACTCTTTCACCTGATCATTTTTATTCTTCTTCATCGTCGTCCTCCAAGAAGTCTTCGTCCAATTCAAATTTACTGCTTTCTCTTCTTCTAAAGAGCTTGATTCTTTTTCCTGCAATCAAATTTCTTAACACAGAACCATCAAGTTCACGTAATTTATATGTACCTGTTTCATAAACTAAAACAACAACGTAAGGTCCGAACCAACGTTTGGTTAGTTTCCGACGTGCATCGTATTGAGTATCAAATTTACTATCATATATAAGCACCCAGTCACCACTTTCTATTGGTTGCGGTCTTATTCTATGTTTCTTATCAAAATATAATTTATTTTTCAATCTACATGTTTTTAATTTTTTTATTGCTTCTTTAAGATTTTCATTTCCTTGTTTTAATTGCTTAATTCTAAGTGCTAATAAATTCTCTCTTGAAAAGTTATCTTTCCAACCTAAATTCATCCAATTAATTATCTGAGTATGAATGGGAAACAATGGTTTCTGACAATACATGAGTTCAGCCGGCATAAAACCAGTTGTTCTCGTGTATGTCATGCGATCAGCCCAAAGGGCAAATGGAAGATATTTTTGCCATTGACTAATATCTCTGTGGCAAGCTTTAGAAATAGCCTTCACTATGGAAGGATGCCCTCGTTCAATTTTACCATTTGCTTCTGGGTTATAGGCAGTCGTAAGAGACAACCAAATTCCATGTTGTGCAAAGAATTCTCTTGCCTCTCTCGCATCTAACTCACCTCTATCCGCTACTACTTTTTCTAAATATCCAAATCTAGATAAAACTTCTTCTAGAAGGAATACACATACATTATAAGTAGTATTGGAATGAAGCGCTCTACCTTCAACGTGATTTGTCAAATCCTCTCGCGCAAGAACGATGTATCTCATACCATCACTGCTTTTAGGCATGGTCACAAGGTCAACTACCCACTTGTAATGAATACAAGGTGGATAGGTCGGGTGAAGGGGATCTCTATGCTTGACTGAGGAGTGTAACTGGCATGTACTACAAGTGCTCACAAATTCTTTAACAGTTACATACATCCTCGGCCACCAGAAGCTTTCCCTAATCTTTTCATATGTAGCTACAAAGCCTTTATGACCAGCCCAAAGGCTGTCGTGCATCTCTTGCATAACTTGTACTTGAAAAACCTTCAAACCTAGAACTCTTTGAGGGTTTTGAACCTTTCCTCTAGCATGTCTCCAAAGATATCCATCTTTCAAGAACAAGTTGAAAGACTTCTTCCTAATGTTCCGGAATCGATTTGAAGACCAGCTTGGGGAAGGTTGAAATGATCTCAGATAATTTCCTATATCTTGCCACTCTTCTTCATAATCGCACTCTCTAAATGTCTCATATGCATAGGTAGATGTTTCATAATTTAATAAATTAATATGATTATTTAATGCTTCACTATCATTATCGAACTTTGCTCTTGAAAGCATATCAGCAACGGTGTCATGTTTACTGGCTATATGAGCAAAAGTAGGATTAATGAATTTAATATAGGCTATCCATCGTAGCATAGCTATATCTGGAGATGAACAATTAGCTATTAAACCTATTAATGGAAGACAATCAGTCTCTACTATTACATTAGTTCCTATAAAGTATTCTTTATCTGTTTTTAAAGCTGTAACTAATCCCCATAGTTCTCTCTTAATTTGCGGGTAATTCTTTTGAGTATCATGAAGAATCTTTGCTCCAAAGCGAACTGCGTACCTTTGCTCCTTCTCATCATCTGCCCAATGACCCAGCCTATACCAATAGGACTAGTGTCAATGGTTAGAATTACAGGCTTATTACATGTATAGTCAATACGTTTCAAAACAGGAGCATTGATAAGCAATTGCTTTAGACGCCTCATAGTTCTAGAATGTTCATCAGTCGAAAAGAATTTCTTCCTTTTTCTCAATAAATCATAAAGCGGATTCGCTACATGAGCAAAGTGAGGGATCCAGATGACATAGAAAACACATGCACCTAGGAATCTTCTTACTTCACTTACATTGCGACATCTCTCAGAAATCCTACTAATGGCATCAACTTTTGCTGGATAGGGTCTACGACCATAATGGCCACATAAATGTCCAACTATTAGCACTTCATTAACACCAAAAGTTGATTTCTCGAGGGAGAAAGTTAGTCCAACCTCTTCAAATCTTTCAAATATCTTTTCACAATCTGAAATATGGCTAGAAACAAACTTTGTGCAACCAGATGAATCTAAACTTTCATCCTTTTCTTTTTCCACACACCCTTTTATTGGAATGTCATCAATAAAAGGCATCATCACTTTTGGGATAAAGTCATGTAGGACCAGATTCATAGCATTCATCATATGTACCACAGAATTCGTGGCTCCTTGTGGTAAAGTACACATACGTACTAAACCCAAAGGAGTCGTCATCGTGGTCACATCTCAACTCTCAATTGCTAATTGAAACTGATCCTACCCTGAATACAGGTCTCCCATTGAATAGATGGAGTGACCGGCAAATGCCTCAGCAAACTCATCTACAATGGGTCTCGTTCCTACATTTCTAATAGTGACTTTATTCACAGGCTACAAATCCTGAATAAAGCGTAGCTTCCCACTCTTTTTCGGTACCGTGAACCACCTATTAGAGTATGGTGCTGAGGATGGTTCCAAGATTCTCATGGCAATCTTCTCCTTTAACAATCTCATTAGCTCAGGTAAATGAGCCTTCGGGACTGGAATCGGACGAAGATTCCAAGGAATATGCGGTACTGTGAAAATAATCATTGGAGCTACTAACTTTGGGTCTGCACATCCTATCTCATGTGGGAACAAAGAAAAAGCTTTACCATGACGAACAATCATCTTGGTAAACTGCTCTCTTTCAATTTGAGAAAGAAATTCATCACTGAATTTAATAAGCTTCTTACTCTCATCAGTAAAAATGTGACCTATCTTAGATCGATCTCTAAGAATAGGATCATTTGATACTCGACGAAGTATGTCATGACTATCTTTGGGTAAGGGTTGAGCTATAGGCTTTATTTTCTTTTCTACAGTTTTGTATTTGGTTTCTATGCTAACTTCATGCTCTAAAAAGAATTCACTAATAATCTCATACTCTTGAATAGAGTTAAGAATTATTAGATTTGATTTTAAATTTTCATGAGAAACATTTTCTAGCTCTTCTAATAGAGTAGAACTTTTTGATAATTCAATTATACTCTCAATTTTCTCATCACTTGAAATTAATTCGATTTTTCTGAAGTATTTTTCAGTTTGTTTTCTAAATGTTTTTGAAAGGTTTTCTTTAGTAATATAATGCAAGCTAGTTGTAGGAGTACAAATTAGATAATTTTCAAATTTATGTTCATTGATAGGCGAGACATCAAAACAACGTCCACTATTGTCTCGCTCAATAGTGGAGTCTAGCAGAAATTTTGATCATAGTACGCTCCATATTCTCTTAGAGCCAGTGGATCATCACAAACATGACTGATCGAGTCAATGGGATTTCTTCTTAAGCTCTTTCTATTTCTTGTATGGTTTTGGCAAACCGTCATAACTTGCAAAGAATCCATCCCTGATTTGGATCGAGCCACGTCTTGCATGTCCTCGTCTTGTGGCAAGGGAAAGCGTCTTCTTCTAATAAGTCGAATAAAACTGTCCTTGAACTCCCGTTTCGCTATGGAAAACACTTGCTCAAGTGACATCGTTACTTGACTTTTTAGAAGAATGTCATTTAAGATCTCCCTAGCATCATTTTTCTTTTCGAGCTCAGAAATCATAATAGCACGTGGAGCTCTTCTTCCTTTCTTCTTTCCTTTCTCTTCATTTTGCTTTTGATCCTCTTTATTTTCAGGTTTAGAAGTTTCTTTTTCTACTTTCTTCTGTTCTTCTTGGGGTTGAACATTTTCATCAGTCGGCTTTTTGCCTTCCTTTATCATTTTTCTCTTCTCTTCTTGAGATAAATTTGATTCATCAAATTGAACTTTTTTATCAGTTTTCTTTTCATCTTCTCTTGTTTGCCTCCTAGTTACCCTCCTATCACCTTCTTCTACATCATCCTGTTGATCTTCTCGTCTCCGTTTTTCCTCAACATTAGCAATGTGAGAAAAGACAGAGGATTGATCTACAGGAGATTTCCATGCAGTCTTGTACATTATCTCGTCTCTAGCTCGTACCAGTGCCTCTATTGAATATGGATTTTGTTTAGGCGATGAAGAAGGCCTATCCTCGACCAGCTCTAGTCTTGTAGTCGAAGTACTGGCAATTGCATCTGATACTGTTAAATTTTCATAAAGCTTTTTCATTCCGCCTTTACCCCAATTGACAGAAAAAGGAAGACGAGACCTAAAGTCACATAGTCTTCTATCTATTTCCACAACTAATTGATTCGCCTTAGCACTTTTTAACTCTTCACAAGCAAATGATGCGTGCTCCTGACTATCGCACCAAACACAGCGCTTCACGCCAGTCCCTCTTTTATCATTATTTCTTTGAAAAGGTGGTTGTACAGCAAACTGAGGAGTCTGCTGTGGTACTGGCTGAATGACTGGTTGAGGTGGAACATATTGAGACATAACCTGTTGATTAGGCAGTACTTGTCCTGCACCACTACTGCTAGCCCCTAGATCATTAAAGCTCATAGAATAAACTTGTTTATTTAAGTTAGCAACCTCTTTTGAAAGAGATGCTTGCATTTTCATAACATTTTCCATCTGCTTACATAGAATATCCAATTAAAATTCTATGGGAGCTTTAGTGGTAGCTGCATTATTAGCCCTAGCCGTATCAGTAGGCATTGGCATATCAACTCGCCTTATAGCAGGAGTTTCCCTTGGCTGAGAAGCATCAGGTCTTGAATATAAAATCGTTTGCCTTTGCTTCATTTGCGCAACAGCCTCTATCTCTTTTTTAACTTTCTCCCAGTCATCAATTAGCCCATACCTTTTTCCTGGCTCTTCTATTCGTCTTTCAATCTCAGCCCTATCTTCTAGATTAAGTATCTTAAGAAAATATATAATTACATCTGGATTTAAAGCATTTCTATCATCTTCGGGAAGTTGAGCCAGACGTCTCATAAACTCACCGTGAAGATGAGTTAAAGACTCATTGCTCTTAACAGTGTTTAACCAACGCAAAAATCCTTCTTGACTGTGCTCGCTAAAATCCTCAAGGTAGAACATTTTATGAAGTTCCTTTCTAAATTCCTCCCAAGGTTTCTGAGCGTGTTCTTGTATAGATTCTAGAATTGAACTAGAAACTACAGGTCCAAAGTATTTCACTAACACATCTTCAGGTAATCCATGGATTTGCACTTGCTCCTCAAATGCATCCAAGTATTCTGTAATGTTCAATCCAGTAAATTTTCCTTTCTCTTTTAGAATAGCTTGGACTGTATGTGTCCCTTGCTTTTCTATCATCATGTTCCTAAACATCTCCTCCATCTTGCGTTCTTGATAACGCTTCGAATGAAGAAGAAGTTCCCTAATAGCCGGATCTAATTGCTCTCTAAATTGTCTAAATCTATCACTAGTTGATAAAGCCAGGGATGGCTTTACCCTAGTCCTAGGCTTTACTAATTCTAATCTTCTTTTTCTAAAGTCTATTTGATTTCTTTAACCTAAATTTTATCTCTTTTTTATTCCAAAAACCTAATAAAGTAGTTTTTATAAATATTCTTGATTTTGAGTCTTTTAGTTTAATATTAATTTTCTTTTTACAATAATTTGATTGGGAAAATTCAAGCATTACCTATAAATCAAAAGTAACCTAAATATAATCTATTTTTATGCTAAAAGCTTTCTTCTTTATGCAATGAAAATAAAGCAAACAATCTTTGTTTTTCAAAATTTAAAATGTTTTTCTTTTTGATGATGCAAAATATAATAGCTTTTCCTAAAATGCAGATATTTAAATTCTTTAAGTAAAATTTATATTTCCTAAACACAAAAGAAGAATTCAAATACTCTTTAAATGCGAATATGAAAGTGCTTAGATCCTAAGTGCAGATGAAAACAACTTTTCTTTTAAAGTGATGTGTATAAACTAAAACTAAAGAACTTAAAATAAAACACCTTACTTGATGATATTTTTGCTGAAGAGGTTCAAAAGTAAACGTTAAAACAATCTAAAACACAGAATTTATCTTAATTCTCTTGAACGTTGAGGGGGGGGGGGGTTTTGAAACGACAAAGCTCCACCAGTTGGAAATCCTTCTTCCACGGTTTTGTCACAGCTTCAATCTTCAATTTTCTTTTCTGCATACAAGAAGAAAATGAAATTAGAGATTCAAATCAAAACTGAAAATGCAACGTAAGTCCTATGCACACTATCGTCACGCTTCACGTCCGGTTCACCAAAGCTGTCGTAGAGAGGTGTGAAGGTAGGCTGACGTTCTTCCAAAAGAATCAAGCTAACCTAACCGTGTGACTGCACGCAGGGTGCTTCTAAGTATGCCTAGGGCCTTCGGTTGCTTTTTCAGTTTCGGTGTGCTAAAAACCTCTATCTTTCTAATATATGGGAGTGCAAAATAAGAACTAATTATTTAGACTAGGGACCGTAAGGACAAGCGTTTCTATAATGTTCTATAGCTTCTAATTGATAAGACATAACTAAGTTCTCGTTTGTAATTTTATCTTTAATAAAATCGACTTCTTCGTTCTCAATTTGATTTGGGTTAGGTTTTCTAACTAAATTAGGTGGAAATAAGTCTGTTTTGTCCTCCGGTTCTGGCAAAACTATGGTAATTAAAGGTAAAATTCTAGAAAGAAGACGATCGTAATCTAAAGTGTGTAAAGTTTTGCTAACTACTTTATCTTTAATAATTTCAACTTCTCTACTTTCGTTATTATTTGAACTATCAATTGAAGACGGAAGCAATGTTCCTATTATTAAGTTTTCTAATTCTTGTTTCTTAATATCAGAATCGTTTGAAGATACTAGTTTAGAACTACTTGTAGATCCTGATTCAATTTTCATAAAAATAGTATGAAAAATTTCAAAATCAATCTTATTCAAGCCTATACAAATCTTAATTATATCGAAAAGCGGAAGTGCTAGAAATCCTTAGAAATTTAAGCCTATACAAAAGATAATACAATTCTTTTTATAGATAATCCTATACAACTTAATAAACAATCTTCAAATATTGTATTTTTGTGATCCCGTATGCTTGCGTTCTCGTATTCTCCTTTGTAATCTCTTCAATGATCTGCAGGAAGACCATTCGGAACAAAAAATAAGTATGCTTTTTGTAAAATAAAACACTCATTTAATAATTTATCTTTTAATACTTAACATAATTTTAATCCTATGCTAACACATGTATACAAAACTTTTAACTTCCTAACTTTAATGCATATGTTAACTTCATTTTTGCATACATGTACACCTTCCTATCTTACTTGCATATACATACACCACATATGTAGATGTAGACATGCATACTTATTTTTAGATGCATATGCACTCATCTCTTTTCTAACTTTCATATGCATACATGCACACACACTCTCACATGCATGCACACACTTTACATGCATACTTATTCATTTACATACATGTATGAACACTCATTACTTATGTATTTATGCATACTAACATACATGTTTATGCTTATGCATATTCACGCATACATACTTACACAGACATGCATTAAAAACTCATGCACTTACCTCTAATATGCATGCGCTAGCTAGTATACATAAGCATGCATCCTAACATGCATTCAAAACCTACTCTCACTTATGCACATGTTACTCACATACTTATGCATGTACATGCTCTCATGCATACACATTCACTTCAGAAACATGCACACACATGCACTTCACATGCATATACAAGCATAATATACATACATCAATCTATCACACACTTATGCACATGTATAAACACACACTTATATGCATACATGTACACTTATATAACTCATGGATATGCATAAACATTTATGTTTACCTATCTTAATACATGCATATCTAACTTATGTTCATATGTGAACACATGCATAACATCCTAAGATAAAATATCATCACATTTAAACATCCTTCTCATACTCATATGCATGCACATGCATATACTTGCTAACATACACATGCACTCATGCCAACATACATACTCTCATGCATACATAACATGCTAACATACATATGTATTTATGCTAACATGCACACACTTTCCACTTACACATATGCACATTTCATATCTTCCTAATTTTCATGCATATGCATACATAAACACATACACATGCTTTAATGCACATGCATACATGCATTAATTACATGCACATGCACTAAACTATGTCACATATGTACATGCACACACTCTTTAACATGCACATGCATACACACTTAAACATGCACTCACATGAACTCTCTAACTAATATGCATTTGCATACACATGCATATGCTCTCTCTAACTCTTTCTCTTTCTCTCTCTTTTACTCTCTCTCTCTCTGCATCTCTCTCTCTCTCTCTCTCACGCGTTCTCTGTTCGTGTATGCGCCAGATAGGATGGAGGGGAACACAGCAGATCACTGTAGGTGGATGGAAGAGAGAGAGGAAACTCAAGGTCTCTTCTCTTCATCTCCTCTAACGCAGAGCAAGTCCTCCGACTCAACTCTCTCTCTCTGCGGTCGCACGCGTTCTGACGCCTGTCATAACCTATGATTGCCTTTTGCTTTCTCTCTGCACATAGACTGCAACGCTGACTCCAACTTCCTCTCTTCGTGAAGTTCTCCACAGGCGTTGACTCCATCTATAGTCCTCCATGGCACACTCTCTTTGCTGCCAAGTTGGAGTGCAATTCTATCTGAATCTCTCTCTCTATATGCGAGAATATCACTTGTTGTTCATCTTTCACAGATATGCAGAAGCTCGGCTTCATGCAGATATGCATGCAAAACTTGGGAGAAGGGCATAATGAAGATTCTTCTCCCTCTCAGCCACAATTTCACACACAGATATTCCCCGAGCTACCAAGAGGCTCGGATTTATTAAGCACGGGTGAAACCTCATGCATTTTTTTCTTCCCCTTTCCTCAATGCTTTCAGAAAGGAAGAGAATGAGAGGAATATGCAAACACGAACACACTGCAAGGATGCCCTTATATGATAAACATCTTATCTTACCTATAGAAGTGACAAGAAATGGAAGCTTTCGTATTGGTAAACACCATGGTCTTCGTGTTACGCTTAATAATGCAAGAAAACCATCAAGCTTCTGGTAACGTTTCTCTGCCTATCTCTGTAGTAGTTCTAACCTTTTTATTACTCGTATCTGGGAATAAAATCAAGCGCATCTTTATCACTTCGTCAGGCTACGCAATTAGCCAAACAAACTTGAAGCAATCTTCTCTCACTCTTACATAAAACACACACTAGACGATAAGCTCGTACAGAGTTTGAGAATCTTCATGGCTTCAACTTTATGTACATGATTTTCTTCTTCTACGCGGAGCTCCTTCTCTCTGTCCTCGACAGCTAAATACTTGAGAAAAAGAAAAACTTATTGAAGAGAGAGGGAAAAGAAAGAAGAGATAAAGTGGAATCTCTCTCTCACTTTTCTCCCTTTCTCTCTTCTTCACACAGAGATCATACATATGAACGGGGGGGCTCGAAGCGGCCATGAGTACCCCAAGCTTGTACATAGTTGCCTCTCATATTCTTATTCAGGGAGACAAGGAGTCAGATGGAGGCAGAACTATACACGCAATGCTACGATCTCTCTCTCTACGTCTCTCTCTCTCTCTGTCTCTCTCTCTCTCTCAATCTTTCTCTCTCTCTCTCTCTCTCTCTCTCTCTCTCTCTCTCTCTCTCTCTCTCTCTCTCTCTCTCTCTCTGTGCACGTCCGTACCTGCAGGAAGACCATTAACCAAAAAAGTGATCAATCATACATATTTATACATTACATATACAACTACGTGCTATGCATACTCTTAGTTTAGTTAGATCATGCATTCTCTTAACTAACACTAACTCATGCATACTTAAACTAACTCATACAAACTTAGAGTACACTAGTACTCTTACTAACGTAATATTTTTATTTTCTATTATCAATATGAATTACCCATATTAATTAAAATATAATTTTTTAAAAACATTAGATATTAAGTAATTTATCTATTACTTATTATTGAAAATAACTTTCATAAAAAAATGATATATTAATTTTTGTTTTTATGATGATATTAACTTATATTAATAAAATTAATTAAAATTAAATTGACACATATATAGTTAAGTTTATGTTTTAAATCTATTAATAGTTATAATTTTAAAGTTTCACTTATACTATAATTTAGATTAAATAAATATCATGATAAACAAGTTTTAGATACATAGGTGTTACAAACTCATGTAATTAAGATATTTCGAATAATTACATAAGTTAACACACTTATCCATAGAGTTTTCTTTATTCACATAAAGTAAAATAGACTGATTTACTTAAGAGAACTTAATTTAAGATATGTTCATATGCATAAATAACCACACCAAAAAGTGAATAAACAATCATAGGTACATTAGCATGCATAAACTCTTAGCCCAATGCATACATATAAATACAAATGTATACTCTTACTTATTTATTCTCATAACACACAGCTTGATAGTTCATAAGTAAATTCATCTATGAAATTAAGAAGATTATGACTATAGAGGGTATATATATAAGGGTAAATATAAAGATAACTTCAAGGGTTCAACCGAATATCTTTTTCCATTGTTCTGAGCTTTGAATATATATTGTCCATCTTTTGCTTGCAGGTACTTCAAGGAAAAATTAGTCAATTTAAATTAAAAAATTAAAAGATATACGAAAGAGAGATATCATTTAACTGACTCTAAAGAAAATTATTTTTATTTCTCCATATGACAATTCGAGTGAGGAAATCCTTCCGAAAACGTTACAGAGGCAAGAGAGTTCTTTGCTCGTCATGGGATTTGATTGTGTCTTATGACAGCATATAACACATAAACTAGGAAATCCTTCCATAGTAAAGGAAATTTTGAAAGCATGCCATGGAGATATTGGACAGTGGCCAAAATACTTACCGTTTGCTTTATGGTCGGATAGGATGACATACACGAGAACAACTAGTTTTATGCCGATAGAACTCATGTACTATCAAAAGCCAATATTTCCTATTCATGCTCAAATAGTAAACTGTATGAGCTTAAAATGGCAAGATAATGTATCACGAGAAGAACTATTAGCATTAAGAATTAAACAATTAAAACAAGGTAATGAAAATTTGAAAGAATCTACTAAAAAATTAAAAACATCATGATTGAAAAATAAAATTTCTTTTGACAAGAAACATCAATTGAGGCCACGATCGATCGAGAGTGGGGATGGGTACTTGTCTATGATAGTAATTTTGAGATTCAATATGATGCAAGCCATAAAATAACTAAATGATGGTTTGGCTCATATATTGTTGTTTCCGTTTTTGATACAGGTACATACATGTTACGAGAACTTGATGGATCTTTTTTAAGAAATGTGATTGCAGGAAAGAGGATAAAACTATTTAAAAGAAGTTTTAAGTAGTGATTATGAGATTGATGAAGACTTTTTGGAAGATGAAGATGAAGATGAAGCATGATAATGAGGTGAAATGATTCTAATTGTTCCTTATTTTAATATGAAAATTTCTTTTCATGCATTTCATAATTAGGAATTGATATGTTTCTGATATAAAAGGAAATTTATTAAAATTATGAACATACTGAAAAAGAAATTAAAGTAGGGGTGTGTATGCAAGTTGAAGGTCTAATTTAGGAAACTTATAACTTCTTATGAGGATAGGAGAGTGGAACACTTGACTTTCCACCCTTAGTAAAGGTAAATTTACTTTATACAAGTAGGCTTCTTTATTTTCTGAAAACCTTTAGCAAATGAGATCCTAGTTCTGACTGTAGCATGCTTCTAGAACCTAAACTCTGATTAGGGGTCAAGCCTTTCCCATTAAACAAAAAAGTTACAAAGACAAAAAAAAAGAAAGAAATAAAAATGGATACATCAAGCAATACATTAATGGTTGCTGCAGGATGAAAAAAGAAAAAGAATTGAAAGAAAAAGAAAAAAAAGAAAAAAAAGAAAGAGAAAAAGAAAAAATATAAATTACGATTCAGTTGTGTTCTCGAAATCAGTCCTGAAATATATTCTAGCCTATATGAGGTGGAGGTCTGCTACAGAAGAACTAGATTGATGTATCTTATCGCAGATGACTAAGAGATAAAAGATAAATACTTATATAGATTAAATATTACTTGTGAGCAGGGTTAATGGAACGATAAGTACTGTGACTATCTAAATGACTATTATAGGACTTTTGGAATTTGTCTTCTGAATTGAACAAAATGATTTCCAATTCACATTTACATAATTTTATAGATTTTCTTTATCATCAGAAACTTAGTTTGAATTTAGAAGCATTTTTAATTATCTTATTTGAAGTCAATTTATAAGCTTTTTCCAAAGACTTTGATGCTACTTTCCATGATCTACAGGTTGGCCCATCAAGACGATGTGTAGGGTTGGTGGAGGCAGATGTCGGAGAGATTTCCATATCCAAATTAACATTAAAAAAAATAAAAATATTTTGTTTTCAAGATGATTAACTTCTATCTCTCTCAAATCTCTTTTATTATATTCTTTGACTTGACTAATCTCTCTTCTGTACCTACAGGCAACAAAACCATGAAGAGCTAGACTAAGCAAAGATCTCATTATCTAAAATCCTTAAGTGTATGAAGCGCTCTACCTTCAACGTGATTTGTCAAATCCTCTCGCGCAAGAACGATGTATCTCATACCATCACTGCTTTTAGGCATGGTCACAAGGTCAACTACCCACTTGTAATGAATACAAGGTGGATAGGTCGGGTGAAGGGGATCTCTATGCTTGACTGAGGAGTGTAACTGGCATGTACTACAAGTGCTCACAAATTCTTTAACAGTTACATACATCCTCGGCCACCAGAAGCTTTCCCTAATCTTTTCATATGTAGCTACAAAGCCTTTATGACCAGCCCAAAGGCTGTCGTGCATCTCTTGCATAACTTGTACTTGAAAAACCTTCAAACCTAGAACTCTTTGAGGGTTTTGAACCTTTCCTCTAGCATGTCTCCAAAGATATCCATCTTTCAAGAACAAGTTGAAAGACTTCTTCCTAATGTTCCGGAATCGATTTGAAGACCAGCTTGGGGAAGGCTGAAATGATCTCAGATAATTTCCTATATCTTGCCACTCTTCTTCATAATCGCACTCTCTAAATGTCTCATATGCATAGGTAGATGTTTCATAATTTAATAAATTAATATGATTATTTAATGCTTCACTATCATTATCGAACTTTGCTCTTGAAAGCATATCAGCAACGGTGTCATGTTTACTGGCTATATGAACAAAAGTAGGATTAATGAATTTAATATAGGCTATCCATCGTAGCATAGCTATATCTGGAGATGAACAATTAGCTATTAAACCTATTAATGGAAGACAAACAGTCTCTACTATTACATTAGCTCCTATAAAGTATTCTTTATCTGTTTTTAAAGCTGTAACTAGTCCCCATAGTTCTCTCTTAATTTGCGGGTAATTCTTTTGAGTATCATGAAGATTCTTTGCTCCAAAGCGAACTGCGTACCTTTGCTCCTTCTCATCATCTGCCCAATGACCCAGCCTATACCAATAGGACTAGTGTCAATGGTTAGAATTACAGGCTTATTACATGTATAGTCAATACGTTTCAAAACAGGAGCATTGATAAGCAATTGCTTTAGACGCCTCATAGGTCTAGAATGTTCATCAGTCGAAAAGAATTTCTTCCTTTTTCTCAATAAATCATAAAGCAGATTCGCTACATGAGCAAAGTGAGGGATCCAGATGACATAGAAAACACATGCACCTAGGAGTCTTCTTACTTCACTTACATTGCGACATCTCTCAGAAATCCTACTAATGGCATCAACTTTTGCTGGATAGGGTCTACGACCATAATGGCCACATAAATGTCCAACTATTAGCACTTCATTAACACCAAAAGTTGATTTCTCTAGGGAGAAAGTTAGTCCAACCTCTTCAAATCTTTCAAATATCTTTTCACAATCTGAAATATGGCTGGAAACAAACTTTGTGCAACCAGATGAATCTAAACTTTCATCCTTTTCTTTTTCCACACACCCTTTTATTGGAATGTCATCAATAAAAGGCATCATCACTTTTGCGATAAAGTCATGTAGGACCAGATTCATAGCATTCATCATATGTGCCACAGAATTCGTGGCTCCTTGTGGTAAAGTACACATACGTACTAAACCCAAAAGAGTCTTCATCGTGGTCACATCTCAACTCTCAATTGCTAATTGAAACTGATCGTACCCTGAATACAGGTCTCCCATTGAATAGATGGAGTGACCGGCAAATGCCTCAGCAAACTCATCTACAATGGGTCTCGTTCCTACATTTCTAATAGTGACTTTATTCACAGGCTGCAAATCCTGAATAAAGCGTAGCTTCCCACTCTTTTTCGGTACCGTGAACCACCTATTAGAGTATGGTGCTGAGGATGGTTCCAAGATTCTCATGGCAATCTTCTCCTTTAACAATCTCATTAGCTCAGGTAAATGAGCCTTTGGGACTGGAATCGGACGAAGATTCCAAGGAATATGCGGTACTGTGAAAATAATCATTGGAGCTACTAACTTTGGGTCTGCACATCCTATCTCATGTGGGAACAAAGAAAAAGCTTTACCATGACGAACAATCATCTTGGTAAACTGCTCTCTTTCAATTTGAGAAAGAAATTCATCACTGAATTTAATAAGCTTCTTACTCTCATCAGTAAAAATGTGACCTATCTTAGATCGATCTCTAAGAATAGGATCATTTGATACTCGACGAAGTATGTCATGACTATCTTTGGCTAAGGGTTGAGCTATAGGCTTTATTTTCTTTTCTACAGTTTTGTATTTGGTTTCTATGCTAACTTCATGCTCTAAAAAGAATTCACTAATAATCTCATACTCTTGAATAGAGTTAAGAATTATTAGATTTGATTTTAAATTTTCATGAGAAACATTTTCTAGCTCTTCTAATAGAGTAGAACTTTTTGATAATTCAATTATACTCTCAATTTTCTCATCACTTGAAATTAATTCGATTTTTCTGAAGTATTTTTTAGTTTGTTTTCTAAATGTTTTTGAAAGGTTTTCTTTAGTAATATAATGCAAGCTAGTTGTAGGAGTACAAATTAGATAATTTTCAAATTTATGTTCATTGATAGGCGAGACATCAAAACAACGTCCACTATTGTCTCGCTCAATAGTGGAGTCTAGCAGAAATTTTGATCATAGTACGCTCCATATTCTCTTAGAGCCAGTGGATCATCACAAACATGACTGATCGAGTCAATGGGATTTCTTCTTAAGCTCTTTCTATTTCTCGTATGGTTTGGGCAAACCGTCATAACTTGCAAAGAATCCATCCCTGATTTGGATCGAGCCACGTCTTGCATGTCCTCGTCTTGTGGCAAGGGAAAGCATCTTCTTCTAATAAGTCGAATAAAACTGTCCTTGAACTCCCGTTTTGCTATGGAAAACACTTGCTCAAGTGACATCGTTACTTGACTTTTTAGAAGAATGTCATTTTTAAGATCTCCCTAGCATCATTTTTCTTTTCGAGCTCAGAAATCATAATAGCACGTGGAGCTCTTCTTCCTTTCTTCTTTCCTTTCTCTTCATTTTGCTTTTGATCCTCTTTATTTTCAGGTTTAGAAGTTTCTTTTTCTACTTTCTTCTGTTCTTCTTGGGGTTGAACATTTTCATCAGTCGGCTTTTTGCCTTCCTTTATCATTTTTCTCTTCTCTTCTTGAGATAAATTTGATTCATCAAATTGAACTTTTTTATCAGTTTTCTTTTCATCTTCTCTTGTTTGCCTCCTAGTTACCCTCCTATCACCTTCTTCTACATCATCCTGATGATCTTCTCGTCTCCGTTTTTCCTCAACATTAGCAATGTGAGAAAAGACAGAGGATTGATCTACAGGAGATTTCCATGCAGTCTTGTACATTATCTCGTCTCTAGCTCGTACCAGTGCCTCTATTGAATATGGATTTTGTTTAGGCGATGAAGAAGGCCTATCCTCGACCAGCTCTAGTCTTGTAGTCGAAGTACTGGCAATTGCATCTGATACTGTTAAATTTTCATAAAGCTTTTTCATTCCGCCTTTACCCCAATTGACAGAAAAAGGAAGACGAGACCTAAAGTCACATAGTCTTCTATCTATTTCCACAACTAATTGATTCGCCTTAGCACTTTTTAACTCTTCACAAGCAAATGATGCGTGCTCCTGACTATCGCACCAAACACAGCGCTTCACGCCAGTCCCTCTTTTATCATTATTTCTTTGAAAAGGTGGTTGTACAGCAAACTGAGGAGTCTGCTGTGGTACTGGCTAAATGACTGGTTGAGGTGGAACATATTGAGACATAACCTGTTGATTAGGCAATACTTGTCCTGCACCACTACTGCTAGCCCCTAGATCATTAAAGCTCATAGAATAAACTTGTTTATTTAAGTTAGCAACCTCTTTTGAAAGAGATGCTTGCATTTTCATAACATTTTCCATCTGCTTACATAGAATATCCAATTAAAATTCTATGGGAGCTTTAGTGGCAACTGCATTATTAGCCGTAGCCGTATCAGTAGGCATTGGCATATCAACTTGCCTTATAGCAGGAGTTTCTCTTGGCTGAGAAGCATCAGGTCTTGAATATAAAATCGTTTGCCTTTGCTTCATTTGCGCAACAGCCTCTATCTCTTTTTTAACTTTCTCCCAGTCATCAATTAGCCCATACCTTTTTCCTGGCTCTTCTATTCGTCTTTCAATCTCAGCCCTATCTTCTGGATTAAGTATCTTAAGAAAATATATAATTACATCTAGATTTATAGCATTTCTATCATCTTCGGGAAGTTGAGCCAGACGTCTCATAAACTCACCGTGAAGATGAGTTAAAGACTCATTGCTCTTAACAGTGTTTAACCAACGCAAAAATCCTTCTTGACTGTGCTGGCTAAAATCCTCAAGGTAGAACATTTTATGAAGTTCCTTTCTAAATTCCTCCCAAGGTTTCTGAGCGTGTTCTTGTATAGATTCTAGAATTGAACTAGAAACTACAGGTCCAAAGTATTTCACTAGCACATCTTCAGGTAATCCATGGATTTGCACTTGCTCCTCAAATGCATCCAAGTATTCTGTAATGTTCAATCCAGTAAATTTTCCTTTCTCTTTTAGAATAGCTTGGACTGTATGTGTCCCTTGCTTTTCTATCATCATGTTCCTAAACATCTCCTCCATCTTGCGTTCTTGATAACGCTTCGAATGAAGAAGAAGTTCCCTAATAGCCGGATCTAATTGCTCTCTAAATTGTCTAAATCTATCACTAGTTGATAAAGCCAGGGATGGCTTTACCCTAGTCCTAGGCTTTACTAATTCTAATCTTCTTTTTCTAAAGTCTATTTGATTTCTTTAACCTAAATTTTATCTCTTTTTTATTCCAAAAACCTAATAAAGTAGTTTTTATAAATATTCTTGATTTTGAGTCTTTTAGTTTAATATTAATTTTCTTTTTACAATAATTTGATTGGGAAAATTCAAGCATTACCTATAAATCAAAAGTAACCTAAATATAATCTATTTTTATGCTAAAAGCTTTCTTCTTTATGCAATGAAAATAAAGCAAACAATCTTTGTTTTCCAAAATTTAGAATGTTTTTCTTTTTGATGATGCAAAATATAATAGCTTTTCCTAAAATGCAGATATTTAAATTCTTTAAGTAAAATTTATATTTCCTAAATACAAAAGAAGAATTCAAATACTCTTTAAATGCGAATATGAAAGTGCTTAGATCCTAAGTGCAGATGAAAACAACTTTTCTTTTAAAGTGATGTGTATAAACTAAAACTAAAGAACTTAAAATAAAACACCTTACTTGATGATATTTTTGCTGAAGAGGTTCAAAAGTAAACGTTAAAACAATCTAAAACACAGAATTTATCTTAATTCTCTTGAACGTTGAGGGGGGGGGGGTTTTGAAACGACAAAGCTCCACCAGTTGGAAATCCTTCTTCCACGGTTTTGTCACAGCTTCAATCTTCAATTTTCTTTTCTGCATACAAGAAGAAAATGAAATTAGAGATTTAAATCAAAACTAAAAATGCAATGTAAGTCCTACGCACACTATCATCACGCTTCACGTCCGGTTCACCAAAGCTGTCGTAGAGGGGTGTGAAGGTAGGCTGACGTTCTTCCAAAAGAATCACGCTAACCTAACCGTGTGACTGCACGCAGGGTGCTTCTAAGTATGCCTAGGGCCTTCGGTTGCTTTTTCAGTTTCGGTGTGCTAAAAACCTATATCTTTCTAATATATGGGAGTGCAAAATAAGAACTAATTATTTAAACTAGGGACCGTAAGGACAAGCGTTTCTATAATGTTCTATAGCTTCTAATTGATAAGACATAACTAAGTTCTCGTTTGTAATTTTATCTTTAATAAAATCGACTTCTTCGTTCTCAAGTTGATTTGGGTTAGGTTTTCTAACTAAATTATGTGGAAATAAGTCTGTTTTGTCCTCCGGTTCTGGCAAAACTATGGTAATTAAAGGTAAAAATTCTAGAAAGAAGACGATCGTAATCTAAAGTGTGTAAAGTTTTGCTAACTACTTTATCTTTAATAATTTCAACTTCTCTACTTTCATTATTATTTGAACTATCAATTGAAGACAGAAGCAATGTTCCTATTATTAAGTTTTCTAATTCTTGTTTCTTAATATCAGAATCGTTTGAAGATACTAGTTTAGAACTACTTGTAGATCCTGATTCTTTAGACATATGAAATAAAAAAAAGGAAAGATCTCAATTAATTTTCATAAAAATAGTATGAAGAATTTCAAAATCAATCTTATTCAAGCCTATACAAATCTTAATTATATCGAAAAGCGGAAGTGCTAGAAATCTTTAGAAATTTAAGCCTATACAAAAGATAATACAATTCTTTTTATAGATAATCCTATACAACTTAATAAACAATCTTCAAATATTGTATTTTTGTGATCCCGTATGCTTGCGTTCTTGTATTCTCCTTTGTAATCTCTTCAATGATCTGCAGGAAGACCATTCGGAACAAAAAATAAGTATGCTTTTTGTAAAATAAAACACTCATTTAATAATTTATCTTTTAATACTTAACATAATTTTAATCCTATGCTAACACATGTATACAAAACTTTTAACTTCCTAACTTTAATGCATATGTTAACTTCATTTTTGCATACATGTACACCTTCCTATCTTACTTGCATATACATACACCACATATGTAGATGTAGACATGCATACTTATTTTTAGATGCATATGCACTCATCTCTTTTCTAACTTTCATATGCATACATGCACACACACTCTCACATGCATGCACACACTTTACATGCATACTTATTCATTTACATACATGTATGAACACTCATTACTTATGTATTTATGCATACTAACATACATGTTTATGCTTATGCATATTCACGCATACATACTTACACAGACATGCATTAAAAACTCATGCACTTACCTCTAATATGCATGCGCTAGCTAGTATACATAAGCATGCATACTAACATGCATTCAAAACCTACTCTCACTTATGCACATGTTACTCACATACTTATGCATGTACATGCTCTCATGCACACACATTCACTTCAGAAACATGCACACACATGCACTTCACATGCATATACAAGCATAATATACATACATCAATCTATCACACACTTATGCACATGTATAAACACACACTTATATGCATACATGTACACTTATATAACTCATGGATATGCATAAACATTTATGTTTACCTATCTTAATACATGCATATCTAACTTATGTTCATATGTGAACACATGCATAACATCCTAAGATAAAATATCATCACATTTAAACATCCTTCTCATACTCATATGCATGCACATGCATATACTTGCTAACATACACATGCACTCATGCCAACATACATACTCTCATGCATACATAACATGCTAACATACATATGTATTTATGCTAACATGCACACACTTTCCACTTACACATATCCACATTTCATATCTTCCTAATTTTCATGCATATGCATACATAAACACATACACATGCTTTAATGCACATGCATACATGCATTAATTACATGCACATGCACTAAACTATGTCACATATGTACATGCACACACTCTTTAACATGCACATGCATACACACTTAAACATGCACACACATGCACTCTCTAACTAATATGCATTTGCATACACATGCATATGCTCTCTCTAACTCTTTCTCTTTCTCTCTCTTTTACTCTCTCTCTCTCTGCATCTCTCTCTCTCTCTCTCACACGTTCTCTGTCCGTGTATGCACCAGATAGGATGGAGGGGAACACAGCAGATCACTGTAGGTGGATGGAAGAGAGAGAGGAAACTCAAGGTCTCTTCTCTTCATCTCCTCTAACGCAGAGCAAGTCCTCCGACTCAACTCTCTCTCTCTGCGGTCGCACGCGTTCTGACGCCTGTCATAACCTATGATTGCCTTTTGCTTTCTCTCTGCACATAGACTGCAACGCTGACTCCAACTTCCTCTCTTCGTGAAGTTCTCTACAGGCGTTGACTCCATCTATAGTCCTCCATGGCACACTCTCTTTGCTGCCAAGTTGGAGTGCAATTCTATCTGAATCTCTCTCTCTATATGCGAGAATATCACTTGTTGTTCATCTTTCACAGATATGCAGAAGCTCGGCTTCATGCAGATATGCATGCAAAACTTGGGAGAAGGGCATAATGAAGATTCTTCTCCCTCTCAGCCACAATTTCACACACAGATATTCCCCGAGCTACCAAGAGGCTCGGATTTATTAAGCACGGGTGAAACCTCATGCATTTTTTTCTTCCCCTTTCCTCAATGCTTTCAGAAAGGAAGAGAATGAGAGGAATATGCAAACACGAACACACTGCAAGGATGCCCTTATATGATAAACATCTTATCTTACCTATAGAAGTGACAAGAAATGGAAGCTTTCGTATTGGTAAACACCATGGTCTTCGTGTTACGCTTAATAATGCAAGAAAACCATCAAGCTTCTGGTAACGTTTCTCTGCCTATCTCTGTAGTAGTTCTAACCTTTTTATTACTCGTATCTGGGAATAAAATCAAGCGCATCTTTATCACTTCGTCAGGCTACGCAATTAGCCAAACAAACTTGGAGCAATCTTCTCTCACTCTTACATAAAACACACACTAGACGATAAGCTCGTACAGAGTTTGAGAATCTTCATGGCTTCAACTTTATGTACATGATTTTCTTCTTCTACGCGGAGCTCCTTCTCTCTGTCCTCGACAGCTAAATACTTGAGAAAAAGAAAAACTTATTGAAGTTAGAGGGAAAAGAGAGAAGAGATAAAGTGGAATCTCTCTCTCACTTTTCTCCCTTTCTCTCTTCTTCACACAGAGATCATACATATGAACGGGGGGGCTCGAAGCGGCCATGAGTACCCCAAGCTTGTACATAGTTGCCTCTCATATTCTTATTCAGGGAGACAAGGAGTCAGATGGAGGAAGAACTATACACGCAATGCTACGATCTCTCTCTCTCTACGTCTCTCTCTCTCTCTGTCTCTCTCTCTCTCTCTCTCAATCTTTCTCTCTCTCTCTATCTCTCTCTCTCTCTCTCTCTCTCTCTCTCTCTGTGCACGTCCGTACCTGCAGGAAGACCATTAACCAAAAAAGTGATCAATCATACATATTTATACATTACATATACAACTACGTGCTATGCATACTCTTAGTTTAGTTAGATCATGCATTCTCTTAACTAACACTAACTCATGCATACTTAAACTAACTCATACAAACTTAGAGTACACTAGTACTCTTACTAACGTAATATTTTTATTTTCTATTATCAATATGAATTACCCATATTAATTAAAATATAATTTTTTAAAAACATTAGATATTAAGTAATTTATCTATTACTTATTATTGAAAATAACTTTCATAAAAAAATGATATATTAATTTTTGTTTTTATGATGGTATTAACTTATATTAATAAAATTAATTAAAATTAAATTGACACATATATAGTTAAGTTTATGTTTTAAATCTATTAATAGTTATAATTTTAAAGTTTCACTTATACTATAATTTAGATTAAATAAATATCATGATAAACAAGTTTTAGATACATAGGTGTTACAAACTCATGTAATTAAGATATTTCGAATAATTACATAAGTTAACACACTTATCCATAGAGTTTTCTTTATTCACATAAAGTAAAATAGACAGATTTACTTAAGAGAACTTAATTTAAGATATGTTCATATGCATAAATAACCACACCAAAAAGTGAATAAACAATCATAGGTACATTAGCATGCATAAACTCTTAGCCCAATGCATACATATAAATACAAATGTATACTCTTACTTATTTATTCTCATAACACACAGCTTGATAGTTCATAAGTAAATTCATCTATGAAATTAAGAAGATTATGACTATAGAGGGTATATATATAAGGGTAAATATAAAGATAACTTCAAGGGTTCAACCGAATATCTTTTTCCATTGTTCTGAGCTTTGAATATATATTGTCCATCTTTTGCTTGCAGGTACTTCAAGGAAAAATTAGTCAATTTAAATTAAAAAATTAACAGATATACGAAAGAGAGATATCATTTAACCGACTCTAAAGAAAATTATTTTTATTTTTCCATATGACAATTCGAGTGAGGAAATCCTTCCGAAAATGTTACAGAGGCAAGAGAGTTCTTTGCTCGTCATGGGATTTGATTGTGTCTTATGACAGCATATAACACATAAACTAGGAAATCCTTCCATAGTAAAGGAAATTTTGAAAGCATGCCATGGAGATATTGGACAGTGGGCAAAATACTTACCGTTTGCTTTATGGTCGGATAGGATGACATACACGAGAACAACTAGTTTTATGCCGATAGAACTCATGTACTATCAAAAGCCAATATTTCCTATTCATGCTCAAATAGTAAACTGTATGAGCTTAAAATGGCAAGATAATGTATCACTAGAAGAACTATTAGCATTAAGAATTAAACAATTAAAACAAGGTAATGAAAATTTGAAAGAATCTACTAAAAAATTAAAAACATCATGATTGAAAAATAAAATTTCTTTTGACAAGAAACATCAATTGAGGCCACGATCGATCGAGAGTGGGGATGGGTACTTGTCTGTGATAGTAATTTTGAGATTCAATATGATGCAAGCCATAAAATAACTAAATGATGGTTTGGCTCATATATTGTTGTTTCCGTTTTTGATACAGGTACATACATGTTACGAGAACTTGATGGATCTTTTTTAAGAAATGTGATTGCAGGAAAGAGGATAAAACTATTTAGAAGAAGTTTTAAGTAGTGATTATGAGATTGATGAAGACTTTTTGGAAGATGAAGATGAAGATGAAGCATGATAATGAGGTGAAATGATTCTAACTGTTCCTTATTTTAATATGAAAATTTCTTTTCATTCATTTCATAATTAGGAATTGATATGTTTCTGATATAAAAGGAAATTTATTAAAATTATGAACATACTGAAAAAGAAATTAAAGTAGGGGTGTGTATGCAAGTTGAAGGTCTAATTTAGGAAACTTATAACTTCTTATGAGGATAGTCGAGTGGAACACTTGACTTTCCACCCTTAGTAAAGGTAAATTTACTTTATACAAGTAGGCTTCTTTATTTTCTGAAAACCTTTAGCAAATGAGATCCTAGTTCTGACTGTAGCATGCTTCTAAAACCTAAACTCTGATTAGGGGTCAAGCCTTTCCCATTAAACAAAAAAGTTACAAAGACAAAAAAAAAGAAAGAAATAAAAATGGATACATCAAGCAATACATTAATGGTTGCTGTAGGGTGAAAAAAGAAAAAGAATTGAAAGAAAAAGAAGAAAAAGAAAAAACAGAAAAAGAAAAAGAAAAAATATACATCACGATTCAGTTGTGTTCTCGAAATCAGTCCTGAAATATATTCTAGCCTATATGAGGTGGAGGTCTGCTACAGAAGAACTAGATTGATGTATCTTATCGCAGATGACTAAGAGATAAAAGATAAATACTTATATAGATTAAATATTACTTGTGAGCAGGGTTAATGGAACGATAAGTACTGTGACTATCTAAATGACTATTATAGGACTTTTTGAATTTGTCTTCTGAATTGAACAAAATGATT
>CM035421.1:111354172-111359172 GCA_020310875.1 Ceratopteris richardii
ACACATATACTTTCTCCTTGAGGTCTCCATTCACGAATGCTGATTTGACAACCATGTGATAGACTTACCAACACTTATCTGCAGCCACACCTACTACTACTTGGATAGTAGTCATACTTGCAGTTAGAGCAGATGATTCACAAAATTCAATGCCTTCAACTTGTGAGAAACCCTGTGCAACAAATCTTGCTTTATACTTTTCTAGAGTACCATCAGCCTTGTACTTTAGCTTCCAAACCCACTTGGTGCCAATGAATTTACGCTTAGGGGGTCGATCCACTAGCTCCCAAGTTCCATTCTTCATGATATTTTTGTATTCTGTTTGCATGTGAGCCCTCCAATTTGGATCATGGAGTGCCTCTTCCACATTGGTTTGTTCTTTTGCTTCTTCTTGAATGAGATCAGCCATCAAGGTTTTGTTTATAATATGGGCGCTTGCCCCTGTCTGTTCCTCTATTCTCTATGATTGCCTCGGTCCATCTGCAACGTGTTCTAGTGACTATGGTGTGGGGTTTGCATAGTCATACAGCTGCCTCACCCAACATGGCAATGGCTTTTCCACTTGGGTGTCGGTAGGTAAGTGACTTTCAGACTCATTATTTGAAGATGATGCTTCCTTCTCTTGTGTAGAAGGGATAGCTCTTGGGCGAGGTTCATAGTGGATTGCCCCTTCGCCTACTCATAAAGTGGTAGATCTCTTTTCCTCCTCCACTGTATGTGGCTTCTCCTCCCTAAACACCACATCATGACTCGCCATGATATTCTTAGCCTCAAGGTCATAAATCTTATAAGCCTTCTTATCTTCACAGTACCCTAAGAAGATACACTTCATGCTTTTTGGTTGAACCTTGTTTCTCTCCCTATCTAGAACATGTACATAACATTCACTTCCAAATACTTTGAAATGGGAAAGAGAAGGCTTTTTACCAGTGTAGGCTTCTTGTGGAGTCTTTTCATCAAGTGCCTTAGTGTAGCTTTGATTCAAGAAGTAGACACCAGTGTTGATAGCCTCCGCCCAAAATTGATCAGGCAAACCCTTTGCTTTCAACATGCACCTTGCCATCTCCATGATGGTTTGATTCGGATGTTCTGCAACACTGTTTTGTTGAGGACTATGTGCCACTCTGAGTTGATGCTTGATTCCCTTACTCTTGCAGAAATCTTCAAACTCTATTGATGTGATCTCACCACCACCATCTATTCTAAATTTCTTCATCTCCTTACCTGTTTTAGTTTCAACAAGCTGAAGCCATTCTTTAAACTTACCAAAAGCTTGAGCATTATTGCGAAGGAAGTACACCCACATCTTCTTGCTATAGTCATTGACAAGTAACATGAAGTAGGAAGATCAGCCCAAGGCATGCGTAGGCTTTTTTTTGCACAAGTCAGCTTCCACCAACTCTAGAGGATAGCTTGCCCTGTTCTCGCTTTCTTGTGGAAACGCCTTCCTCTATTTTTTGCCCATCATGCAAGCTTCACATGGCTCCTTCATTTTTTGCAATCGATGGTGGCTGTGTAACCATACCATTGTGATGCATTTCCTTCAGTAGAGGGTATCCAATGTGGCCAAATCTCTCATGTCATAGCTTACTTGTGCCCACGTTTGTAGTGGTTGTAAGAGCACACAACTCATATAGGTTGTTCCTCCTTATGCCACTCCCAACAATGTTGTTGTTACCATCCATAATCTTAGCTCCTGTCTTACTGAAAGATACTTGATGACCTTGATCAATTATACAAGCTACTGGAAGTGCATTTCGTTTTATTTGTGGAACATACAACACATTTAAAAGCTTTCTGATATCACCATTAAAGGTAATGAAAGAAACCGTGCCTTCACCCTCTATAGGACATCTTGCATTGTTCCCTACCTTTAGTGTGATGGGTTCCTTTAGAGGTTTTAAGGAACTCTAAAGGTCTTTTCTACTCGTCATGTGACGAGATGCACCACTGCCAACAACATGAGTCATTTGTTCCTGTATCTTCAGCCAAGGAGCACACCTCCTCTATCTAACAAATAACTCAAGCTCTATTTCTGTTTTGTTGGTAGACTCCTTGCCCTTTCCACCTTTTGAAGAGCCACTCTTCTCTTCTACTTTCTTGATGCGATAGTCTATTATTCTATGTCCTTTCTTCTTGTAGTAAGTGGAAACACTCTCCCTTGAACTTCTTTTTTTCGTTCTTCTTTTGTCTCCATCTTTTGAAGAGTCTGTTTTGCCTCCTTTGGCATTTGCTGTGAATGCAACATCTCCTTTGCTACCACCACTCCTTGCCTTGAGTTGTAGCTCCTCCTCCATGAGTACGACACTGAATTCTTTAAAAGTTAGTGGTTGAGGTCTGATTTGAGTGTTAAGAGAAGTTACCAAACCATTAAACTTATGTGGATAGATTCAAAGACAATGCCAAGCTAGCTCCTCACTTGACTTTTGAACACCTACTCCTGCCATTTGATCTCCTAGATTCTTTATGCGAGTGATAAACACTTATGTAGTCTCCCCATCAGCAAATCGTTCTGTTGTAAGCTTTTTCTCCAAGTTGTGAATCCGTGTCTAATTACGAGTTTCACATTGATTTCTCAATATGTTCCATCCTTCACATGCCTTTGTAGTATGCTGAATGAGAGTCAGAACACTATCAGAAGTACTTGTAACTAGAGCATAAAGTGCATCGGAATTTCTTTGTTTCCAAGCACGTAGAAGATCAACATCAGGAGGAATCATTCGACCAGGATTATTTGGATCAAGACTTGGAGGAATCATTTGACCAGGATTATTTGCATCGGAATTTCTTTGTTTCCAAGCATGTAGAAGATCAACATCAGGAGGAATCATTCGACCAGGATTATTTGTTCTTGGGGCTCATGATTAGCCCCAAGAACAATCGTCAAAAGCTCATACAAATCAAGAATAGAAGTGATTTTGAACTTCCACAGGGTGTACTTCATACCATCAAGTTTAACTTTAGTAAAGTCCGGTGGCCATATCTGCAATGTTGGGATGAGCGACATCATTGCTGCTCCTACTTGTGCGCCACCTACTCTTGTTGATGAACCACGTTGACTCCAGTCATAGATGATGAGGTACCGCTTGAAATATTCTCTCTTTTGTCATTTACACCTCTACAACCTTTGCGTTTCTACTTCCGCACCACTCAGAGCCTCCTTAGCTCTGATACCATGTAAGAAAATAAAAGCTCAACGGAATAGACGTGTAGTCAGAGTTGAGAGAAAAATGCAAACAAAGATAGATGCAGACTGAGAGATAGAGAACTCAAATTCTTAGATTGCCGAGTGTCATGCAGTTAGAATGATGGTGCTCTCCACCCGTGCACTCCCACTGTGGAGCGTAGATGGCAATCTAGATAGACTCTAGCTGAAGGACTTACTAGTGTGCAATGTTATATAAAGCTCAACCTGGGCCGTGCTTATATAGCTTTTACAAGGTAGTTTGGTATAGATAAACATAGTTAGGAGATACAAAATAGTCGGTAAAATATACAATCTGACAATATCTCCATGACCAGAAGACCTACCCCCCTCTGCACTCCCCCATTAAGGTTCTATGGGGAAACCGCGCGATGCCACAAAGCCTTTATTTTCACCTTAAATGAAAACCCAATGGCGTGGAAGTTTATGCCCTACCTAACCTAGCAGCTAGGCTCACAAAGATCATCTACAACCATCAACCGTCACACATAGACCTCATCTAGCTTGCAAGTTAGGGTTCCACAAATGTCCGGGCTCTCATAATGGCTTCTCCTCATAATGGGGCCTTACAACTTAGAGCACCATGGATCATTTGTGGTAACATGAGGGTGGAGTATTGAGCATATCTAACAGAACATACAGGTTATTATCTAGAAAGTTTTACCAAGTCATAGTATTCTTTCTACCTCACATGATGAAATGAAGAAGATAATCAACAATCTTGGTATAGATTATCAATGTATACATGCATGTTCTAACGATTGTATTTTATATCGAGGTGAATATGCAGACTGTTTGACATGTACAGACGAAGAACGTCAAACTCCAAAAATGGTATTGGGAGTTTTCCACTAGCTCCACAAATTAGACATATGTTTCAAAGCCCCGAATTATCAAAGCTTCTAACATGGGGACATGATCATAAAAGTATTGATGGATTAATCAGAATTCCTCATGATAGTGTTGCTTTTCAGCATATTGATTCTACATGGCTTGAATTAGCAGAAAATCCACAAAATTTAAAGTTAGGAGTTCAATAGATGGGTTTAATCCATTCTCCATGAAATCTAGTAAATGGTCAACATGGCCAATGGTAGTCATAAACTACAATGTTCCACCATATCTTAGCATTAAAAAGGAACATTTCATGCTTTCACTGTTAATCCCAAGAAAACAAAAAGTTAAAGATATGAATATATATCTTGCTCCTCTCATTGATGATCTCCAAGAGTTATGGAGAGGTATTAATGTCATTGATGTATCTAAAAGCATCAATAAAAGACATAATATGGTTCGTGGTATTGTGGCTTGGACTATTCAACTAGAATAGTGATGAATCCTACTAGAGAGATGAAATCACGTTCTCTTAAGTTAGAACATGAAGCTCGAGGGTATGCCTAATTATTTTATATATATCTTTATCTTCGAGGAGCAAATTTTTCTCATGTATGTATGCATATGTGTGTGTTTTCATGTGTATTGTATGTATACATGTGTCAGTATGCATATATATGTGTTTCATGTATATGTATGTGTCTGCATGTGTGTGATATATATACATGTTATAGTATGCATACGTGTAAAGATGCATATGCATTTGTGTAGTATATTCATGTATTCATGTAATATATGCAAGTGTTTATAATTGTGTATGCATTTAGAAGTATACATGTGTGCATGTAGGCATGTATATGTGATGTGTACATGTATATATGTATATGTTTCTATGTTTAAATGTGTACATGTAAATATGTATGCATGTATATATATTTATGTGTTGATATAGGCATGTATG
>CM035421.1:111361672-111490410 GCA_020310875.1 Ceratopteris richardii
TCACTATACGAATAAAAAAAAATCATGTAAATAAAACATAAGATATTTATTTCGATTTATATGTAAAATTTATACTTAATTCTATTGTAAGTGGAAAAGGTGTAGGTAAGAGTCGCATAATGCTTGCATTATTCTCTTGAACTCCAATCTATTCCCTATGTACACAATGTTCCCCTCTAACTCTATATTGCACTCTATTCCTAAGGTGCATATGCATGTCCTCATAGGCTTATCTGTTCTATTATCATGATCTGAAGGTGGTATAGGTGTCCTGAAAATAGATAGATAAAAATAAATAAAAATATGTGTTATACTATCATTAAAAAATTTTGTAAAAAAAACTTATGATTAGATAGTTGTCTTCTTGCATGTGGAGCCACAGAAGAACCCTCCTATGATCGCTGGGTAAGCATTTGGATCCTATAATCCAACTCATCATCAGTCATCTTTGAGTACTCATGCATGATGATCCCTAGAGTATCAGATGGACCTCTTGCTCTCATAAGACTTTTTATGAGAGTGAGTTTCACGTTTCTCTCTCTTCCAGGATCCATAATACCTATACATATAAAACAAAATGGGTTAGAAATCTACACATACATATATATATATATATATATATATATATATATATATATATATATATATATATATATATATATATATATATATATATATATATATATATATATATATATATATATATATATATATATAGACATATATACATATATACACACACACACATATATATATATATATATATATATATATATATATATATATATATATATATATATATATATATATATATATATATATGTGTGTGTGTGTGTGTGTGTGTGTGTGTGTGTGTACATATGTATGTTTGTGTATGTGTATGTAGGTGTATATGTGAGTGTGTGTATGCATGAAAGCATGTGTGTATGCATGTAAGCATGTATGCATACATATGCATGTCCATTATGTATGCAAATGTATGTGGATGTGTGTAATTGTGTGTGGATGTGTGTATGTGTGTGCATGAGTGTGTATGTGTCTATGTGTGTATTTGTGAGTTTATATATGTGTGTGTATCTGTGTGTGTGTAAGTTTGTATGTGTCTATGTGTGTATATGTGTGTGTCTATGTGTGTAAGTGTGTGTGTGTGTGTGTCTATGTGTGTATGTCTCTGTGTATGCATGTGTAAGTGTGTGTGTGTGTGTATGTGTGTGTGTGTCTATGTATGTGTGTAAATATGTGTGTATATCTCTGTGTATATGTGTATAAGTGTCTATATGTCGATGTGTGTGTATGTATCTATGTGGTTGTATGTGTCTATGTGTGTATGTGCATGCATGTAAGCTTGTATCTATGCATATGCATGTGCATTATGTATGCATGTGTGTGTTTATGTGTGTGTATGTGTGTGTATGCATGTAAGTATGTATGCATGCATATGCATATGTATGCATGTATGTGTATGTGTATGTATGTCTCTTTACGTGTGTGTGTGTGTATGCATATATATGTGTGTATGTGTGTATGTGTGTATGTCTCTCTCTACATGTGTGTGTGTGTGTCTATCTATGTATATGTATGTGTGTGTATGTGTGTATGCATGTAAACATGTTTGTATGGATATGCATGTGCATGTGTATGTGTGTGTGTAAATCTATGTATATGTGTGTGTCTATGTGTGTAAGTGTGTGTGTATGGCTATGTGTGTAGGTTTATGTGTATGCATGTGTATGTGTGTGTGTAAGTCTATGTGTATATGTGTGTATGTGTCTATGTGTGTGTATGTGTCTATGTGTGTATGTGAATGCATGGAAGCATGTATCTATGCATATGGATGTGCATTATGTATGCATGTGCATGTGCATTATGTATGCATATGTATGCATCTGTGTGTATGTGTGTGTATATGTGTGTATGCATGTAAGTATGTATGTATGCATTTGCATATGCATTATGTATGCCTATGTATGCATGTACGTGTATGTGTGTGTATGTCTCTTTACGTGTGTGTGTGTGTGTTTATGCATATATATGTGTGTATGTGTGTATCTCTCTACGTGTGTGTGTGTCTATGTGTGTATATCTATGTGTATGTGTGTGTATGCATGTAAGCATGTATGTATGCATATGCATGTGCATTATGTATGCATATGTATGCATGTGTGTGCATCTATGTGTGTATGCATGTGTACGCATCTAAGTATGTATGTATGTATATGCATATGCATTATGTGTGCATATGCATATGCATTGTGTATGCATGTATGTGTATGTGTATGTGTGTATGCCTCTCCATGTCTGAGTATGCATATGTATACATGTATGCGTATGTGTATGTATGTCTCTCTACATGTGTGTGTGTATTCATATATGTGTGTGTATGTGTGTATGTGTGTATGTATGTATGTATGTGTGTATGTCTGTGTGTATGTCTGTGTGAATGCCTATGTGTATGTGTGTGTGTGTGTGTGTCTATGTGTGCGTGTTTCTATGTGTGTATGTGTGTGTCTATGTGTAAATATACCTGTGTATCTATATATATATATGTGTATATATGCATGTGTATGTGTGTGTGTGTAAATGTGTCTAGATGTGTGTGTGTGTGTAAGTGTGTATGTGTCTATGAGTGTGTATGTGTTTATGTGTGTGTATGTGTCTATGTGTGTGTATGTGTCTATGCGTGTATGTGTATGCATGTATGTATGCATATGCATGTGCATTATGTATCCATATGTATGCATATGCATGTGCATTATGTATCCATATGTATGCATATGCATGTATATGTGTGTGTATGCATGTAAGTATGTATGTATGCATATGCATTATGTGTTTATGTGTGTGTTTGTGTATGTGTGTGTTTGTCTATCTGTGTATGTGTGTGTATGCATGTGTATGTGTGTGTAAATCTATGTGTATATGTGTGCTTATGTGTGTGTATGTGTCTATGTGTGTGTATGTCTGTGTATGTGTATGCATGTATCTATGCATATGCATGTGCATTATGTATGCATATGTGTGTATATGTGTGTAAATGCATGTAAGTATGTGCGTATGCATATGCATATGCATTTTGTATGCATATGTATGCATGTATGTGTATGTGTGTGTATGTCTCTCTATGTGTGTGTGTATGCATATGTTTGTGTATGTGTGTGTGTATGTGTGTGTATGTGTGTGTGTGTGTGTGTCTATGTGTGTATGTGTATGTGTGTATGTATGTGTATGTGTGTGTATGCATTTAAGCATGTATGTATGCATATGCATGTGCATTATGTATGCATATGTATGCATGTGTGTGTATGCATGAAGTGTATGCATGTAAGTATGTATGTGTAGTGTTTCCTCAATCACAATCTATTCGCAATCACAATCTTTCAATCACTCAAAAATAACAGAGGAGAGAACAACATAGAGATTGCACAAGGTAAGAGAAAATCTGATGCGGAAGAGTAGAAACAAATCTCACACAGAGAAGGAAGAATTTTGATATTATAGATGTGAATCAATGGTTACAATAGCTTTGGACAATAACTTCTTGATGAAGCCTCAACCTCCCGACCACCCCCGAGCTATCACAATCGCATTCACACTCGCACTCTCAATCACACTCTCACTCTCAATCTCAATCTCACTTTCAATCACAAGGTAATTCTCAGATTTCTGTGCATCCCCTGTGTCGATGCGCATGTCTCCCTATATCAAAGTTTGATCACTGCCCTCCCAAAGAAGTGTGCGATCCACCAAATTTAGAAAAAGTCGAGTTTCTCCAAAACTTTCACCAAAAGCCATGCGATCATAGTGTGCTTTCTTTCTTAAGCATACCTATCAAAAATAGGAGAAAAATACCAAAAAAAAAATATCCAAAAATATCCATAATTAGACATGGTGACACGTGACTATCAGAATCACGGATTCGAATAGAAACAGATAAGCCCTTGTTTTTCTTAAGTGTTGGAAAATGGTACTTTTCAAAGCTCTCTAACTTGAAAATGGTGAGGAATTAGCTTAACCTTGTGAGAGACACTTTTATTCAATTTTGCGATTTGCACAATAGTGTTAGAGACGTCCGGGTCCAAATCTACCTCCAAATGCCACTTTTGAGACCTACAAGTTTCAAAATTGTAGAGAGTAAAATCGAGGCATTTTGTTACAATGAACTAAATGTAGGACCTTGAACTAGGTACTTAAGAAATAATTCACAAAAATTTCACACAAGCACTTTTATCCTCTTATACTTGCTCTACCTTTCTCTCATACAAAGTTTTCCTTAATTCTTTCATCTTCACCTTCAAAATTCCACTAGAAAACATGATGTGAATAAGGTCTAGAGAGAGAATATGAAACTTGCCAACCCAAACATTTTCCTACATGCATAAAATGACCTAATTATTCATTCTAAGCATTATCCCCACAATGAAATTCAGAAAGTTCAAAATGAATTATTTCACTAGAAAAGAGGCCTATTACAATTCTTCCCCCTTTTAAGACCTCTGTCCTTAGAGTTGGAAAGAAGGATAATGTTTTAGAAAATCATCTAAGTTCACCCTACTCAAATCTTCTACTGGGTATGAGTGCCATGTCACTAAAATTTCTACTGTAGATCTATTTCGAAGAAATCTTTCGTTTCTATCTAATACTATTTTAGGTTGAAGCTCAAAAGAGCCATCATCTTTTAGCTTATAATTGCCCTGCAAAACATGAGCAACATTAGATACATAATCATGCAATATTTTAACTTTTAATGGAGATTCAGAAGGTATGCATCGCCGATTGTTACAATACAATGTTCCATTCTGCAAATGAAAATTTTCCTCATGTATCGATCCCCTATTTGCGTTCAAAGAATTCAAAATAGGTCCATAAAAAGGATCCTGCTTTATCTCTTCTTGAATTTGATTGTGAAAATCAGAATTTATTACGGAAACAAGATTACATAAAGGTTTCCAACTCAATGCATTAGCAACCTTATTTTCCTTACTAGCCAAATACTTAATGTCAAAATCATACTAACTTAATAATTCAATCCAATGCTTCTTCCTGTTATTAAGCAATGTTTTTGTGAAGATGTATTTTAGACTCTTATGATCCATTTTCAATTCAAACTTAACCCCTAACAATAGATGTCTCCAATGCTTAAGTGCATGCACAACAACAAGCATTTCTAAATCATGAGTAGGATAGTTAAGTTCATGTTTTCTTAGTTTTCTAGACTCATATGCAAACACCCTAACATCCTCTGAAAGAACACATCCTATCTGACTACCACTTGCATCACATGCAACCACAAAATGCTTTCCCGTTTTCGGTATTTTCAAAACACAATTTTCAAGGACTTTTTGTTTCAATGTTTCAAATAATTTTTTATAGGCATCACTCCACGCAAATCTTACATTCTTTTTAGTCAATTCTTTGAGGGTAGTATCTATCTTAGAGAAATCCTTAATATGTGCTCTTTCATATTGTGCCAATCCAAGAAAACTTCTAAAATCCCTTAAAGTCTTAGGAATCGGCCAATCATCTATTGTTTTTGCCTTATGTTCATCTATAAGGATTCCTTCTTTTGATATTACTCTTCCTAGATACACAAATTTATCCTTACCAAAGAAACACTTACTCCTTTTTCCATACAATTTGTGTTCCCTAAGAGTTTGCAAAGTCTTCTTGAGACGTAGTGCATGCTCAGAATCATCTTTAGAGTATACAGATAAATCATCAAGAAATACTAAGATGAATTCATCTAGGTAATCGTGAAAATATTATTCATCAAGCACATAAATGTGGTAGGAGCATTTGTTAATCCAAAAGGTAGAATCATGAACTAGACCATATATTGCCTATGTAGTTGGTACACTTAGTTCATTTGCACATCAGCCTTATCAGACCCATGGGGATGCTGTTTAGAGACTACTTCAATACCTTTCCCTCACGTGACATCATGGTATTTTGTACAAAGGGGGTAAGAAAATCATTATATATTCAGATTCAGATTAGGCTAGTGATATGGATTCTCGATATTCTACTTTTGGACATATATTCTTTCTTGACTTAGGACCCATCTCTTGGGAAAGAAAGAAGTAGGCTAGAGTTGCCCTATTATCCACCAAGGCCGCGTAGTGAGCATCCAACTTTGCAGCATCTGAGTCCATCTATATTTGAGGATAATTATTTGACATTCGTGTGTTGAAGATTACTCTAACATGCATCCACATGGACAACCAACGAGCCTTAGGCATTCCATATCAAGATCCAATGCCATTTCATGCATGAGAAGATCATCGCTCAAGAGATTACTCTAGAGTTGTATACCTCTCACAAAAACGTCGTGTACATGTTCACAAAGGCTGTACCTCTAGTTTCACTCAAGTGCTTGATGAACCTTTACAACATTCAGCCATTCCAAAACAGAGCTACAAAGGGGGTTTTCACGACATTATTGCTCTCCTACAACATCTATATCTGTATCTGCATGAGTCCATCTCCATTTTGTATCTAGGAGGAACTCCATTCCTAGTTTATTTTAATTTTATATTGTATCTCTTTTGTATGTGGTACCTTGCCATTTGCTTCTACTAGTGTATTCAATCTCCTTCATGGTCGATTATCGCATATTTGATGTAATTTGGAGGGCCCCTTCCAAATCTATGTAAGGAGGGCCTCTCCCCCCTTTTGTACTTGGTTAGAATCTTGAGCAACCTACTCCATGCTCTTGGCAAGCTCATTTCTAATCCATGTGAGTTTGCCCATTTCTAGGTCTACTCACTTCGAGTCTCTCACACTTTTTCTTCTCTAAGTACACTCTTCTTTTCGTTTTGCTTCCACATATGAACTCTCTACACTTCTCCCATTATTTTTCCAATTTGTTTTTTTATCATTGGCATAAAAAGGAAATTTTCATGTTCAAGAAGAGTGACATGAATTGAGACTTTTACCTTTATATTCCAAAATCATCAAAATAGATATGATAGGTGTTTGTCTCTTCAATAGGAGACTTCCCTTTGATTCTTTATATACATTTGAAATCGAACGACAACTCCTATTGTTTCAAAGTCTTCAACAGATTCCTTTGGTATGCTTTGATTTATTTTATGTGTCCAACTTTCTCTCGTATCATTATTAAAGGGAATCTAAACCCTCACTAACACCTTGATTCTTGAATGGCCTCATAGGTGTCTCATAGATACCTTTTTTCACTCACTAGAAAGTACCTTGGAGCTCCTATGGAATGAACAAAAGATCCTTTGGTAACTTAAACAGTACTTTACAAATGCACATTATCTCACCCAAATTACTAATTTGTACTCAAAGAAGCAATGCCTTCAAGAAAGACTACTCACGACATTCACAAAAGGGAGACACACAAACCACTGCTCACTCGAGAAAGGAGTTCTTATTGAATATGTAGACTTGAAATAAGAGCTTTGAGGAACCTTCATAGGACTATATTATCCTTTTAGAGATCCAAAGATTACAATAAATGGATAACATATGAACAAAAACTCTGATCTACACTTAGAGCAATCTAGCTCCTTGTAAAGTGAAAGGGACATTGAGCTATGGCTAGATAAAATCTGCATAAATAATACCCAAGCAAGTAGTGGGATTGTGACTAAGGGGCCTACTAGCTTATTAAAGTTCTAAAGGTCATAACACACATGGGATTCACATAAACAAAAGTAATTGGTGTGTATATACAATTTGGAAAGGATTCTCTAGAAGATAGGATGCTCTTCTCTTAAACAAATAGAATTCATTACACGTAAGTGTGATAGTTGCATTGAAAGATAAGAGAGGAATTCAAAATTCCATTTGCTTTACAACTTTACATGTTGGGCTCCTTGTTTCATGATGCTACATAATGAAGAGAATCTCTTTATTTTTTGGATTTTATATCGCTCAAAAAGTTCCCTCACATAGAATGCACTTCCAAGGTTTAACAAAATTATACACTTCAAATCACCCTTATCATCCTATCGAGTCTACATTTCCTTACAGGGAATTTTAGCCATATATTATCCTCCAACATAGAAATCTTGCATTTGGTTTCAGCTTCATTAAGATATCCTAGAACATAGTTTGATTTTTTCTAATGAAGTATCTATAGGTGTGTAGATAATTTGAAGCTTCTATGTCAAGGGGATCTTTCCAACATTGCCCATCCAAGCCCATGGTGAAGGCTTGGTAGCATCAAATACACATTTATAATACCTGGCAAATGCAATGGCCAAAAGCAAATGGAATGAGCTCAAAATATTACCCACAGAATTTTACATTTTATTCCAAAAAAAAATTCGGGGTAGAACTCGAAAGTATTTTCCCACGCGGTTGTGTTGCTACCGATTGCCCACGTCTATACATACATGAAAATTCTACACGGTATGCCATACCATATACTTGGCAATGCTCATTTGCTGCATTGGGCACTAGCAGCTATGCCATTAGGTGCAACCTCATTGTCTTCTTTACGAAAACTCTTAGGTATCATAGGTTTTTGAAATCTGATTCATAAACTAGCCCTGTCAATACTACCATGTGTTGAGAAGTTTCATATTATCTCTCTATACCTTATTTGCATCATGTTTTCTAGTCAAGTTTTGATGGTGAAGATGAAAGAATTAAGAAAAACTCTATATGAGAGAAAGGTAGATCAAGTATAAGAGAATAAAAGTGATTGTGTTAAATTTTTGTGAATCATTTTTGAAGCACCTCATTCAGGGTCCTACATTTACTTCATTGTAAGAAAATGCCCTGATTGAAATCTCTCTCTAGAATTTTGAAACTTGCAAGTCTTCAAAGTGGCATTTGGAGGTGGATTGGGACGTCGGACGTCTCTAACACTATTATGCAGATGACAAAATTGATTAAAAGTGTCTCTCACAAGATTAATCTAATTCCTCACCATTTTTAAGTTTCTGATGCTCACGTGTCACCATGTCTAATTATGGATATTTTTAGATGTCTTTTGTTTTTTCTTCCTCCTATTTTTGACACGTACACTAAAGAAAGAAAGCACACTACGATCGCATGGATTTTTGCAAAAGTTTTCCAGAAACACGACTTTTTCTAAATTTGGAGGATTGCACAGTTCTTTGGGAGGGCAGTGATCAAACTCTGATATAGGGAGGCCTGCGCTTCAACACAAGGGACACCCAGAAATCTAAGAATTACCTTGTGATTGAGAGTGAGGGTGAGAGTCAGAGTGTGATTGAGAGTGCAACTGTGAGTGCGATTGTGATAGCTCAAGTGGTCGGGAGGTAGATGTTTCATCAAGAAGTTATTGTCCAAAGAAATCGTAACCATTGATTCACATCTATAATTTCAGAATTCTTTCTTCTCTGTCATATTTGTTTCTACTCTTCGGCATTAGACTTTTCTCTTATCTTGTGCAATCTCTACATTCTTCTCTCCATTGTTATTTTTGAGTGATCGAAAGATTTTGATTAGGGATATATTGTGATTAAGGAAGTGCTACACACACACACACATACACACATAGATTTTCAGATACACACACACATACATATGCATACACACACATAGACACACACATATACACACATACACACATAGATACACACACATACATACATATTTTACACATACACACTTACACACACATGCACACATCAGCACACATTTCCGCACACACATAAACATGTATACACACACACACACATATATATATACATACATACATATATATATATATATATATATATATATATATATATATATATATATATATATATATATATATATATATATATATATATATATATATATATATATAGTTATATACATACACTCGTATATGTGCATAGACAAAAATACACACATATATACATACACATACACACATACACACAAATTTACACACACACACTAACTTAAATACACATATACACATGCATACACACATATATATATACACGCCTAGACAAATGCATATACACATAGACACACACATACGCACATAGACACACACAAACACATAGACTTATGCACACACATAGAAACATACACACTTACACACACACACACATCCACACACATTTACGCACACACATACACATGCATACAAACACATATATATAGAGATACAAACATATATACACATATAGACACAGACATAGACACACACACATACACACATAGACACACACACACATACACACACACATACACACACATTTAGACACAAACACACACATATATGCATACACACATACATAGAGAGACATATGCACACACATATACATACATGCATACATATGCATACATAATGCATATGCATATGCATACATACATACTTACATGCATACACACACATACACACACATGCATACATATGCATACATAATGCACATTCATATGCATACATACATGCTAAAATGCATACACACACATACACATGTAGACACACATACACATACACACATACAGATGCATATACACACACGTAAAGAAACATACACACACATACACATACATGCATACATAATGCATATGCATATGCATACATACATACTTACATGCATACACACATACACACACTTGCATACAAATGCATACATAATGCACATGCATATGCATACATACATGGTTACATGCATACACACACATACACACACATACACACATAAACATACACACATAAACATACACACAGAAACATACACATATATATATGCATACACACACAAATGTAAAGAGACATATACACACACATACACATACATGTATACATATGCATACATAATGAATATGCATATGCATACATACTGTAGTAGGCCTCTTTTCTAGGGAAATACTTCATTTTGAGCTTTTTGAATTTCATTGCGGGGATAATTCTTAGAATGATTAATTAGGTCATTTTATGCATGTAAGGAAAAAATTGGGTTGATGAGTTTCATATTCTCTCTCTAGACCTTATTCGCATCATGTTTTCTAGTGGAATTTTGAAGGTGAAGATGAAAGAATTAAGGAGAACTTTGTATGAGAGAAAGGTAGAGCAAGTATAAGAGAATAACAGTGCCTGTGTGAATTTTTTGTGAGTCATGTTTTAAGTACCTTGTTCAAGGTCCTACATATAGTTCATTGTAAGAAAATGCCTTGATTTTATACTCTCTCCAAACTTTTGAAACTTGCAAGGCTCAAAAGTGGCATTTGGAGTTGGATTGTGAACTCGGGCGTCTCTAACACTATTGTGCAGATCGCAAAATTAAATAAGAGTCTCTCAGAACCTTAAACTAATTCCTCACCATTTTCGAGTTAAAGGGCTTTGAAAAGTGCCGTTTTCCAAGAGTTAAAAAAATGAAGGCTTATTTATTTATAGTCAAATCCGTGATTCTGATGCTCACGTATCACCATGTCTAATTACGGATATTTTTGGATATGGTTTTTTGGTATTTTTCTCCTATTTTTTAGAGGTATGCTAAAGAAAGAAAGCACACTAAGATTGCATGGCTTTTTGCAAAAGTTTTGGAGAAAATCGACTTTTTCTAAATTTGGTGGATCGCACACTTCTTTGGGAGGGCACTGATCAAACTCTAATATAGGTAGACCTATGCATCAACACAGGGGATGCACAAAAATCTGATAATTAACTTTTGATTGAGAGTGAGAGTGAGAGTGAGAGTGTGATTTAGAGTGTGAGTGTAAATGTGATTCTGATAGCTCGGGGCTGGTGGGGAGGTAGAGGCTTCATCAACAAGCTATTGTAACCATTGATTCACATCTAGAATATCATAATGCTTTCTTCTCTGCGTCATATTTGTTTCTACTCTTCAGCATCAGATTTTCTCTTAACTTGTGCAACCTCTGTGTTCTTCTCTCCCCTCTTATTTTTGAGTGATCAAAAGATTGTGATTGGGGATAGATTGTGATTGAGGAAACAGTACAAGTGGTATGAGAGCAGAATCAATCCTCGCGAATGATGGAAGTTCTAACACAAACGATTCATGAACAAGAGGAGCTTATTCAAAAGCTTTTTAGAGAATTGTGCAAAGAACAAGGTGGAAAGCAACCACAAGGAGCAACAAATTTGTTTGTGGAGCTGAACGCTGAAGTAAATGAAGGTGCCGAAACATCTAGTGTACCTCGCAGAAAACAAAAACACAATTATCAAGATATGGAGTGGAGTGAGTTTGCCCTTAACCAAGTCTTCAAGAAGGAAAAGTTGAATGATTTTGATGGTGAGAAGAAGAGTGGCAAAGATCTGGAGGCATGGATTGAAGAAATGGAGGATTTCTTTGATCTTGGATAATTTAGTGAAGAGTCCAAGGCAAAAGTTGGGATCCCACACGTGCGTGGGATCGTGAAGATATGGTAGAAGTCATACATGCAAACTTGAATGTGTTCTGGTCCAATTCTATGGAAGGAATTTAGAGAACAAGCTGAAAAACGCTATTGTTCTCCACACTACCATATGGATAAGAAGATGGAGTTCTACAATTTTCGACAATACAAAAGTGATAAGCATAGCTTATTTGTTGATGAGTACAAAGAGGAGTTCCTATGTCTTCATAAATATGTATTAGAGCTTATTGGTAATGCTCTAAAGAGTAAATTTATTGAAGGGCTTCCTGAGGAACTTCGCTATCAAGTTAACGGATCTGGATGCATTGATTTTCTTAATGTTGTTGCGATGGCCGAGAACTTTGAGAAGATGGAGAAGTTCAATTTGTAGAAGGCAAATAGAAGTAGATTCATTGCAACGGGACATAGGCCACAAAGACCTGTTGCAATGAACATGAACAATTCAAAGAAGACACCATCTTCAAATAACTAAGGCAAAAATCTTACTCACGTGAAAAATCAGAGGAAGCATCAACCAATCTAGTGGCGACAAGACCCTCATTTGATTGAGAGGGCAAAAATTCTTGTTCTGTGTTTTCATTATGGGGCGCAAGGGCATCGGACATATGAGTGCCCGAATAAGGCAGTCTTTCGACCCGCACAATCAAAAGTGATTAACATCATCAAGGAGGGTACAATTATTGAGGAAGAAGATGATGGAGGTAAGTGCCTTGACTCTACTTTACGTTGCATGGTGGTTCGTTCTTTCCGAAAGGCATCTCGAGTCAGGATTTCGAGTATGATTTCTCTGCATAAAATTAGATTTTTGATGGATGAGGTAGTACCGATTGTTTTCTATCTTTCAAATTGGTACAGAACCTAGGGATAACCCGAAATATGCAGATAACTAAACTTGTACAGATGGCCAATGGACGATTACACTACATGAAAGGATATATTGAAAACCTTGAATTTACTCTTTTTGATAGGTGTTTTTCTGGAAGTTTCCATGTAATTGAGATGAAACAAAGTGATGCAATCATAGGCATGGATTGGCTACTTAAAATTTTTGTGACGATTAATTTTGAACAAAGAACAATCTCTTTAAATCTAGATGATGAATCTATTCATATTCTAGGTGATGCCTATAATCCTAAACCTATCCTTATTTCTGATATGCAGATAATTAAAGGTATACATGATGGTTGTAGAACATTTATAGTGTATGTATACAATGTGCATGAAGAAGATAATTAGGAAAGTGCTCCGAATTAGGTAGAGAATATTTTTAAAGAATATGCACATGTATTTCCAGAAGAGTTGCCTGATATACCTCCACCTAGGCAGATTGACCATGCCATTGACCTATATCCAAGGAGTGAATCATATTCTAGAGCACCCTATTGATTTAACATCGATGAATTAAGGGAGCTTAAGATTCAATTAGATGATCTTCTAAAGAAAGGCCTGATAAGACCGAGTGTATCACCTTGGGGTGCTCCGATTTTATTTCTTAAGAAGAAAGAGGGCTCTTATAGATTATGCATTGACTATAGGGGGCTTGAATAGAAGAACAATTAACAATAAGTATCCACTCCCTCACATAGATGACTTATAAGGTCAATTAAAGGGAGCGACTGTATTCACTAAGATTGACTTAAGATCTCGATATCACCAAATTAGGATCAAAATAGAGGATATTCCTAAGATAGCTTTTCGAACACGTTATGGTCACTATGCCATATTATATTTGGATACTTGGATATTTGGATCAAATAGAGGATATTCGGATCAAGTGGTTTAGATACTTAGTCACATTATGCCATGTTATATCTCAAAAGAAGATCAGAGTAGTACTTCTTCTTTGATAGGAATACACCTTCTTTTGTTTTTCAAACTTGCATTCTTCATCTGATGAAGCTATATGATGATGAATTGGACGCATTCTTCATCTGAACATGTCAAGATCAATTCATCGACATACAGGATGAATATGGATACTAAGGAGTCTTTATCATAGATGTATAAGTAAGCATCATCATTGCTTCTTTGAAATCCTTTGTCCTCCAAGAACTTGTGAATCTTTTCATAATAGGCCCTAGGAGCTTTCGTGAGTCCATAAACTGCTTTATGAAGTTTGTACACTTGATCTTCCTTTATTTTGATCTTAAAACCTTCAAGTTGTTCAACATATACTTCTTCTTGAAGATCTTCATTGAGGAAAGCATGTTTGACATCCATTTGGTATATGGGCCACTTGATGTGTGCACTTAGTGCTAGAATGATTATTATGGTTGTAAACCTCGTATTAGGGGCAAAGGTCTCTTTATAATCAATGCCATGTTGTTGCTTATATCCCTTAGTTATAAGTCTTGCTTTGTACTTGTCCAATGTACCATCTGATTTGTACTTGATTTTGTATAGCCTCTTAAATCCTAAGACTTGATGATGTCGAGGCTTAGGAACAAGTGTCCATGTTGTTATTATTAGTTGCATCCATCTCTGCTATTAGGCCCACGATGTGATTATTAAAATATCTATAATTTCGATGAAGTGACATATAAGCCCTTCCTTAATGAATTAATACAATGAAGAGTCACATACTTTTGAGTCCAGCATGATGCATCTCTAGGGTTGTTCAAGGTAGAAGGATCAATGTGCCGACCAAGTTTCCTCAATCTATTCTATTCAGTACCTTTGTACCATTTATTTGTTATTGCATGCAAATAGTTAGTGTGTGGTTAAAGTTTATCCTATGAAGATTAAGTGTGGTTGATAGATAGTTTGGTGAAATTTGGAGTTACATGTAGAAGTTAAATTGAATTTTAAATTTGTTAATGCTATTGTTCAATAATTGAATATAGTAGTGGGTGGTAACATTTAAATGTGGAAGACTAAAGCTATGAAAATATTAGGTGGTAACCTATAATGAATTGTTGAAGTATCAGTGTAGTGTGAAGTGAAAAATTTAATGTTGAATGTATGATATAATTCTTGTGCAAGTATTTTCCAAGATTGTGCTAAAGTAGTACTCTATGAAGGCCAAAGAGAAAAAGTCATTGTTTATAGAATTGAACATATGAGCTACCACCCAAGAACCCCTAGTTTAGTCATTCTAGAGTGTAGAGGAGCAACATTGGCAATCATGTAGGGGAGTTGCAATCAAAAAATATAAACAAGTCTAGGTAGTGTGTGTCAATCCTATGATCTCACATCAAATACCCTCATTGCTACCAAGATAAAGTATCCGTACAAATACCCCCTTCTTGAGTGAATTTTGGTGAAGATTCAAAGAGGAACAAGAGATTGGGCAATCATGAAAAGGATCAAGAGTCAACAACAAGTAAACCAGACTTGATGGATGAAGTACTAGTTGAAGGAAACAGTTATCTAGGATTGCGACATGCTTTGGACACTAAGGATCTGTTAGCATACGACAGTCAAAATAAAGAGGAATTATTTGATCAAGTGGATTTTACAATAGAAACTGAAGTCAAGACAAGAGAGCATATCTTAACCGAAACCCATACTGACGAGTCCATTCTTATGGTCATCAAATAGACTAATAGAGTAATGGCAGACGATATGCAAAGAAGATATTAGCCAATGGGAATTATGTACATAAAGTTTGGGGGATTTTTTAGAAGATGACCTTTATGCACATGTGAGGGCCTTTGACGTAAATCTAGATGTAATGGAAAACATGGCCAACCTTGAGAAAAGCACTGATGATAAGACCAGAATTTTACACACCACCTTGGTCAATGAAGCCACAAAATGGCTTGCAAAGTAATTAACGAATTTTTCCTCCAAAGCATCTACTTGAAGAAAAACCCATCCCAAATTTTTTACCTTCTGCAAAATAACAGAAATAAGCCATATCATACCATTCAAGATTACAGTACTATCTTCCAAATGCACTTGAGGCAATTGCAAACTAAAAGTATGCTTCATGAAGATGTGATCATGCAATCATTCATTAATAATTTAAACCCACAACTTAATCAAGTTATGATTCTAATCACAAAGGATAAAAGTAGTAATCCAACTAAGCAAATATTTTGTGTAAAATGCAAAAGCTACAGCCACATTGTAAACAAATGTGGTTTAAACTAACAACACTAGACAATCTAGAACACTTATACCCATTATAGTGCATATTGTGTGTACAATGCAAAGGCCTAGAACTGGGTTATGATCAATGGTGCTGTCATTGAATCTATACCACACAACACATATGTACCGTCACATCTATGAGATAACATATATGAAAGCTAGGGTCAAACCAAATTACAATAAGGTTTAATACCAGAGGCACCATGGACACAATGAGGAACATCAGATTATGTATCAAAGGGACCGGAAAGGTTTTATTTTTTTGAAGAAGTAGGACATATCTGTCAAAATTGTAAGGAAGTGCAAGAGTACGATAAGCAAAGGAAAGAGAGAGCAGCACCTGTGAACATCCTGGTCATTATTGTAGAATTAGATACCTTGGTAGTGACCAAAAGCTAGCTGCTTAGAGTAAACAGTGTACTATTATAATAGATCAATTAGACTATTATGCTCTTTCCAATGCCTGGCTCCGCTTTGTTCACATTCAAGAGGTGCCTAGAGTCGTTTCTTGTACTCATTTTACCGTCTTTGTGGACATTTTTCTATGGATCTCCCTTGATGTAAAGTATTATCCAGGGGGCTATGGTGGCTTACCATCATTAAACATTTTAGAGAGTATGTGCTTATGTGTGATCTCTGTCAAAGGATAGGCCAGCATGTTGTGGCTAAATACTTTCCCTTCCAGCCTCTCATGCCTCTAGAACCATTTAAAAAATGTGGACTAGAGCTTGTTGGATCTATTTTGCCTCAAATAGTTTCTACTAAGAAAAGATATATATTAACATGCACTGACTATGCGACCCAATGGGGTGAGGTGTGGGCCTTTAGGAGTGCTACGGTAGTTCCAATCACTCGATGTCTGAATTATTCAAAGCTCAGAAAAATGAATTTAATGTTGTTCATAAGCTCAATACCCCTTATTATCCTTAGGGAAATGGTTTAGCTGAATGTAGTAATAGAACTTTACTCGCTATGCTTCCTAAGTTAATTCACTTTTCCCCGGAGTGTTGAGATTAGCTCCTACCTTCAGTGTTGTGGGCTTATCGTACTACATGCAAAGTATCTACCATATTCACTCTTTTTAAATAGGCATTTGGAATTGACGTTATTGCACCAATGGAGTTGGTGGTTTTGAGTCTTCCTGTCACCATCACGAACAAATTCTTACTAGAACAAACAATTTACTACCAACTTGATCACCTTGAAGCTTTGGATGCAACCCATTTTGAGAGTTTATTTTACTAATGCACAAAATGCACATCTAAGATGCTTGCACTCATGATCATTTTCTCAAGACTCCAATGTTTCAAGTTGGACAGTTAGTTTTAGTATGTAATTCTAAAGCAGACCAAACAACCAAAAAACTTAAAGCCGGATAGTTTGGCCCTTATTGTATTGTGCCACAAATTGGCTTAGGTACATTTCACTTGACTAGTGTGACTAGATAACCTCTATACAACTCTTTTAATGGATCTAAGGTATGACCTTCTCACACTCCATTCAAGGAATCCTAATTATGGTGGCTCTTTGACTGCTCCCACCCTCCACGTACCACTTTCTTTCACTTCTCCATCCAAATTCTAATCTGTAAGTGGCATTTTACTATTTGCATTTATTACACTTATGTTCATTGGATGTTGTTGCATCATCTCCATTTTTGCTATCTCTAATTATTCCTAGAAGTTTTACTTACTTCCTTTATGATGTGAACTCTACACATGTTTTGTGTCGTTTTTGTATTCCTTGTTTTGGTGCTCTCTCTCTCTCTCTCTTTGCTAGTGTGCAACATAGTTTCCATGGAGACTTTGCCAAATCTTCTTGGGTTCAGTGAAGCTATGGCTCCTAATATCATGGAGTACTTTCAAGTATGAGGCTTACTGCTTTGTGCCCAATTGTCGTTGCACATAGTGCCAACTCACACATTATCCATGATCCTTGCTTGAGCCATTGCAGATTGTTCCATCTCTATTACATCATGGGCTATGGTCGAGTAGTTCTTCATGACTTGCATCACCTTAGAGACCCTGATCACTCATCTCTATCTTCCTAATGAAGGCCAGAATAAGGTCACACTATTTCCACTTGCTACCATGAATGATCGATTTCCTACCCAATCATCCAATAGGTATGCTATCATGTGCCCTCCACCTCTGGAGTGCCATGCACTTCAGTTTCCTGTAGTTACGATTAACCTCCAGATATGTGCCTATGACCATTCTAGGGCGATGTATTCCATCATAGATATGGTTGCCTACAAGCTCGTAAATTGGGCACCATTTTACTTCTTTCCTATTCACAATGAATGTCACATGGTATTTAAATATTTATCTATGGGTAATTTTTTGCATACAAGGCTGCCCCATGTCTTCTCTCTCCTTCTTCCTAACCCACCCTTTGTTGTCCCTCTAACAATGGTTCCCCCTCTTCTTCCTGCTTTAGAAGCGTCTTCCCACATAGATCAGGATGATGAGGAAGAAGAAGACTTGGTTTCAATGTGTTTCCCCTAAAAGCATCTTCATGTCAGTCCCACCACAACTACAAATTTGAGTTCATCTTTTGATCTTATTTCTAATGGTATCATTCTCACACCCAAGGAGGCAGCAACAACCATAGAGGCCAAAGGAGTTCACTCCCAATCCATTACAAGAGGTGTTGGGAACATCATCGATGCTAGTGATCAAGATCCTAGCTCATGGAAGAAGGACGGTGCTCTGATTCGAGAAGACCTCAAGCGTTCTCCCATGAAGAAGATGATTTGTTCAATAATTTCTGAAGTTATTAATCATCTAGAAGACAAGCAAGTTTTGAAGAAAGCGATAGAGATTGCTTTAGTCACTCTAGTGAAATAAATCCCCTCAATCACATCCACCTTAGCCCGTCTTCAACCGATAAGTTTGACGATGCCATCGGGCCCTATGCTCTCCCCAGAGGCAGATTCTATTGATTACTAGCCTACTAAGATAACACCTTCTCCAAACTACTCTCTTCCACACTTCACCAAAGTTGACATAGCTCTTGATTCATTCCTAGTTCCCTCTCTCCCTGTTGGTTCCTTCCCCTAACAGAGAATTGGCCCACCAACCTTGTTAGCAGATCTTTCCAAGGTTGGCCAATACTTGATTTACGCAAATGGCTATATTCAATCGAGTTCCAACACAAATTAGAGATGCTCGAAGAAGACATCACTCCTCTTGAGGAAAAAATTATCACACACTTAGAGCCAAAGAATCACGGTTGAAGTGGCAGGAGCAAGATAAAGACTAAGAATTGTAAGCGTTGCACAAAGCACTAGCTGAGAAGACTCGAGCTTTTGATAAAGTTGGGTAAGTTTTGTATGCGACAACTAAGGAAGCTACAGTATTGGAGCAAGGCTACACTGAAATCACTATGAAAGCTATCTAATGGGAAAATGAATTGGCAATTACCTAGGACAAATTATTCTAGAATGCTCAATAGTTAACTATAAAGATCAGACTCACCATTCACTTGAAGAAGGAATTAGAGGCAACACAAAAAGAATGGAAAGCATACTTTAAGACAAAAATTTCAAGCTCAGCAATTTCATCAGATGAAAAACCTACTTAGTAATCAGAATGAGAAGTTGAATAAGACTTAAGCAAAGGTGGAAGATAGTAGAATTCAGTGTGGAGCAGCCTTAAAAAATGATTGTTACTTATAGGAATCCTTCTTGATAGAACACATTAAATATAAAATTGATCAAGCAATTCTCATAAGTCCTCTTGCCTTGATGCATAGCTGCTAGACGCAAAGCATGTATAGAAGCTATTAAAGGCATCACAGGAATATATCAAACATAGTTTTGAAGAAGCTAGATCTTTGTATATTCAAGGATTAGTGGATGATGACTTTTTTACTTAGGGTTTGAGTCCACCGTGCATACTAGTGTAAGGCTGACAGTGTGATTATTTATAAAATATCTATAATTTTGGTGAACCATTGTATAAGACAATTTTTGTAATCTTTCCTTAATGAGTTATTACAATGAAGAGTTGCATACTTGTGAGTCCATCACAACAAGTCCATAGGAATTGTTCGACATAGGAGGATCAATGTGCTAACAAAGTTTCCTCAATTTGTTATGTTTAGTGTTTGTGTATCAGATTTCTTTTATTGCATGCTTGATTAAGAGTTGGTTAGTGCATAATTAAAGTTTAATTCCTACAACAATTAAGTGGGCTTCATAGTTCGATGAAATTCAGTGTTACTGAAAGAATTTAAATTGAATGTTAAGCTTGTTGGTGCTTTTGTTCTGTAGTTTAATATGGTAGTGGGTGGTAACTTTTAACCGTTTAAGAGTGAAGCGATGATAAAACTAGGCAGTAACCTGTAATTAATTATGGAAGTATTAGTCTAGTTTGAAGTGCAAAATTTAATGTTTAATGTATGATATAATTCTGGTGGAGGTATTGTTGAAGATTGTGCACAAGTAGTACTATGTGAAGCCTGAAGTGGAAAAGTCATAGTTTACAAAAATTAATATGTGAACTACCACCCAGGAATTGGTATGAGGTTGGTGATGCAATTTGTGATTAGGGAATAGAAATGCACTAAATAACTTTAGTAACCCCTAATTTAATCATTCTAGATTCGAAAGGACTAACAATGCTTACATAGCTTCTTCACACTCAAATTTTCCTTGAGTTTTTTTGCAGTTGGATGGCTTTGAAATCTACTGAATATGATGCATCAATGCATAATTTACATAATGGCTCAGGTTGTTGCTTTTCCATGAGCCTTTGTGATCTATGCGGTTGGCTTGAAATACTTGCGTCTGAGTTGTGTTTGGAAAAGATTGTGTCCCCTTCTAAAGTGTAGAGGGTTGGACTAAATCTTGTACTTGGATATTAGTTAAGTATGTTGAAGGTTCCTAAAATATTACATCTTTTGAGATTTTGATGGAGTGGTTCCCAAGGTCATACAATCTATAGGATTTAGATTGTTCACTATAGCCAATAAAGATGTGCTTCCTAGACTTGGATTGTAAGCTGCTTGGATCTTCTTTTGGACATGCACAAATTCTTCACTTCAGAATATTCTAAAGTAATTGACATTGGGTTCTTCAGTAGTAGGCTTCAAATGGTGTTTTGTTGTTCAATGCACTAGTGAGGCCTCAATTGAGTATGTACTTTCTTGTGTGTACTGCTTATGCCCAAAATGTGAAGGGTGATTCTTTGTTGTGAAGCATGGTACATGCCATTCCCATTACATATTTTGGATCTATCTCTTAGCTATTCCATTCTAGGATTGTGTGTGAGGTTGAGTGACTTGTCTCTTTATCCCTTTTTGCTTTAAGAAGTTGTCGGATTCATGCTTAATAAATTCACCACTTCTATTTGATCGAATAATCTTGATTGACTTGGATGCTTCAATCTCAACTTGAGTGATCCATTCTCTAAACTTTGAAAAAGTATCTGCCTTGCACTTTAAAAAATATATCTAGATGTATCTTGAGTGGTCATCTACTTGAAGAAATAGATTGATCGAGTAAGGGAAGGGGTATTCATGGGTCCACATAGATCCACGTAGACTAGGGCTAAAGGACTCCTTGCTCATGTGGAAGCCTCCTCAGGAACAAGAACCCTATAATGCTTGCCTTAGGTGCAAGCTTTGTAGACATCATTGATTTGCCGGATCTTGGGCAATCCTTTGAATATCTTTGATGTAAAAATGTTTGATAAATATGAGATATATCCATATCTTTAATGCTAGAGGTTGGATAGTGATTCCTTAGATAGAAAGCAGGAGAGTTTGTATAGCCCTTTTGCTTCTACTTCATTTCTAATGATGTCTTTGGTTTTGGGTCAATCACTTTTATAGAAGTGTTATAAAATAATACTTGTTTATTGTGGTTAGTGATAGTAAACTCATGCACAAGTTAGGGAAAAATGATACATTGGATAAAGACTTACACTCCCCTTGATCATTGGTGATGTTCTATTCCTTTCCCTTCAGTGGGTACACTCTTGTTGTTGCCTACATAAGCTTTGCCAATATGGTCCTTGATCTCTTCGAAGGATGCTTGATCTTTGCACATATGAAAGGTGGCTCCACTATCAAAGATCCATTCTTGAGATGAACTTAAAGTAACTAGGGCCTTGGCATTTTTGGAAACAAATAAGACTTGAATGGAACAACGAGACCTATGCTAAGAGAGCTTTTATTGGTTCCTCGAGCTAGAGGAATTCAAGTTATTCTTTGTTTTGTAGAGAAAGTTTTCAAGGTGCCGCATTTTTCTAGAGTTATTACAACTAAACTTCTTTGATGAAGTGTTGGAACCTTGTTTGGGTGCCTTGCTAGTGTTATGACTAGCACGTTTTGATTTCTTGAAGGATCCATAATCCTTCATTGCAATTTCTTGTCAGGATGCGAAATTTGTTCAAGAGTCATGGAGAAGTAAAAGTTCCCAAACTTATTCCCAAGTTAATACTTGGTCGCAATTATAAAGAGTGGTTACAAATGTGTCGTAGCATCTAGGAAGCTTATTGAGGAGGTGAATGGTGATATCTTCACTAGAAACGTGGTGGCCACATAATGCTAGCTTATGTTGATAATCGTCAAATGTCACTTTAACTTTAGAAATAGGATCTAGTGTCCTAATGGAAAGGTTTTGAGACTCGACCTCTATGGTGAAAATTTAAGAGGGAGGTTTTTCTTCATATGACTCTTACAAGATCCTCCATGCTTCATTGTATGTTTTACAAGAGGTGAAATGACCCTTGGTTAACTCGTTGTAAGCTAGAAGTAACTCACCTAAAGCTTGCTTAGCTTTGACATTCCACATAGTCAAGGCTCCTAATTCACTTTCTTTGTCACACTCTTGCTTGGTTCCGTCAACTAATTCATATAATACATTTCTGTGAAGATGATTCCTAATGTTGTCTTCTAGAGATTGTAGTTTGTGCCATTGAGTTGCTCATCTTTTGGGATGAAGATTTGCATGAATCACAGTAAATACCATTGAATTGATCAGGTTGCATTTTAAATTATTGACATGATTGTTGTTGAGTATAAGTTACCATGCTTGAAAAATTGAAGTCAAAATGTAGACAAAAGTTGAGATCAGGTAGGGGGCATACTTAGAATAGTCCCATACTTGATAATGAGAGAGATTCCTTGGAGAAGGGGGCTTAGAATAGCCCTACACTTGGCACCAAAGATGAGATGATTCCATCTAGAGAGAGAGAGAGAGCTTAGAGTAGCCCATTTCACACCAAATTGTTTATAGTAGCCTTTGGGACTTAGGGGAGCTCATGGGTGGGGTAAGACTAGCCTTCAACTCACAAATGCACACACACACACATATTTTTCTTTTTTTTTTAGCTTACAAAGGGAGGGAACTTAGTGAAAAAAGGGTGTCAAGAATTCCTTGGAACAATTTCAAAGTAACCATTTTAGAGGTGCCAAATTTGGTGGAGAATGAATAATGACTAAATACCCTTGAGATTCCTCGTAGATAAAAAATGGAGATGCACTCATGTGGATATAAATGTAAAAAGATGAGGGAGAAAACATGTCGTGGACAAGAAGTACTCTCCCCCTCCATTTGATCTAAGGAATTTTATATACTATCCAACTTCTCTTTCAACTAGCGCTTTGAATCTATTAAAGAAATAAAAGACACCAAGCATATGTTTCATGCAATCTAACCATGTCACCCTTGTGCAGTAATCTCTAAATGTCAAAAACCACCTTTCACCACCAATGAAGATAGAGAGGATGAGAGATCCATAGAAAAATAGAGAGAGAGGGGGAGAGAGAGAATGGTAGTAGTAGATCCACTAGCACAGGATTGCGCATATGCAATGAAGAAAAGTGAGAAATTAATGGGGGAAAATGACCACACGAGAGAGAGAGAGATAGAGATAGAGAGAGAGAGAGAGAGACAGAGAGACAGAGAGACAGAGAGAGAGAGATGAGAATGAGGCATTGGGCTCACATATGGTGATGTACATGTATGACACAAAGAGAGAGAGTGAGAGATAGAGAGAGAGAGAGGTGAAAAACAAAAATGGTGATGGTGAGAGATGATGACGTGGTATATTGATGTAAAAACATAAAAAACACTTGAATCAAAAAAATATACTATCGCCATGAGCGCATGTGTATGCCGCTGCTGTGCGAGCAAATGTTCACAACTCTCTCTCTCTCTCTCTCTCTTCTCGATCTGGTCATTCCCTCTATGTGCACATGGACACACCATAGCTGTGCCATAGTGAAAGGTCTTTTTAGTTGGTATCAGAGCCGATGCCAGCAAAGACGGATTTTCATTACCATCGCCTCTGTGCACATTTCAGCAGTGCGCACACATTTTGTCCATTGCTTTCGGCAGCACCGTCACTAGGAAAGCAAGGGCAGTCGTATTCTTTAGTTGAGAACAACAGAAAGTCACAATCTAGTTAGCATCTCTACGTCAATTCTAATGAAGTTATATTGGAAGTTGGATTGATAGCATCACATCCGAAGCTCCTGGGAATTGTTACCATTGCTGAAAGTATGGCCACTTTGAGAAAGATTGTTATTATAAGCAAAATAGTCAAACAGAAAGAGGTAGAAGCCATTATGCTGCACATGGAAATTTCACTGCTGAAAGTTCATAGAGAGACTATGGCAGAGATAATATGTTTGCGATGGAGCATGTGTTGAATAGTATGTCAAATCCTGGAAACGATATGAACTGGTACATAGACTCTAGTTGCACAAATCACATGACGAGTATTGGAAATTGGTTTAAATCAAAAGAGTCTTTGAAGACTAAAGATTATGTAGAAAAAGGTGACGATACCTTACACGTGATTAACGATGTTCGGAATGTACCGTTAATACAAAGAAATGGTGTTGAAAACACATTAAGTGATGTCTTACATGTGCCTAGCATTACAAAGAACCTAGTTTCGGTTGGTTAGCTAGCGGATCAAGACATGGAAGTTATTTTCAACAAACATGGCTGTTTTATACATGATTTCAAGTATGGAAAGAGAGGAGAATTACTTGGACAGGAAAAGAATATGTGTATATTGTTCAGGTTTGACATGGTTACACCCCTTTATGAGAACATGTATGCCAAGAATAGTGAATATTCAGATATAGCTGAATTATGGCATAAACGAATTGGTCATATCAATTTGAGAAAATTGAAGTCCATGGAAAAGAAAATGTTAGTGCGTGGACTACCAAGATTTGGTCATTTAAACTTTGAAAGAATTTGTGAACCATGCGCATTTGGAAAACATCAACGTATGAAGTTTCCAAGAAGAGAAATGCAAAGGGGGAGACCATTAGAGCTAATACATAGTGATGTGGTTGGACCTGCTAGAACAAAATCAGTTGCTGGTTCACTATATTTTTTGATATTTGTTAATGATTATAGCGGATATACATGGATTTACTTCCTTAAGCATAAGTTTGAAATCTTTGAGTGCTTCATGAGACTCATAAATATGGTTGAAAAGTAGTTGGGAATGTATATAAAGTGCCTATGATCAGATTCAGGGGCAGAATATATCTCAAGAGAATTTGATCAATACCCAAGTGATCACAGAATCAGAAGGCAATTGTCTTGTAGATACACACCACAACAAAATGGTATTGCAGAACATAAAAATCGTGTGATAGAGGAAGTTGCTAGAGCCATGTTAAATGAAAAGAGCATGCCAGATATGTTTTGGGCAGAAGCTTGTCATACAGCTGTGCACATTATAAATAGATCTCGCATAGGCATGGTTCATGATCTCACACCTTATGAGAGGCTATGGAAACATAAGCCTAATGTTAGGTATTTATGAGTTTTTGGAAGTATTTGTTATGTGCATGTGCCTAGTCAATTGAGACATAAGTTTGAGGCAAAATCTGAAAAGTGCATATTTGTTGGATACTCAAGAGAAAAGAAAGGATATCAATGTTATAATCCTATTACAAAGGAATGTATAGTCAGTAGAGATGTTATATTCGATGAAAAATCATCATGGTACGCACCTTAAGACATGGCTGTGATAGAGAATGATATGGATGATTCTATGCATAATGTTCATGATGAGCCAGGAACAATTCGTAGGAATTTTGACCAAGAAGAGAGTCAAGTCTATGTATGATATGGATGATTCTATGCATAATGTTCATGATGAGATGAATGCATTGAAGAAGAATGATAAATGGGATTTAGTGAAATTACCACCGAATAAGAAATCTATTAGATGTAAATGGGTATATAAAGTGAAGTGCAAAAGTAATGGTTCATTGGAAAGATTTAAAGCGCATCTAGTTGCAAAAGGATATGCACAAGTATATGGATTGGATTATGATGAAATGTTTAGTCGAGTGGTGAAAATGACAACGGTGAGAAGCATGATTGCATGGGCTACTATGAATATTTGGAAATTGTATCATATGGATGTTAAGAATGCATTCTTGAATGGCAAATTGTATGATGAAGTCTATATGCAACAACTAGAAGGTTATGTGCATCCAAAATATCCCGACTATGTATGCAAATTAAAGAAAGCGCTTTATGGTTTGAAACAAGCACCATGAGCATGGTGTGAACGACTCAACAAGAATTTGTTGGATTTGAAATTTATAAAATCGAAGGCTGATTATTCACTCTTTGTACAGAATGAAGGAAGCGAAACGATACAACGCAATTATATGTTGGAAATGCTTGAAAGGTTTGGTATGAGTGCTTGCAAACTTGTTGATACACCACTTGATGCTAATGTTAAGCTTATGGATGATGGAAAGTACTTGCATGATGCTAATATGTATAGGAAAATGGCTGGAACTTTGATTTATGTAACAAAGACAAGTCCGAATTTGAGTTTTACAGTTGGTTTGGTGAGTCAGTTTATGCATAAACCATGTAGTGTGCACTTGGATGCAGTGAGACACATATTGCGATATGTGAAAGGAACATGTAATTTTGGCTTGTTTATGAGAGAAAAGTTTAGCCATGTATATATACATACACAGATGTCGATTGGGTAGGAAATGTCATGGATCGAAGGTCAACAACTGGTTTTTCATTTTCTCTTGGAAGTGCAATCATTTTGTGGAGTAGCAAGAAGCAACCAATTGTCGCTTTGTCACGTACCAAAGCTGAATATAGAGGCATTACACAAGCTGTTTGTGAAGCAACATGGATTAAATATCCACTCAAAGACATGGGACTCTACATCGACCGAAGGGTGGTCATCTATTCTGACATTGTGAGTAGCATAATTCTATCGAAGAATCTAGTTTATCATGCGAGATCGAAGCATATCGAAGTTCATTATCATTTTGTTAGTGAGAAGGTCATCGATGGAGAAGTGGAGTTGATCCACATCAGCACTGGAGAACAAGTGGTGGATATCTTCACCAAAGCTCTTGCGAAAGAAAAGTTTATCTACTTTAGAGAAGCTTTAGGAGTTAGAAAGCTTTAGTTTGTATTTAGATTTCATTTCATGTTATTTCATCTTGTATGGACATATGTATTTCTTTGGTTTTGTATTCAAGCTCATTCTGAGCTTGAGAGGGAGATTTGATGATGTGGCATAGTGATGTAAAAACATAAAAAACACTTGAATCAAAAAAATATACTACCACCGTGAGCGCGTGTGTATGCCGCCACTGTGCGAGCAAATGTTCAGAACTCTCTCTCTCTCTCTTCTCCATTTGGTCATTCCCTCTGTGTGCAGATGGACATGCCATAGTGAAAGGTCTTTTCAAGAGAGAGAGAGAGAGAGGAGAAAGAGAGTGAGAGAGAGACAGAGACAAAGAGAGAAGGAGGGGCATAGACGGTCAATAGATGCAAAATCCATGTAGATGGAGATCTATACTGATCACTATAGAGATATGCTACAGAGGAAGAAATGAGGAGAGAGAGAGAGAGAGGAGCGGAAAAATAGAGAGGTAATTTGATGGGGGTTTTGTTCGTGCTCTGAGAGAGAAGATGAGAGAGCTACGAAGAAATATATATATATATATATATATATATATATATATATATATATATATATATATAAATATATATATATATATATATATATATATATATATATATATATATATATATATATACATATACATATACATATATATATATATATATATATATATATATATATATATATATATATATATATATATATATATATATATATATATATATATATATATATATATATATATATATATATATATATATATAGAGAGAGAGAGAGAGAGAGAGAGAGAGAGAATGATAGTAGTAGACCGACTAGGAGAGGATTGCACATGTGCAGAGTAGAAAAGAGAGAAAGCGGTGGAAGAGAGAGAGAGAGAGAGAGAGAGAGAGAGAGAGAGAGAGAGAGAGAGAGAAAGATAGATCAGACGTTTGCTTTGAAGTAGATCCGGATTACAATGGCGGTGCTCATTGTAGGATGGTCAAACATCGGTGCAGAGCAGATGAACACCGTGGAGAACAGTGCAATAGAGATCGCAAAGGAGGAGAGAAAGAGGAGTCCTAGAAGGCATGAAGATTGAAGATGCTAGAGAGATATAGAGTGCACAGGTAGAGAAAGAGATGGTGTCGTGCTGAAATAATAGACGCTTAGGGAGAGAGAGAAAAAAAGAGAGAGAGAGAAAGGCGCTTAATGTATCTCAAAATTAAGGATTACACATGTCTGTTGTCGCTCAAAATTTACACTTCAATTAAACACTCTTCAGCGCTGAGGGATTCCTAATTTTATTTTGGTTTCTTTGATTGACAGTTGTTGTTGATTTTGATACACATTAGTAGATATTAATGTTAGGTACTGTGTTCATGATTATTTGATGAGCGCTATCCATGATTATTTGATGAGCACTCTTCGATAAACTATACTTCAAACCTTTTCAGCAGACCCGCGACTTTTCTTCTTCACATATATATGGTTTGAGTGAGGATTTGAATTTGAACTCTAATTCAAATCTCCTAGAATCTTGTACCTAAAAGTGAATGAGATATTCTCTCAATCATTCACCCACTCAATCAATCAAATTTTCCACGACTTAATCAAGTAGGTATGATTACATGTAAATGCTAAGTCACAATGACTTTTACAATGAGTAAAAGGTAAGAACTCATAAGCATGAGTTTCTATGACTCAATCTTCAAGAATTAATCCAAGCTTTATGTAATGTCTTCAAGGTACAAATCAAAGCCAAGTGTGAAGGCTTGATTTACACCAACAGCTCCCCCTCAAGCCAAACACTTTGGCTCAAGTCTTCATCTCTAGTCTTCAATTACTTCTTGCAATCCAATCATGGATTTAAATCTGCATAGCTTGCTTCCATCCAACGCTTTAGTAAGCAAATCTGCACATTGCATATTAGTAGACACATATGACAATTGAATATCTTTGCTAAGTAATTTCTCCCTCACATAGTGGTAGTGAACCTCTATGTGTTTTGTCCTAGCATGATAAATTGGATTAGCTGCAAGGTGAAGAGAACTTGTGTTATCCCCAAAGATAACTGGTGGCCTTGTGTATAGGCCCAATTCTGAATATAAAAGCTTCAACCAGGTGGCTTCTTGAGTGGCATTTGCTAGCCCGCTATACTCTGCCTCAGTAGATGATAAAGCTACTGTGGGTTGTTTCTTGGATGACCAAGAAATTGGTTTATCACCTGCAAAACAAATGTAACCAGATGTGCTTCTCCTGTCATCCTTGCATCTTGCCCAATCTGCATCTGAATATACCTTAATATCAGTGTCTGATGAATAGGGAAAGTACAAACCATGATGTTGTGTTCCCTTTAGGTACTTTACTATCTTCTTTGCTGCCTCTAAATGAGGTACTCTTGGTTTGTGCATAAATTGGCTAAGTACACTAACACCATATGATATATCAATCCTGGTTAAGGTAGCATAATTTAGACTACCTACCAAACTCTGGTAACTTGTAATGTCTTGGAGTTCTTCCCCTTCATGAGCACTGTGTTTGTGGTTGACCTCCATAGGAGTGCTTGAGATTTTAGCTTCCTGCAAATTAAACTTTTTGACCATGTCCTGAATATACTTCTTCTGAGTAATAAAGATACCTGAATTTGTGTAGACCAATTCAAGTCCTAGGAAGTACTTCAATAATCCAAGATCATTTATCTTGAATTCCTTCATCATTTTCCCTTTGATGTGTCTAATTCCCTGAACATCATTTCCTGTAATAATGATGTCATCAACATAGACACACAAGTATATTACCTCTGAATTGTTCCTTTTGATAAACAATGAAGTATCTGCTTTACTCATTATGAATCCTTGGTCTTGGAGATAGGTTGTCAACCTGTAATTCCATGCTCTAGGTGCCTGCTTCAACCCATACAGAGCCTTCTTCAATTTACACACATGATTTACCTTCTTGGGATCTTCATAGCCAGGTGGTTGTGACATGTAGACTTCTTCAGATATCCATCCATTCAAGAATGCATTCTTCACATCCAATTGGTACATGTTCCAATTCTTGGATGCAGCTACACTCACCATAACTCTAATAGTTGGCATCTTGGCCACAGGAGAAAATGTCTCCTCATAATCAATGCCTTGGGTTTGTGCAAAACCCTTGGCTACCAACCTAGCTTTATACCTGTTTATTGTACCATATGAATTCCTTTTGAGTTTGTACATCCATCTGGATCCTATCACCTTCATAGAGTCCTTCTTGGGTACCAAGTCCCAAGTATCACTTTCCTTGAGAGCTTCCATTTCCTCATCCATTGCTTCTTTCCATTCTGATTTTGTGATTGCTTCTTCAAATGTACCTGGTTCTTCATTCAAGAGATCCTTTGCAAGATATACAGAATGCTTGGTTACAAGGGAAGTATCATACCCATACCTAATAGGCTTTTTCTTTTCTCTCTGAGACCTCCTCATTGCTTGTGTTGAGGATTCTGGATTATCTTCTAGTTGCTTCATCTTCATTTTCCCTTTGGATTTCCAAGCCTTGAACTCTTCAATGTTGATGGTGTCTTCATCATCTGAGCTTGTGTCTTCTTTCTGAATTGGTTCTTGCTTGATAAGCTTGGGGAAGTCTTCTTCCATGTCATAAGGTAGACTAACCTTCCTGCATTCATTTTCATACCATGAATCATTCTCATCAAAGATGACATCTCTGCTTACCTTGAAGCCTTTATTTGAGGGGTTGTAGAATCTGTATCCCTTCTGATTCAAATCATAACCAATGAAGATACATTTTTCAGCTTTAGGGTCTAGCTTTCCCCTTACCTGTGAGGGAATATGCACATATGCAACACAACCAAAGATTTTGCAATGATCCAGAGATGGTCTCTTACCATGCCAAGCCTCATAGGGTGTCATTCCATCAAGTGTCTTTGATGGCAACCTGTTAATTAAATATGTGGCAGTAGATACACTCTCTGCCCAAAGATAATTTGGCAATTTCTTTTCATTTAGCATAGACCTAGCTGTCTCTACAATGAGTCTATTCCTCCTTTCAGCTACCCCATTTTGTTCAGGTGAGTACCTTGTAGTAATCTCCCTCTTGATGCCTCTTTCCTGCAAGAAATCTTCAAAGTCATTGGAGAAGTATTCTCCACCACCATCTGACCTTACTTTCTTCAAATGTCTACCTGTTTGATTTTCAACTAGTGCAAGGTACCTCTTGAAACAATTAAATACTTCATCTTTATGTTTCATGAAATATAAGACAGTCCACCTGCTATAGTCATCAATGAAGGACACATAGTACCTTGATCCAGATATGGATGGCTCCTTGCTAGGTCCCCAAACATCTGTATGCACCAATTCCAGATACTTCATGCATAAAACCTTTCTTGGTATAGGGCAATCTGTGTGACTTACCAAATTGACAAGCCCCACACTTGTATATCATGTGTTGCTTGGATACATTAGGTATCCCAAGCACACATTGATCCCTACTCATTTGCTTTAAGGTCCTCTCTCCAATGTGACCTAATCTCTTGTGCCAAATCTCCAATTCTGATAGGGTTTGATCTTTATAGTTGTACAAAGCAATATTCTTAGTGTCTTCAAGTTCAAAGGTAAACAATCTACCTGATTTTTCTCCCTTGGCTATCCTTCTGCATCCATGTCTTGGATCCTTCACATATGCACCATGTTGAGTAAACCTGACCTGTAGACCTTTTTCCACAATCTGACCTACACTCATTAGATTCTTGGTGATTGTTGGAACATACAATACTCTGCTCAATAGATTCTGATTACCATCACTAGTTTTGACATTGCCTACTTTAACAACTGAATGTTTAGTGTCATCACCTGTCTGCACTTGATGCTTGCCTTTGGGTTCTTCCAAATCAGAAAGTAATGCAACATTTCCAGCTACGTGATTAGAGCAACCTGAATCAATATAAAATAAGTGATCATCATTGATACCTGACTTAGATGTCATATTCATGATCAATAGGGAGTCATCTTGCTCCTCTGCATAATTGTTGTAGTCTTTCTTATTTATGTATCCACCTTGATAGTTGCCATTGTGATTGTAGCTGTTGTTATAATTATTGTTGTAGCCATGGTAGCCTTGAGATTGGTTGAATCTACCTCTACCTTGAGAGTATCCTCCTCTTTGGTGACCTCTTCCTCTTTGGTTCTTGTAGTTTCTGTAACATTCATCTGTGGTATGGTTAGACAAGCCACAAATATTGCATGGAGATTGGTTGTAGGGTCTCCCCCTACCTGACTTACCTCCTCTGCCTCTACCTCTTGAAGATCTACCTCTCCCTGCATAGTTTGCTTGGGAGGTAGAGCCTTCTTCATCAACCTTCTTGCTTTTACCTTTATCTTTTACCTTCTTATGAGTGTAAAGGGCAGAGGGGTTGTTACCTTTTGATTTCTCTCCATTCTTTGTGATCTTTGCTTCATGTGTAAAGAGTTGTCCAATCAGGGTTGTTAGATCAGGTGCTTGGATGTCCATGTATAAGTCCATTGTTGTGGTAAAGCTCTCCCACTTGTCATCTGCCGTTAGTCCATTAATCACTTGTCTGACTATTTGCTCTTCCTCAATCTCCTCTCCAAGACTTGCAAGTTGGTCTGCAATGTCCTTGACTTTGGTAACAAAATCTGAGACAGATTGCTTTGATTGCTTCCTAAGAGTGGTAAACTCAATCCATAGCTGATTCTTTCTGGCCCTTGTGCTTGATGAAAAGTAAGTTGACAAGGTTTCCCAAGTCTCTCGGGAAGTTTTGCAATTCCTTATGTGTGGTAGAAGGAAATCAGAAATAGAGTTTAGAAGATATGACCTTGCCAAAGCATCTTTTGCACACCATTGATTGAGTCTCTCTTGCTCTTCCTTGGTGGGTAGGCCTCTAGCTTTAAATGAGGGCAATTCCTCATCTCCTGATATGAATCCAAACAAGCTCCTTCCTTGTAAATAGGTCTTCATCCTTAGAGACCAAGCTTGGTAGTTGTTCCTGTCTAATTTGTCAATGAAGGAAGGGAAACCATCACCCATGTTACCTTATATGCTCTGATACCACTGTTGGGAGTGATGGTTGGATGCACTCAGGAGATTGAGTTGATGCTGCTAAACCTGCTTCACACCAGCCCTCCTTTGATTCCAGATATGCTTAGTAGACTCCTTGAGCTTCCAAATGATACCAAGAAACCATATATGTGCTTTGCAAATGTTATAAGTAATGATCAAATCAAGACAGACTACTTGTGACTTCAAAATCCTGAAAAACTTGCTATTTTGGTATTGACACCTGCTTAGTGTTATGCTCAGTGTGACCAGTGTAGTTACAATTAGCAAAATTCCTTCTAGAGATATTCTATTAGCTTTGTAAGCTCCCATTTGCAAGTGGAATGAAAGGAAATGATAAACTACACTCAGAGAAATTGCTTTAGCAAAATAAGGTACACCCCCGATTTTTTAGGAGACTTACAGTCATAGACCAGTGAGCACCTCGATTGGGATTTCTCTGTAATGGTTGATCCAATAGCCTTGCAATTTTGTAGGTGTATTGTAGACTTTGAGCTGAATCCAATGCACTTTGAATCATCCAATTTGGTTCAGTAGATCTTGAGATATGCCTCTTCGAAGTTGACAGAGTTGGAGATGGTCACTCAGAGAAACCAGAGATTATGAATGTAAGTATATGTATTAGATCAAATCATTGTACATTCCCATTGGCATAGACTGTGATGCTCAATGGTACTCAGATGTGTAGGCTATGGTGTAGCACTCACACACTCAGAGAAAGATGGATTAGCCTCGGGATATGAGCTGAAAAATGAACAAGCTGACCCGCGACTTTTCTTCTTCACATAAATGTGGTTTGAGTGAGGATTTGAATTTGAACTCTAATTCAAATCTCCTAGAATCTTGTACCTAAAAGTGAATGAGATATTATCTCAATCATTCACCCACTCAATCAATCAAATTTTCCACGACTTAATCAAGTAGGTATGATTACATGTAAATGCTAAGTCACAATGACTTTTACAATGAGTAAAAGGTAAGAACTCATAAGCATGAGTTTCTATGACTCAATCTTCAAGAACTAATCCAAGCTTTATGTAATGTCTTCAAGGTAAAAATCAAAGCCAAGTGTGAAGGCTTGATTGACACCAACACTTAGCTTTATCAGAATATAAGGGAGAAGTTTGATTACCTCTTGAGGACTCACCACCTTTGCTAATCTATGCTTCATGAGTGAAGAGTTGGCCCATGAGTGTGTTGAGGTCGGGTACATGCATATCCATGTATAAATCCATGGCTGTTGTGAATGACTCCCACTTGTCGTCTCCTTTGATTCCATTTATCATTTGTCTAATGAGTTGCTCCTCTTCAATTACCTCTCGAATGCTTCCAAGTTGGTCGGAAATCTCCTTCATCTTTGTGACATAATCAGCCACATTTTGCTTCGGGCTTTTCTTCATTGTTGTGAACTCCATCCACAATTGGTTCTTCCTTGCTCGATTGTTGGAAGAGAAGAAAGAAGCAAGTGCATTCCTGGTCTCTCTAGATGTCTTGCATCCCTTGACATGCGGTAAGAGAAAATCAGAGATTGAGTTTATAATATAGAACCTTGCAAGTGCATCCTTCGAACATCAATTTGAAAGTCCTTCCACTTCTTCATGTGATGGTTGCCCTTTGTTCCTCATGGTTGGCATTGCTTCATCTCCGGATATGAATCCATATAGATTCCTCCCTTGAAGGTAAGCCTCCATCCTTAGAGACCATGCCGGGTAGTTGTTTCAATCCAATTTGTCAATTGTTGATGGAAATCCATCTCCCATGTTGCTTGACTATGCTCTGATACCACTGTGAAGAGAGATGGTGGATGCAATCCAAAGATGAGTAGGTGCTGCTACAACCAGCTTCACACCAGCCAACTGAGAGTAGACCCTTTGATCTTCCTAAATCCACCAAAATATCATCCAAGTACTTTGGAACATGTATCCCAAAAGTTTAAGTCAAGAAAGACTAGTTGCGAAATGACTAGCTCCCAAAACTTGCTATTTTTGGACATACACCTACTAGAAAAAATGAACAGTGCTCAGAAACTAGAAGGAACTAGATAAATTCCTTTTGAGCATAGCAAATAGACTTAGCAATATTCCCAATCCAAGTTAAAACACTTCAAATGATGGACTGAGCACTAAGAAGAAGATTCATCAATTTTTGGAACATGCCCACCATTCTCGGGCTCTATAGAGATAGACCAGTGAGCAATAAAATGCAGATATCTCCAAACATATACAATTAATGACCTTGAAAGTTTGTACGAAGAAAGAAGATAGTAAGAGCTATCCAACCCACGTTAAAACACTGAAATTAGTTGCGTAGAACTCGAGATATGACCTTCTAAAGTTACTACTCTAAGTGAGTATGGCTGAGAACAAAACAGAGAAGTAGATAATGATAAATGTATAGATTCACATATGATTACAACCACATTGGCAATGAATCTTTGCCCAATGGGAGTAGAATGATAGAGCTATGGAGTAAGCTCTTCAATCTCTACAAAATTACATGAAGTGGTCATGTAGAAGGCTTGCTAATCGCCTCTTCCTTCTTGCTCTTTTTATAGCTATTCTTGGAGGGAGTTTTGAATTCGAATTCGAATGGCTCCACCTAACAGTGATCCCCAAAGTTAGGAGATATTCCCTCAGCTCAAAATCTCGTGGTTTAGGTGGTTAGAGCCACGACTTTTCTTTTACATCATTGATGAGGTAAGCCATCCTTTTCCTTTTTTCTTTTTTCAATTACAAGAGATAAAATGTAGTCTTTTACAAGAGGTTTTCACATGACTACACCTGTGACTTACAAATGATCATAATATCAAGCATATCAAGCATGTAGGCCTGGGTAAAATGCAGGAAGAGCTCCCCCTGAAGCCTAACATGCTTGGCGTCCAAATAAGTCTTCAATTGTCCTTGATTTCCTGCAAGCCAATCATCAACTTGAATCTACTTAACTTTGTACCATCAAGAGCTTTAGTCAACATGTCTGCACATTGCATATCTGTAGAGACATAGGATAGTTGAATATCCTTGCTCATTAGCTTCTCCCTTACATAATAGTAGTCGACTTCAATATGCTTGGTTCTAGCATGGTATACCAGACTAGCTCTTAGATGTAGTGAGCTTGTGTTGTCACAAAAAAAGTGAGGTGTTGAAGACTGAAGTCCAAGATCTGTATACAAAGACTTTAACCACATGATTTCTTGAGTTGCATTAGCCAAACCTCTATATTCGGCTTCGGTAGAAGATAGTGCCATGGCTAGTTGCTTCTTCAATGACCAAGAAATGATTTTTTGAACCCACAAATGATATATACCCGGATGTGCTTCTTCTATCATCTCTAGATCCAGCCCAATCTGCATCTGAGTAGACCTTTAGCTCAATATCTGAAGTAAATGAATAAAACAAACCTTCATTCATGGTCCCGTTTAGGTACTTGAGGACTCTCTTTGCCGCTTTCATATGTGGTCTTCTCGGCTTATGCATAAACTGACTCAATATGCAGACACTATAGCATATATCCACCCTTGTGAGTGTTGCATAGTTCAAACTTCCAACCAAGCTTTGATAGCTTGTGATGTCTTCAATTGGCTCTCCTTCATAAGCACTAAGCTTATGATTTTGCTCCATAGGTGTACCTGCACACTTGGTATTTTCCATCTTGAACTTGACGAGCATGTCATGCACATACTTCCTTTGTGTGATGTATATACCTGAATCTGTGTAGATTAACTTCAATCCAAGAAAATAAGTGCGTGGTCCGAGGTCACTTATTTTGAACTCCTCCTTCATTTGACTCTTTACCTGTTTGATTGCTTCAAGATCATTGCCTGTGATAATAATATCATCAACATACACACATAAATAGATCACTTCAGATCCATTCCTCTTTATGAACAAAGAGGTATCTGCCTTGATAGCTTTGAATCCTTGGTCCTACAACTAAGTCACCAATCTGAAATTCTAAGCTCTTGGAGCTTGCTTCAATCCATACAAAGCTTTCTTTTGTTTTCATACATAGTTAGGATGATGTGCATCTTCATATCCAGGAGGTTGTTCCATATACACTTCCTCAGAAATCCATCCATTCAAGAAAGCATTCTTTACATCAAGTTGATAGGGATTCCAATTTCTAGATGCAGCAAGACTAATGAGAACCCTAAATGTAGCCATTTTTACAACAGGAGAGAAAGTCTCCTCATAATCAATACCATGGGTTTGAGCAAACCCTTTAGCAACTAACCTTGCTTTGTGTCTATTTATACTTCCATCTAGATTCCTCTTGATTTTTTATATCCATCGAGATCCAGTTACCTTCATAGATGGCTTCTTAGGTACAAGCTCCCAAGTGTCATTCTCCTTCAAGGCTTCCATTTCTTCATCCATTTCATCTCTCCAAGCTTTCTTGCTTTGTGCTTCTTCGAATGTAGTAGGCTATTCATTGGTTGAATCCTTTGCAATGTAGATTGAGTGCTTGGTGACCAAAGAAGTATCATAACCAAACCTCTCAGGTTTCTTCTTCTCCCTTGAACACCTTCTAAGTGGTTGATGTGATCATATGTAGCATCCTGCATCTTTGCTTTACCTTTGTTCTTCCATAGCTTTAGTCTTTCCAAGTCTTCTAGGTCAATCTCCGAATCAGTTTCTTCAATCTGCTTTGGCTCCTTTGGTTGAAGTGATGGAAAATCTTCATCCAAGTCATATGGCAGCTTCACTTTCCTCTCATCATCAAACCATGATTTTTTTTCATAAAAAATTACATCTCTACTCACACAAAATCCTTTATTGGTTGGATTGTACAATCTATATCCTTTTTGGTTTTGATCATAACCAATGAATACTCACTTCTCTGCCTTGGGATCCAATTTCCCTCTTACTTGAGCACGAATGTGAGCATAGGCTAAGCATCAAAGATTTTACAATGCTCTAGACTAGGTTTTCTTCCATTCCACACTTCATACGGAGTTGTTCCATCTAGTGACTTAGATGAAAGTGTGGTTGTGGACATAGCCTCTGCCCATAGGTAGTTTGGCAATCCCTTTTCGTTGCGCATGGACCTTGCAGCTTTGACAATAGCTCTGTTCCTCCTCTCTACTACACCATTGAGTTCGGGTGTATACCTTGTAGTGACTTCCCTTCTAATGCCTCTTTCATGCAAGAAGGCAACAAATTCAGAAGAGAAGTATTCTCCTCCACCATCTGATCTGAGTCTTTTCAAAGTCCTACCTGTTTGGTTTTCAACAAGAGCAATATACTTCTTAAAGGAATTAAACACTTCCTCCTTGTGCTTCATGAAAAACAGAATGGTCCACGAGCTACAATCATCTATGAAAGACACATAATATCTTGAGCCTGATATAGATGGCTCCTTACTTGGACCCCACACATCCGTGTGCACTAGTTCCAAAGGATTTTGATACATATATCCTCTCTTATTGAAAGGTTGTCTATGAGATTTGCCGAGTTGACATGCTTCACACTTATAAATCATGTGTTGCCTTGTTATATTAGGCAAACCAAGTACACTTTGGTCCCTGCAAATTTGTTTGAGTGTCCTCTCACCAATGTGAGCAAGCCTTTTGTGCCATATCTCCAACTCTGTTAGAGTTTGAGATCCATAGCTAAACAAAGCTATGTTCTTTGTATCTTCCACTTCAAAAGTGAAAAGCCTTCATGTCTTTTCTCCTTTGGCAATCCTTCGAAAGCCTTGCCTTGGGTCTTCAACATATGCTCCAAATCGGTTGACTCTAACCTGCAATCCTTTTTCAACAATCTGTCCAACACTTATTAAATTTTTGGTAATTGTAGGGACATACAAGACTTTGCTTAAGAGGTTCATATTCCCATCTAATGTCTTCACATTACCTATCTTCTCCACTGAGTGCTTTGTGTCATCACCTCTCTGCACTTCATGCTTGTTATGAGGATCTTCCAAATGAGAAAGTAAAGCCACATTTCCTGCTACATGGTTTGAGCATCCCGAATCAATGTAAAATATGTGATCATCATCCTTACCCTTCTTCACCGATAGATTCATAATCAATAATGAACCTTCTTGACTTTGGTCCTCTGCATAGTTATTGTAGTATCTTCTTCCTCTATGGCCACTTTGATAGTTGTTGTTGTTGTAATTGTTGTTGTAGTAGTTTTTTTTGTTGTAGCCTCCATTGTATCTGCCTCTATTTGCTCCATAGCCACCTCTATTGAATCGTCTTCCTCTTGAGTTCCTTGGATTCCTGAAACATTCTTCCGTAGTATGATTAAATAAGCCACATATATTGCAAGGTTGAGATGATTGGAATGTCCGCCTACCTTGCTTTCCACTTCTGCCTCTTCCTCTAGCTCTTCCTCTACCTGCAAAGTTTGCTTGGAAAGAGCTACCTTCATCTTCATTCTTCCTATTCTTTGACTTGTCCTTGACCTTAGCTTTATCAGCATATAAGGCAAAAGTTTGATTACCTCTTGAGGACTCACCACCTTTGCTAATCTTTGCTTCATGAGTGAAGAGTTGGCCCATGAGTGTGTTGAGGTCGGGTACATGCATATCCATGTATAAATCCATGGCTGTTGTGAATGACTCCCACTTGTAGTCTGCTTTGATTTTATTTATCATTTGTCTAATGATTTTCTCCTCTTCAATTACCTCTCCAATGCTTCCAAGTTGGTCAGAAATCTCCTTCATCTTTGTGAGTCACATTTTGCTTCGGGCTTTTCTTCATTGTTGTGAACTCCATCCACAATTGGTTCTTCCTTGCTAGAGTGTCGGAAGAGAAGAAAGAAGCAAGTGCATTCCAGGTCTCTCTAGATGTCTTGCATCCCTTGACATGAGGTAAAAGAAAATCAGAGATTGAGTTTAGAATATAGGACCTTGCAAGTGCATCCTTCGAACACCAATTTGAAAGTCCTTCCACTTCTTCATGTGATGGTTGCCCTTTGTTCCTCATGGTTGGCATTGATTCATCTCCGGATATGAATCCATATAGATTCCTCCCTTGAAGGTAAGCCTCCATCCTTAGGGACCATGCCGGGTAGTTGTTTGGATCCAATTTGGCAATTGTTGATGGAAATCCATCTCCCATGTTGCTTGACTATGCTCTGATACCATTGTGAAGGGAGATGGTGGATGCAATCCAAAGATGAGTAGATGCTGCTACAACCAGCTTCACACCAGCCAAGTGAGACTTCTGAGTTGATTAGTAGACCCTTTGAGCTTCCTAAATCCACCAAAATATCAGCCAAGTACTTTGGAACATGTATCCCAAAATTTTAAGTCAAGACAGACTAGTTGCGAAATGACTAGCTCCCAAAACTTGCTATTTTTGGACATACACCTGCTGTAAAAAATGAACAATGCTCTGAACCTGGTAGGAACTAGATAAATTCCTTTTGGCCATAGCAAATAGACTTAGCAAGCTTCCCAATCCAAGTTAAAACACTTCAAATGATGGAGTGAGCACTGAGAAGAAGATTCATCAATTTCTGGAACATGCCCACCATTCTTAGGGCTCTGCAGAGATAGACCAGTGAGCAATAAAATGCAGATATCTCTAGAACTGTAAATCCAATGAGCTTTAGAATTTGTATGCAGAAATAAGACAGTAAAAGCTATCCAATGCATGTTAAAGCACTGAAAAAGGGTGCGTATAACTCGAGACATGCCCTTCAGAATTTACTACTCTGAGTGAGTATGGCAGAGAACAAAACAGAGAAGTAGATAATGATAAATTTATAGTTTCACATATGATTAAAACGACATTGGCAATGAATCTTTGCACAATGGGAGTAGAATGATAGAGCTATGGAGTAAGCTCTTCAATCCCTACAAAATGACATGAAGTGGTCATGTACAAGGCTTGCTAATCGCCTCTTCCTTCTTGCTCTTTTTATAGTTATTCTTGGAGCTTGGGAGTTTTGAATTCGAATTCGAATGGCTCCACCTAAAAGTGATCTCCAAAGTTAGATATTCCCTCAGTTCAAAAACTCAAGGTTTTAGGTATTTAGAGCCACGACTTTGCTTTTACATCATGGATGAGGTAAGCCATCCTTTTCCTTTTTTTGTTTTTCAATTACAAGGGATAAAATGTACTCTTTTACAAGAGGTGTTCACATGACTACACATGTGACTTACAAATGATCATAATATCAAGCATATCAAGCATGTAGGCTTGGGTAAAATGCACCAACAAATATTATAGGTTTGTTCATAGAGTAGTCTACACTCTTAAGGATGGGAGCTTCTAACAACAATCTATTTGATTTTTGGATAGCTTGTGTGTTTTTCAATGCAAATAAGTTTTGTTTCTTTCTCAAAAAGTCATAGAGACAATTGACAACATGGGAAAATTGTGGGATCCAAATAACATAAAAGATGCAAGCACCAAGAAATTTGCATACCTCACTCACATTGTGACATACTTCTGAAATCACGCTAATGGCATCAACCTTTTGTGGGTATGTCTTTTGATTAGAGTGACCACAAAGATGTCAAACAATGAGAACTTCATTGATACGAAAAATAGATTTCTCTAATGATAGATTTAAGGCTACTTCAATAAATCACTAAAAAATCTTTTGACAATCAAGAATGTGGGCTTCAACAAACAATGGACATCCAGCTTTATCCAAAGTATGGTCTTTTTGTGTTTTTAGACAACCCTTAATGAGAATATCATCAATAAAAGGAATAAAGCAGTGTGGAATAAAATCATGCAATACCAAAGTCATTGCATTCATCATATGAGCAACGAGATTAGTTGCACCTTTGTTCATTGGATCTTGCAGATACACCTTGGCTCTGATGCCATTATTGACAAGACCTTGCAGACTCATGTATGCAAAGATAGTACAGAAATGAACTCTCACAAAATTATCACAAAATAGAGAGAGATAAGAGACTAAACACAATATTGGGTATAATCTCCCCTCATATACTCTGATTGAAGAGTATATTAGAGCATGTGTATTTATAGGTATATTTCATTATGTCCTAAATAAAAGATACATGAGGGTGCTGATTTGAAAAGTGTGCATTTATGAAAATCTACTTTATTTACAAAAGTTTTGCTTTTCAAATTGATCTACTATTTTTAGAAAGATGTCACTTTCTAAAGATATCTAATATATTTACAAAAAATATCTAAAATACTATCTTTTAACTATCTTAAAAAATATTTCTATAAAGTAATGTGCATTCACACCCTCATGAGTCTTCACCTACTAAATCAAAACATAATCACATTAAAAAACCTCAGGACATTGAAATCCATATATAAAACATTCCATTACTCCATAACTTATAACATGCCTCCTAGTTGACACGGAACTGACCTCAGTTCATAAGAATAAAATAGACATGGATGGCTAGTTATATGCCCCATCACTAAACAATCATAATTATGTTCCATGTAAATGCACATGCATGGAAATGGAAAACTAGAATTTAATGTGATTGTAAATGATATAAAGAAATCAAATGACCATAATATGGAGTTGATGATGTTTTATGAGTCCAGTAGGATTCTTCAAGTGAGTGATTTTTATATGACTAAATATTTATTATATTGCTTACCAATGTGTGTAGTAGTAACATCATAATGAAGTATTTTCTGTAGAATTTGAATTTCAGCATCCTCTTGAAGTAACTAAAAGCATTCTCATTTTTTTTTTAATAATATGAAAAGTTCCATTATAACGTGGTGCTAGTTTAACCTTAGGATGTTGTTAAATATTTTTCAAATTCAGTTTAATTATTCATAACCATGCAAAGTCATTTTCATTAAATTGTTAAGCTACTCATTTCTTATTAACATTAGACATGAAATGTTATTGAGTCCTTTTAATGTGCTCATGAACCTCATGAAGTATAGAAATATGATCTGTGCAAAAGAATCAGCCATAGGTATATTAGTTTGAGTGGTAGACATGGGAGTGGAAAGCTTCGTACCATAAACAATTTCCTGTGCTGCACATTGAGTAGTGATATGGGTTGTGTTATCATATGCAAATTGTAGTAAAGGATGTTTCCCATCCCAATAACCTGGATTGCCTAAAGAATAATAACATAATAAATGTAAAATCGTACTACTCGTAGCTTCACTTTTCCCATTATTTTAGGATAGACTACAGAATTAAAATCTATTTTGGAACTCAAATTTGGAAATAATGCATGCCAAAAGTGATTACAAAAACAAACATCTCAATGTGATAAAAAAACTTTTGGAAAACGACGATGCAAAAAAAATATATTTAAGAAATAACTTAGCAGCTTGAGGTGCAAAAACAGTCTTTCTATAGGGAATGAAATATCCCTATTTACTAAATCTATCACCAATTATCTGAATTATATCATTATGAGATGCGGTTGTAGGAAGACTAGTTATAAATCCATAGAAATTTCTTTCCATGGTCCATTTGGTACGCGAAGTGGCCTTATAATCCAAATTTTTTCCATGATGTCGTCTCACATGTTGACACGCAATGCAATGAGTAACATACTGTGCAATATCCTTTTCCATATTTGGCCAGAAGAATTATTTACACATAGAAATAGTACTTTGTATGCCCCTATGACCCATATATGGTGGTTCATAACAAATTCTTGAAATACTTGTGTGATGCATAACTTGTGTTAGTAGTACAAGAATCCATTATAAAAAGTATAGTGATCCTCATTATATGGCATAGAATTATTGAAAGGAGCTCATGTTTCTGAAAAATATAAACTAGATGCATATGTAGGAATCATGTCATGGAATGAATGAATATGAACCGAAGGAATATTATTGATTGAAACAATATTTCTTTATCGAGATGGAAAACAACTAAGGCCATCAACTACAAAATTAGCTTGGCCAGGTTTATATTGAACTAGAGGCTAAAACTTTTGTGTTAATGAAGCCCATTAAATGTGTTCTTGAAAGATCAATGGTTGATTTAATAAATGCTTAATAGCATGTTGGATTTTAGTAACTAGAACTTCAGAACCCATAAGGTAATGTTTCCAAACTTTTAAAGCATGCACAATAGATAAAAGTTACTTATCATATGTAATGTAATTCTTTTTTGAAGGTTTAAGTTTCCTACTTTCAAATGCAATGGGATGTTCATTTTGTATTTATACAATATCTATATCGGAACCACTTGCATTGATAACTACATGGAAAGGTTGTGTGAAATTTGGTAACTGCAAAATAGGTGCAGGAGAAAGTGTATATTTGAGTGTTTCAAAAGATTGTTGTTGTGGAAATCCTCATCCAAAGTTTAACTTTTTCTTCAATATTAATATGAGTGGAAGTGCTAAATAAGAAAAATGTTTTACCAACTTTATACAAAAACTAGGTAGCCCCAAAAATGAGCATATATCATTCACATATTGATGTGCAAGCCATTCTTCAGTTGCTTTAATTTTCGTTGGATCTACATGAACACCTTGACTAGAAATAATACATCCTAAATACTCTAACTCATTTTGGAGAAAAGAAATCTTTTTAGGATTTGCATAAAGTCTATTTTTGCATAACAAATTAAAGGATCTTGCTAAATTCTTTCAATGGTCATCATCATTTTCACAAAAGACAACTATAAAATCAAAGAAAACATGAGAAAAACCTTGGTAATCAAGGAAAATTCTACTCATCATACATGAAATTGTAGCAGGTGCATTGGCAAGTCAAAAATGCATTACCATAAATTCAAAGTGACTAGTTTGAGTTCTAAAAGAAGTCTTATAAATGTCATTTGGTGTCCTTTATATCTGATGATACCCACATTTAAGATCAATTTTGCTAAAAACACGTGCTCCATGAAGTATGTCTACCAAATTGGGATGCAAGTTTCATATTCTCTCTCTAGACCTTATTTCCATCTTGTTTTCTAGTTGAAATTTTTGGAGTTAGACATCTACGGAAGCACACGGACAACGCAAGGAAGAAGAAAGAGCTTGGAGCACAACACACAATGCTAAATGTATTACCGCTAGAATGTACAAAGATAAGTAGCCCGTTAGGGCAATAAACGTATATACAGGCCAAGGGAAAAGACCTCCTAAAGAGGGACAAAAGTGCCTTGATGGCTCTAGAGTGCTCACACACATCACTACTTAAATATATCAACAAATCCCCCCTCGGAGTGATGCAGTGAACAAGGAGCTCACACTCATGTATAAGGAAGTGCCAAGCTATGTGGAATCAATCCACAAAAGGAAGTAAGCCCAAAGCTTTGCAAAAATCTTCAAATTTCTTTCAAGGCAGATCCTTCGTAAAAAGGTATACAATGTTCTCCTACGTGAGAACATATGCCAAGTTGATCTCCCAATTAGAGAACCTCTTCATGACATAATGATAATGCACATCAATGTGCATAGTACGAGCATGGAACACAGGGTTCCTCGCAACTACCAACGTGCTCCGATTATTAGTGAAGATGGTGGTGGCAGAAGGGTGACCAACACCGACATCAGCCATAAGGTTTGTGAGTAACACACACTCAATAGTCGTTGTGAAAGCTGCCCTATACTCAGCCTCACAATTGGAAGTGACCAGAGTAGGCTGGTTCTTGCTCAACCAAGATATACATGAGCTACCAAGCATGAAACAAAAGCAATTAGTGGATACACGAGTGTCATACCAACCAGCCCAATCACTATTAAAAAAGCATGAAAATCTAGTGGTAGTGATCCCTACTTGGGATAAAACAATCCAAGTAGCTAGGTACCACTCAAGTAGCGAAATATGTGATTAACAACCTACCAATGCTTGACACCTAGACCAGCAAGCCGCATGTCATCAACATATACCACAATGATAAGAAGCACATCATTAGCATGCTTAACATATAAGGTGCTTTTAGTTGGACTATTCTCAAAAGCATGTGCAATCAGATAGGCATGTATCTTTTCATACCAAGCACATGGTGCATGCTTTAAACCATATAATGCCTTCTTTAACGTGTATAGCTGGTTTTCATACCCTTTTTGCACAAAGCTAGGGGGTTGAAAAACATACACTTGTTCATGCAAGGCACCATTCACAAATGCTCTTTTAATGTCTAACTGATGTACATTCCAACCATGATGAGCTGCAAGTGTACAAATGCTACAAGTAGTAGTCATTAGGCAAGTAGGAGCAAAGGTTTCATCAAAGTCAATGTCTCTTTCGAGTCCATAAACCTTTGCAACAAGCCTGACCTTATAACTATAATCTGTTCCATCAGGTTTGCACTCTAGCTTGTATACCCACTTAGTGTCAATGGCCTTCTTTCCTGGGACAAGTCACATAAAGACGATGTACCATTTTTCATGATAGCATCATATTCAGATTGCATTGCAGCCATCCAATGTTCTGAATATTGTGCTTCATCAAACAAAAGAGGTTCAGTCTCATCACAGAGACTAGTGGCAGCCATAACATAGCAATCTGATGCAAAAGAGCACGATGAGAGCCTGACCAAGTATGATATGATAGAGATGCATCTAATTTGCTGTTAGGCAAAGTTTGCACCAACCATTTCGGCATAGTTTTTGCCTGCTCAATATCATCTCTCTCATCAACAAGTGCATCATGTAAATCTACATAAGAAATGGAATGATCTACATCATCACATGAAACCTAGAAGGGTAGAGAAGTTGCCTCATTAGGACCAACACTAGACTTTCCACTTGTAAAAAGAGGCAACAAGGTATCATACATGTCGTTGGAGATAACAGATATCTCCTTAGTACATGAAAGCAATGGCTGAGTAGCATCTTCAACAAAAACAACATCATGACGGATCATAATACATTTGGTCTTTGGATGATACAGACGATAGCCTTTACTTTCAGAACTATACCCAAAAAAAACATTTTACTGCTTTATCATCCAATTTTCTAGGATGTTGTTCATGCAGTAATGCATATGCAAGACAACCAGAAACACGCAAATGAGCAAGAGATGGCTTGCGACCAGGCCAAGCCTCATATGGAGTGATAGATTCTAGCGCTTTAGTGGGACACCTCGCCATCTCCATGAGTGACGTGTTCTTTCATTCAGCAACTCCATTTTGTTGAGGTGTATACAACACTGTACACTGATGTTTTATCACAGGCTTAGCTAGAAACGCATTGAAGTGAGAAGACATATATTCCCCCACTTGATCAGAATAGAGGGTTCCCATTTTACATGCTGATAGATTTTCATCCAAAATCAAAAACTGTTTGGAGCACATAAACACTTCAGACTTTGCCTTCAATGGATATACCCATGCATGCTTGGAAAAATCATGGATGGAAGTCACGAAGTAAAGATAGTTCCCAAAAGAAGGTGTCTACATAGGACCACATACATCACTATGTACAAGGTGCAATTTCTAAGTAGCCCGAACAGAACCATCTTTTTGAAAGGAAGAATGCTGCATTTTGCCCAAAATACAGCCTTCACATACATAATTACTAGGTGCCTCAAGTTTGGGCAAAGAGGACACCATTTTAGAGTTCTGTAGGCATAGAAAACTAGCAAACTTCAGATGACCAAAGTGTCCATGCCAAAGCTTTGCCTTTGACATAGCTTGAGAATCATGTACTACACATGCCAAAACATTTATAGATCTTTTATAGTCTATGAGCTTATACAACCCACGACATAAAGCCAGGAGCAATAATCATGATGCCATTTGACAGATCATGAACCGTACATCTGTCATCAACAAATTTCACAACCAAGCCAATCTTGTCTAATGCAGAAACTGATAACATATTTTTCTTCATCCCTGGCATAAACAAAGCATCTGAAAAAGTGAAAGATCTACCATCAATAATAGTAAAAATGATCTTACCAACTCCCATAACAGGATAGGAGGAGTTGTTGGTGCATGTAATAGTATTCCCTCTAGGACAAGCTCGAGTGAAGAGAAGAAACTATGTTGTGAGGTAATATGTTTGGTCGCCCTACCATCAAAGTACCAAACATCTCAGTCTACTGCAGACATGCACTGCTCATGAGAAGATGGATCAAAACTGCAAATAGTAGTAAAGGCCCATTCTTCTTTCGACACAACATTAGCGGACTTTGTATTCGGTGTAGAGGCCTCTGCAACAACCATTCTAGCCTCTTTCTTCTTTGCCTCTTTAGCAGCCACATTTGGACAGCTCTTGATAACATGATCATTTTCTTTACACTATTTGCAAAACAATTTCTACTTTTTTATTTCTTCTCATTTGTGTCTTCCTTCTTCGAATGTGGAACATTTTCAGATTTCTTCTTACTAGTTAAAGAGCTCCATTTTCCTTTGCATTTCCAACAAGAGAAGAAAGCTTGATTTGCAACACACATAATAGAACTCTTCTGCCTAAATTGGTCTTCTTGCAAGAGAACAGAGACTAACTCCTCAAATGAAAAGACATTTAAATTGCCATTCATTACCAAAGGAAGAGTACAAGCAAAACTCTAATGTGAGTCAAGAAGACCATTCAAAACGGTCTGTACAAGTGAGCTATCTGGTATAGCATCATCACCGGAAATCAACTATTCTTTCAAATCCTTGATCTTTGTGAGAAAATTGTCCATAGACTCACCTTCATTCATGTTGTCACTCTCCAATTGTTTTGCAAGGTAAGCAACACGAGCCTCATTCCTAGCCTGGTACAATGTGGTAAGTGTATCCCAAGCATCCTTAGCTATTTGGCAAGAACAAATGTGAGGAATAATGGCATGTTTGATAGACAAAGCAATCAATGCATGTGCCTGAGCATCTCTGCCATCCCAACAAATTTGCTCTACAGTAGGTGCAATAGAATCAAGAGAACAAACACGAACCTAAAAAATATCATCATCTCGACACCATCTCCATTAGCTCAAGCACCTATATTTGGAATACCTATATTCGCAGGTGTAAGAGGATGTCTTTCAATACCCTGCACAATATTCCATAGTCCTTTTGCTATCAATACATGATGCATCATATAAGCCCACAATAGGTAGTTGGTACCATCCAACTCAACCTCAACAACCAATATATGGAATACATCACTACTTTCAGCCATGGATGGTGACTAAAATAACTTGATGCAAAAAATTGATTATATCTCAAAAAGTTGAATAGAACTATCTAGACAAATTCTGCTAAACCTGTAGTAGACTTTGAGATGCTTATACTAGCGAACTGAAACTAGCATATACCTTTGGCACAAAAAGAGGAAATAGCCTACACAAGCAGTGCGATAGTGCATTTAGAGGCCAAAATGAGCTCAGATCACGATTTCATGTGATTCTGAGACCGCAACCAGAGAGGTGTAGACAATGCCCTATATGAAGCAGGGACCTGCTATGATACCAATTGTTGGAGTTAGATGTCTGCGGAAGCACATGAACAGTATAAGGAAGACGAAGGAGCTTGGAGCACAACACAAAATTTGGAATGTATTACTCCTAAAGAGGGAAAAAAGTACCCCGGTGGTCCTAGAGTGTTCACATACATCACTACCTAAATATATCAATAGAAATTTGAAGGTGAATATGAAAGAATTAAGAAAAACTCTATATGAGAGAAAGGTAGAGCAAGTATAAGAGAATTAAAGTATGTGTGTGAATTTTTTGTGAATCATGTTTCAAGTACCTCGTTCAAGGCTCTACATTTAGTTCATTCTAAGAAAATGCCTTGAGTTTACTCTCTCTCTCTCTCTCTAGAATTTTGAAACTTACAAGGCTAAAAAGTACTATTTGGAGATGGATTTGGACCTAGGTCGTCTCTAACACTATTGTGTAGATAAAAAAATTGAATAAAAGTGTCTCTCGCAAGCTTATACTATTTGCTCACCGTTTTTGAGTTACAGCTCTTTCGAAAGTTCCATTTTCACACATTTAAAAAAAAGAGGGCTTGTTTAATTGTATTTGAATGTGCGATTTCGATGCTTATGTGTAATCATGTGCAATTATGGATATTTTTGGATATTTTCAGTTTTTTTTCTCCTTTTTTTGTCAAGTATGAAAATAAAACCACAGTACGATCGCATGGCTTTTTGCAAAAGTTTTGGACAAACTAAACTTTTTCTAAATTGGGTGGATCGCGCAGTTCTTTAGGGCAGTGTTCAAAATCTCCTATAAGGAGCCCTATGCATCAACAAAATGGATGCACGAAAATCAGAGAATTACCTTGTGATTAAGAGTGAGAGTGAGAGTGAGAGTGTGATTGAGAGTGCAAGTATGATGAGATTGTGATAGCTTGAGGGTGGTCAGGTGGTAGATGCTTTGTCAAGAAGCTATTTTCCAAAGCTTTGTAACCATTGATTCTTATCTATAGTGTCATAACTCCTCTTTCTTAGAGTGATGTCTTTTCTACTCTTCTACATCAGATTTTCTCTTACCTTGTGCAATCTCTGTGTTTTAGTCTCCTCTATTATTCTTGAAAGATCGAAATATTGTGATTGGGGATAGATAGTGATTGAGAAAACACTAACCAATACAAAGGATCAATTAAGAATGTGTGTTAATCTATGTAAGAACCTATACAAATCTGTACGTTATGCACTTCACTTGTAACATTATATCTATTTCCTTGAAATGCAGCCTTAAATTTGTACATAGAAGAAATTGGATTTATTTGAAGATCTTGTACTAGTGTATATGAAATAAAAACATGAGAACTACCATCATCATGCAAAATATAAATATTTTACCATGAATAGTACCTTGGATGCAGAGTAAAGAATGAATAGAAAGTATGTTACCCAAGGTACTTAGATCTTTTTTGAGTGCTTCTTTGGTCCAATCAATTTGAGAGTCTTCATGAACCACCTCCATGCTATGTGTTTGAGATCGGATATGTTTCATATCATTAGTTCACAGCCTACATTTTGCTTTAGTATGAGCGAACTTACCACAATCCCCAAAAATGATAGGGGGCCTCTGCTATTGTGCATCCATCATCGTAGTTTGAAGGGTTGGAGATTTGGTAGGTTGTTGGTGGGATGTCTTTGGGTAGTGCAGATAAATTTGACTGAGGAGGGTACTAAAAAAAAGGATGGTGCTTAGAACTAGTGGAAGTATGCTCAAAATGAAAACTGGTTTTGATGGGTGGTTGTCAATTACAAGTCTGTTGTAAGCGAATGGACTTGGTGATGGATTGAAACTCCTTCTCGGCATCATGTGCAAAAGAAATAGCTTCATAGAGGGTTGTAGAATGTACCGTGTTGAGCTTGGCATAAATTCCCATTTCCAAACCATCTTCATACGTCCATTGCAAGGTATCTTCAGCAATTGTTTCAAGGGAACGAATAAGTAGTAATCATTGCCAAAAATATTGTGTATGTAGATATAGTATCTCCATCTTTCTATCCAAAAGTTTTCCATGATCAACGAGCATGTAAGCGAAACTCGGGAGGAAGGAAGGACTCCTTCATCTTTTCTTGAAATGTGATCCATGTGGTGGGATGATCAGTGCTATGCCACGAAACATTCCACCATAACTAGAGCTTACACACTAAGTTATTAGTAGCAAATTTCACTCTCAATTTCAGAAGATGATTTTTCACAATAAGTCATCAAATTGGGATATACATGAAAGAAAAAATTGGCCATCCTTTTGCCCATGGAATTAAGAAAATCGGAAATTTTTGGCACCAATCTTGGAATATGTGCCTTCTTCTTCAGGAGTGATAACTAGGTTGTTTTTATCACTCTGTATTCATTTGAGTACAGCATCGCATGCTTTAATCTCCTTTTGAGAATCTTGGAGTTTCTGCCACAAAAGCTCTAACTGTTTCTCAAGTGATACCATGGGTAGGGGTGGTGTACAAAAATCCTCAATATTATGGGTAGGGTCCATTGTCTTATATGGAACCTAAACCTATTACTAAGCATGTAAGAAAGAATTAAAGAAAGGTTTAGTCTTGGAAGTGTATATATAATAATAATCATAATAATAATGATAAATAAATAAAAGAGATTGTTAAATAAATAAATAATGAGAAGAGGTGGTAAAATTAATGTTAAATATTAATTAAAAGGAATGGGGTATCAAAAAGGAAAAATAGGCTAGCGGATGAAGCATATCTCTTGTAAGTGAGAGATGGTGGGTTCAAATCCCCTAGGTGCTAAGTAAGGCACTTATTTAGCTAATTAAGGAGATAAGTAAAAAACAAATAGGGACATAAGGAAGCTCTTATTTCCACTCATAAGTTAAAGATGGTTTGCATGTAGCCAACTGATGCCAAAGAAACCAAAGGGAACCAAATTGAACAAAGCTAACCAAGAGAACCATTAGTGCCTGAGAAGCCAAAGATGCCAATGTTATGCCATAGTTCTATGCCTTGATAAACTAATTGACATGTGAACTTGATAAACAAACTTGATAAAAAAACTCGATAAGTGCACTAGAACCATGAAGTGTGAGCACAGAGAGTACATGGAGCACAATGAGTGGAGGAAGTAGAGGGAGTACAGGGAGTACAGGGAGTACATTGAGCATAATGAGTACAGTGGGTATAGTGAGCGCAGTGAGCACATTGATCATAGTGAGCAAAGTGAGCAAAGTGCATAGTGCACAGTGTGATAAGAGTACAGTGCACAATAGAAAATTTGAAAAAAATTGAAAAAGGAAACCAGTAAACAAAAAACAAAAGAACTTGAGAAATGAAAACCTCGACCGGATGACCAAAACGGATGTCGAATCACGATTGAATGCCCCAAATCATGATCAGACAACAATCAGTACAACTTTTTTGATGTGCAAAGAGATAGAAAAAAAGTGAAATCTCACAAAAGTACTCACAAAATAGAGAGAGATAAGCGACTTTTGCACAAGATTGGGAAAAATCTCCCCCCACCTACTATGATGGAATAGTCTATCAAAACTCTGTATTTATATGCATTTTCATTATATCTTGAATAGACAATACATGAGGGCTGTACTTCAAAAAGCCGACGTTTATGAAAATTTTGTTTGTCTATAAAATTGTTGCTTTCTAGGCGATCTACTATCTTTACAAAGATGTCACTTTCTAAAGCGATCTAAAATTTTTGCAAAGAATATATAGAATATTATCTTTTAACTATCATAAAAAATATCTCAATCAATTCACATGCATTCATACCCTCATGAGTCTTCACTTCCTGAATCAAAAAACAATCACATTAGAAACCTCAAGACATTAAAATCCATGTATAACATTCCATTATTCCATAAAGTATAACAACCTTGAGGTGGTGTATGCAGTCTAACCAAACAAAGAGGTGCTTTCATAGTGCTTTTATCTCTACTTTCCATCATCAATTGAAATTGGTCATAGCTAGAATAGAGATCCCCCATTGAGGAAGTAGAATGCCTTACAAATGCTTTTGCAAATTCATCAACAATTGGTCGAGTACCAACATTTTTTATGGTTACTTTGTTAACTAGTTGAAGATCTTGGATAAACTAAAGTTTTCTGTGCTTCTTTGGCACAGTGATCTTGTTTTGAATAAGGAGCAGATAAGGGCTAAAGAATATGCATATTTATCTTTTCTTTAACCAATTGCATCAATTTAGGAGGATCAACTTTAGGTACAAGAATAGGCCACAAGCTCCACGGGATTTGCACAACTACTTTAGAGGGCTCTGAAGAGAAAGCTTTTTCATGTTCTTGTATAATGTTTACAAACTATTCCTTTTTGCAAAAAGAAGAAAGCCACTAGAATATTTATTGACTAGTTTTAGTGTCTCCTCACTAAATTCATGTCCAATTTTTTATGGATCTCAAAGAATTGGTTCATGAATTAGTTTTCTATTTATTTCAATACAAAGTTTGGGAAGTGGTGCTACTAGATTCACTTTCTTGTTTACTATTTTGTATTTTGTTTCAACCAAAACATCATGTGTTTGGTTAAATTTTGTGAATTTATTAGCATTGAGAGCGTACTCTTGGATTACAACAGTCATCATGGTAAGAAAGAAGATTATGGAAATTAGAATTGTGTTGAAGACATAATTCTAACTCCTCGAGAGTAGAGAGACAATGAGATATCTCAATCACATGCTCAATGTTCACATCTAGTAAAATGTATCCTTTGGGTTTTAGGTATTTTTCATGGGTTTTATTGGCTTTTTTAGGTATCTTTTTATTATGCAAGTCATTCAATGCTCACAAAGGAAAATAAATAGACAATCTTATAGTTTTTTTTACAAGGGTTTGAGAGAAACTCATTCAACAATGGTGCTTATTTGAAATCCTGTTACCTATGCATCAGAGGGATTTTCCTCAATCACCATGTTTTCATAGGTGATTTATGGAAATTTTCATAAATTGCATAGTCTTTAAACCATCGCAAGAAAAAATCATAGCAAACAGACTACCATCATCTAACACACTATAGTTTCCTTTTTTTTCTAATAGATAAATGGTTGGCCTAAGATAATTTGATATGAAGAATCATTCTCAATGAAGGAATTATGTTCTTCTTAAACATCACCAATAGTAATTGGCACATTTTCACATGCACAAAGGAGGTATCCAAGTAATTATTTGCTACCTTCATTTTGCAACAATGGTCACGATAAATTGGCCATTTTACTTCATGATATAATTTTCTTCATAGTAAATTAATTTTGGATCATGATTCAATTAAAGCTACATGTGCTTTGTTGCTATCTCTAGGTTTTCCAATAGATTCAATTGTACCTTGTGCCCAATGTTTTTGTGTAAAATGATGTTTTAATTTTTTATCATTCCTCTCCATATGTCCTATTTATTGTCTCATATAGTTCTTTTGAGCATAAGGCCTATCATATTCAGCTTCGTTTACCTTAACTATACTTACTTTAAGTCCCTTTTTTTCTTACTTGCATCCATTTCAACATCCCTACTCTTCATTTTAATCGGCTCTCTTTGTCTCCTTATACAATTGAGAAAATTCTCCTCTACATCTGTACATGCTTATGCTAACAAATCCTCCAATGTTAGAGTTAACTGTAATTTCATTGTTTTCTCAACCACCACCTTCTTGCTATCTATTTATTTCTCAAACTGGGAAATCAATCGAAAGGTAGGTTGTTTCTTTTAAATTTTCTCTGCTTTTTCACCTTGCTCTTGAGTGGGTTGTTTTTCCTTAGTTTTATCTTTTCCATTCTCTTCACTCAAAGATTTCCATTCCATTTTATCCATAGCTTGTTTTACCTTTCATTTATTAGGACTATTTCTCTCTTGTTCCTATTTCTTAGTCTCTTGACTACATTCTAGTTTTGTAGGTTCATTTCTCAACCCATTATTCTTAGTTTCTTTTCTAGAGTAAGTAGTTTGTTTATCCTTACCCTCATTCTCTTCATCTCTTTTCCTTTTCTCATCAATATTGATTTCATGAGCATAGATAGAGAACATATCTTTAGGCTCATTTAAATAGGTGTTTTCACAAATATTAGAACTCGAGGCATGTAAAGTTTCAATTGACAACTTACCTCTACTCTGAAGATCATACACATGAGTCCAAAACTCACTACGTTGATCATCGCCATGTAGTCTAAATGCATACATATTTTGGCTCATTGAAGCTTCATAAAATTTAAACCCGCCCCCCCCTTTTCCAAATTTATTTCCGAATGGTCTCTTGCTCGCATAGTCACATATTTGTCGGTCTATTTCACTCACCCAATTCCTATCCTTGGCTTCCTTAAATAGATTGCACGTCTAGTGTGGATGATCAAAATTATCAAAATAGATGAATCTATGAGACTAATTGCAAGGTATTCTTCCTTGGTCTCGAATCCTAGGTACTTGGTCTTGCACTCTTGGTTTAGAATCTTAAGTCCCTTTCAAGGTTGCTATCTCAATCCCTAAAGTTTCAATGTGTTTTGCTAATGAATCTACTTTGGTTTCTAGTGATGTCATCTCTAGATCCTCTCTTTCTCCAATAAGGTATGTTCAACTTCAATCTTAGGTCGAGTCTCTCTCTCATTCATTCTAGGGGCAGGACTGAAATTTTGCTCCTATCTTTGAGCTATAATGTGAACAACTGCATGCACATTCTCCCAAGTTTTAGTAACATCACTTGTGGTTGTTTCAACTTCTAACATTGGCTCTTATTCTTATCATAAATATGTATCAAGGATCCTTACGAAGTTATGAAGCTCATCAAAGCTGTACAATCAATTTCAAGTGATTGATTGAATTTGACTTCAAACTTAGTTAAGCATTGTATAATATGTTTATGAGCTCTAGAGATATCTACGGACCCTAAAAACTTGGCCCTATTATTTTTTATGTAGTCCTCATGAGAGGGCTCTTCAAGGATTTGGGTCGTAGAATTAGCCCAGTCCAAGTTTGAGATGACTACCCTAAATTAAATGTGTTCCTTAGTAAATCCATAAGAGATACAACTCAACATATTCTTTTGATTTTGTTGTAATCAATCTTGTTCAATGATTTGTTCATAACAACAAAGATACGGCCTACCACTCATTTCATTGAACTCTCGTTGATCCACCTTAATTGAATCTATTATGTTTTAAATTCGTAGTTACTCAAACAATCACATCATATCATTTAATTTAATTCAGATACAATTGACCGAACAAAAATGTAAGAATCTAGTTCATGAACAAACCTTTCTACCTCATCTTCTCGTGAGATTTCTATTTTGTGTGCTTGTTGTGTACTTATGCAGATGTGTAATGACAAGTCAAACAATGTGCAAATATTTATGTGAAAACATTCCTTTTATATGCTTAGAATAAAAACAAATAGGAACTTAGCATACATATCATCTGTTTGGCTCATGGTCGAGATTCAACATGTGTGCATATGTGATCATTGATACATTTTTGGTTTGTCAAAGGCTAAATGCAAGAAACGCTAAGCATATGTTTTGTGTGCAAATGTAGTTGAAACTTTCTATTGATCGAAAGGGTCAAAGTGAGAAATTTGAGCCACTTGTAGGACTCGATGAAGCCACTTAGGTCAAGTTGACCAGCACTCAACACGAAGAAGTTCTTACAATTTCACTCCAACAAGTGCTTCAAGGATGGCAAAGCTTTTACGCTACTTGTAACGAGTGTTGGAATGCATATGCAACATGGGAAAAGAGATCACATCAGTTTCCGTGCCGTGGAACTTCACAATGGGCTCAATATGTTAGAGTGAAGGGCTTAGTTGATGCATGAGGTCAACCACAAATGTTCCACACATGCGGCACATGTCGGGTGCTTTAGCGAGCTAAAGTCATGGAACTCAAATTTACACTGGAGATGGAAACTCAAAACTTTTAATTGATTCTCTTGTACTAGACTCACTTGGAATAAAAATCTAGCACCAAGACAATTTCTTGTGAGTTAATATTTGACTCAAGTCATATGAGTTGATATTTTATGCAATCCACATCCTTCACAGCTCTAGTTGAGTTGGTTTATTATATACTTTCTTGTCTCTCAACACTTCATGATTTCATTTATTATTATTTATGGTTGTGAGTAATCATCATGTTATTCTTATCATTTTTGAGAGAAGTCTTTTAGTTTAATCTCATGCACGCATCTATGTGGGGCATAAATTTTGGTGGTATGGGACATCAAACTTTGTATTGTACCTAGGGATAGGACAGATGGTATGGGAGACAAGTCTTTGAGATTGTATTTCTTTTATATGATCCTATTGTTAGACAATAGAGGGGCAGTTGAGAGAGTCACATGTGATCACAAACAATGGAAGTGGCCAAGTAGTGGAAAGGCAAGGTTTGCACATAAGAAGTATGAATAGGCAATTGCATTAAGAAGAAATCCATAGACTACATACTAATTTATTTGATATGCATGAGAATAGGTCATGGCTCATACATATTGTGTATGGGGTGAGCTAGATGCTTAGCCTAGTGGGCTATGAGTGTGCACACATCTACTTATTAACTTTTTGTGTATTTAATGGACTCATGTTATGCTCCTCGTTATATTTGGGAGTGCGAGATTAATACAATAGCTTACCAGAGACACCTCATTCCTAGTTAAGAATGAGTTCTCATAATAATGATGATGGTCAGAGATAAAGCAAGTTTCATCCACTTGGAACATCTCGCATGTTATTATTGAGAAAGTGGTGCTAGTTTCACTAGTTGCTATACTTTCTTAGCATGTCTTCAGTTGGCATGATGGACTTAGTTCAAAAGAGTGGATTGGGATTTACATTGTATGGGAGATATTTTGATCCATAGTTTGTATTATTAGATATGATAGATGCAGGTTTAGATCCATAGTTTGGATGTAACATATTGAGTTCTTGGTCCATAGTCTGCATCATTGATAGATTATCATCTTGGATTTTAGTTTCATTTCATTACAGTGAGTAAATCAAGAAGATTTACTTGAGCTTAGAGATTAATAACTATTTGGAAAATATTTCCATTTAATTTTAGTATTTTTTCCATAGAGATTGGAGCATTGTCATATTGTTTGGGTGAACATAGTATTTTCTTTTCATTACTCTAGTGGAGTAAGTGATTTTGCACAATTATACCATATGACAAGCTGTCAATGGTTATTTCAGGGAGACAAGAGCAAGCTTCCAAGGTCTCTACAGGTGACAAGCCATCACAACATGGACTCATTGGGCCTCAGAGGGATTCCTACAATATGCGCAAGGCAAGGACTACTATTTATTAGTGGAAATGCTAGATATGAAGCAGAGAGATAAGTTGTCTTTTTTTTATTATCTAGTATTTCACACACCTAGCACACTCTACTCTTATTATTTGGACTGATAGATTCTAATTCCCAAGTTTATACCTCCTTCTATATCATTGAAGACAATGATCTTTAGAAGGGGGAGAGAGTGTTATAAATCTAAAGATGTACAGGCTTTGAGGAATGAGAAGCTCCTTGCTTAGGGGATAGCCAAGGCCAAAATCAAAAGGGTTCATATGAGGTACCCACTCATGATGGCCATATGAGTAGAGGGACCTTAGAGAGAACTCTAGATGCTGACTAGGCAAGGGCTATAAATAGGCTAGGAGGTGAGTCCCAAGCATTTCACTCTCCACTTCTCACATGCGAGTTGGTAAGATCATTTTGACAACTACTGATCATAGTTCTTTTACATTTTCTAATGATCCATTTGTGCTAGGGATCAAGAAGAATCTGTTATACATTTTAACATCTGCCAAGATTGTCTTGATTAGGAAATTTATAGATGACACATGTATTGTTCATGAATAGTCAAATGGCAACATCAGTATTGCTTCTCACATTTTATATTCTGGGCTATGTGAGCTCATAGATTATGCAAAATCTATAAATGACTCAACATGTGTAGTTCAAGATTCTCTAACCTAAGTACGGTAAAACATGGCACTTTTTGAAGCTCTATAACTAAAAAATAATGAGGAATCAGCTCACGCTTGTGAGAGACACTTATATTCAATTTAACAATCTGCACAATAGTGTTAGAGATGACCTAGGTCCAAATTTTCCTTCAAATATCATTTTTGATTCTTGGAAATTTACAAAATCTAGAGAAAGAATAGAATCAAGGCATTTTCTTAGAGTGAACTAAATGTGGAGCTCTAAATGATGTACTTAAAACTTGATTCACAAAAATTCTAGAGAGACACTTTTATTCTTCAATGCATGCTCTACCTTTCTCTAAAATATATTTTTTTCCTAATTCTTTCATCTTCACATTCAATTTTCAACCAAGAAATATGGTGCACATAAGGTTTAGAGAGGCAATATAAAATTTTTCATCCCAAACTTGTGTACATGTAAAAAATCATCTCATTGTTCATTCTAGGAATGATCCCCACAATGTAATTTAGAAAGTTCAAAATGAAATATTTCACTATCCAAAGGCCTAGTAAATTAATGTACACTCATAGTTTTCAATTACCTTTGGTCACTACAACAATGGGGGTACCCATTTGGTATGCTCAACTTCATAGATATACCTAGATTGTTTCACAATATTTTATTTCTGCTTTCTTGGCTTGGATTCAGAAGACATGGAAATTTGATGTGACCAAATATCTAGGTCAACTCCTTTCAAGTCTTTGTAGCTCCATGCAAGTACATCTCTATATTTTCTTAACAATGCTATCAACTCTTTTTCTTCTTCTTCTATCATGTGGTGTCCTATGTACATACATCATTCTTCATTCTCTTGTATGGTCACAACAATGTTCTTGAAATTTTCTTTATTGTCCTAAGCTAGGTAGAAGAGTTCCATTATGTGTTGTGGATCAAGTTTTCTTGGATACTTAGAAGGGCAAAGGTAAATCGAGCTCACCTACTAATAAAAAAAAATATGCTAGTTATTCATAGTCAAAGAAGGATGAAAAAAATGAAAATAAAATAGGAAAGTAGAAATTGTTTTGCAAATACTATAAAGGAAATAAACATGTGATAAAGATTTTTCCAAACGTGTTTGCAAAAGAGGCAAAGATGAAAGAATCTAGAAAGGTTTTTGAAAAGCGCTCGACACCCAACACAAACTCTACTATTCTTGTCCAGAATGAAGAATGGGAATTTATTATTGTTTGTAGTTATGATCCATCTTCTCTTGAATAGTGTATGTTTGCACTAGACTTCAATGTTTGATACTTTGATAGTGTGAAAACTAAACATATTACCTTGCAGCATAGTTTCTTCAATTCAATTGAGGCTGCCGAAGCTATACATGGAATACTATCACATGTGCCAACAACTCCTCTTATCATGTCATGGGAGTTGGTAAGATCATTCAAACTACCGGTGATGGTAGTTCCTTTACATTGTCGGATGCTGTATTTATGCTAGGGATCAAGCAAAATCTATTATGAGTTTCAACATTTGCGAAGACCGGCTTGGTTGTGAAATTTACAGATGACAAATGCAGAGTTCACGACCTATCAAATGGCAAAATTCATTGTTGCTTCTCCAATTTTATATCATTGGCTGTAAAAGCTCATAGACTATGCAAAATCTATGAATGATCAACATGTGTGGTTCAAGACTCTTAGCTCTAAGTACCTAAAAGAACAAAACTTTTAGAAGTGTTGTAACTCAGAATCAATGAGAAATTAGCTTAAGCTTATGAGAGGTACTTTTATTCAATTTTTTGATTTACACAATAGTGTTAGAGATGACCTTGCTCCAAATGGCCTCCAAATATTATTTTTGAGCCATTGAAGTTTAAAAATTCTCGAGAGAATAAAATCAAGGCATTTTCTTATAGTGAACTAAATCTAGAGCCCGAATGAAGTTACTTAAAGAATAATTCAAAAAACTTCGATAGAGACGCTTTTATTCTCTTAGGCAAGCTCTACCTTTCTCTCATTCATAATTTTTCCTAATTAATTCACCTTTACGCGCAATTTTGCACTAGAAAACATGATGCACATAAGGTTTATAGAGATAATATAAAACTTATCATCCCAAAATTCTACCAACATGCAAAAAATGACCTCATTGTTCATTCTAGGAATCATCCAAAAAGGTAACTTGGAAAGCTCAAAATGAACTATTTCACTATTAAAAGGCCTATTACACTAGTTGTATTCAAGTTTTGAGATACAATGATTTTTGGTGATTGAGGTATTTTAGTTAGTGGCCATGGTAGGAAGTAGTGATGTATTCCACATATTGAGTGTTGCCTATAAGTTGGATAGTACAAATTACCCATTATGGGAATATATGATGTATCATGTATTTTTTACAAAAGGACTATGGAATATTGTGCAATGTGTGGAAAAAGATCCTTCTAAACCTTCAAATAAAGTTAGCGAAGGTGATGCAGATGGCATAGTGGATGATGATCTTTAGGTTCCTATTTGTGTTGTGGATCCTACTACATCTACTGCGTAGTAATGTTTTGGGATGGTAGGGATGCTCAGTCACATGCATTGAGAGCCTTGTCTATCAAACATGCCATTATTCCTCACCTTTGCTCCTGCAAAAGAACAAGTGATGCTCTCAATATACTTTCCAATTTATACCAAGCAAGGAATGATGCTCTTGTTAATTAACTCCGAAAAGGGATGAAGAGTGAGCATATGAATCAAGGAGCTTTTGTGGACAATTTTTTGACCAAGATCAAAGATTTAAAGGAGAAATTTCTTTTTGATGATGAAGTCTTGCTAGATACGTCCCTTTCATATAATGTTCTAAATGGTTTTCTAGACTTATATAATTTTTTTTATTGTACTCTTTGATTAATGATAAAAGGAAATCCAAATGCCTCAACATTTGAGGAATCATTCTTTGTTCTATTGCAGGAAGATCAGTTTAGGCCGAATAGGGCCATTATGCATGGTGTAGATCAAGATTTCCTTGATAGTCAGAAAGGCAAAGGTAAACTGAGATGATCTACTAGTAAATAGAAATTTTCTCTTTCTCCATAATCAAAGAAGGATGAAAAGGAGGAGAAGAAAATAGAAAAGAAGATATTGTTTTCCAAAAAATATGAAGGAAATGATCATGTCATGAAGAGTTTTCCAAAACAAGTTGCGAAAGTGGCAAAGAAGAAAGAGGCTAGAATGGTTGTCGTAAAGGCCTCTACACCCAAAATAGAATTTGCTAATCTTACATCGAATGAACAATGTGCATTTACTATTGTTTGTGGTTATGACCTATTCTCGCATGAAGAATGTATCTCTACAATAGACTTAGATGTTTGGTACTTTAATAGTGGGGAAACCAAACATATTACCTCACACTGCACTTTCTTCACTTCACTTGCACCTTCCCCTACAGTGAATTTAGTCACATGCACCAATAACTCCTCTTATCCTGTCATGTGATGCTATATTCTAGAGATGTACATGCTTGGAGGAGTGATAAGTTCCTTGCTCGTGGGATAGCCAAGGCCAAAAGCTAGAGGCTTCATATGAGGTACCTACTCGTGATGGCAAGAGTCCGACCTTAGAGAGAACTCTAGATGGCGACAAGGAAATGGCTATAAATAGGATAGGAGGTGAGTCCCAAGCATGTCATTCTCTACTTCTCACATTCGATATTAGAGCTTGAGGGAGAGAGGACCTTGGGGAAGAGCTTGATGGTGATGAACAATTTCTTGCTTGCAAGAAGGGAAGGTTTCAATGCTATTTTGGCATCATCATCTTCATGGGAAGAAAACGCAAGCAATCATGGCGAGATTGGAAGGATTTTTTCATTGATCCACATCTTCTCCAAAGATTTGCTGCTCGTGGAGCAATATGAAAAAAAACAAATTGGTTCTTTAAAACGACATGGATGACAACTTAAGAGAGTGAATAATTGGATTATCTTCCTTATTCATGTGACTGTAAGAGGTAAGTTTTCAACCCACAACCTTGGGGTGCAAGGTATCTCCTCCAACCAATTTTCCACCATGACCTTTTGACATGATCGATCTAGAAATACCTAATAATCTTGATCTGCTATTGTGCAGGCAATGAAGAATCTAATAGTTTTATTGATAATCTATCATTTGGTTATAACCGCTCAATAGAGAGAAAGAGAGATAAAGAGAGAGGGAGATATAGAGAGAGAAAGAAAGAAAAAGAGAAGCTAAAGAGAAGGAAAGAAAGAGAAAGGAAGAAAGAAAATGAGAAGGAGAAGATGTAGAAAGAAAGAAAGAGGAGAAAGAAAAGAAGGAAAGAGAGAACGACAAAGGGATGAAGGAAAGAAAGATAAAGGAAGAAAGAGACGAAGGAGAAAAGAGAGTGATAGAAAGAGAGAAGTCAAGAGAGATAGAGAAAACGAAAGAGATGGAGAGAGAGAGAGAGAGATAGAGAAAGAGGTGGAAAAAGAGAGGTAGAGATAAAGAGATAAAACAATATGAAGGAGTAAGAAAGTTTATGAACAACGATGAAGAGAGAAGATGAAAATGAAGATTAGAGAGAGAGAGAGAGAGAAGGAAAAGAAAAAAAGAAAGATAGGAAGAGAAACATTGGCCATAACTCTCTCATATTATGTCCAAATGGGATGATTTCACTTGATACAGAAAGTATACTCCAAGGGCTTTCCAATGAGTGGCTAGAATATATGATTAAATAACTAGAAACCACCTGTAGAGAGTATTTAATTCTGTACATACTTCTTCAAAGTGGTATGCTGCCCACTCACCTAGCTCCATTGTTTTGGCAATAACTTCCTCATAGAATATTCAAGTCAAGAAACTAAAACTAGCATAGAATCTACACTTCAAGAAATTTATTTTGTTGGGTTATAGTCCATATTTTAACCATTGTTTATTGACTGGTGAGAAACTCCTTTTGAGTGACTTGGGTGTCCAATTGTGATATTTAGGAGTTCTTAATCATATTTTGAACCATTTTGGAGAAGAGTGAACTTATTTTGATACATTTGCATCATAGTTTTTCTCTCAAATATATTCATTTGAATACTTTCTGCATCAAAGTTTACAATTTTGCATTGTATTTTCTTCCAATGTTATGAAACTAACATGGGAATGTGCATAAAAGTTAGTCTGATATGAATTTGCCTATGCACATGAAGTTACACTAACTTATGATGATTCATAAAAGCATGGACACGTTGTTATAGTGTGTTTCAAGATCTTTGTGCAGGTATGGGAGTAAGAAAAGACCTTGTTATGAGGGCGTGTAGTGCCCAACAACACATATTGGAAAAGTATCTTATTTGCAGGTTTTTGGAGTAAAGAAAGTGGGTCTCCATGTCATAATCCATCCAAGAAAATGAATGATTATGTCTCATCATAAGGATTAACATGTCTCCTCATTTTTTAGATCTAAAAATACAATTGAGCAAATAGTTAGTGAGGTAGGAGCCTCATAGAGATTTGGACGCTACTCTTTGAGAGAATGCCCAAATTTATTGAATGCGGTAAGTAGCTCATAGGCATTTTTTTAAGATGAACAATTTTCAACTAATTTGGATACTTTTACAAAGGTCAAATGACCTCTGCACTAGAAGTGCTTCTAATAGAGGAAGAGACCTAAATAAGTGACATAGGCCTGTTACAAAGGGCTTTCCTCTTAATTGGTAGATTCAAATTGCACGTTTTTTGTTGAATATGCAACCTCTGAAGATGACAGTGCAGCCTCTGGAAACTATGAACTGACCAAAGGCCATGTCACCTAGAGGTGAATGGTTCTCTTAGAACATTTACTCCAATTGGATGATTTTTCTCAATATAGTTAACTAAACACTGTTAGATAGTTCTTACAAAATATCAAGATAAATTGAGGAGATATAAAGAAAAGAGTAAAAGTTAACCTCAATAGATTTATAAGATATTTTAGGTATAGAGGCTTAGTATTTTCGTCATTGTGAAAGCCTCAAATGTCCAAATACTATGAAATTTATATTTGTTGCGGATGTAAGGGTCATGTGACCCTACCCCCATATTCATATATATACATCATATATAGAGCATTGCCTCAAGAGAGATTATTATATGGGTCTCGAGGCTCCCACACATCTGTGCACATCTCTCCTCTTCTCTTGCTCCCTCTATCTTATCCTTGCTCCTCTTGATCTACATGCAAAGCCCTTCATTGGTATCAGAGCATGTTGAAGGCTACTGTGCAAGAAGCTTCAATGGAAGCTTAGGTCACAAGAGGTGAAAGTGCAAGTCGGAATCTCTCAACAATAGTTTAGTATTTTGGCCAGAACGCGAGCTAGGAAGCTTGGATTGATGCACTTTACAATTCTGTGCATAGGTGACATAGAGGGCTACAATGTCATAGAAGGGCACAGAACTTGTTTTGAGCTTTTAGAGTGCAGAAAATTCAAAAAACACAGACTGATGTAGAAGATGGTTCTACACTCACTTGGATAGCAGATCAGTGTTTTGGTTATAAGTTTAGTTTTATAAATCGGAATGAGACAATGCAACTTGCTATGCGTAGCTTTGGAATAGCCTCTACGGCTTTGTGGAAGAATATAGATCCAAATTTGGAGTGCATGGTTCCCAAAATTGCAAAATACGGAGTTGTAGTGTTATAAGTGAAGGTGAAATTGATAGTTGATGCTTATTTTGTGCATAGCTTGAGCTACACATCTTAGATTGAGGGGTTCTTTATCTTGTTATGTAGCCAAGAATGATTTCTTGAAGTTTGCTGAAGAGCAAAAGTCTCGATTCAGAGGTTACTCCCTCTAAAACAACAAAACATAGAGCATCATATTTTCACCAAAACAATCCTAGTTGCTTTTGGAGTTTCTTTTTGGTTTGGAACTTCTTCGAGAGAGATTTTTTGGTGTGCAAGCTCTTATTTTCAGAGCTTCAAGGCATTGTACATGTATGATAGATCAGTCTGGTACCTTCATATGACAGAAGATCATGATCTTGTCACATGTTTGGAATGTAAGATGACATTGTGGTATACTCTTTTTTGAGGTTCATGTCATCATAAGTTCGATCATCAATGTATAGTGGCATTGTGGTCTATATCTTGCTTATGCGAATTGGTTATCGATTTAGTTACTGGTTGCACATAATTTTGTGAGAGTTGATTGTGGACCTTGGTTGGTACTTGTATCTTTGTTTTCTTTGCATGTACATGATCCAAATTGGAGCCTCAGTTACATATTTGTTTGTCACTGTTATTAGCATTTGATCATTGATTGATATGTATTTGCTAGTGTGATTCTTTGCATATATGGATGGTTATTCCCACATGGTTTATTTGGGTCCGAGTTCATTTTACAAAGGAGATGATGCCAAAATTTGGACAGCTTTTATGCTAGAAGAGAGCTCTAGTGGATCTTGAAGCTTGTGTGATAGCTTTGGCTTATTGATTATCTCCATTGACTTGGACTTGGTCACACATTGTTCGTGAGATGTTGGACCATCTTGCAAGATTTATTCTTGAGTGGGAGGTGTATCACTATTGTATTGGCATGTATTGCCATTAGTTTTTTTGGCACATTTAGTTTCCATTGTCTTTGGTTTGATCAGTGAGAGGTGGTGATAAATTACTCATTGTGCGTTTGCTATTGGTTATCTTGTTTGATTGCTCTATTTACAAGGGATACTCTCTCGAATTTTCCCCAAGATTCTTTCACATCTACTTGGTCAGTTTGGAGATTTGGTGAGCAGGATTATGAGTGGTTTTATATGCATGGTAGATGCATGGTTATGTGACATATGGTTCACATGGTTTCTTCTCCAGTGCAACGTTTGTGATGTGATGTGAGTTATGCATATGGATATGCAGGTGTGTTCCTGTTGAGGATAGAGGATTGCTTCTAGTCTCTTGTTACATTGCTAGTCTTGGATTTCCAGCATGGTGTCTTCTCAATTTGATGGCACTAAATTTCCAAGATTGAAAGCTCATATGTGGCATACATTGGTTTGTGCATGGTTACACATGTATGTGCATAGAGATGCATAGAGGCCTCATGACATGCCCGACCACGTATGGATGGATATGGATGCATTGCCAAGCTCCACTATCCGATTACAGCTTGTGGATTCTATATATGAGTCTATGATGTACGAGGAGACGAGTAGTGCATTATAGTAGAGACTACATGATATTTATGCAAGTGCATTGACTCATGTGAGAAATAGATGACATCAATGACTTCCATGTTGGCTTTGTGGTCATGATGGACATATTCGACAATGTTGCTTCAGTTGGATCCGACGACAACGTAAGAGGTATGCACGTGATGCAAATCAGGTAGTGACTTCAGGGGAGTCTATGGCTACTCATTATGCTAGTGATGGTGATAACACTTTCTCCTATGATTCATCTCAAGATTCCTATTGTTCATTGGATAACACACATATGGCTTGGTTGCTTGATGCATTAGCGTTGTCATGTTACTCTACATCACGAGCAGTTTTGTTGATTCTCAGGTGAGATTCGTGGATGTGTGCACATGCCTGATGGTACGACATATGACATTGAGGGTGCGGGAGATGTATGCCTTATGCTACCTAGTGGAGCATCTTTTATGCTCAGACATGTGTGCTATGTGCATTCATTCCTTATGAGCTTGATTTCAGTTAGCCAATTACAAGAGAGTAGATGTTATGGATTCCTTGGTGAGCATCATTTTCAGCTACAGTTGGGACAGCTTATGCTTTGTAAAGGTGCTAGGATTGCGTCTAGGTATCGACTATGGGTACTTCATGTGAGAGACAGGCTCATCTGAGTGGGAGTTCAACCTTATATGCGATGTGAGACTCGTCATGTCTCAGTTTATCTACCTACAGATAGGTCTATGGATATTCGTGATGTACATGTATGGTAGGATTCAGATGGTCAGATGGATGCACATGTACAGCATGTTTTGGATGCTCATGATGCTTATTTAGAGCATGCTTTTGTTGATCATATGGATACTCATGTGGAGCACACTTTGGATGATCAGTTGGATGCATTAGAGCATGATGTGGATGCTCATGTAGAGCATTGTGATGATATTTTGTTAGAGTGTGATCATCAGTTTGACCTTGGTATTGATGTTGTGCAGTTAGGTCATGTGAAGCATGATCCTACACTTGGTGTAGTAGAGAAGGATTGCTCTCATGGTACATAGTGTACGATAGAGCAGTTAAGCTCTTGAGATGCATAGCCAGACACATCCTTGGTTGAGAGGATGATTGATTTAGATGTTGATGAGTCACTGATCATGCAATCATTCTTAAATTCACTCATGCCAGATTTTGACATAGATATGTCAGGACATGTTGGTCTTGATGATGGTGCTTTTGATGCCTTGGATATAAGCATGGCTTACATGTTTAGGTCAGCCAGGATAGCACGTGTCGTCAGCATTTCATAGTCTGATGTACGAGTTGTTATGCACGAGACAAGACATTGCAGTTGCTATTGGAGCACTTGCACTTGGATTTGTTAGTCGTTCGATGCTTGACATAGGCATATAGCAAGTGGGAGCTTTGCAAGAACTTCGTCAAATCTTGCACCAAACAGATATGAGCTTGACTCTTATCAATATGAGTCTAGAGCAGTTTGAGGTGCAAGGATACACCTTGTTCGAGGCAGTTGGTGTAGGCTAATCAGTATGGGTTTAGATCTAGACTCTTCATGTACATTAGTGTATAGTCCTACATCATTCTTTGTATATTTTTCACTTATGGACACATTGGCCGTTAAGTGGGAGATTGTTGGTGATGTAAGGGTCATGTGACCTTACCCCGATATTCATATATATACATGATATATAGAGCATTGCCTCAAGAGAGATTATTATAAGGGTTTCAAGTCTCCCATGCATCTTTGCGCATCTCTCATCTTCTCTCTCTCTCTCTCTCTCTCTCTCTCTCTCTCTCTCTCTCTCCATCTCCTCCTTGCTCCTCTTGTTTTGCACGCCAAAGCTCTTCAATATTCGTGTAAGTAAATGGCATTATCAATATTCTATGAAAGTTTTAAAGAAATTGAATATCAATTGGTAGGTCAAATGACCTATTTTTCTCAGAACAATATTTGGTGAAGATTTGTCAAACAGTGGTACATGTTTCTAATGAAAACATGATATTTTCATATTGGAAGCTCTAAATTCAACTGTTTTTCTTGGAGAAGCTACTCCCATAGAGAACTTTTGATATGTCCAAAATTCAAAGATTTTGGAATTTCTCTTCATAGTTAGAAGATATTCTAAAAGTGCAAAAACATTGTTTTTAGGCTTACCCAAGCACATGTGTAGCAGAGATAGAATGATACAGTTGAAGGTGTATTTGATTTAATTTTGAATTCGATCGTTTTGAGATCAAACTACATATCTTGCTCTAGATTGGGGCAGAAAGAAAATTTCAAAGGAAATTTTTAGAGTTGGTCCTCAAGTGTTTGAGCCCTGTAATGAAATGGCCCTCTAATGAAATGTTTGTTTGTACATTTTTAGAGTTGGTCCTCAAGTGTTTGAGCCCTCTAATGAAATGGTTGTACAAATCTGAGAAGATATCCAAGTCAAGTGATTTTTGTGCCTAATGAAAGTTTGAGCAAAGTTACATAAGGCTGGAAAATTTTATAGATTTTTCATGATTGAAAGATGGTTAAATTTAAAGTTTAATCTGTTGTTGTTGGAAAGTATTTATGTAGTAGATGGTGTTGAAAGGAAAAGGTTTTCCACAACATTTTTATGATATTTTTTAATATGGCGTGATCATCATGGGCTATACATGCCCTACATACTTGTTTATTGATCCTTGGTTTATGGTGACTGTTGGGGGTTTCTTAGACAAGAAGGAGTTTGAGGGTTTGTAGGAGAATTAGGAAGAGACAAGAAGAGAAAATACACATTGGAAGCCTCTGTCGATTGATTACAGTAAGACAATTACAATGTTTGAAGCACAATACAAGCCAATACCTCTGTGCACAATCCCACAGAGTGCTCAATTACAAAATACCAAATATCCCAAAGTCTTCTTCACGCCGGCCTCCTTTGCACCAGACCTCCACCTACTTCAAGTTTATCCTTGTGCACACCTTGCACCAAGCTTCCACTAAGGGGGAGGAATGAATACCTTCTGTCGGCATGCGCACACTGCAAAGAGACCTTGAGATCCTTGGGGGACTAGCTTAGCACTCTCTACACAATCCCTTAGTTACTCTCCATGCACTCCTTCACTTCCACTTCTCTGCGTCGCACACTGGTGACTCTTGCACTTCTCTTTCTTGCTTCACTTAGACTATGCTTCTCTTGCTTACTCTAAGATTGGTCCAAGAATAGTCCTTGCCTTGATTTGAGTGTGTCCATCACGTTGTCGGGATGAAATCCCGCAGGGAGTGTGCACTGAGTTTTTTTTCAAAAGTTCATTGTTTTTGAGTTTGTGTGATGTTTTTGATCAAGAGAGTGGTATATTTTGTACATATTTTGGCCGAATTAATTGATTGTGTGATGCGAAAACAAGTTTGAGATGTGTGTTAGACCCGTGTATATAAACAACAGACATTAGACCCATAAAAACCTAGGTTTGACCCTTCAAAACCCCTAAAAATGTGGTTTTACCCCCCTGAAAATCGGACTTGAACCCTTGGAAACCCTTGGATGTTAGGCCGAAACTCTAAATAAACTGTTGAATTGACGAGCTTGAGATAATTGTGACCAAACCATGATTTTTCCGACCAAAAACCCTAGGTCGGACCTTGGAATTGGTGGTTATCCTAGCCCAAACCCTTAGATTAATTAACCCTGTATATAGTGTGAGACCAAAACATTAATTTAGGGAAAATAAAAAGGACAAAAATAAAAAATGGAATTAAGAGATGGGATTTTCCAAGAATAGTAAGTGAACATGCATGGTCGTCTGAAATTGGAAAGTTGAGTAGGGAGGTTGGAAACTTCTTGATGAACGTCCCAAGGAGAGAAGGATGGGGAAGCCTATAAATAGAGGGCCAAGCCTCATTTGTTTTTCCGCGTTGATCTTCTTGGTGCGTCCACTCTACAGGTATGCTTTCTTATCCTCCTCTTATTCATTTTTCCTTATTCATGTTCATTAGTTTGCATCAGAGAGAGAGCGTGCTAGTCGTCATTAGTGTCTCAAGAGAGAATGTAGACACACTTATGAGGATTCGGAGGCATATGTAGGCTTGATCTCTAATTATGATGCTTTGGAGTCATCCATTTGGTTGCGGGTCTGATTGGTTGTCATAGTGTTTTGATGTAATCATTCTAATATCATTACATTAATCACGTTTAATGCTAATGGCATACAAAACCCAGCGGTTGTTGCTATTGGCATGTCGCAGAGAGAAGAAAATAGGGAGAGTAGAAAGGCACGGAGACGTCGTTGACATTGGTGGAGATGATTTGGTGCTTGCGATTAACAGAGAGAGGGGAGAGAATATCTGGCTGTCGGAGAACTCGCATGGATGAGGGAGATTACAGGTGGTAGATGTGTGGCAAACACTCCAGCGCTATGGCGACTTGGTAGAGAAAGAACCTATGAACGGCATGTTGTTGTCACTGTAAGAGAGAAATATATGTGTTGTCCTCGTGGAGAGAGAAGAGCGGAGCTGTAGAGAGAAGTGGGCGGCGCTCACGCTTTGTCAGAGAGAGACAGGCCCACGCGCAAATAGAGTTGGACCGTTGGCGCTGTTGTAGGAGAGAGAAAAGAGTTTGGGCACTGATTGTAGACGTAGAGTAGACATGTCGCGTGGCTGCTGGAGGTGAATCGATGAGAAATGTCTGACTACCACACAGACCTCTGGACTCTGGAGGTTTAGAGAGAGATCATAGCAGCGGCTGAGTCGGGCGCAGAATCGCAGTGCAGAGAGAGAAATGGATGGATGAGGCTCGGTCGTGCTGCTATTGGCGCAGGAGAGAGAATCGGTAGAGATGCGCTGCGTGGCGTATTCCTCACGTGGAGAGAGAGACTCAGTCGGGCTGATTCTGGAGGGGGCTTAGCTGGTCTGAGACATGTGACGGCATGTGACGGCAGCTGACGGGCGCTGCAGACATCAGGAAGAGAACAACGATGTGTCAGTTGTTTCGCTGTTTTCATACGTAGAGAGAGAAAGATAAGGCTCTGGCGGCGCCTGGACACGCAGAAACTTAAGAGAGAGAAATACGAAGAGAGAGATGAGCGTGTTACTGTTGGCGGCATATGGTTCCAGAGAGAGAGAGAGAAGGAAGTCGGTGGATGGCTTTGCCAGAGAGTCAGAGAGAGAGCGCATCAGCGCGCGACTTCAGGGCTGCAGTTCAGAAAGAAAGAGAGAGCAACGGTGTTGCGTAGGGAAAAGTAATCACTGTCAAGGATATAACTTGTTTTGTTTTATGATTGAATCGACTAGTCAAAGGTATGAGAAAGAAAGAAAGAAGAAAGTCGTGGGCGAAAGTTTTAGAAAAGATAATCTTTTACACGCAAAAAGAGAGTGAAATGATCTGTGAATTTCAAAGGAGTCAATTGATTGTCATAAATGAACACTGATCATTTAAATTCCTTACAAATACCATAGGTTTATAAGTATTTAAAAAGTATGCATAATGTATGTGGAAAGTATGTAGTTATATATGTATACTTTTGAGTAAAATCGTGAGTAAACTTGTGAAACGACACACATACATGGTGCAAGGTGACCAGAGTTATGAAGATCGTAGATATTGGAGATGTGCATTACCACTTGAATATGGAACGCAGAAACGGACTTTAATCGATAAAAGAGAATGATCCAGAAGAGATAAAGAGTTAATCAGATTGTTTGTGATTCTTTCTTTGGGCAAAAATATCATTGGAAAGGAGTTTAGTATGAGCGGTTCACAACTTTGTCTTGTTATCATAATTGTAAACACATGAAATAAAATTAAGAAAATGCTTTAAAGCAAAGTATTTTTTTTATGAGTATTAACATCCAACAATGCATTAATGAGAGTTTTCTTTTATTATCAAATGTACTAACATGATTTTTGCCTTTAACTCCTCGTTGATCTTCTTGGTGCGTCCACTCTACAGGTTTATGTGGATGCTGATTATATGAAGTGAAGAGAAACTGATTGAAGACCGAAGTAAAGAGTACCCCCATCCTGTGGATCTCATCTGTGGATGCCTCTCCAGGTTTATGCGATTTCTGATTATCTGAAGTAAAGAGAAGGAAGGCCATTGCCGAGGGTACCTGAAATAAAGAGCGGATTGAAGACCTGAAGAAAAGCTTGGACCGCGAAGACCAAAGCGGAATCCCGTAGGCGATTTCTCGCACTGTAGTGAGGGATCTATTTTATATACTAGCCGGCCCGCACTGTAGCGGCGGCTTTCATATTGTATCATCGCACCACACTATAGCAGTTTTATTGTACCATCGGCCCGAACTGTACCGGCCTGTTTGTATCACTCATTTTTATTGGAGTACTTCAGTTTCATTTTTCGTTGTATCGTTGGCTTCATCTGCATTCCTTGTATCACTAGCGTATCCGATCGTCTCTTTCCGACGCCCACGGTCCCACGTCTCGACACTTCCGAGGGGCAAGGGACCCTACGAGGATCGCGCACGCTCCGGAGAGCACAGGCGAGGCGCCCAGCACACAGACGCCGCTCGTAGGAGAGCGGGAACGGCGCACCAGAGAGGGGCCTGATCCAACCCCACGCACCGGCTTCCCGCCACGACCTCCTTCTTCCCGACACCTGAACCCGACGTGAAGCGAGGCGGTTGCCTGGTGATCCTCGACGCGTCACCCACTCCTTGAGGAAAGAGACAAGAACCTCGGCATCAGACAGAGACTCTAGGTACTAGCATTTCAAGTTATTTGAAATTTTGCATTGTTTCACATACACTGCTGAAACAGAAAGATTGTCTTGCTGCTTGAATTTGAGCATCCACGCTTTGCATTAGTTTAGTCCATACGTGTGAGCACTTTTTTTTCTTGCTAAGACTAGGGATTTACTGATTTCATAGCTTAGGCAGAACATTAGAAAACTTATCACAAAAAGGGGGAAAATACATTGAAATCTTGGGAATCGAAGAGAGGACAGTTCGACTAGACTTTGGCCTAGGCAAATCAGAGAGCTTAGACTGACCTTTACCTCCTGGCTCGTGACTCATCAAGCCTCTTCTCTGATCTCTACTCAGAGCTTAGAGAAATAATTGAGCCACTTACGCTAGACCTTGTGCTACATTCTAGGACAGAGCAGAGAAGAGAGATGGAGGATATATTCAAGGAAATGGTAATAGAGAAACAAGGGGCCCGCGTAGTCCAAGCGGTATTGAGAGAAAAAGGAAAGTTTACAGGCTTGAATGTAACTGAGTACCTAGATGTTTTTGAGGAACAGGCACGGATTTATGGTCTACTCGAGGATGTGTTTACACATTACTTCACACGGGTAGTATCAGGATCCATTTTAGCCCCTATTACAACACATATAGTAAAGCCTTGGGCCAAATTCAGAAAAGAATTGCATAAGTTGTTTTATCTGGAAGACTTTTCCCAACACAGTAGAGAAGGGTTCTTGCGGTGGATAAGCTCTCGGAAGCCCACTCCATCCCTCACTCAACTTTTGAATGAGTTCCTGAGAAGATATGAGCAGCTTCCACAGGCCGATTTAGATGCATTAAAGCCTGATCTAGTTATATCTTTCCTTAGGATCTTAAGTCTTGAAGATAGGACTGAGGTCGAAAGGAGGATTGAAGAGCCTGGGAAGAGATTTGGATTGACTGAAGATTGGGGTGTAGTGAGGAGAGAGGTAGAAGCGGTTGCCCAAATGAGGCAACGCCAGGCGGTGTTATATGATAGACCTGCAGTGGTAACACCACAACCGCCTAGGGAAGCTCCGCTTCCAGTGATCCCGAACGTGCCTGCAGCATCGGCTTTTGCTTATGTTGCATCCACTTCGCGATCGTCAATGGAGGTACAGGTTGAGATTCTCAGTCGACAGATAGAGAATCTTATTACGATGCAAGCATCTATGTCAAAAGAAATGGCGAGTATTCACAATAAAGTTAATTCTATGGGATATCAGGACCCCACTCCTCCTCAAGCGAGTACGAGTTATGTAGATACATTACAGAGAGGCACTATGCTCATTCCAAATATGCAAGGCTATCTCCACCCCCTCTATTTAGCTCCACCCCCGCCCCCTCCATTTATCTCCACCCCCGCCCCCTCCACTTATCTCCACCCCCGCCCCCTCCATTTATCTCCACCCCCGCCCCCTCCACTTATCTCCACCCCCGCCCCCTCCATTTAGCTCCACCCTCGCCCCCTCCATTTATCTCCACCCCTGCCCCCTCCATTTATCTCCACCCCCGCCCCCTCCACTTATCTCCACCCCCGCCCCCTCCATTTAGCTCCACCCCCACCCCCTCCATTTATCTCCACCCCCGCCCCCTCCATTTATCTCCACCCCCGCCCCCTCCATTTAGCTCCACCCCCGCCCCCTCCATTTATCTCCACCCCCGCCCCCTCCATTTATCTCCACCCCCGCCCCCTCCATTTATCTCCACCCCCGCCTCCTCCATTTAGCTCCATCCCCGCCCCCTCCATTTAGCTCCACCCCCGCCCCCTCCATTTATCCCCACCCCCGCCCCCTCCATTTATCTCCACCCCCGCCCCCTCCATTTAGCTCCACCCCCACCCCCTCCAATTATCTCCACCCCCGTCCCCTCCACTTATCTCCACCCCCGCCCCCTCCATTTATCTCCACCCCCGCCCCCTCCACTTATCTCCACTCCCGCCCCCTCCATTTAGCTCCACCCCCGCCCCCTCCATTTATCTCCACCCCCGCCCCCTCCACTTATCTCCACCCCCGCCCCCTCCATTTATCTCCACCCCCGCCCCCTCCATTTAGCTCCACCCCCGCCCCCTCCACTTATCTCCACCCCCGCCCCCTCCATTTATCTCCACCCCTGCCCCCTCCATTTATCTCCACCCCCGCCCCCTCCATTTAGCTCCACCCCCGCCCCCTCCATTTATCTCCACCCCCGCCCCCTCCATTTATCTCCACCCCCGCCCCCTCCATTTATCTCCACCCCCGCCCCCTCCATTTAGCTCCATCCCCGCCCCCTCCATTTATCTCCACCCCCGCCCCCTCCACTTATCTCCACCCTTGCCCCCTCCATTTATCTCCACCCCCGCCCCCTCCACTTATCTCCACCCCCGCCCCCTCCATTTAGCTCCACCCGCGCCCCCTCCACTTATCTCCACCCCCGCCCCCTCCATTTATCTCCACCCCCGCCCCCTCCATTTAGCTCCACCCCCGCCCCCTCCATTTAGCTCCACCCCCGCCCCCTCCATTTAGCTCCACCCCCGCCCCCTCCACTTATCTCCACCCCCACCCCCTCCATTTAGCTCCACCCCCGCCCCCCTCACACACACACATACACAGTTGCATGCACACACACTCACAATTACATGCAAATGCACCCACACCCACACATATACATACACTCCCATTCACACACACACACCCACACACTCACACACATATAAGCACACACTCACACTCACACACACAAGCACATGCACACACACATACACACATGCGACACACACACACATGCGACATGCACCAAATGGATCGGGCATGGTGAAGGTTGGATTTGCTGGCAATGATGCTCCTCGGGCTGTATTTCCTAGTATTGTGGGCCGTCCAAAACACACTGGGTCATGGTTGGTATGGGGCAAACAGATGCATATGTTGGTGATGGGGCTCAATCCAAGCGTGGAATTCTCATCTTGAAATACCCGATTACAAGACTTGTGTCGATCGAAGACCCCTTCTTTACCAGGATGATTGGGAACATTATAGCAAGTTCACTGAACAGATTGGCAAACACGTTCAAATTGTTGGAGATGATTTATTAGTCACCAATCCTATGACGGTATGGAATAAAGGTATGCAGGTAAAAAGTGGAAGCAGGGAATAGCTTTTTGCCTGTTGGAGAGTATGGAGCTTCTGCTGATCAAAATTTCTGTTAGGATCCACTGTTGAGCGAGACAACAGTGGGAGTTGGTTTGATGTCTCACATGACTCTGTACAAAGATTTGAAAGTTTTTCTATTTATTCATCTACATTCAAGTTGCTATGCTTACAGAAAGAAAATGTTTCAAATAAATTTAGAAAAGTTCATGAGAGACACTATAAGCATTTAGGAATGATGTTATCTGATGAGAAGATTGAAGATGTGTTAGAGAGAAGTTCAACTACTCTGGAAGAGCTTGAGAAGGCATTTGAAAGAAATGAGAAATCAAAAATGACTATGCTCAGTTCTATCAAAGAGTATGAGATGATTGAGGAGTTTATGAGAGAGCATGAAGTAAGTGTAAATACAAAGTATAAGACTGTGGATAAGAAAGTGAAGCCTATAGCTCAGCCATTGCCAGAAGATAGTCATGAAAAGTATCTACGAGTGTCAGATGACCCTATGTTGAGATGAAGAGAGCTCATAGGGCATCATTTTACTGATAAGACTATTAAAGAGATCAAGTTTGGAGAGAAATTGTTTCTGAGAGAAGAAGAGAAAAAGAAATTTATTGAAGTTATTAAGAAACATGAAAAAGCATTTTCACTTTTTCCACATGAGATAGGTTGCGCGGACCCGAAACAAGTACCTCCCATGATTATCTTTACAGTGCCACATATACCATGGAATATCCGGCCTATACCAGTCCCAAAGGCTCACTTACCTGAGCTGATGAGATTACTAAAGGAAAAGATTTCCATGCGGATATTGGAACCCTCCTCGGCTTCATATTCGAATAGGTGGTTTACTGTGCCTAAGAAAAATGGGAAGCTTCGTTTCATTCAGGATCTGCAACCTATGAATAAATTCACAATTAGAAATGTAGGGACAGGACCCATAGTGGATGAGTTTGCTGAGGGGTTTGCTGGGCATTCTATCTACTCTATGGGTAATCTGTATTTAGGTTATGACCAGTTTCAGTTGGCTATGGAGAGTAGAGACATTACGACCATGAGGACTCCACTGGGCCTTGTACGCATGTGTACTTTGCCGTAGGGAGCGACGAATTCTGTGGCTCACATGATGAATGCCATGAATCTGGTTTTACGAGACTTTATACCATATGTGACTATGCCATTCATTGATGATGTTCCGATAAAGGGATGTGAGGAAAGAGTGAAAGATGTGAGTTTAGATGTTTCAGGATGTAGAAAGTTTGTGAGAGATCATATTGCTGATTGTGAGAAGATCTTTGAGAGATTTGAAGATGTGGGGCTAACACTTTCTTTAGAGAAATCGGTTTTTGGCGTTGATGAGGTCCTCATTGTAGGACATCTGTGTGGACATTATGGCCGCAAGCCGTACCCGCAGAAAGTTGAGGCCATTAGCAGGATCTCTGAGGTGTGTCGTAATGTCAGTGAGGTGAGAAGGTTTCTAGGAGCCTGTGTATTCTATGTGATATGGATTCCTCACTTTGCTCACGTTGCGAACCCCTTATATGATCTCCTGAGAAAGAGAAAGAAGTTTGTATGGACAGAGAAACAGTCGAGAGCTATGCGTAAACTGAAGCAGCTGCTAATTGAAGCTCCAATTCTGAAGCGTGTTGACTATTCAGGTGAGAGACCTATCATTTTGACCGTTGATACCAGTCCTATTGGCTTAGGCTGGGTCATAGGTCAAGATGATGATGAAGGGCAGAGATATGCAGTGCGCTTTGGTGCTAAGATCCTACATGATACCCAAAGAAAATATCCACAGATTAAGAGAGAGTTATGGGGATTAGTGACTGCTTTAAAGAGCGATAAAGAGTATTTTATTGGGGCGAATGTGATAGTTGAGACCGATTGTCTTCCACTGATTGGCATGATTGCAAATTGTTCATCTCCGGATATTGCTATGCTTAGATGGATCTCTTATATAAAGTTTATAAATCCTGCATTTGTACACATAGCTGGGAAGTTGAATACAGTTGCTGATATGCTTTCAAGAGCGAAATTTGATGATGAGTCTGATGATGATGATGAGGTAGAAAGGGATATACATATGATAAGATACGATCCATTGGTATATGCATATGAGCAGTTCCGAGAGAATGAGTATGATGGCGAGTGGAGAGATATAGGGAGATATCTGAGTACTCTGAAACCTTTCCCCGGTTGGTCCACAAATAAGTATAGATCCATCAGGAAAAAGTCTTACAACTTTTTCTTGAAGGATGAGCTTATTTGGCGACACGCTAAAGGCAAGGTGAAGTGTCCACCGAGAGTATTGAGTTCGAGGAGTCATCAGAGAAAAGTTATGAGAGAAATGCATGAGACCTTATGGGCACGTCACAAAGGATTTTATGCTACATATGAGAAGATTAAGGAAGCCTACTGGTGGCCAGGGATTTATGTAAGTGTGAGAGGTTTTGTAGACACTTGTGCTACATGCCAGGTGCATTCATCAGTTAGGCACAGAGACCCGTTACATCCGACTTACCCTCCTTGTATCCATTACAAGTGGGTAGTCGACCTTGTAACCATGCCCAAAGGGATGGATAAGATGAGATACATTGTGCTTGCTAGAGAGGACTTGACCAACCATGTGAAGGTCGAGCTCTCCGTACGAAGACTACTTATAATGTATGCAAATTCCTTTTAGAAGAAGTGATCTCGAGATTCGGATACGTTGAGAAAGTGGTTGCGGACAGGGGAGAGTTAGATGCGAGAGAGGCAAAAGAGTTCTTTGACCGTCATGGAATTCGATTATCTCTCACCACTGCCTATAATCCAGAGGCAAATGGGAAAATCGAGAGAGGTCACCCTTCCATCGTGAAGGCGATCTCTAAGGCTTGCAGCGATGACATCAAGCAGTGGCCTAGGTTTCTTCCATTCGCGCTATGGGCTGATAGGATGACTTACACTCGGTCCACAGGTTTTATGCCTACTGAATTGATGTATTGTCAGAAGCCAGTCTTCCCCATCCAGACTCAGATAGTGACATGGTTGACGCTCCCATGGAATGATGGTATGATGAGAGAAGATGTATTATCATTGAGAATAAAGCAGTTAGAACAAGGAAATGAGAAATTGAAAGAAGCAGTCCAAAAGTTAAAGGAGTCAAGACTAAAGAACAAGATTTATTTTGACAAAACCCATCGACTCAGACCACGTAGGATTGAGGTAGATGATTGGGTGTTGGTGTACGACAGTACATTCGATACTCAATACGATGCTAGGAAGAAATTCACCAAACGATGGTTTGGGCCGTATGTGGTTACGTATGTGTTTGAAAATGGTACGTATGCACTTCGGGAGTTAGACAGTACTCCTTTGAGATCTTTGATTGCAGGAAAGAGGATAAAATTATTCAAGAAAAGAAATGAAGCGGATTATGAGATTGAGCAAGAACTTCTGGAGGGAACTGATGACACTGAGGCTGATGCTGATAAAGAATGATAGACCATGAAGATAAAGAAAAGGTAGATCAAAATGAAGAAAAATGTCCAGGTGAAACGTTTCTGATTTGAGATGTGTTTTCTTTCTGATAGAGCATATGCATTGCATTGATGTGTGTGATAAAGATATGTATGAGTTTATGAAAATCATGTAGAATGAAGATAACAAAGATCTATTATGGGTTTGCATGAGGCATGAGCAGCTAGAAATTATATGAATAGGATCAGTTAGTGGACTGGAGACTTTTGGGAGTGAAAGCTTGGGAATGTGATGGCATGCTTAGACCGAGTGCATGTACATACTGATTGATTTGAACACTTAGTGAGTGGGAAACTTTGGATCTTACTATTTGTTTCTTATGAGATCTTACCTCCATATGGATCATGATTTATAAAGAAACATTCATACTCATGCCAGCTTATATGTGCGTGTATGTTGTTGCTGCGCTACGATGGGCTAGTAGGCGGGTGGAACCACCTTGGTCGGGTGATCAAGGCCACGAGCCGTAGCTAGTTTCATCCTAGGCCTGACCTATCTGTTGTCATGCGCCTGTATGGGTCGGTAGGCGGGTGGAGTCACTCTGATCGGGTGGTCAGAGCCACGAGCTGACGTCGATTTCATGCAGGGTTGACGTTGTGTATGTCATGCGCTATGTCGGGTCGGTAGACAGGTGGGATAAACATGGCCGGGCGGACAAGTCCATGAGTCGCACCCGATTTCGACATAGGCCGATTTGTGAAAAATAAAAGACAAAAGCAAATGCTGAGCTGAGATGAAGAGGAAAAGAAAAAGAAAAAGAAAAATGAAAAAGAAAAAGAAAAAGAAAGAAAGATCTAATGGAGAGCTGGACAAGTAGGAGATAAACAGTAGGAATCGAGGTATATTCTACAAACTGAGTTAGTAGAAACATATGTATATGCTAGTACTTAGAATGAGCAGTTGGATCTGAACCAGTTGAACGAACAAAAGATCTAGAAAGCCAACAATTTATTCATGTGATTACTTGTCAGATTACAGACGCAGAAACATAATATGATGTTTGTGAAGCATGAATCTACCTAATTTTCTAAAATTCATACCAATCTTTATAAAATTTGCATGACTGCATGAGATCATGATTTGAGTTTTGAAAAGAAAAAGATAAAAAGTGTAAAGAGATTTTAAAAGAACCCTGATACGCTTTTGTTGGATCTTGCACGTTGGCCCATCGGGACGATGTGCAGGTTTAGCGGGGGCGAATGTCGGGATGAAATCCCGCAGGGAGTGTGCACTGAGTTTTTTTTCAAAAGTTCATTGTTTTTGAGTTTGTGTGATGTTTTTGATCGAGAGAGTGGTATATTTTGTACATATTTTGGCCAAATTCATTGATTGTGTGATGCGAAAACAAGTTTGAGATGTATGTTAGACCCGTGTATATAAACAACAGACATTAGACCCATAAAAACCTAGGTTTGACCCTTCAAAACCCCTAAAAATATGGTTTTATCCCCCTGAAAATCGAACTTGAACCCTTGGAAACCCTTGGATGTTAGGCCAAAACTCTAAATAAACCGTTGAATTGACGAGCTTGAGATAATTGTGACCAAACCCTGATTTTTCCGACCAAAAACCGTAGGTCGGACCCTTGGAATTGGTGGTTATCCTAGCACAAACCCTTAGATTAATTAACCCTGTATATAGTGTGAACCCAAAACATTAATTTGGGGAAAATAAAAAGGACAAAAATAAAAAATGGAATTAAGAGATGGGATTTTCCAAGAATAGTAAGTGAACATGCATGGTCGTCTGAAATTGGAAAGTTGAGTAGGGAGGTTGGAAACTTCTAGATGAACATCCCAAGGAGAGAAGGATGGGGAAGCCTATAAATAGAGGGCCAAGCCTCATTTGTTTTTCCTCGTTGATCTTCTTGGTGCGTCCACTCTACAGGTATGCTTTCTTATCCTCCTCTTATTCATTTTTCCTTATTCATGTTCATTAGTTTGCATCAGAGAGAGAGCGTGCTAGTCGTCATTAGTGTCTCAAGAGAGAATGTAGACACACTTATGAGGATTCGGAGGCATATGTAGGCTTGATCTCTAATTATGATGCTTTGGAGTCATCCATTTGGTTGCGGGTCTGATTGGTTGTCATAGTGTTTTGATGTAATCATTCTAATATCATTACATTAATCACGTTTAATGCTAATGGCATACAAAACCCAGCGGTTGTTGCTATTGGCATGTCGCAGAGAGAAGAAAATAGGGAGAGTAGAAAGGCACGGAGGCGTCGTTGACATTGGTGGAGATGATTTGGTGCTTGCGATTAACAGAGAGAGGGGAGAGAATATCTGGTTGTCGGAGAACTCGCATGGATGAGAGAGATTACAGGTGGTAGATGTGTGGCAAACACTCCAGCGCTATGGCGACTTGGTAGAGAAAGAACCTATGAACGGCATGTTGTTGTCACTCTAAGAGAGAAATATATGTGTTGTCCTCGTGGAGAGAGAAGAGCGGAGCTGTAGAGAGAAGTGGGCGGCGCTCACGCTTTGTCAGAGAGAGATAGGCCCATGCGCAAATAGAGTTGGACCGTTGGCGTTGTTGTAGGAGATAGAAAAGAGTTTGGGCACTGATTGTAGACGTAGAGTAGACATGTCGCGTGGCTGCTGGAGGTGAATCGATGAGAAATGTCTGACTACCACACAGACCTCTGGACTCTGGAGGTTTAGAGAGAGATCATAGCAGCGGCTGAGTCGGGCGCAGAATCGCAGTGCAGAGAGAGAAATGGATGGATGAGGCTCGGCCGTGCTGCTATTGGCATAGGAGAGAGAATCGGTAGAGATGCGCTGCGTGGCGTATTCCTCACGTGGAGAGAGAGACTCAGTCGGGCTGATTCTGGAGGGGGCTTAGCTGGTCTGAGACATGTGACGGCATGTGACGGCAGCTGACGGGCGCTGCAGACATCACGAAGAGAGGAGGACAACGATGTGTCAGTTGTTTCGCTGTTGTCATACGTAGAGAGAGAAAGATAAGGCTCTGGCGGCGCCTGGACACGCAGAAACTTAAGAGAGAGAAATACGAAGAGAGAGATGAGCGTGTTACTGTTGGCGGCATATGGTTAGAGAGAGAGAGAGAAGGAAGTCGGTGGATGGCTTTGCTGGAGAGTCAGAGAGAGAGCGCGTCAGCGCGCGACTTCAGGGCTGCAGTTCAGAAAGAAAGAGAGAGCAACGGTGTTGCGTAGGGAAAAGTAATCACTGTCAAGGATATAACTTGTTTTGTTTTATGATTGAATCGACTAGTCAAAGGTATGAGAAAGAAAGAAAGAAGAAAGTCGTGGGCGAAAGTTTTAGAAAAGATAATCTTTTACACGCAAAAAGAGAGTGAAATGATCTGTGAATTTCAAAGGAGTCAATTGATTGTCATAAATGAACACTGATCATTTAAATTCCTTACAAATACCATAGGTTTATAAGTATTTAAAAACTATGCATAATGTATGTGGAAAGTATGTAGTTATATATGTATACTTTTGAGTAAAATCGTGAGTAAATTTGTGAAACGACACACATACATGGTGCAAGGTGACCAGAGTTATGAAGATCGTAGATATTGGAGATGTGCATTACCACTTGAATATGGAACGCAGAAACGGACTTTAATCGATAAAAGAGAATGATCCAGAAGAGATAAAGAGTTAATCAGATTGTTTGTGATTCTTTCTTTGGGCAAAAATATCATTGGAAAGGAGTTTAGTGTGAGCGGTTCACAACTTTGTCTTGTTATCATAATTGTAAACACATGAAATAAAATTAAGAAAATGCTTTAAAGCAAAGTATTTTTTTTATGAGTATTAACATCCAACAATGCATTAATGAGAGTTTTCTTTTATTATCAAATGTACTAACATGATTTTTGCCTTTAACTCCTCGTTGATCTTCTTGGTGCGTCCACTCTATAGGTTTATGTGGATGGTGATTATATGAAGTGAAGAGAAACTGATTGAAGACCGAAGTAAAGAGTACCCCCGTCCTGTGGATCTCATCTGTGGATGCCTCTCCAGGTTTATGCGATTTCTGATTATCTGAAGTAAAGAGAAGGAAGGCCATTGCGGAGGGTACCTGAAATAAAGAGCGGATTGAAGACCTGAAGAAAAGCTTGGATCGCGAAGACCAAAGCGGAATCCCGTAGGCGATTTCTCGCACTGTAGCGAGGGATCTATTTTGTATACTAGCCGGCCCGCACTGTAGCGGCGGCTTTCATATTGTATCATCGCACCGCACTGTAGCAGTTTTATTGTACCATCGGCCCACACTGTAGCGGCCTGTTTGTATCACTCATTTTTATTGGAGTACTTCAGTTTCATTTTTCATTGTATCGTTGGCTTCATCTGCATTCCTTGTATCACTAGCGTATCCGATCGTCTCTTTTCGACGCCCACAGTCCCACGTCTCGACACTTCCGAGGGGCAAGGGACCCTACGAGGATCGCGCACGCTCCGGAGAGCACAGGCGAGGCGCCCAGCGCGCAGACGCCGTTCGCAGGACACCGGGAACGGCGCACCAGAGAGGGGCCTGATCCAACCCCACGCACCGGCTTCCCGCCACGACCTCCTTCTTCCCCACGCACAAGAGAGGGGGGGAGGGGGGGAGGGAGGGGGGAGGGGGGGGGCAAGGGGGGGAGGGAGGGAGGGAGGGGGGGAGCGTGGGGGGGAGGGAGGGAGGGAGGGAGGGAAGGGGGGAGGGGGGGAGGGAGGGGGGGAGGGAGGGAGGGAGGGAGGGGGGGAGGGGGGGAGGGAGGGGGGGAGGGGGGGGGCAGTGGGGGGGGGGGCGGGGGGGGGGATTTGTTTTTTTTAATTTGGGGAAAAAACGCCTGGGGGGGGGCTTTTTTGTTCATAAATTATGCAAAAAACTGAAGAAGAATACATAAAAAATCCAAAAAAATGGCAAAAAGAATCCAAAAAATCTTCAAAAAAACTGAAAAAAATTCCTACAGGTTTAGGCCACTTTCATCACTCAAAACCACAGAGAGCTTCCTTTATTCCTCAAATTTGGCAAGAAAAAGACACATGAAAAAGGAGAAAAATGCTAGAAAAAATTCTAAAAAATGCTCAAAAAATTCCTAAAAATTCCAAAAATTGTACCTTTGCAAAGTTGATGAAATGGCTTCTAAATTTGCTAAAAACTCAAGAAATAAGCCTGAAATGGATAAATAAAACTATTAAAACTTAAGTAAAAATGACGAGAAAAGACTATGTACAACCTAGACAAATTTTTCCGGTTCCAGGTGATCCATAATTCTTTATGTGGCTTGATGATAGGCCTTTAGCCATGATCTTTATATGTTGACCCTGAAAAACTCCTCCATAACCTTCAATTGTGTTGCACTTCATTTGTTTTATCTTCTTTTTGGGCATGCTGACGCTTTGATAGACCCACCTTAAATCCTTCAGTACAATATTATCTCCTCCATACTGCATCTTTTGTTTCCAAAGACTTGCAGGTACTCCGTCCACATCATTGTAAAGCCTTGCACTTACTATCATAAAAGTTGACACAATAGATGATATCCATACCAGTATCCATAAAACAGTGGCCATTGACATATGATTTGAAGCATCTTCATCAGCGCTGCACTTAAGGACTTTGCTTTTCTTCTCTTTTCCATTGCCTTTGACTGAGACTGTTTCAACCTGAATGATTTCCTCTTTTTCTTCATATGCTTCTTCTTTACTTGAGTTTGGGAAAATTCCATAGCAGGAAGATGGGTCTTCTGCATGGAGCCAAGCCAACATGTTTTCATCTTCATATAAACTGCTCCTTCAAATAGATTTGCTTCTGGGTTGTCCACCACTTCTTCTTCCATACAAATACTAATTTTCTGCATCATACTAGTATTTCTCTGATTGTCTGGTCCTTCTTCTAAAATTATCTGCTGCAACTCTTTTCCCTCCTACTTTACCCACATTGTGTCCTTGCCCCAGTCATGCAACACATTGGCATGCCTTAACCAAGGTCTCCCAATTAACAGGGGGAAACTTCCTTCTACCTGTGGCAGCCTTAAAACAACAAAGTCCAAGTTAAAGATGGTACCTTGTATTTTGACTGGAACTCCAAGGACCACACCCATAGGCCTTACTATGCTTTGGTCTGCCATTGTTACAGTGAAGTTGGCAGGTCGTGAAGGGTATAGTCCAATCTTTTTCATGGTATATTCAGGCATAATGTTAATGCCAGAACCACCATCCACAATAACTCCTTGAAACTCATGACCTTTAATAGAGACTGTTAGCCGAGGGCTCTTGTAATCTGTGAGGGGTGCTTCCCATAAACTTTTATCTTTATGCATAACAACAGCCTTTGCCACCAAGCTTATTGATAACAGATGAGCAACTGAATTCAGAATGATTACCAACTGAATTGTGCAAAAAAGAGCTTTCAAAACCTCAGGCCTCTTTTCTAATAAAAGAACTCGATGAGTCAAGTTTGAAACATTTGTTTCTTGTTCCTCCAGCGTTTGCAGTGCAAATGTCAAATGAGAACCCACACACTCTTGGCAATGTTTTGCTAGATTCCTATATGTAAATAGATCAGTACAGCCCGCATGGAAGAAAGGTCACTTTATAGGCCTCATAGGACAGACGGTAACACAGTGTTTATCCATCTCACTAATACTTCGATCTTTGGTTTATCTCTACAAATATTGCAACAACTTTCCTCTTTGTATCTCTCTCATTCTCTCTCTCTCCCTCGGTGGTAGGCCAACACGACCATCATTAAATATTGTATAGGATGTGTTGTTGAAGTGCGTTATGAATACACTGAATGCATCATAAATAAAGAAACACGCCTTCAATAGTCGTCGTGCGATAGAAGTACAGTGACATGGTCTTTTGAGTAGCAAAGTACCATCAAAGAAATTATAGTTGATTTGATAAACCATTATAAGCTTTACGACATTGAACATTTTAAACATACGCATTTATGGCTTAATCTTTATCTTACTCATATTGATTCCATATTGTAAAATCTATGCATATGCATTATTATTGATTCACCCACACATCAATTATATAACATCCTATCACTGCCAGAGTGCAACACACTTGATATTCTTCTTCCATGGCGTCAATTACATTATTAGAGCATGATGAGAGAACAAAGCGACAAACAGAGAATAATTATTGAAGACGGAGTGAATGGATAAATCTCCATGCTATCCGTTGTTCTCATAGCTAACAGAACATGTGTGGATCCCTGTAATGAAATTGATTTCATGATGGCATATAATCAACTTGCACATAGATTCGCGGATGACTGTTGTTCATCTCCTTTCCAAGTTGAACACTTGAGCTCCGTGGGCATTTCCTTCCCCATCGCCCACGGTCGATCTATATTTCTTTACTCCCTCTTACTGGAGAGGTCTCATGGCATTGTAGAGACGGCTTAGCAGTGGCGTCAGTGGCCTTCTTGATGCAGCATCCCAGCTTTGGCAACCTCGCTGAACCGACGATTGTTTATGCGAACCATGCGGAACCTGTAGTTTTGTTGCATGAATTGCTAATCGTATATGGCTATTTTTATCCCTCACTGCGAAATCTATTTAAAAACCGATGCACATATTGCGATCTGCATGCATTTGGCATTTTTATTCGTACTTTTGTTTTATATCGCAAAAATAGTATGAGTTTGTTGTTCGAAAACTCGTTTACGTTTTTCATTTCATTGTTTTATACATATTATATTTTGTTAATCGCAAAAATAGTATGAGTTTGTTGTTCGACAACTCGTTTACGTTTTTCATTTCATTGTTTTATACATATTATATTTTGTTAACTTTCGCTTTTATATTTTCGTTTCACATTAGAATTCACATGTTCACTTTCATGTTTATGTATATATACAAATGCTTTCATATGAAAACATGCGTTCATACTTCCATGCACACATTGGTTTCACACGCACTTACTCACATAGATGGATGTACACATAAGTATGTTCACAAATGCACACAATGTGCTAAGATTTTCTAGCATAATGAGAATCTACATGATAATGTAGGTAATTTGAGTGTTAAACGTGAGTGAGAGAAGCCATGAAAAAGACTTCTTTTAAAAGTGGACTTGATGGGGTTTGATCTCAGTATCTTAGATAACTTCGAGTTCGATTTCCTCAGTAAATTAAGTACATGTGATTATATATAATAGCTCTTATTTTAACTATATCTTATGGATTTATTTTGGTTTGAATCCATTATCTCAATAGAAAACTCAATGCATGAAAACAATTTTGAATCTAGATCCTTATCTTTGAAATCTTTCATTGTGAATTACTAAGAAACCTATTGCATATATATTCCTATGATGGCATATTACATTCTTCCCCTCTTTCAGGAACTCTCTCCTCATAGTTCCGGAACAATGGATGCTATCAGTTCTACCTTTTATTGAAATCAAGTTCATCAAATGAAGAATATTAAACACAATTCATGCACATGATCAAAATAATGTAATAAGCACATATCTTGCTAAGATTTCATAGTGAAGCCCTCAGGTTTATTTTCACCTCGTTCCTTCCACAATTCTCCAAGAAGTTTCTTTTTCTTTTTTCTTTTTTGAATAAGCTACTCTTGTTCTTCTATCTTCTTTCTCAAAACTCGCATCTTGTCCTGGAATCCAACTCCACTCTAATAACATTTGTAGCATTCCTCCGATCCTAATCTCGAAATCACATGAATACATGGAGACCTCCAATATAAAAAATATACAAGGCAATAAATGGAATGATCTAGAATGAATTAAGCTCAAATGAAAATTCAAATGCAAGATAGTAACTTATCTTCATGAATCAAATGTCCCAATTCCATATACAATCGACAACTTCCAAATGAAGCCTCTTCCTTTTGGATACAAGAACTTTGAAAACTAGCTTCTTGAAGAAGCCTCGACCTCGCGACCACCCCCGAGCTATCACAATCTCACTCACACTCACACTTGCAATCACACTCTCACTCACAATCTCAATCTCAATCTCAATCACAATCATAATCATGTGATTTTACAATTGCAATCTCATTCCCAATCACACTCTCACTCTCAATCTCAATCTCATTCACATGGCTCATTCTTGTAGATGTCATTCGATGATGGAATCTAACTCATATGAGAACCTTCTCGACTGTAGTCTTAATATCTTTGTATTTATGATCGTGCCGCCATCTTCCATATTGAATGCATGTTCATCATGGTCTTGTAGACACCATGCGATTGAAAGATCCATAGATTGATACAATACGAGTTGCATAGCAACAACATTGAAGGATCCATCCACATTGATAAGCAAACTATCATTCTTTGACTCTATGCCATTTGTCATTTCAATCACTTGTATTGTGTCTACATTGTCATTGATGACTACAAGATTCCTCTCAAGGTATCTTCTCCTTGATCTCGATCCTTGTCGCATGATCTTTATCTTCACATCTTGATCTTCCAGATTCACATCATTGTCCCTTCTAGTCCTGCAAAATATCTAGCTTGGCAAGGTCATTAGCAATATCAAATTTATAACATTCATACACACTAATCAAATGATGAATATTAGTATTTCTAACCAATATCTTCTCCATAATCTTAAGCTTTATGTATATAGTTAGTCTCATGAATATAAGGTCCATGTTTTCTCAAGAACATAATTCCAACTAGATAATAATGGTCTTTTCTTTTATGATAATACATTCTTGCTTTCAAATACGATATTGATAACAGATCAGCAATTGAATTCAGAATGATTACCAACTGAACTGTGCAAACAAGAGCTTTCAAACCCTCCGGCCTCTTTTCTAATAGAAAAACTCGATGAGTCAAGTTCGAAACATTTGTCTCTTGTTTCTCCAACGTTTGGAGTGCAAATGTCAAATGAGAACCCATAGACTCTTGGCAATGTTATGCTAGATTCCTATACGGAACTAGATCAGTACAGCCCACATGGAAGAAAGGTCACTTTATAGGCCTCATAGGATAGACGGTAACACAATGTTTACCCATTACAATAATACTTCGATCTATAGTTTATCTCTACAAATATTGCAACAAATTTCCTCTTTGTCTCTCTTTCCCTCGGTGGTAGGTCAACACGACCATCATTCAATATTGTTTAGGATGTGTTCTTGAAGTGTGTTATTAATACACATAATGCATCATAAATAAAGAAACACGCCTTCAATAGTTGTTGTGCGATAGACGTACAGTGACATAGTCTTTGGAGTAGGAAAGTACCATCAAACAAGCTATAGTTGATTTGATAAACCATTATAAGCTTTACGACATTGAAGAGTTTAAACATACGCATGTATGGCTTAATCTTTATCTTACTCATATTGGTTCCATATTCTAAAATCTATGCATATGCATAATTATTGATTCACCCACACATTAATTATATAACGTCCTATCACTGCCAGACTGCAACACACTTGATATTCTTCTTAAATGGCGTCAATTACATTATTAGAGCATCACGAGAAAACAAAGCAACAAACAGAGAATAATTATGGAAGACGAAGTGAATGGATAAATCTCCACGCTATCCGTTGTTCTCATATCTAACAGAACATGTGTGGATCCCTGTAAAGAAATTGACTTCATGATGGCATATAATCAACTTGCGCACAGATTCGGGGATGACTGTTCATCTCCTTTCCAAGTTGAACACTTGAACTCCATGGGCTCTTCCTTCTCCATCCCCCACGGTCGCTCTATATTTCTTTACTCGCTCTTGCTACAGAGGTCTTATGGTGCTGCAGAGACGGCCTAGCAGGGGCGCCAGTGGCAGTGCTAGGTAGGAGGCCTTCTTGATGCAGCATCCTAGCTTTTGCAAGCTCGCTGAACCAACGATTGTTTATGCCAATTATGCGGAACGTGTAGTTTTGTTGCATGAATTGCTAATCGTATATCGCTATTTTTATCCCTCACTGCAATATCTATTTAAAAACCGATGCAGGTATTGTGATCTGTATGCGTCTCGCGCTTTTATTCGTACTTTTGTTTTATATCGCAAAAATAGTATGAGGTTGTTTTTCGAAAACTCGTTTACATTTTTCATTTCATTGTTTTATACATATTATATTTTATTAACTTTTGCTTTTATATTTTGGTTTCACACTAGAATTCACATGTTCACTTTCATGTTTATGTACAAACACAAATGCTTTTATATGAAAACATGCGTTGACTTCCATACACACATTGGGTTCACATGCACTCACTCACATACATGGATGTACACATAATCACTGACATACATGGATGTACACATAAGTATGTTCACAAATGCACACAATATGCTAAGATTCTCTGGAATAATGAGAATCTACATGATAAAATCTACATGATAATGTAGGTAATTTGAGTGTTAAACGTGAGTGAGAGAAGCCATGAAAAAGACTTGTGTTCAAAGTGGACTTGATGGGGTTTGATCTCAGTGCCTTAGATAACTTCGAGTTCGATTTCCTCAGTAAATTAAGTACACGTGATTATATATAATAGCTCGTACTTAGACTATATGTTATGGATTTAAGTTTGTTTGAATCCATTATCTCAGTAGGAAACTCAATGCACGAAAACGATTTTGAGCCTACATCCCTAGTCTTTGAAATCTTTCATTTTGAATTACTAAGAATACTATTGCATATATATTCTCATGATGGAATATTACACATATAGAGGTGCATGTAGACATAAAATGATTATATAAGCTGTAAGGAAGATTTTTAATCATAATGACCCTAAACGTTTCCAGTTATTTATGTAAATTAGATGAACAAAGAAATATTTTGACCAATCAATAACTAATCTAAGGACATGTAATAGGTTTGCGCAACAATGGAGGGTTGAGAGATGTGAATAAGAAAGTTAATCATGAAAAGAGAGAGCTAGGAATTGAAATCAAGAGAATCTATCGAAAAAAGGAATCGTGAAAAATTGAAGCTTGAAAAATAAGACCTCGAGAAAGGTTTCAAAAAGATATAAAAAAAGTACAAACGAAAATGTGACAAGGAAATTCAAATGAAAAGTAAGGAGTATTGAGAGTTATGTGTGTCAATCGATCCAAAGCTCTTAGATAATGATAAATTATTTGTCCAAGAGAAGTTTAAAATTCCAGAGCTCCATTGAATCACAAAGAAAAGAAACCAAGAAAACAAAACAAGAAAAACATGAAATAAAACATACGAATAGCAAGCAAGGAGTTAGTCCGTATGATATTTCGAAAAATAAACATAAAGTTAGAGAAAAGAAAAAAGAAACGCTTGAGGATGTTGTAAGCAAAAATGAGAAAAGTAGAAAAAACTTACAAAAACTTCAAAGACCTTAAAATCATTTGAAATGAAAAAGAAGAAATTCAATTTTGTACAAGAAACGAGTTATCTTATGTAAAAGAGGAAGTGAAGACGAATATTTGATGGGTAAAGATATGTTCGAAGATGATGCGATTTCTTTATTGTCTATTTTATAATAATTTCCATCGAAATTCATGTATTAGATTCATCTAAATTCCAGAACTCGGAAAAATATGATTTCAAATAAGAAACACGAAAACTATGACTTATATGGGAATTTCTCTAATTGACGGCTTTGTTTAGAATCGTTATAAATGAAGATCATTTGCATTCGATGCGTAAATTAGAGGAATGCAGTTTTGATTATAGAAATGGGAGTATGATTTTGTATGCTAGGCCTTTCTAGTTGAACCCACATGAATGGTTGAGAAATTAGAAGGGTTTATATATGGTAAATAGCAAACTTTATATGAAGGATGGGAGTAAGTAAACATGTGACAGATTTGGTATTAACAGATTAGGAAATATCTTTCGGGATACATAAATATACATAAACATACATAAATATACATAAATTTCATCGTCTCACTCTCAAAACCTTTAAGAAGTAGACATGGAGTTTGAGGGGTAGTTGATTGAGGACATGGTTACTACAAATGTGATGCATGATGCAAGTGTGGATTCAATAACGTTTTCATGCTACTTTTATTGTGTTTAAGGTTATCTAGTAATCATTTTTGAACTCATCTCTCTGCCCTGAACCATGAAGGGCTATGTAAGAAGCGGATCTTGGAGAGCCAACTTTGTTCCTCAGATGCGCAACTTTATTCATTTCAAATGCAGTCTTTGACGCTATTGTTTGAGTGCGTATTTTTTTGGGATTGGAATCTAACCTATTTATATACTTTGCAGCTAATTACTTACTTAGATTAGATGATCTAGAAGTAATTAAGGATATGTCTTTGTGCATTCTATAATGAGCTTAAACTTGGAGATACTTCTCGAAAAGGGTTTTCAAGTTGCCATTGAAATTTCTCTTGTGGTTTTTTTTTTAATAAAGGAAGTTCAGCCTTAGCCTACTCTCCCGGACTTTTATTAGTTAAAAGAAAAGTACAAGTGAAGGGGACTTATGCCCATGGGACCCCCCAGATCCCACAGAGCAGGGGTAGATTTTAGAGGGTTTACATGGCATTACAAAGAAGGTTAATCACCCTGTCATCACCGTCGTGTGGGGCCCACATGGGTTTAAGCTTGTTGTTGATCAGAAGCAGCACTTGATGATGTCTAAAGGGACGGAGATTTCTCAATCGACAAATCTTTGTGGAGTCGCCAAAGTTATAAGCACATCTTTCCTGCTGTATCTTCCATAGGGCCTCCCCTCTGATGGCGTTCTAGAGACTGGTGGAGTAGCCCATAACTTATCCTAGTAGAGCTTGTTTCCACCCGATATGTTTCTGAAGTCTAGTTTTCTTTGCCACAATCTGCCAAAGGCTCTTGGAGTTAGGACATGTAAAGAAGATGTGAGCAACATCTTCAATGGACTGGTAGAAGCGCTTGCACCAGTGAGGCGCCCCACAAATTTTCCTAGCCTTTAGGTTGGTCCAGATTCCACGAATAAGAATTTGCCATAGGAGGATAAACCTTTTGATTTCTATGAGAGGTTGTCAGATAGCCATGAACTTCATGTCCCAGTGCAGCTGCGTCCACTACAAACATCATTTCTTGTTGAGGTTGACCTGATAATTAGTGGTATCTTTGATGTTTGGGATTTTTGTTACAAAATTGCCATTGTGCCATCTGAGATCAAGCGGGCTCGGTGGGTCGTGCCCCATGAGAAGATGCATTTTAGAGCAGTCCCATGCAAAACATCTGCTTTGAAAAGTATTCCATTCCTCATAGGTAATGTTGAGGCTCGTGTCAACATCCTCGAAGTTGATCCACTAGTTGGTGTCTTGTTTCCAGAGATGTTTCCAATTTTTTAGGCCTTTGTATCACAGCCTCTTGGTGTTTCGAATGTTCCAATACTCCACATTCCGGATGCCATGGATGAGAAACAAGATAGAGTCATTTTGTCTAATGTCGGCTGCCCACTTCCAATCTTCACTGATTCTTGTGAAGATTTTGACTTTATTCCAAATCTTCCATAGAGAGCACAAATGATTTGAGCCTTTGGGGAAAACTGGGATCGGGGGAAACAACAGACTCAGAATGTCAAGATTCTTCCACTTCCGGAATCTCAAGAAATTCAACTCGTTCTTGCTTTTGAAGATCAACTTGGCCCACAAGGCCTCCCCATTTATCCATGCCTTAATCATCCATTTTGCTGCGAGTTTGTTAGCCATGCACCCAATGTCCAAGATACCAAGGCCCCCACTATCTGTGGTGAGTGGAGATGGACCACTTGATTTTAGGGAATCCCCTCATTTTGCGGTCACCTGTCCAAAGGAAGTTTTTGCAAATGCTTTGTAGTATAGACAACGCTTGCTCTTTCGGTCTCCAGCAAGAGAGGAAGTAAATGGTCAGTGAAATGAGGAACATGTTGATAACCACTTTGCAACGAGCGAAATTGATTTGCATACCTCTCCAATAGTTTAGCTTGCTTTTGAGTCTAGCTAGGACCCAATTCCACTGCTGTTCCAATGAGATACTGAAACCTAAGGGATTCCTAGCAAGCTAGAAAATTTGGCCTTGAGAAAAGTTTTGACATCCTTGATCAAAGAAGAGGGCCAGGCTGGATCCGAACAATAGCATGGAAAGTGATCTTTGAGTGGTTGAATTAGGATCTCAAGGCTTCACAAAAAGTATCCAGGAAACTCCAAAAGGTCCCACTTGGTACTATCATTGTGGACAAACGCGTTCATGCCATCGGCAAAAAGTCTCATGGTGATTTGGCCATGGTCCTGGGGCAATCAAAGGACTTTGATATAACCTACTTCCACTTGTTGTTCCACCAGCCCGCTTAGCCCTTCCATGGAAATGGCAAAGAGAAGGGGAGCCAATAGGCACCCTTGTCTCATCGATCTTTTGAGCTTGATCACAAAGTTGGCCATTAACATTAATTTGAGTTGATGCATTACCCAAAAGGGTAGAAATCATCTTGGTGAATTTCTGACTGCATCCGAGATCTTTAAGTGACTACAGAATATAGTCCCATTCATGCCTATCATAGGCTTTGTCAAAGTCAATCTTGAGGAACACCAAGTCTTCTCTTGACTCATTTGCAAAGTTAAGACCTTCCCAAACATCTATAATGGCTTCCACTTTTGACCTACTTTTGACAAAACCTTTTTGTTCCTCACCTAACCACGCTCTCAAATGGCTGGAAATTCTATTGGCTATGACTTTGGCAATGATCTTTTATCCTCTTTGAAGCATCATAATCGGACGCTAGTTCTCAACTCTGTTCTTTCTCCTTTTTGTGGATTAACTTGATGATGCCAATATTGAGGCAAGTCAAAAGATCACCAAACTCAAGCACCTCTTGCCAGACCAAATGGAGAGGGGTGGCAACCACCAACTTGAAGGACTTAAAGAACTCATGAGTGAGCCCATCCGACACCGAGCTTTTACCACTAGGGAGGGCATCAATGACTTCAATGATTTCTTCTTCTGAGATACGGGCATCAAGTAGGGAACAGAGGTTGTCTGGGATCCTATGAGAGGATACCCTAGATATGGCAACCATGCAGTTCCTTCTATGGTGGGAGAGGGGGGTCGAGATCCCTAGGAGTTTGGTAAAGTGCTCTTCAATGATTCGGAGATTTTCTTCTTCTATCTTGCAAACAACACCATTTGAGTCTAGCAATAGGTGGATTGATTCTTTGTTTTGTTTCCTTTTAAGGATGTTGCACATCTCTTTGCTTGGTTTGTCAGCTTTGACAACCCACCACTCCTTAAAGAATATTTGAAAACTTTTCCTTGTATTTCTTCCTTGTATCTCAGCATCGCTCAGATGTTTTGTAGCTCGGGACCCCCTCCGAGCAAAAAAGAAAGAAGAATCAAAGAGGCGAAAAGATAAGACCCCCTCTTGTAAAGACGGTAAATTACGACAATGATCATCATCTCCCTAAATGCTAGGGGGCTGACTTAACCCTCAAGAGCAACCATCATTGGTGAATGGCATCGTGACATTAGCCTAAACCCTGATTTTATCTGTATTCAAGAGACTAAAATTGATGAAGTAGACCTCTAGAAATGTCTTAGATAGCTCCCTCCCACTCATGTCCAGATCTCAATGTTGCAACCTCAGGGGTCCTATGGGATGGTAATTGGAATAAACCAATTTTGGTTTGAGAAGCTTGAGAACTCCATTGAAGATCAGAGTCATTGATGGATTGCCGCTTCCTTTGCTGCCCACTTTCGATTCATGCTAGTTTTTATGTACGCCCCTAACGGGGAGTTGGAGAGACTAGACACCTGGGCCTCCTTGGACTCGCTCCCCTACAACGTCCTTATTTGCAGTGACTTGAACATGGTGGAGGACCCTATAGACAGATGGAACAACAAGGGCTGGATCCTAGAGAGTCGTGAGAAAGAAACTTGGGACAAAACCAAATTGGACTTGGATGTAATCAAATTCAAAGAGTTGAAAGGCTTCTCCTGCTCAAATCTCCAAGCACACATGTACTTGAGGAAAGAGAGATTGGATAGAAGCTACATTGCTCAGAACATTATTCATCAGTGGGACTAACCTTCTCTCTCGCAAGAGATAGATCTTACCATCTTTGATCACTACCCAATCATTATTGCTTTCCAACCTCTCCCCAAAATCTAAAAGGCTCCTTCGTTTCATGCCTGCTCGACCTGCTTCTCTCTCCCCTCCGTCCATCAAGAAATTGCTAAAGTGTAGAAGGACACATTCGCCTCCTGTTCATCCCCAACCAAGAGTTGGAGATGTGCCATCGAGAAGTCGCAGTAGATCATGATAAGATATAGAAAGATGCTCTAGAATATTCCGAGGGCATGTAGAGAAGTCCTATATCATAGACTCTAGAGACTTGAGGAGTACCTTTTTTTTCTAGGGTAGCTCGATAGGCTGATTTCCCTTGTAGGAGGCCTCTTGTTGAAATGAATAGGAGACCGTGCCCGGAATAATCGATCCAACGGTGCAATTTTCACTATCCATGTTGTCTTTGTTACTAGTGGTAAAGCCATCTTCTTTGCTTGTAGTGTAGCCCTCCTGATTTGATTCTTTGTTGTTAGGGAACTCTAGGGCTTTGTCGTTGGTGTCCAGCTCAAACAGGTTCCTATCTAGGTAGTCGAGCTCATTAATTTCCTTTTCCAGATTGCAATACATATTGGCTGGGGGGGGGGGGCATTTGGAGTGTGGTTTCTTTCAAGAGTCACATTGGGACGTCTTTTCCTTCGTCTTCTGACTTCCTTCAACCTGTTAGAGTCAATTTCTAGGTTTTGGGAGCCCTTAACTTCCTCTTCATTCACTAGGGGATTCACGGTCCCATTGTTGACTTGACCTTTTCTGGATGCTTCTTGAATTCATTTGCTTTTTTGTCTCAACGACACTCTTTCATCCTGTGGCCTTGTTGGCCACAATGAGAACATGTGTTAGGTACATTTTTGTAAATAACATCTTGTTCACAGACCTCCCCTTCACCCACGTCCACTTTGATCTTTGAAGGAAGCGATGAGTTGAGGTCATCCTCGACACAGTTGAGGGTGCCACCACGTGTTAAAAGAGTGCCTCACACCTTCATAAATGAAACCGTCAACATCTTCCCGCGAAGCCAATAGCTTGCGGCTTGGAGAAATGATGTCCCACACGAAGCTCTATAGGAAGTATGGCAGGTTAGTGAGCTCGACCTAGAGAGGGTAGTGGAGAGATTTTGATTGTTGGGAATGAAATTGAGGGACCATCTAAACAAACACAGGGTCACCGGCCCTAGTTGCCATGTTACGACACTGACGGCTTGGAATACATATCCTCATTCTCAAAGACTAGCAACATATGATTAGTCAATAGGAATTGACACTTGCTAACAATCAACCCACGAGGGAACCACTCTTTTCAAAGCCAATGGTGCACAATTTCGAGCAGTGGCATAGGACCAAAAACGTGTCCCACGAGACAAACCTTCTTGAGATCTTCTTGCTTTGACAGGATTGCAGCTCTACTAAGAGAGACCAAGGGAGCCTCAACAACCTCCACATGAATGTAAATGAAGGTGATGCATCAAGATGCTTGTTGTGAGGAAGCACTGCCTACCACGATGGTGATGCTTCTAGTCTCCGCAATTCAATAATCCTTTGCCTCCACTATTAATTGTTCCTTTGTTATAGAGAGTTAGGCAAGGAAACCGACCTTTGCAAGCTCTATTTTATGATGCACCATGAGTATAGTGTTTAGAGTAGATCTTGCACGTTGTAAAACAGCATAGATCATGATAATTCCCCAACTAATTTCAAAACATGAGATCATTAACAGTAAAGAAATAAGTGTGATAATTCTGGAAAATAATCGACTTCAATCTTCATTAATTTATGAACACGAAGAAAGATGATGCTCAGGAGTAGCAACAAACCATATATCCTAAATCTTTTCAGTCTTCAAACAAAGAACTACTCCGTCAGCAGTAATGAGGAGTCCATCGCGATCGCACAATGGACACCAAAGACCAGGATGGATAGTCAACTCTCACGAGCGTGATGGACCAAGCGTACGAAGGACAGGTCACACTCAGTGCTGTATTTTGACGGTCTACCATGCCCGTCAGCTTTGAAGGTTATCTATACAATTTATCTGTATTTAATATCTCTAATGTATTTTTTGAAGGTCCAATTTTTTTTTTGACTGTATTTTACGGTAAAAAATGACCCAAACGGGCAATACGGTCATCAAAAATCAACACTGGTCACACCCCTCGTTTTTTATAACCCTCAATCAATCGTCATCGACCGTGAAATCTGCGATGGACACCCTCAATCAATCGCGATTGACCACAAACTCCAGAACTTTGCGATGGACACGCTCAATCAATCGCGATCGACCAGACTCCAACGCGTAAATTAGAGGAATGTAGTTTTTTTTATGGAAATGGGAGTATGATTTTGTATGAGAGGCATTTCTAGTTGAAGTCCTTGGTCCTTCTTATGCATTTCTCATGATCCTCTTAATTGACTAGGAATTAAGCCTTTCCTCAAAAAACAAAAATATTGTCAGCATGATGAAAATTATCAGCCAAAGTCCATACTTTCTTCCAATCCAAAATCTTAGAAGATATAACTATAAAACGATGGAATAATGGTTGTTGTTTGAAGGAAGTAAATTTGAGAAACATATGAAAAATATCAGAGATTGGTTCGGAAGGAAATAACATGTAAAGTTAAAAATGGAAACTCTGCACTGCCTATGAGCTAGCCTATGAGCTTGAAATTACTTCTTATGAGATAGCGTATGTCAAGTCTCTACTTTTCTCTCGTTTAATGGAGTAAGTGAGATCAAAATCATAGTGCTTGTAAACGGCTTGTAAAGAATAGAAGAGAAAGATTTTTATTTTTTATTTGATGGCTAGTTTTAGCCAGCTATTGGAGTCATTTTGCAGTCCTTTTTCCAAAAGTTTGTGCACAAACTGCTCCAGTATCATTGAAGCAACCTCTTGTCAACTCTCTACTTCTGTCTCGTTTTGTGGAACAAATGAGGTTAAAATCAAAGTGCATTGATTCATAATCATTCATTGGATCTCTTGAAGTTCCCTTATCTTCACTCTCGACTTCGTAGAGAAAACGTCACAAAACTTCGTCCACTCACATGTTTGTTCGGCCTGTGGATTTAGTCCGTCTCTCTCGAAGACCTACTTTTTCTATGGCTAAAGTATCTTGTTCTCATGGACCGAGGTGCCTCAAGTGGCGCAAAACACTATTTGAATGGTCAATGCTCCAAAACGTTACAGAATCGACAAGCTAACGTAACATGGGAGTAGATAAATCCTTTGACTTGTTCTCCTCTTTGAGTCATAATTATGGGCATAAGGGTTTTTAATTCCTTTTCTAGGTCTCCTCTAAGATAGTTCTTCTCTTGCTTACACAAGGTTTTGAGTCATAATTATGGGCGTATACACGATTTTCATGACTTTCAGAGAGTTTCTAGATCTTCTTGCTTAAGATGTACTAGGATTAATCATTGTTGCTCATACCTGACTAATATAGTGGTTTTCCTTTTTTTTTTCGTCTCCTACTTTGGTGCACGCTCGTTTTATATGTTTGCATGTCGAGGAAGACATGGATTTCAAATTTTTCCTCCACCTTGAGAAAGGTTTATGCTGTATTTTTGCAACTTTCCATGTTACATTATATATGAGAGAAAAGATGGTACGTGAACGGCCCTAGATTAAAGCAACGAAGATCTTAAGATTGGGGATCCAATGGATATTATTTCTAATGGCCACATGAATGTTTTGAGAATTTTGTAGGGTTTATTGACGGTGAATAGGATTTTTTTAGTGAAGGATGGGATTAAGTGAACATGTGGAACATCTATTCTCTCACATTTGTTATTAACAGATTAGGAGGTATCTTTCGGAATACGTAAATATACATCATCTACCTAATGTCATCTTCTCAATCTCAATACCTTTAAGAAGTAGACATGGAGGTTGAGGGGTAGTTGAATGAGGAGATGGTTCCTACAAATGTGATACATGATGCAAGTGTGGATTCAATACGTTTTTCATGATACTTTTATGGTCTTTTAGGTTATCTAATAATCATTTTTAAACTCATCTCTCTTCCCTCCAACATGAAGGGCTATGTAAGAGCCAACTTTCTTCCTCACATGCGCAACATTCTACCTTTCACATGAACAACTTTGTACCTCATGCAGTCTTCGACGCTATTGTTTGATCGTGTATTGCTTTGGGATTGTAATTCTAATGTATTTCTATACCTTATGTACAAGAAATTAAGGAGACATCTTTGAGCCTTCTTTACACATTTCTTTAAATAAAAGGAAGTTCGGCGTTGGCCTACTCTCCCGGACATTTGAGCCTTCTATACACATTTGAAACTTAAGGACAGAAACTCTGTACTGAGTCCCAAATTAAAGATATTTCTCAAAAGGAAGGATGAAACTAAAAACAATGAGAAGAGAAAGAGGCAAGAGCCCCTAGTAGTCAAATTTGACCATAGAAGCCATTTTGCCATTTTGTCTTCTCACGGATTGTTTCAAACTGCACATCACCTTGTACAAATGCACGTTATGAGATTCATATCTCAGTGCACATGTACTCACTTCTTCCATTTAAATACTCCTTGAAAATGTTATCTTATTTAGTTTTTCTATACAAAATAGCTCCTTCAAAAATAATACATTCTATGAGTTATCTATCGAAGGGTGAAGTCGAGTTATTTAGGATACACATGTGGATAGTTAGTCCATTTTCTCTAGTTGAGTTTTCTCACCAAAACATATCAAAATTTGATGATTTATACCTTGTTGGAAGTATATCTTGTGGAGGTTTTGGATCTCAAATATCGCTCTCAAAGCTTCTATACTTTATAGGTTATCAGCTTCAGAGTGAAGTCCAATACTTCAACATAACTGTGTGGAAAAGTAGTCTATTTCTTTTAATTGCGTTTCTAAACCAAAAAATATTCAATTTGAGTGATTTATAGCTTGTTTCAAAAGGGCTCTTTGTAAAGTCTGATTTAAAAAAGCTTGCCATTCCATTTTAGTTCCGGATTGACATTAACAAGCAATTCAAGGCATAGGTGTCATTCCAAGTGCTAAAACATAAAAGGGTTAACTACATGATTCTTGTTATGGAGAGGACTTATCGTTCTCCATAGTTGGTATCAAAGCAAAATTGGCTCAAAAGCTTCATTAACAAGGATAGACCTGAAACAAAGAAGAAGAAGAAGAAGATGTACAAGCAATCGAGTGCTTCACAAAATCAAGGGCAAAGCACTATATAACTACTTGAGGAAACTCTCAAGGTTTTTGATAGTCTTGAATGGTTGTCTGGGCTCAACAATTGGAGATCAAGGAAGATCTTGTGTGTTTTACTCTCAATGGATTGATAAAAGATTAAGGATGAAAGCCTTTTCTAAGTTCGTAACGTGGGTAAGTAGCAGTAGAAACACTCTCTGCCCAAAGATAGTTAGGTAACTTCTTCTCATTAAGCATAGATCTAGCTGTCTCAACAATTAACCTATTTCTTCTTTCAGCTACACCATTCTGTTCAGGAGAATACCTTGTGCTTATCTCTCTTTTGATGCCTCTGTCCTGCAAGAAGTCTTCAAAGTCATTGGAGAAGTACTCACCTCCTCCATCTGACCTTAGCCTCTTCAAATTCCTTCATGTCTGGTTTTCAACTAATGCAAGATATTTCTTAAAACAATTAAATACCTCATCCTTGTGCTTCATGAAGTATAATACAGTCCATCTGCTATAATCATCAATGAAAGACACATAGTACCTTGATCCTGAGACTGAGGGGTCTTTGCTAGGTCCCCATACATCTGTGTGTACAAGCCATAGGTAGTCTTTATGCATATATCCTTTCTTGGAGAAGGGTAACCAGTGAGACTTACCAAATTGACAAGTACCACACTTGTAAATCATATGTTGCTTGGATACATTAGGTATCCCAAGCACACATTGGTCCCTACACATTTGTTTCAAGGTTCTTTCTCATATGTGCCCTAACCTTTTGTGCCAAATCTGAAGCTTTGAAAGTGTTTAATCTTTATAACTGTATAGTGCAATATTCTTTGTATCTTCCAACTCAAAAGTGAAAAGTCTACCTGATTTTTCTCCTTTAGCAATCCTCGTGAACCCATGTATTGGGTCCTCCACATATGCTCCATATTGATTGAATCTGACCTGAAAAACTTTCTCCACAATCTGACCAACACTCATCAAATTTTTGGTAATGGTTGGTACATAGTGTACCCTGCTCAACAAATTCTGATTACCATCACAAGTCTTAACATTTCCAACTTTAACTACTGAATGCTTTGTATCATCACCTGTTTGGACTTGATGTTTACCTTTTGGTTCCTCAAGATCAGAGAGTAGTGCACATTGCCAGCCACATGATTTGAGCTCCCTGAGTCAATGTAAAATAGGTGGTCATCATTTGTACCTGACTTTGAAGTCATGTTCATGATCAGAAGAGAGTCATCCTGCTCCTCTGTGTAGTTGTTGTAGTCTTTTCTAGTTTTGAATCCTCCTTGGTAGTTGCCATTGTAATTGTTGTTGTAATGTTTGTTGTAATTGTTGTTGTGGCCTTGGTGATGGTTGAACCTTCTCTTGACTGTGAGTATCCACCTCTTTGGTAGCCTCTTCCTCTCTGGTTTTTGTAATTCCTGAAACACTCATCTGTAGTATGATTTGATAAACCACAAATGTTGCATGGTGATGAGTTATAGGGTCTCCCCCTACCTTGCTTACCTCCTCTGCCCCTTCCTCTTGAAGATCTACCTCTCCCTGCATAGTTGGCTTGGGAGGTAGAGCCTTCATCTTCCATCTTCTTGCTCTTGCCTTTATCCTTAGATTTCTTATCAGTGTATAGGGCAAAAGAGTTATTACCTTTGGATGTATCTCCATTCTTTGTGAGCTTTGCTTCATGTGTAAATAGTTGTCCCATGAGAGTTGTAAGATCTGGAGTATGCATGTCCATGTAGAGATCCATTGCAGTGGTGAAGCTCTCTCATTTGTCATCAACCTTGATTCCATTAATCACTTGCCTTACAATTTGTTCTTCTTCAATCTCTTCTCCTATGCTTGCTAACTGATCTCCAACATCTTTGATCTTGGTCACAAATTCTGAAACAACTTGCTTAGGTTGCTTCCTTAGTGTTGTGAATTCAATCCACAACTGATTTTTCTTAGCCCTTGTATTGGAGGAAAAATATGATGACAAGGTTTCCCAAGTTTTTTGGGATGTCTTACAATTTTTGATATGTGGCAAAAGAAAGTCAGAGATAGAGTTGAGTAAATATGACCTTGCCAATGCATCCTTAGCACACCATGTGTTGAGTTTTTCTTGTTCTTCCTTGGTTGGTAATCCTCTTGCTTTGAATGAGGGCAATTCCTCATATCCTGAGATGTATCCATAAAGAATCCTTCTTTGTAGGTAGGTCTTCATCCTTAGAGACCAAGCTTGATAATTGTTCTTGTCCAATTTATCAATAAATGAAGGAAAACCATCTCCCATTTTACCTCTATTGCTCTGATACCACCGTTAGGAAAGATGGATGGATGCTCCAAGAGACTGAGTAGGTACTGCTAAACCTTGTTTATACCAGCCCTCTTTTGCTTCAGAGTTTATAAATAGACCTTTTTAGCTTTCCAATAACACCAAAAAAATAGCCTATGTACTTTTGAAGTGATGTGTTTAATGATTGAACCAAAACAGATAACTTTGAAGTTCACAAACTCATGAAAACCTTCTATTTATGTCTTGACACTTGCTGGATGTTTTACTCAGTGTGACCAGCACAGTACAAATTGATAAAATTCCTTATAGGGGTATTTAATTAGCTTAGTAAGCTACCATTTGCAAGTGGAATGATGTAAAAAGATAAACTATGCTAAAAGAAATCAATTTAGCAAGTTTAGCTATACCCCCTACTTTTTAGGACTTTTAGCAAAAAATGACTAGAGTTCACCTCGACACAGATTTCTCTGAAATGGCTGAATAGAATCACATCAAACATTGAAAGCATGTAGATGACTTTGAGCTGAATCCAACAAGCTTTGAATCACTTGAGTTGGTGAAGAATTGACCGAGATATGCCCTTGACAAGATGACAGACTTTTGAGTAGACTAACAGAGAACTCAGAGATGAATGATGTAAATGTATCTATTAATGAACACTTGTATACAATCCCATTGGCATGTACAACATTGCCTAATGGTGTAGAGAGGTTTAGGCTATAGTATAGACCTCACACACACTCAAACTCAGTAGAATGAGGCTCGGGAATGATCTCTCCTACCCGCGACTTTACATGTTCACTTTTAAATGAAGTGAGTGGAGATTTGAATTCAAACTCAAATTTTGGTTCCCTATGATCAAGCTCCTAAATGCTTGGAGATATTCCTTCAATCAAATGAGCTACTTTTCCACGACTCACTTTGGTAGGTGATTACAAAAAATTCTAAGTCAATTTGACTTTTACAATGAGGTAAAGTGGTAATTAACCACTAGCATATGTTCATATGCTTCTTCATGTATGTGTAGACTAATGCATCCTTTGAGCCCAATGTGTAGGCTTGCAATTTACACCAACATACATAACCTTGTGTAGTGCACACAATTTTTTCTCTCTCTTTCTCTCTCTCTTCTCTCTCTCTCTTTCTCTCTCTCTCTCTCCATCTCTCTCTCTCTCTCTTTATCTCTCTCTCTCTCTCTCTCTCTCTCTCTCTCTCTCTCTCTCTCTCTCTCTCTCTCCCCCTTCCCCACAGCCCCCACTCCCCTCGCATCTTTTCCCCTGTGACCCCCTCAGACTAGTCCCCCCGCCATCCCCTCTCCTTCTCTCTCTCTCTCTCTCTCTCTCTTTGTCTCTCTCTCTCTCTCTCTTCTCCCACCACCCCTAAGCCCCCAGCACCTCCGCTCTCCCCTCCTCTCTCCCTCCACCACCCCCGTAGCCCCCACCACCCCCGCTCTCCCCTCCTCTCTCCCCCACCAACCACCCCTAGAGCCCACACCACCCGCCCTCCCCTCCTCTCTCCCCCCGCACCACCTGCAACCCCCACCACCCCCGCCCTCCCATCCGCTCTCCCCCCACCACCTCCCCTCTCCCTTCCTCTCTCCCTCCACCACCCTCGTAGCCCACACCACCGCCGCCCTCCCCTCCTCTCTCCCCCCACCACCCCCGCAACCCCCACCACCCTCGCCCTCCCCTCCTCTCTACCTCCACCACCCCGTAGCCCCCAGCACCCCCGCCCTCCCCTCCTCTCTCCCCCCACCACCCTTGCAGCCCCCACCACCCTCACTCTCCCCTCCTCTCTCCGCCACCACCCCACAGCCCTCACCACCCTGGCCCTCCCCTCCTATCTACCCCCGCACAACCCGCAACCCTCACCACCCCCAATGTCCCCTCCTCTCTCTCCCCACCATCCCCGCAGCTCCCACCACCCCTGCCCTCCCCTCCTCTCTCCCCTCCACCACCGGCAACCCCCACCACCCTCGCCCTCCCCTGCTCTCTCCCCCCACCACCCCTACCCTCCCCTCCTCTCTCCCCCCACCACCCCCGCAGCCCCCACCACCCCGCTCTCCCCTCCACGCATGGAAACATGGTGGCTACAGTTGGAGGCATTTCTAAGCTTGTTCCAAAACTAGGTCCAAAGGATGTTTACTTGGCATACTTACCTATTGCGCATGTCCTTGAGCTTGCTACTGAGTCTCTTATTTATGCTTCTAGAGGTGCTATTGGATATGATAGTCCTGTAACATTTACTGATACATCAAGTAAAATCAAGAAAGGCTTAAAAGGTGATGATGCGGAGTTGAGTTCAACACTTATGGCTGCTGTTACAACAATAGTGGATAGTGTGCGAGATGGTGTGAGGAAAATGGTGGATGTCAAAGGTAGCCTTTCAAAGACAATCTTTGAACTTGCATATAGAAGGAGACTTGCAGATATAGAAGGAAGTTGGCTTGGTGCATGGGGTCCTGAAAAGATTTTGTGGGACACCCTTGCTTTCAATAGAATTAGAGTTGTTCTTGGTGGACGAGTTCGTGGGATGCTTTCTGGTGGTGCACTGCTGTCTGGAGATACACAAAGATTTATGAACATTTGCATGGGGAGCGTCTTTCTCTGAATGGGATGATTTAACAATTGGTCGTGTTGCTCCTCCAGTACCTCATTTTTATTTGAAACTAATCAACTGGGAGGAAGGAGGCTATATGATAACTGATAGCTCAATGCCAAGGGGTGAAATAGTGATTGGGGTCCTAGTATGACTCTTGGATATTTCAAAACAAGAAAAAACAAACGAAGTTTATAAGGTTGACTAGACACGGATGAGGTGGTTCTACAGTGGTGACATTGACCAGTTCCATTCAGATGATTGCCTTGAAATCACTGATCGGAAAAAAGATATTGTGAAGCTTCAGCTACAAGTGGAAACACAGGCCACCCACACCACCCACAACCTCCCACCACACCAGCCACACCTCCCACACCACCCACAACGTCCCACCACTCAACCCACACCTCCTGCACCACCCACAACCTCCCACCACTCCACCCACACCTTCCACACCACCCACCATCTCTCCCACTCAATATGTAAGGGTCAAAAGCTACTAGAAAAATTATGTGAAGGATGTGCTTCTAAGGATCACTCCAATATCACGGGTGGCACATAATGAGGATCTAAACTTTCATTCAAAAGCCATAGTAAAGGTGTAAGTGGTGAAAATGTAGGTGGATAAATGAGTGTTGCCACCAACCATTCGTGACGATTGCCTATTTTTGAGGATCCAATTCAAGACCGGTGGCATATTTGATCCACCCGTCCACTTCTAGGGCAATCATTCAGCACATAATCAGTGGACGTGAGAAATCGGCAAGGCCCTCTTGGCTTATTGGAGCCTATAAAAGCAATGGACTAGTCCTCATTGGGGGACACACACAGACAGGTATAGAGCTTACTTCCGGCATCTCTTTTGGCCCTCTCTTTGCACTCTGTGGCTACAAGCCTACTATAGGAAGTCACCCTCTGGTGAGGATACAGAGCGTGGGCTTCTCAGTGGAGGGCTAATAGCACTGTAGTGTAAAGAAGTGGCTTTGTTTTATCATTCAGTTTGAGTCAGGGGTATTTCTGTGCTCTTCCATTTGAGCAAGTCTTCATACCGTTGTACTGAGCAGTGCAAGTCTTCATCTAGTTGTGTTGAGTGCAAGTCTTCATCTAGTTGAGTTCAGTGCAAGTCTTCATCTAGTTGTGTTCATTTTATTGGATGAATATCTTGTATGTATTCCATTTTGTTCTGGATTGACATGTTAGCACAGAGCATCAGCTTTTGTAGCATTTCCTTTGCCGATGTTGTAATCATTTGTTCGAACTAAGAAGTGGTTTGGTCTTCCACTATTGTCATTTGTCATTAATCTTTTCCCTGAGTATTTACAATTCTGTGCAATTATTATTATCTGCCTTCTCACAGACGTGTTAAAGGATATATTTCCCTAAGGAGAACCTCCCTTGAGTAGGCGAAGTAGTGGAGTGCATGGTGCATGCTCCTGCTTAAAGTAGATACCCAAGTACCTCCTCTACACCTTGTATATGAGACTTTCCATTAATCCTCACACTCACTCTTGTAGAATAGCTAAGGATTCTCGGGATACACTTACCACTTTATAATAGGCAAGGAATGACGCTTATGTTGCTTACCTCTGAAAACACTTGGAGAGTCAGCACATGGATGAAGGAGATTCCATTATTTCTGCCCTATTGCATCTTTCAAGTAGGTACATGACCCATACGCAAGTAGATAAGGAGCCTCTTCGTGTACGAAGGAGCCTTAAAAAGTCAGCTATATTGTCGATTAGTGAACCAACATCCCCTCTACCTGCTTTTAATTTATGCATTGATTTGGGTGCGAGTCCACTGTTAAAAGGATAGCATAGGAGAACATTAGACTTCTGCTCAGATACGTAAGAGGAAACACCAGTGCAAATTGAGGATCTCTCTCATTTACTCTCCAGACTCAATATCAAGTTCCCTACCTTCAAGGGACCAGCTTATGAGGATGCTGATGATCATGTGAGCAGATTCATCTCCTTATGCCTTCCACGAGGTTTGCAGAATAGAGAGGATGCAATGCTCGTACTCTTCCCATCCACATTGGAAGGCCTTGTTGAAAAATGGTACAGTCAATATGCAGATGGCCATTTTGTTACATGTGAGGCTTTGAAGATGGTGTTCTCATAGACATTTCGACCAAGTGACTCCTCCGAAAGAGCTCTAGATCAGCTAGAGAACTTAAGGCTGAGACTAGGTGAATCCTTTCATGAACTTCACACTAGAACAAAAGCACTTGTTGCATGTCTGCACCATGCTCCAGGAGATTTCTTGGTTAAAAGTTGGATAGAAAAAGCTCTACCCAGGTCATCTCAACAGAAGCTACGAGAGTCTCTTAGATTGGATGCAACCCTCAATGATTTTGTTGCAACATCATCAGGCATTGAAGAAGCTAGGCAACATTTTGAAGGGGAAACACAACCAAATTATGGAGCTGAACTAGACCCTATTGGGCAACTGAGGAAAGAACTGGAGGCATTGAGAATGCAACAAAATCACCAAAAAGAGAAGGTCTTGCCACCACTGCATCGCACTAATGATGAAGTGCCCAACTTCACCGTGAGTTAGAAGATTTGCAGACCACTCAAGATATAAGAAGGCAAATTTGGTGTACAATATGTAACAACAATGGACATTCCAATGCTATTTGTCCTAATAGAGTAAGTCGTCAATTTTGTGGAAAGGATGGGCATGAAGTTAGAGACTGTTACTACCTCAAGGGTACACATTAACGAGGTAACCCTTAAGCTCTGGATTCATATTATGCTACTACATCAAATGCACGTAATAGAGAGGAGAATCATCCAATGAAGCCTAGATATAATAGGCCTTTGATGTGTTATCATTGTGGTGAGTATGGCCATATGCAAAATAGGTGTTCCCTTCCAGAAGATGCACCTCCTTGTCAGCATTGTCTAGAGGGTAAAGATCACTACATCGAAGATTGCCCAAGGAGTTGCCCTGCTCCAATTCACATGATTGCAGTCTCCCCACAAGTAGAACGTATGACCACTCAATCTTATAGTGTTTCAACTTCGTCAATGCCCATGATGACTAGAGGCAGACGAGCAACAACTTGTAGAGAGGAACAAAAAGGACTCTAGGATAGAGACGAGGAAAAGAAGGCTAGGTGGAAGCGCCAAGCAGATATTGAAGGAGCTTATGAAAGGATGGCTACTTCAGTAAGGGACCAACCAACAAGTCTGCAAGAAGACACACATGAGGTAAACATTGAGCAGATCTTGAAAAGTATTCATCACAAGGTTAGTCTGTACGAACTCATAAAGATGGATTCAAAACTAAGAAGTCACTTATTAAAGATGGTACACTCTGCTTACTTGAGCCAACCAGCTAGCATAGATGGTTTCATGGTTGATTTTCCCCTTGCACCCCTGGCAGACTACCAAAGCTCAAGGTTATCTGTTCTTATAAAGGATGAAGCTCTCACAGGTTTGATTATAGATGGAGGCTTTGGCATTAATTTGATGCTACATTTTACAATGAGGAAACTGAATTTGAACCCCACCAAGATGGAACCATTCACAGTTACCCTAGCAGATCAACATCAAGTTGCACTAGTTGGCATTATTGAAAAGCTATTGATGATAGTACATGGTTGTCACTTTTTTCTAGATTTTGTTGTTTTTTCACTTCCAGAGGAGACTTCTTACCCTTTACTCCTCGGAAGACCTTGGCTGAGGCAAGCAAAAGCTTTGCAAGATTAGGAAAAACAAACTATGGATTTCAAGAAAAACACCAATATGCAATTGCAACTACATTTGGAAGAAGGATTGGACTCAAGGAAAACTAGTGGGTATACTCTGGACACTCGGGTAATGCCCTCTTTACCCCAAGAAGAAGATACATTATTGAATTGGATGATGGAAATTACAGAGTGTTGCACGGTGGAAATCAATGAAATAGAGAAAGAAGTTGCAGATGGAGTTGCAGGAAATGGCCATGAAGCTCACAAGGAGTTGGAGAATGAGAGTTTCTAGGAGCATACAAACTTTGAAGGGGCAACAAATATAAAAGTATCAAAGAAGGGAAGTTATGAGCCCGAATGTAGAGAGGATCTCCACTTTTCGGATATACCTGAGGGATGGACTAGAGAACATATTGCAGAATATAAGCTAAAGTCTACTCTTGCATACAATGGAGATGATTTCTTAAGCAAGGCTAGTCCTGAAACATTGGTTCAAGAAGTAAATCTATGGGATGAAGAGCACCCTCAAGTAGTCCACTTGGCCTCTTGGCTATGGCATTATCCCCCTTGACTACAGAAGGTAACTTCTTTACTTTTTGCTTACAAAAATGTCTTTGCATGGTCGTACAAAGATCTAATAGGGATACAAGAGGAGCTTGGATTACACCGGATCTAATATTGGGCAAATGGTTGACAACCTTTCTACGCACCAGCCTCATTTAATAGAACAATGTATCTAATATTGGGCAAATGGTTGACACCTTTCTACGCATTTTCAAGGATGACTTTTCAGTGTTTTGAGGCACATATAAAACAGCAGCAGTTCAACATTTCCATTACCATTTGGAAAATCTAAAGGAAATCTTTGAGCAATGTCTTAAGGCAGGCTTGAAGTTAAATCCTGCTAAATGTCACTTTTTCGTCACTAAGGGCATTCTTCTTGGTCACATAGTATCTACTGAAGGAATAACGGTGGATCGTGCAAAGGTTATTACTATCCTTTCCATGCCTATTCCACAAAGCTCAAAGGAAGTGCAGAGCTTTTTAGGCCATGTAGGATACCATAGAAGATTTATATGAATGTATTAAGAAATAGCTAAGCCCTTATCAAGGCTTACAAGTAAAAAGGTCCCTTTCTCATGGAGTGTTGAAGCTGAGAAAGCATTTTGTGAACGAAAATTGAGGTTATGTACTGCTCCACTTTTAAGTGTTCCTAACTGGTCATTAGAGTTTCATGTGCATATAGATGCCAGTCTGCATCACTACAACAGATCAGCTGTATACCGAGGCTTCTACCGAGGAAAATGAACGAGCGCGATTTTGCCCCGACGTCGGTGTAAGGGTCGGTGTAGGCGTCGAAACCAAAGCTCCGGTATAAGCGTCGGTATAAGTGTGTGTGTGTGTGTATGTGTGTGTATGCATATGTGTATCTATGTAAAGAACCTAAAATCCTAATCTTGAAGACCTAGACCTAAAACATGTATATGTATGTATGTGTGTATGCATGTGTATATATATGTGTATGTATATATGTATTATGTGTTTATATATGTCTATGTGTGTATGCATATGTGTATATATGTAAAAGCCAAAAACCCTAATCCTTAAACCCTAACACTAAAACATGCATATGTGTGTATGTATATGTCACATGTGTGTATGTGTGTATGCATCTCTCTCTCTCTATCTCTATCTCTCTCTCTCTCTCTCTGTATATATATATATATATATATATATATATATATATATATATATATATATATATATATATATATATATATATATATATATATATATATATATATATATATATATATATATATATATGTGTGTGTGTGTGTGTGTGTGTGTATTTATGTATGTATGTATGTGTGTGTGTATGTGTGTATGCATGTGTATATATATGTGTATGTGTATGTGTATGTGTATTATGTGTTTATATGTGTATATGTGTGTATGCATGTGTGTGTGTGTGTATCTATCTATCTATCTATCTATCTATCTATCTATCTATCTATCTATCTATCTCTCTCTCTCTCTCTCTCTCTCTCTCTCTCTCTCTCTCTATATATATATATATATATATATATATATATATATATATATATATATATATATATATATATATATATATATATATATATATATATATATATATATATGTGTGTGTGTGTGTGTGTGTGTGTGTGTATGTATTATGTGTTTATATGTGTATATGTGTGTAGGGATGTGTGTATATATTTAAAAGCCAAAAACCCTAATCCTTAAACCCTAATCCTAAAACATGCATATGTGTGTATGTATGTGTGTGTATGCATGTGTGTGTGTATGCATATGTGTGTATGTATATATGATGTGTGTGTATGTGTATGTGTATGTATGTATGCATGTGTATATGTGTGCATGTGTGTCTGTGTTATGTGCCTACATGTGTAAAAGTCAAAAACCCTAATCCTAAAACCCTAACCCTAAAACATCTCTCTCTCTCTCTCTTTCTCTCTCTCTCTCTCTATCTCTCTCTCCCCCCCTCTTTATCTATATTTATAATAAAAAAAACAAAACAATCACTTACAATGATGTAATTCTTTTGATCGCTCTCGTCAAAGCCCAATCGACATTGTCTCTTGCCAAATCCCAAAGGATCAGCCCAAAAGATCCTACAAAACAAAAGAAACAAAAAATTAAAAAAGAGAAGACATAAAGAAAGAGAGAGAGAGAGAGTGTGTATGTATGTGTGCATATGCATATGTGTATGCACATATGTGTGTGTATACATATGTGAGTGTGTATGTATATGTGTGTGTGAGTGTGTGTATGTGTGTATGCATGTATATATATATATATATATATATATATATATATATATATATATATATATATATATATATATATATATATATATATATATATATGTGTGTGTGTGTGTGTGTGTGTGTGTGTGTGTGTGTATTGTGTGTTTATATGTGTATATGTGTGTATGCATGTGTGTAAATATTTAAAAGCCAAAAACCCTAACCCTAAAACATGCATATGTGTGTATGTATATATCACATGTGTGTATGCATGTGTGTGTGTATGCATGTGCGTCTGTATGCATGTGTGTGTATGCATATGTGTGTATGTATATATGATGTGTGTGTATGTGTATGCGTATGTATGTATGCATGTGTATATGTGTGCATGTGTGATTACTACTTGAGTGGTATACTTTCTTTTGTGGATTGATTCCACATAGCTTGGCACTTCCTTATACATGAGTGCCACCTCCTTGTTCAATGCATCACTCCCAAGGGATTTGTTGATATATTTAGGTTATGATGTGTGTGAACACACTAGGACTATCGAGGCACTTTTTTCCCCTCTTTAGAAGGTTTTTTATCCCCTAGCTTGTATATATATGCCTATAGCCCTAGGGAGTTACTTATGTATGTACATTCCAATGGTAATACATTCAGTATTGTGTCTTCTGCTCCTACCTTCTTCTTCTTCCTTGTGCTCTTCATGTGCTTCTATAGACTTGGAACTTCAACAAAGAAAATGATCAGGTAACCCAGGCTACATCCTATGATTTATTAGTACCTAAGGAGGTTCTTTTTCCAAAAATCTCTTTAGAAAGGACCATGGTGCAAATCCTAAGGCATAAGATAAGTAGTGTGGTTCTAGCTATCAATGAAGAAGAATCATTGTTGCAGAACATGCAGTTTGAAGAAAAAACAAGGCTATCATCTGAGAAAACTACCAAGCAATTGGATTATGGTACGAGGAAGGCATACTTCTAAGCGAAGATCAAATTCTCATTACAATGAGGCTTTCAAAAAGAGAGAAAATAAGCAGGAAGTACCCTCAAGATGCAACAATTCATTGGAGCAAAAAGGCTCGCGTGCAAGGAACCCCAACTACTTTAAAGATGAATGCAGATATAGAGCTGGAAGCATCCAAGTTTGATGTCATGAGGAGGGAAGTAAAAAGGACTTATAGCCAACAGTCGAGGGCCAAACTAGTAGATTTTGATGAGGACAAGAACCACTTGGATAATACTTCAAGATGGATTCGAATTCAGTCTAATTCTCTACTGTAGAACCGAGTCACTCACTATACTTTAGCATATTTTAGTTCATTTCATGCACTTCATTTTTGTTTGATTTAATAAGAAAATAAAAGAGGAGTTGCACCGAGATGGTGCAAAGACTTGATGTGGCGGTCTCTAGTGTAGAAGACTCTAATCTCCATAGTGTCTAGGGCACATTTCGTCCTTGCACTGTGGTTATTTGAGGAGTGTGTAGTTTCCACAAAGGGATGTCAAAGATTCTTTCTAGTCTAATGAGATCAAATTGAAGCCATTGACTCTCGGAGTGCTATTACAACATTGAAGGTCGACTTGAAGATTGATGGTTTGGCAGCACATGAATTGTTAGCATCGATTTGAAATCTAGCATCCTCTCACCCTTTCACCCTCTCAAACTCACCTCCACCATCCCTCCATCCCGCGCCCCCTCACCTTGACCCTCCACCATCCCTCCATCCTACGCCCCCTCACTTCGACCCTCCACCATCCCTCCATCCTGCACCCCCTTCCTCTACCATCCATCCATGCACTTCCTCCATCCTCCTCCACCCGCAATCCTCCTGCAGCCTCCTCAATCCTCCACGTGTGACCCCTCACGACCCGCACCACCCCGCCCCACATTCTCCGTATCTCTCCCTATCTGCTTTTATTGTATGCATTAGGCTCGACCAATGGGTACTCAAGCGACGATGAGCTAGAAATCAAAGCTCTCATTCGTGAATTGACGTTAATAGAGTAAGGGAAAGATGATTCGGATTTTGATTTCAGAAAATCATCATGCAAGGGTAGCAATAATCTTTCTTTCCTCTCTCTCTCTCTCTCTCTCTCTCTCTCTCTCTCCTCCTTCCTATCTTCTACCAATTGCACCTCAGTCCGCAAGCTGTTGTTTCTCTTTCTCTCTCTCTCTCTCTCTCTCTCTCTCTCTCTCTCTCTCTCGTAGTCCAACAATTCAATCGACATGCACACACGTCTGTAGCCCCACCCTCGCACTGCATTTTCCATCTCTCTCTCTCTCTCTCTCTCTCTCTCTCTCTCTCTCTCTCTCTGTGCACCCGCCTATCTTTCTTCCGTGTGCATGCATATCCTCAACCTGTTGGCCCACAACTTTCCGGCAATACGTTCTACAATGTTTGCCATCTATCTCGGTCTCGTCGCACCTCCATAGCTCTAACCCTATAGCGGCTCTGATCCGCCATCGACTCCTCTCTCCAGCTCCGCTCCTTCCTTTGACGTCCACGTCTCCTACTAACTCGCCCATCTCCCGTCACCGCAATGCCCATGCACCTCTCCCTCTCCCTCCCTGTGTCCCCATTGTGCCACAGGCCCACAACGCTGCCCTGTAGTCGTCGCAGCTTGCAGTTCCCCGCCATCTCTGCATATCACGTGTCTCATGCTTAAAGTTATCTATACTTTTGGGAAATATATGGAAAACATAGTGTTCTAATAATATAGTGACTCTGTTTGGAGTGAGTTCATAAATAATTATAGATGGTTACAATTCAAATTTTTGAAGCAGGTAACCTGGAAACATGTAATATGCTATCATACTACTGATCACGCATTTGGAAAGATTCTGGATGGTCGTGCTCTTAGATTTGATTATGCATCTACTATGTCTTTCCAAGGATTGGTGCATCTGTGTCTCCTTATTTCATCATCTCATTCGTGGCTTGCTCAATCTGAAGAAACATGATGGTGGAGGAGCTTGGGTGTCTAATTCTCCATGGTGACTTCATGGAAATGAAGCAGTGCTATACGGGAGCTCCAAAGGTAGATCAAAGCTTTCCATTGAATAAGAATTCAAACTCACGGGCCCATCCAACTATCATGGTCCTTCATCTCTCATGTTGCCTCGATGGTCTATCCAATTTGGAAAGGGTCCGGCTCAATATTATTGCGTCCATCTATGGTAGCAGAGGACCTAGATGGATGATGTAGTGCATGTTATTTACATTAGGCAGGATGGTAATAACTGCCTAAGAAAAAAGCATCAAATTCTAGATCAAGTTATGAAGAAAGGAAATCTTGCACAAAAGAATAGTATGAAGTTTTCTCGAGCGCAAGCTAAAGTGGCTCTAATCTTTTGATGGAAATTCATTATGTCAGTACGAGAGGGACTTCGTACATCAAAAGAGGATCAGTCCTAGGCAACTAGTTGATTTAGCAAAATCCACTTGGTGGCTACCACAGTAAGATGAGTTTCATCATTCTTATAAGGGGTCAAAGTAGGAAATATTGAAGCGAATATTGTAACCAAGTCCTCATAGTGTTAGAAGCCTATTTGAGGACCTTATTAAGGATGACTACCAAAACCATATTTAGTCTACACCTTCCTTTTTGGTCAATCACTTTGGCATGTATTTAGTGAACATTGGGATTTGGCAAGGCCATTCTTGGCCTCTTGGAGTCTATAAAAACAAGTTTCTGGCACTCCTTGAGGAGATCTTTCCTTTGAACTGCGTGGGCATATTTTTAGCATTGACAAGGTCCAACACCAACTCTTGGCCACTCTCTACATTCTATTGCTACTTGCACATTGGTTGAGGTCACTATGTGATGGTTATACAAAGCATGCGATTCTATGACATGGTTTTTCTTAAAGTCAATTGTCACCGATCTACCTTGTTGCTAGGGAAGTGTTATACCCTTTCTCCTTTATACACAAGTCCTTTTTGAAAAAAAGAAAGATTGGATCTCTTACATATTTGTTGGAATTAGCTAAAGATTTAATTGTGCATCCTATATTTCATGTTAGCTTACTTAAAACATATGTACCTAATGTTGCTCATGTTTTGCAGGACAACTATAAGTTGAAAGAGGATGTCTCTTTTGAGATTCGATCTAAAATAGTATTTTATAGGAGGGAAAGGTTACTTAGAAATATATTTATAGAAGAGATCATGGCAAAACGGCACACATATCGAGTAGAAGATTCAACTTGAGTTAACATAAATTATTTTTTGGCATATTATCTTTCTTTCCAACTCCAAGGATAGAGCTTTTAAAAGAGGGGAAGAATCATAATAGGCCTTTCGATAGTGAAATATTTCATTTTGAAGTTTCCAAATTACATTGTTGAGATAATACTTAGAATGAATAATTATGTCTTTTTATGCATGTAGGTGAGATTTTGGGAGGATTACTTTTATATTTTCTCTCTAGATCTTATTAGAGTCATGCTTTCTGGTTGAAAATTTAATGTGAAGATGAAAGAACTATGAGAGATTTTGTATGAAAATTTGAGCATGCATAAGAGATTAAAAGTGTCTCTACGGAAGTTTTATGAGTCGTATTTTAAGTACCTCATTTAGGGATCTACATTTACTTCACTGTAAGAAAATGCCTTGATTGTATTCCATTTGTAGAATTTGTAAATTTCTAGGGCTCAAAAGTGATATTCGGATAGGTCTATTCTAACACTATTGTGAAAATGAGAAAAATTAATAAAAGTGCCTCTGACAATCTTAAGATAATTCCTTAATAGTTTTTAGTTAGAGGGCTTCGTAAAGTGCCATGTTTGACAAGACAAAAGAAGGCTTCTCTATTTCTATTTGAATCTGTGATTTTGATGCATAGATGTGCACATGCACAATTATGGATGTCTTTGGATACATCTGTGTGTTTCTTTTCTTCTACTTCTGATAGGTACTGCTAAAGAAAGCATGACTATAAGCACATGCTTTTGCAAAGGTTTTATGGAGAACTGACTTTTACTAAATTTGTTGGATCACACACTTCTTTGAATGGCAATCAACTCTCTTATAAGAAGACTTGTGCACCAAAGGGAAGAAGGATGTAAATTAGAGAATGTGATCGAGAGTGAGAGTGACAGTGAGAGTGTGATTGAGAGAGCGACTGTGAATGAGATTGTGATAGCTCAAGTGTGGTTGGGAGGTAGAGGCTTCATCAATCTTGTCTACTCTTGTCTATTGAATCTTCTCTTATCTTGTATAAGGTCTGTTTTTTTCTCTTACACTATTCTTGAATGATCGAAAACTTGTGATTAAGGATAGATTGTCATTGAGGAAACATCGCAAAAGATGACTACCGTGTGCATGTTTGTTGGATTCCTTGCAATGAAGGGCTTAGAGCTAGTCCAAAAGCATGTGGAAAATATTTTCTTACATAGAGATGCGATAGATGAGATCTACACATATAATGAGAGGGTTACATAGTTCTTGGCAAAGAAATTCAAGTTTATAAGCTAAACAAGAGCATATATGGACTTAAACACTACCCTAGACAATGGTACCTTGATGTTTTTATGAAGTCTCAAGGCTAATATTGAAGCAATGAGGATCACTTTCTGTACACAAAGAGATGCTCAAATGGTGGGTTGATATTCTTGATACTTTATGTCGATGATATGTTGATTGCTCAAAAGACATTTTATGAATTATCATTTCTTGAAAAAAGTTGAGTGAGGCATTTGATATGAAGAATTTGGGGGATGCCAAAGATGTTCTTGGCATGGCCATTACATCTTATATGACCAAAACATGCATATAATTGTCTCAAAGTGAGTGCATATCCAAAGTACTTCACAAGTTCAATATCTTAGGTTGAAAGCCATTGTGTACAACTATGATTACCCCAAACTAGATGAGGAAAAGGGATTAAGACCAAAACTACTTAATATTTTGCTATTGTTAGTCTCATTTATGTTATGATATCGATAAGACAAAACATTGCATTTGTAGTGGGAGTTCAGAGCAATAAGGAGAAGTATGAGGATATCTGATTGGCACTAAGGACAAGTATGAATGCTTAAGTAGAGGAAACACATCTGTTAGTGGCAACACAATTTTATACATAGTGTAAGAAAATAGTTTATTTCTCTCATATTCTTGCTCTAAATGAATAACCATCAAGTAAAGAAAGATAATCATAAAATTTCTCCTTTTTCTATATCTATCTCTAAATTGATGTTCTATCTCTTAATCTCCTTCTTTTGATCACTAATCTTTGTTTTCTGGGATCACTAAGTCTAAGGTTCATAGTCCTCAAGGGTGATTAAATTCATAGGTCTATAGGTTCCAAATTTTAGGATCACTTTGAAATCAAAGGTCCCTCCTGGGGAAACATCTTCAACTTCTTCTTCCTCAATCCTATTGTCTTCATTTTGGAAAATCATGGGAAACGAAAGGAACTTTCCTACACATGGATTTTTTTTCCTTTTTTGGGTCTCCTCTAAGATACTTATTCTCATGCTTCTAGAAGGAGATTCTCAATTTTATTATTATCTCATTTGAGCATGAGAAATCTTCCAAATCATCTTGCATACATTTTAAGCAGGGCCAATTATTTTCATATGTGATTATTTTAGTTTTTTTCCTAAGAAAACTTTTGGATCATATCCTTTATTTATGTTTTTAGGCTGAAGAAGGGAGGCATCTTGCTCTTCATAAAGATTAATTCTATTTTTTAAGGTTCCATATTACATTGTGCATGGGAAAAAGGATGATATGTCAAGGCGACTAGCTTAGGGGAGCCATGATCTAAAGTGTGAGAACCCGAAGGATATTTCCCCATTTCTAATGGCTACATGAATCGTTGAGAAACTCAAAGGGCTTATAGATGGTAAATGGGGAATATTTATCCAACGAGAGGAGTAAGTACATAGGTCCAAGATCTATTCTCTCACATTTGGTTTTAATATATTAGTAGATATCATTTGGGATAGGTCAATATTTTCTTTTTTAGTTCTTCACGAGTATTTTGTTGTCTAATAGCTTATATACTACTAACGAAAGGAGTAAGTACATAGGTCCAAGACGAGGGGGGTAATTAGAGACGTTGTTGTTGAGCATTTAACCTTCTCTTGGAATAAATATTTCCCTATTCACCATCTATAAGCCCTCTAAGTTTCTCAGCCGTTCATGTAGCCTCTAGAAATGCAAAAAGATCCTTCGAGTTCTCACACTTTAGATCTTGACTGCCCTAAGGTGGTGGCTTTGACATATCATCCTCTTCCCACACATAATGTAAGATGGAGCCTTCAAAAATAAGACAAATCTATGTGAAGATTAGGCTACATCCCTTCCTTAACCTCAAAACATAAATAAAAGAAATGATTCCAAAAGTTTTTAAGTGAATAATCACATAGGACAATGATCGGTCCTATTTAAATGTCATGCAAGAAGATTTGGGAATTCTCTCAAGCTCAAATGAAACAAGAATAGAAGTAAGATGTTCGTTGTAGAACCATGAGAAGAAATATCTTATAGGAGACCCAAAAAAGGAATAGGAAAGCATGTGCAGGAAAGTTCCTATAATTTCCCACTATTTTCTAGAAAGAAGACAATAGGATCCAAGAAGAAGACTTTGACAATTCCGTCCTAGGCTGGACCTTTTATTTCATTGTGGACCGGAAATTTGGGCCCTATAGACATATGTTCTTTTGAATTTGGAACCTATAGACTATGAACCTTCAACCTAGTGATTTCAAAAAAGAAAGATTGGTGATCACAATAAGAAGATTAGGAGACAAAACATTGATCTAGATACAGATATAGAGAAAGCATAAATTCTATGATTATCTTCCTTGACTAGATGGAGAATCACTTAAAGCAAGAATATGAAATGAAGAAACGATTCGCATACACTCTTCGCAACTATATAGGAACATATGAAGATAATCTCGAGTGCAAAGAAGATAGGAAGAAACTATTCGCATACAGCCTTCGCAAAGAAGCTCTTATCTTAGAACCAAAATCCAAAGAAAAGAAGGAATACATAGAAATCAAACAACTAAAAAGATCTATATTAAATCAATGTTGATGAAAAATATTGTTGAGCCCAAAAGGGCAACAATATGACATTGAGGACTTGTAAAGAAAACCTTTAGCTTGCACCAAAGAAAGAGGAATAAAGTTTTGATCAACCAAGTATACTACTTAAAACCACAAAATGTCCAACTAGTAGCTATCTCCTGAAGCCGTCAAGAAGATTCAATATTGATCCACCTAGATTGTGAATATCCATTACACAATTAATTTCATTCTAAGTTCAAGACGAAAAATCAAGCGGTGAAAGATGGTGAAGTAAATGAGTTCCAAGAAAATAAGGGGTTACTATATTAGAAGAACCTGATATATGTCCATCCATGAAAGCCCAAATTCCAGGTGCTTCAGCAACATCATGATAGCCTCGTAGCACATTTTGGAGTGAATAGAACAATAGAACGTATACGAAGATATTCTTGGTGGCCTCAAATTTAGAACCCAAAGAACATATTTTAACCAATGACATATGCAATAGATCTAAGGTACCTCATCATAAACCTCGTGGACTCTTGCAATCTTTATCTAATATTCCGAAAAGATCATGGATCTCATTATCTATAGATTTCATCACATATGTAATGGGTTACTATGTTATAAGAGCCTGATATATGTCCCTTCATTGAGGCCAAAAATCCAAGTCCTTCAATAACATCACGATAACCTTGTAGCAAGACATTTTGGAGTGACTAGAACAATAGAACTTTTATGAAGAGATTTATTGTGGCCTCAAATGTGGAAGTCAAAAGAATGTATGTGAGCCATTGAAATGTGCAATAGATCTAACATACCTCTTCATAAACCTCATGGCCTTTTGCGGCCTTTAACTATTCCCAAAAGGCCATGATTTTCAATATCTACTAATTTCATCACATATGTAATAATGTCAAATAAGTATGATTCCTCTCTTTTATAGTGGATCTATTCACAAAGAAGGCACACATCATTCCAACTACCAAGACAATAACAAGTCCATGCATTTATAAAATCTTTTTGAAAAAACACTTTTAGGCTTAATGAATTTCCGAATGATAGTTTTAGCGATGGAGGCATCTCTCCAAGATCCTTCATGTACAGGTTAAACTATCTACAAACAATCATCCAGATATTCATGGACAAATAGAGCAAGGGAATCAAATCCCATAACAATATCTCTATTGCACCATTAACTATCATCAAAATGATTATTATGAGCTTTTAAACCTTGTATAGTGCTCCTATAACAATAGGGTTCATACATCTACCAAGAGAAATTTAGTCCTCGAAGATTATGGACAACAGCCAAGGATGGATATACAACTAACAAAGCATGCTAAGAACCTAGTGTCTAGAGGTAACTCCCATTACCTCATGGGCATTTCTGAGTAAAAACAAGGTTAACATACTAAACTAACTAGCAAAGCCTGTCCTAGGGACATGCATGCATGTCTCCACCTAACCAACACCCAAATATATAGCTCTAAGTCCATGGTGCTAATAAACAACATGGGGATATGTCTCTCTTCCATCACATGGGTACCTAAGGTGATCACATAGTTTCAAATCTTAGTAAATCACATGAGATAAAATGCCTTCTCAAACAAAACTATCCAAGCTTTTATGTACAATTCAAGTGTCTAGGAGATGCTTCCAATGAAGCCCAAGGTAATCAAAATTTGTGAATTTTTCCTAAGGCTCAACACTCATCGAACAACGGTAATAAATAATAAATCCAAACTTTCTTATTATTCTTGTTTCCTTCAATCATTCTTAGAGATCCATTCTTAGAGTTTACCTTTAAGTTATGAGAAATTTATCCTCTCCTTATTTCTAGCTCTCAATGTATTAGGTTTATTGAGACATTGAATCTTTATTATCTTGGTTGAAGAATTCCTCTTTCTTTTGATAGGATAATGAAGAATATACCTATTTTAGACCTTATCTTGTTTAGGTATTCCATTGGATAATGTGCCCCTTTTTTCTTTTGGACATCAAGAAAAAATACTCAATGGGATTCAGTTCTTGACACATCATACAAGTGGGATCTTCATCGAATCCATGCTACTCTATCTCTATACTTTCTCATCTGACCTTCTTTGTCCTCTTCAATGCTTCCTAAATCATATTTTATGTTGTATAGTGTCAAATTATGAGAGCAAGGACTAATGCTTGGATATACCATAACGATTCTTACTTAAATTTTACAATTATTTGATTAACTATTTTTGTGTTATTGATCTCATCAAATCTAAAATATTACTCGATCTTTGCAAAATAATAATTTGACTTGATCTATACCAAATAAAAGATAAGACTATGTCTTTCCTGATTATATCCTTTTCTTGTGATCTCAAGTCGAATATTCTACCCATAGGTTTTATTTGGGGATTTGTGTTTTATGTGTAAACTAGGAAACCATTTTCTTGGGTCTCAACTATGGGAGTCCACAATTTAATTTTGTGTGATCCCATGAAGCATTAAGATACCTTTGGGATATTCTTTATAGTTTTGTGAGTTTCATTCTCTACAATCTTGAAGGTTTATCAAATTCTTCTCTTACATCGGGGTTCCTTGAAAACTCCCTGCAGTACCCCTTCTCTTTTCCCTTTCTCTCTTTGTGGCATGTGAGCAGTAGGCAGAACTCACTGGCACTCTGAGCATGAAGTCCGAAGAAGATAGAAGAGAAATAGATTGAGAGGAGAGCTCTCAGATGCCTTGGGCTGTAGCTTCAGGGAGTGTCCGTTCCATTTCTTGGACATATTTGTGTCTGGGCAGTTGATGCTTTCAGTATTCCGGGCAGATTGTTGCTTTCATTTCAGTTGATTAGTTCTCTCTCTCTCTCTCTCTCTCTCTCTCTCTCTCTCTCTCTCTCTCTCTCTCTCTCTCTCTCTCTCTCTCTCTCCCCCGCCCCCTCCATTTAGCTCCACCCCCGCCCCCTCCACTTATCTCCACCCCCGCCCCCTCCATTTATCTCCACCCCCGCCCCCTCCATTTAGCTCCACCCCCGCCCCCTCCATTTATCTCCACCCCCGCCCCCTCCACTTATCTCCACCCCTGCCCCCTCATTTATCTCCACCCCCGCCCCCTCCATTTATCTCCACCTCGCCCCCTCCATTTATCTCCACCCCTGCCCCCTCCATTTAGCTCCACCCCCGCCCCCTCCACTTATCTCCACCCCCGCCCCCTCCATTTATCTCCACCCCCGCCCCCTCCATTTAGCTCCACCCACGCCCCCTCCATTTATCTCCACCCCTGCCCCCTCCATTTAGCTCCACCCCCGCCCCCTCCATTTATCTCCACCCCCGCCCCCTCCACTTATCTCCACCCCCGCCCCCTCCATTTATCTCCACCCCCGCCCCCTCCACTTATCTCCAAACCCGCCCCCTCCATTTAAGCTCCACCCCCGCCCCCTCCATTTATCTCCACCCCCACCCCCTCCATTTATTTCCACCCCCGCCCCCTCCATTTAGCTCCACCCCCTGCCCCCTCCATTTATCTCCACCCCGGCCCCTCCATTTATCTCCACCCCCGCCCCCTCCATTTATCTCCACCCCGCCCCCTCCCATTAAGCTCCACCCCGCCCCCTCCATTTAGCTCCACCCTTGCCCCCTCCATTTAGCTCCACCCCCGCCCCCTCCATTTATCTCCACCCCCGCCCCCTTCATTTATCTCCACCCCCGCCCCCTCCATTTAGCTCCACCCCCGCCCCCTCCATTTATCTCCACCCCCGCCCCCTCCACTTATCTCCACCCCCGCCCCCTGCATTTATCTCCACTCCTGCCCCCTCCATTTATCTCCACCCCCGCCCCCTCCATTTATCTCCACCCCTTCCCCCTCCATTTTATCCCACCCCCGCCCCCTCCATTTAGCTCCACCCCGCCCCCCTCCACTTATCTCCACCCCCGCCCCCTCCATTTAGCTCCATCCCCGCCCCCCTCCATTTATCTCCACCCCACCCCCTCCATTTAGCTCCACCCCTGCCCCCTCCATTTATCTCCACCCCCGCACCCTCCACTTATCTCCACCCCCGCCCCCTCCATTTATCTCCACCCCCGCCCCCTCCACCTATCTCCACCCCCGCCCCCTCCATTTATCTCCACCCCCGCCCCCTCCATTTAGCTCCACCCCCGCCCCCTCCATTTAGCTCCACCCCCGCCCCCTCCATTTAGATCCACCCCCGCCCCCTCCATTTATCTCCACCCCCGCCCCTCCATTTATCTCCACCCCCGCCCCCTCCATTTAGCTCCACCCCCGCCCCTCCATTTATCTCCACCCCACCCCCTCCTATCTCCACCCGCCCCCCTCCATTATCTCCACGCCCGCCCCCTCCACTCATCTCCACCCCCGCCCCCTCCATTTAGCTCCACCCCCGCCCCCTCCATTTATCTCCACCCCCGCCCCCTCCACTTATCTCCAGCCCGCCCCATTCCCCCCTCCCCCCCGCCCTCCCCCACCACTTATGCCCCCTCCATTTATCTCCACCCCACCCCTTCATTTATCTCCACCCCCGCCCCCTCCATTTAGCTCCACCCGCCCCCTCCATTTATCTCCACCTCGCCCCCTCCATTTATCTCCACCCCGCCCCCTCCATTTATCTCCACCCCCGCCACCTCCACCCCCGCTCCCTCCATTTATCTCCACCCCTGCCCCCTCCACTTATCTCCACCCTGCCCCCTCCATTTATCTCCACCCCCGCCCCTCCACTTATCTCCACCCCCACCCCCTCCATGTAGCTCCACCCCCGCCCCCTCCACTTATCTCCACCCCCGCCCCTCCATTTAGCTCCACCCCGCCCCCCTCACACACACACATACACACTTGCATGCACACACACCACAATTACATGCAAATGCACCCACACCCACACATATACATACACTCCCATTCACACACACGCACCCACACACTCACACACATATAAGCACACTCACTCACACACACAAGCACATGCACACACACATACACACATGCGACACACACACATGCGACATGCACCAAATGGATCGGGCATGGTGAAGGTGGATTGCTGGCAATGATGCTCCTCGGGCTGTATTTCCTAGTATTGTGGGCCGTCCAAAAACACACTGGGTCATGGTTGGTATGGGGCAAACAGATGCATATGTTGGTGATGGGGCTCAATCCAAGCGTGGAATTCTCATCTTGAAATACCCGATTACAAGACTTGTTGTGTCGATCGAAGACCCCTTCTTTACCAGGATGATTGGGAACCTTATAGCAAGTTCACTGAACATATTTGCAAACACGTTCAAATTGTTGGAGATGATTTATTAGTCACCAATCCTATGACGGTATGGAATAAAGGTATGCAGGTAAAAAGTGGAAGCAGGGAATAGCTTTTGCCACCAACCCATTCACGGCCATACCTATTTTTTGGGATCTAATTCAATCAAGTGGAATAATTGACCTACCCCCCAATTTTGGGCATTCCACCGGCGCGTGATCAATGGACGTGAACATTTGGCAAAGCCTTCTTGGCCTATTGAGGGCCTATAAAAACAAGGGACTTGTGCTCATCTAGGACACTTTTGGTACGTTTTTGGAGTGACATTGA
>CM035421.1:111500410-111530410 GCA_020310875.1 Ceratopteris richardii
GGTCGATCTATATTTCTTTACTCCCTCTTACTGGAGAGGTCTCATGGCATTGTAGAGACGGCTTAGCAGTGGCGTCAGTGGCCTTCTTGATGCAGCATCCCAGCTTTGGCAACCTCGCTGAACCGACGATTGTTTATGCGAACCATGCGGAACCTGTAGTTTTGTTGCATGAATTGCTAATCGTATATGGCTATTTTTATCCCTCACTGCGAAATCTATTTAAAAACCGATGCACATATTGCGATCTGCATGCATTTGGCATTTTTATTCGTACTTTTGTTTTATATCGCAAAAATAGTATGAGTTTGTTGTTCGAAAACTCGTTTACGTTTTTCATTTCATTGTTTTATACATATTATATTTTGTTAATCGCAAAAAATAGTATGAGTTTGTTGTTCGACAACTCGTTTACGTTTTTCATTTCATTGTTTTATACATATTTTTGTTAACTTTCGCTTTTATATTTTCGTTTCACATTAGAATTCACATGTTCACTTTCATGTTTATGTATATATACAAATGCTTTCATATGAAAACATGCGTTCATACTTCCATGCACACATTGGTTTCACACGCACTTACTCACATAGATGGATGTACACATAAGTATGTTCACAATGCACACAATGTGCTAAGATTTTCTAGCATAATGAGAATCTACATGATAATGTAGGTAATTTGAGTGTTAAACGTGAGTGAGAGAAGCCATGAAAAAGACTTCTTTTAAAAGTGGACTTGATGGGGTTTGATCTCAGTATCTTAGATAACTTCGAGTTCGATTTCCTCAGTAAATTAAGTACATGTGATTATATATAATAGCTCTTATTTTAACTATATCTTATGGATTTATTTTGGTTTGAATCCATTATCTCAATAGAACTCAATGCATGAAAACAATTTTGAATCTAGATCCTTATCTTTGAATCTTTCATTGTGAATTACTAAGAAACCTATTGCATATATATTCCTATGATGGCATATTACATTCTTCCCCTCTTTCAGGAACTCTCTCCTCATAGTTCCGGAACAATGGATGCTATCAGTTCTACCTTTTATTGAAATCAAGTTCATCAAATGAAGAATATTAAACACAATTCATGCACATGATGAAAATAATGTAATAAGCACATATCTTGCTAAGATTTCATAGTGAAGCCCTCAGGTTTATTTTCACCTCGTTCCTTCCACAATTCTCCAAGAAGTTTCTTTTTCTTTTTTCTTTTTTGAATAAGCTACCCTTGTTCTTCTATCTTCTTTCTCAAAACTCGCATCTTGTCATGGAATCCAAACTCCACTCTAATAACATTGTAGCATTCCTCCGATCCTAATCTCGAAATCACATGAATACATGGAAACCTCCAATATAAAAAATATACAAGGCAATAAATGGAATGATCTAGAATGAATTAAGCTCAAATGAAAATTCAAATGCAAGATAGTAACTTATCTTCATGAATCAAATGTCCCAATTCCATATACAATCGACAACTTCCAAATGAAGCCTCTTCCTTTTGGATACAAGAACTTTGAAAACTAGCTTCTTGAAGAAGCCTCGACCTCGCGACCACCCCGAGCTATCACAATCTCACTCACAGTCACACTTGCAATCACACTCTCACTCACAATCTCAATCTCAATCTCAATCACAATCATAATCATGTGATTTTACAATTGCAATCTCATTCCCAATCACACTCTCACTCTCAATCTCAATCTCATTCACATGGCTCATTCTTGTAGATGTCATTCGATGATGGAATCTAACTCATATGAGAACCTTCTCGACTGTAGTCTTAATATCTTTGTATTTATGATCGTGCCGCCATCTTCCATATTGAATGCATGTTCATCATGGTCTTGTAGACACCATGCGATTGAAAGATCCATAGATTGATACAATACGAGTTGCATAGCAACAACATTGAAGGATCCATCCACATTGATAAGCAAACTATCATTCTTTTGACTCTATGCCATTTGTCATTTCAATCACTTGTATTGTGTCTACATTGTCATTGATGACTACAAAGATTCCTCTCAAGGTATCTTCTCCTTGATCTCGATCCTTGTCGCATGATCTTTATCTTCACATCTTGATCTTCCAGATTCACATCATTGTCCCTTCTAGTCCTGCAAAATATCTAGCTTGGCAAGGTCATTAGCAATATCAAATTTATAACATTCATACACACTAATCAAATGATGAATATTAGTATTTCTAACCAATATCTTCTCCATAATCTTAAGCTTTATGTATATATTAGTCTCATGAATATAAGGTCCATGTTTCTCAAGAACATAATTCCAACTAGATAATAATGGTCTTTTCTTATGATAATACATTCTTGCTTTCAAATACGATATTGATAACAGATCAGCAATTGAATTCAGAATGATTACCAACTGAACTGTGCAAACAAGAGCTTTCAAACCCTCCGGCCTCTTTTCTAATAGAAAAACTCGATGAGTCAAGTTCGAAACATTTGTCTCTTGTTTCTCCAACGTTTGGAGTGCAAATGTCAAATGAGAACCCATAGACTCTTGGCAATGTTATGCTAGATTCCTATACGGAACTAGATCAGTACAGCCCACATGGAAGAAAGGTCACTTTATAGGCCTCATAGGATAGACGGTAACACAATGTTTACCCATTACAATAATACTTCGATCTATAGTTTATCTCTACAAATATTGCAACAAATTTCCTCTTTGTCTCTCTTTCCCTCGGTGGTAGGTCAACACGACCATCATTCAATATTGTTTAGGATGTGTTCTTGAAGTGTGTTTAATACATAATGCATCATAAATAAAGAAACACGCCTTCAATAGTTGTTGTGCGATAGACGTACAGTGACATAGTCTTTGGAGTAGGAAAGTACCATCAAACAAGCTATAGTTGATTTGATAAACCATTATAAGCTTTACGACATTGAAGAGTTTAAACATACGCATGTATGGCTTAATCTTTATCTTACTCATATTGGTTCCATATTCTAAAATCTATGCATATGCATAATTATTGATTCACCCACACATTAATTATATAACGTCCTATCACTGCCAGACTGCAACACACTTGATATTCTTCTTAAATGGCGTCAATTACATTATTAGAGCATCACGAGAAAACAAAGCAACAAACAGAGAATAATTATGGAAGACGAAGTGAATGGATAAATCTCCACGCTATCCGTTGTTCTCATATCTAACAGAACATGTGTGGATCCCTGTAAAGAAATTGACTTCATGATGGCATATAATCAACTTGCGCACAGATTCGGGGATGACTGTTCATCTCCTTTCCAAGTTGAACACTTGAACTCCATGGGCTCTTCCTTCTCCATCCCCCACGGTCGCTCTATATTTCTTTACTCGCTCTTGCTACAGAGGTCTTATGGTGCTGCAGAGACGGCCTAGCAGGGGCGCCAGTGGCAGTGCTAGGTAGGAGGCCTTCTTGATGCAGCATCCTAGCTTTTGCAAGCTCGCTGAACCAACGATTGTTTATGCCAATTATGCGGAACGTGTAGTTTTGTTGCATGAATTGCTAATCGTATATCGCTATTTTTATCCCTCACTGCAATATCTATTTAAAAACCGATGCAGGTATTGTGATCTGTATGCGTCTCGCGCTTTTATTCGTACTTTTGTTTTATATCGCAAAAATAGTATGAGGTTGTTTTTCGAAAACTCGTTTACATTTTTCATTTCATTGTTTTATACATATTATATTTTATTAACTTTTGCTTTTATATTTTGGTTTCACACTAGAATTCACATGTTCACTTTCATGTTTATGTACAACACAAATGCTTTTATATGAAAACATGCGTTGACTTCCATACACACATTGGGTTCACATGCACTCACTCACATACATGGATGTACACATAATCACTGACATACATGGATGTACACATAAGTATGTTCACAAATGCACACAATATGCTAAGATTCTCTGGAATAATGAATCTACATGATAAAATCTACATGATAATGTAGGTAATTTGAGTGTTAAACGTGAGTGAGAGAAGCCATGAAAAAGACTTGTGTTCAAAGTGGACTTGATGGGGTTGATCTGAGTGCCTTAGATAACTTCGAGTTCGATTTCCTCAGTAAATTAAGTACACGTGATTATATATAATAGCTCGTACTTAGACTATATGTTATGGATTTAAGTTTGTTTGAATCCATTATCTCAGTAGGAAACTCAATGCACGAAAACGATTTTGAGCCTACATCCCTAGTCTTTGAAATCTTTCATTTTGAATTACTAAGAATACTATTGCATATATATTCTCATGATGGAATATTACACATATAGAGGTGCATGTAGACATAAAATGATTATATAAGCTGTAAGGAAGATTTTTAATCATAATGACCCTAAACGTTTCCAGTTATTTATGTAAATTAGATGAACAAAGAAATATTTTGACCAATCAATAACTAATCTAAGGACATGTAATAGGTTTGCGCAACAATGGAGGGTTGAGAGATGTGAATAAGAAAGTTAATCATGAAAAGAGAGAGCTAGGAATTGAAATCAAGAGAATCTATCGAAAAAAGGAATCGTGAAAAATTGAAGCTTGAAAAATAAGACCTCGAGAAAGGTTTCAAAAAGATATAAAAAAAGTACAAACGAAAATGTGACAAGGAAATTCAAATGAAAAGTAAGGAGTATTGAGAATTATGTGTGTCAATCGATCAAAGCTCTTAGATAATGATAAATTATTTGTCCAAGAGAAGTTTAAAATTCCAGAGCTCCATTGAATCACAAAGAAAAGAAACCAAGAAAACAAACAAGAAAAACATGAAATAAAACATACGAATAGCAAGCAAGGAGTTAGTCCGTATGATATTTCGAAAAATAAACATAAAGTTAGAGAAAAGAAAAAAGAAACGCTTGAGGATGTTGTAAGCAAAAATGAGAAAAGTAGAAAAAACTTACAAAAACTTCAAAGACCTTAAAATCATTTGAAATGAAAAAGAAGAAATTCAATTTTGTACAAGAAACGAGTTATCTTATGTAAAAAGAGGAAGTGAAGACGAGTATTTGATGGGTAAAGATATGTTCGAAGATGATGCGATTTCTTTATTGTCTATTTTATAATAATTTCCATCGAAATTCATGTATTAGATTCATCTAAATTCCAGAACTCGGAAAAATATGATTTCAAATAAGAAACACGAAAACTATGACTTATATGGGAATTTCTCTAATTGACGGCTTTGTTTAGAATCGTTATAAATGAAGATCATTTGCATTCGATGCGTAAATTAGAGGAATGCAGTTTTGATTATAGAAATGGGAGTATGATTTTGTATGCTAGGCCTTTCTAGTTGAACCCACATGAATGGTTGAGAAATTAGAAGGGTTTATATATGGTAAATAGCAAACTTTATATGAAGGATGGGAGTAAGTAAACATGTGACAGATTTGGTATTAACAGATTAGGAAATATCTTTCGGGATACATAAATATACATAAACATACATGTTGGGGGATTCTTTGACAAGAAGGAGTTTGAGGGTTTGTAGGAGAAAATGAAAAGACCAAAAGAGAAAATACACCTTGGAAGTTTCTGCCGTTTGATTACAGTAAGAAAAGTACAATGTTTGAAATACAAGATACACCAATACCTCTGTGCACAAGCCCACAGGGTGCCCAATTACAAAATATCCAATATCCCAATGTCCTCTTGCTGCCGACCTCCTCTGCAACAAACCTCCACCTGCTTCAAGCTTCTCCTTGTGCACACCTTGCACCAAGCTTCCACAAAGGGGGAGGAGTGAATACCTGCTGTCGGCAAGCGTACACTGCCAAAGGACCTTGAGGTACTTGGGGGAACTATATCTTAGCACTTCTCTGCACCAAAATCCTGGGTCACTCTCTATGCACCTTGCACTTCCACTTCTGTGCGACGTACTCTGGTGACTCTTGCACTTCTCTCTCTTGCTCCACTTAGCCTATGCTCCTCTTGCTTACTCTAAGATTGGTCCAAGAATGGTCCTTCCTTCATGTGAGTGTCGATCACGTACGCTCCTAACTGCAAGTGAATCTTGGTGCTCACTTTGATGTCCCAAGATTGCTCTCACAAGTGGCAGCCAACTACTCACTGTTTTGTCCTGTAGTGACTTTAGCCTAAAACCAAAAATTTTAATGGGGGGCCATTCTTTCACCTGTGCGTACACTTTTGCCGCTTCACATACCTTCATGTTTCCTTTTAAGTCTTCACTTTTACACATAAGAGGGGGTTCACCTGAACCTTCCAAAACCCTTTAAAACACACTTTGAACCTTAGGAAAATTAGAGAAAATACCTCTGCAACCTGCAACCACTTTCTCCAATTTACCCTTTATGGACAATTAATTGTGCACCACCTGTGCACTTTGACACCTGTACTTAGACACTTTGACTTTGCACCTGTTGACTTTGACCTTGACCTTGGTGACTTTGACCAGTTGACTTTGACCCTTGACTTTGACTGCAATTAACTTTGACCACATGACTTTCATGGCTCAACAGTTGCCCACCACCTAATGTGCTCTCCGTCCCGGAGCTAGCCAAAACTCGGAGCATAACAGACACCATGAAAAGAGTACTGCAGAACTGGAAGAGGACATCGGAGCAGCGACCAATCCACCAAAAGCAGGATGGAACAAGTACCAGAGAAGAACCATAAATGGGAGTTGTGTTATGAAAAAGCTAAAAAAGGGGGGCAAGGTGAGTGTAGAAAGGAAGGTAAGGGAGGGATGAGGAGAAGGCTTATGGGGTCTAGAGGGGGAAAAAATCATCAAAGAGGAGGGCTACAGAGTGAGCAAATGGAGAATAGTGAAATAGATGGTGAGAGGAGATGATAATAGACAATGTGGTCAATGTAATAAAATAAAAACATATGGTAATTATGATCAAAACATGTTGTTTGTGCCAAAAAGTCAGAGAAAAAGTGGTAATTTGGAAAAATAAAGTCAAAAACTGAGTCGAGAGGTGCCAAAAAAAACATGGAAATGACTCCTTTTTTGTAAAAAAACGGCCAACCGAGGCACAATTCAGAGCCAAAAGCTTCGAGCCATAAAAAATAAAAAAAATATAAGAAATAAAAAAAATATATCTAAATAAAAAAATGGGTTGCGGTGTGGTGAGGGGGGGCGAGGTGTGGTGAGGGGGGGCGAGGTGCGCTGAGGGGGGGGGTGGTGTGGTGAGGGGGGGTGTGGTGAGGGGGGGTGAGGTGTGGTGAGGGGGGGCGAGGTGCGCTGAGGGGGGGGGTGGTGTGGTGAGGGGGGGGGTTGCGGTGTGGTGAGGGGGCGAGGTGTGGTGAGGGGGGGGGGTGGTGTGGTGAGGGGGGGCGAGGTGTGGTGAGGGGGGGCGAGGTGCGCTTTTTTTTTTTTTTTTTTTTCGTGTTTTTTTTTTTTTTTTTTTTTTCGTGTTTTTTTTTTTTTTTTTATAATTTTTTTTTAATTTTTTTTTTATAATTTTTATTTTATATTTAATGGAAAATAACCCAAAAAAGAGAAAAAATGAAGAAAAAACCTGAAAAAAATGGCAAAATTGGCCAAAAAATTATGAAAAATTTGTCATGAAATTTTCTACATGTTTAGCCTAAAAATCCTTCATCAAACCACAGAGAGCCTCCATTTATTCTTTCTATTTGTCAAGAAAAAGACACATGAAAAGGCAAAATACTAGAAAAAGTCCCAAAAAATGCCTGAAAAATTCTGAAAAAAATTCCAAAAATTGTGCCTTTGCAAGGGTGGAATGAAATGACTGCTAAATTGCTAAAAACTCAAGAAACAAAGCATGAAATGGATAAAGAAAACTACTAAAACTTAAGCAAAAATGACGAGAAAAGACTATGTACAACCTGGAAAAATATTGCAGGTTCCAGGTGATCTGAAAATCTTCACTTTTGTTGATGATAAGGCCTTGAGCCTTGTATTGTTGACTCAGAGAACTCCTCCATAGTCTCCAATTTTACTGAACTTCATTGATTTCGTCTTCTCCTTGGGTACACTGGTCATCTGATAGGGGTACCCTAAAATCCTTCATTAGAATGTTAGCTCCTCCAGCAACTTTATGACTTAATCTGCAAAATTCCATTTTTACTATTCCAGCAACTTCATCCAATGGAACCCTCTGTTTCCAAAGACTTGCAGGTGCTCCTTCCGCAGTCTTGTAAAGCCCTGCACTTGCTATCATTAAACTTGACATAACAATTGATATCCATACCAGGATCCATAAAACAGTGGCCATTGACATATGATTTGAAGCATCTTCATCAGGGCTACACTTAAGGAGTACCTTGCTTTTCTTCTCTTTTTCATGGCTTTTGACTGAGACTGTTTCAACCTGAGTGATTTCCTCTTTTTCTTCATAGGCTTCCTCTCTACTTGAGTTTGGGAAAATTCCATAGCAGGAAGATGGGTCTTCTGCATGGAGCCAAGCCAACATGTTTCATCCCTTAAAACTCATGACCTTTAATAGAGACTGTTAGCCGAGGGCTCTTGTAATCTGTTAGGGGTGCTTCCCCTAAACATCTATCTTTATGCATAACAGCAGCCTTTGCCACTAAACTTGTTGTGGACATTTCATCAATTATCGGCAAGAGTTCTGACCTGAACTTCCCATCCATCTTTATAAATCAAAAATACTAACCTCCTTTTTCATGGACTTGAGTAGTTGGAAGCTTCTGATTCCTTAAGAGCATGGGCTGCATTTGACCTTATCAAACTGCTCATGAGCCCTGTTGAATGCATATTCAATGGCATCACTGGTACTTGTGAAATTTTCTTTTTGCCTTATATTTGCACTTGGGTTGGCTTTTTCTTCAGACACACCTTTGTCCTCTGTTTAAATCATTAATCATTGATTCTTGGCCTATTTCCACTGGAGCCTTCCCCTTGCTTCTTGTCTGCACTGTAAAAGATTCAATTTCTTTTAAATGCACCACCCTGGTAGATTGGAGATGGCACCTTAACCTGATCTACCCTTTCTTCTTTCTGCACAGAAATCATTTGAATGTGGGGCCCAGATGAAGAGGCTTGATTCTTAGGACAACAAATTGTGTAGTGGTCTCTGGCCTCTGGGCAGTTTTCTGCAAGGGGGGGCATTTTCCTGGTAGGGTGCACCTACTTTGATAGTGCCCACATTCCCCACATCTGAAACAAATAATTGGCCTTCTAGGCCCATTTCCAAAATTATCCCTCTGTCTAGGATTATAGTTGTTACCTTGATTTTGTGCAGCAGCCATCACATTTGTGGTTGTTGGGGGTCCTCCTTGTGTCCAGTATGTCGTTGCAAGGTATTCCCCTTGATTGGCATTCATGGGCCTCATGGCCAACCTTCCTGCATAATTGACAAGTTACACTTAGCAGAGGACACTCACTTACTATATGCCCTTGTTTGCTGCACATGGAACACCAAAGACCACTCTTGATGCCCCCTCCTTTGAGCTCCTGCAACTCTTGTCGCAGCTGAGCTAATTCCTCTGCCTGGGCTTCCTCTTCCTTTTGGAGCTTGAGGGCTTCAATCTCTCTTCTCAGCTGAGCTACAGTAGTCTCCTCTTCTGTATAGGGCTTATTCCTCTTCAAAGCCTTCCAATTCCCTTCTTAGCTGGCTTACTGGGTCCGCCCAGTTCTGTACCATATGATAGTTGGGAAGACGTTGTACCATACTGGTGCCTTATTTGTTCCAAGCGGGTGGCCGTGTTGATGAATTCCTCAACAGAGGCCGTAGGTAGCACCAACTCTTTTATTTTGCATTGGGTGACCACAGGTAAAGGTTTGGCTAACCACTTCTTGACAAAGAAGTCGTGTGGTGGATCCGGTAATTTGGCCATTAATGCTTCTGCCCTGGTCACGAATTCGGGGAACTTCTCTCCTGGACCCAACTTCAAGTTTTCCAATTCTTCTATAATGATCTCAGCCGTGTTGCCCTGCTGAAATTGATTCTTAAAGGCCTCTTTCATCAAATCCCAAGAGGTAAAGTGATTTTCGGCAAACTGACTAAACCACTTGTCTGCCAGACCTTCCAATGTGGCGGGGAAGAGTATCAAGAAAGCATCTTCCCTACCCATTAGTCCCCTAGTCTTACATAATGAAAGAAATCGTCGAATGTGCTCATCTGGGTCCTCATGGGCTAATCCTCTGAAGGAGGGGAATTTTATGTTTAACCTGGAGAGCAAGATTTCTAGGTCCACCTGTCCAGCCATGCTTCCTACCGATGAAGTCGATGAAAGTGGACTCGATGATCTTCGGTTCCTCTTTCTTCTTGTCTGCTTGCACTTGATTCTGAAGGTTTGTGACCGGGTCGCGGTCATGAGCTATTCATAGTCCACTTAAAATGAGACCTTGATAGAAGGATGTACCTTTTGGCCCACTGGAGTAATGTTGTGGACACTGGAATGTTGTCCTCCAATGGCAATATATAGTCTCCTATGCTCAAAGCTCCTTGGAAGTCCCACCGTGCGTGCCAAATTTGTTGGGGGATTCTTTGACAAGAAGGAGTTTGAGGGTTTGTAGGAGAAAATGAAAAGACCAAAAGAGAAAATACACCTTGGAAGTTTCTGCCGTTTGATTACAGTAAGAAAAGTACAATGTTTGAAATACAAGATACACCAATACCTCTGTGCACAAGCCCACAGAGTGCCCAATTACAAAATATCCAATATCCCAATGTCCTCTTGCTGCCGACCTCCTCTGCAACAAACCTCCACCTGCTTCAAGCTTCTCCTTGTGCACACCTTGCACCAAGCTTCCACAAAGGGGGAGGAGTGAATACCTGCTGTCGGCAAGCGTACACTGCCAAAGGACCTTGAGGTACTTGGGGGAACTATATCTTAGCACTTCTCTGCACCAAAATCCTGGGTCACTCTCTATGCACCTTGCACTTCCACTTCTGTGCGACGTACTCTGGTGACTCTTGCACTTCTCTCTCTTGCTCCACTTAGCCTATGCTCCTCTTGCTTACTCTAAGATTGGTCCAAGAATGGTCCTTCCTTCATGTGAGTGTCGATCACGTACGCTCCTAACTGCAAGTGAATCTTGGTGCTCACTTTGATGTCCCAAGATTGCTCTCACAAGTGGCAGCCAACTACTCACTGTTTTGTCCTGTAGTGACTTTAGCCTAAAACCAAAAATTTTAATGGGGGGCCATTCTTTCACTTGTGCGTACACTTTTGCCGCTTCACATACCTTCATGTTTCCTTTTAAGTCTTCACTTTTACACATAAGAGGGGGTTCACCTGAACCTTCCAAAACCCTTTAAAACACACTTTGAACCTTAGGAAAATTAGAGAAAATACCTCTGCAACCTGCAACCACTTTCTCCAATTTACCCTTTATGGACAATTAATTGTGCACCACCTGTGCACTTTGACACCTGTACTTAGACACTTTGACTTTGCACCTGTTGACTTTGACCTTGACCTTGGTGACTTTGACCAGTTGACTTTGACCCTTGACTTTGACTGCAATTAACTTTGACCACATGACTTTCATGGCTCAACAATACATAAATATACATAAATTTCATCGTCTCACTCTCAAAACCTTTAAGAAGTAGACATGGAGTTTGAGGGGTAGTTGATTGAGGACATGGTTACTACAAATGTGATGCATGATGCAAGTGTGGATTCAATAACGTTTTCATGCTACTTTTATTGTGTTTAAGGTTATGTAGTAATCATTTTTGAACTCATCTCTCTGCCCTGAACCATGAAGGGCTATGTAAGAAGCGGATCTTGGAGAGCCAACTTTGTTCCTCAGATGCGCAACTTTATTCATTTCAAATGCAGTCTTTGACGCTATTGTTTGAGTGCGTATTTTTTTGGGATTGGAATCTAACCTATTTATATACTTTGCAGCTAATTACTTACTTAGATTAGATGATCTAGAAGTAATTAAGGATATGTCTTTGTGCATTCTATAATGAGCTTAAACTTGGAGATACTTCTCGAAAAGGGTTTTCAAGTTGCCATTGAAATTTCTCTTGTGGTTTTTTTTTAATAAAGGAAGTTCAGCCTTAGCCTACTCTCCCGGACTTTTATTAGTTAAAAGAAAAGTACAAGTGAAGGGGACTTATGCCCATGGGACCCCCCAGATCCCACAGAGCAGGGGTAGATTTTAGAGGGTTTACATGGCATTACAAAGAAGGTTAATCACCCTCTCATCACCGTCGTGTGGGGCCCACATGGGTTTAAGCTTGTTGTTGATCAGAAGCAGCACTTGATGATGTCTAAAGGGACGGAGATTTCTCAATCGACAAATCTTTGTGGAGTCGCCAAAGTTATAAGCACATCTTTCCTGCTGTATCTTCCATAGGGCCTCCCCTCTGATGGCGTTCTAGAGACTGGTGGAGTAGCCCATAACTTATCCTAGTAGAGCTTGTTTCCACCTGATATGTTTCTGAAGTCTAATTTTCTTTGCCACAATCTGCCAAAGGCTCTTGGAGTTAGGACATGTAAAGAAGATGTGAGCAACATCTTCAATGGACTGGTAGAAGCGTGCACCAGTGAGGCGCCCCACAAATTTTCCTAGCCTTTAGGTTGGTCCAGATTCCACGAATAAGAATTTGCCATAGGAGGATAAACCTTTTGATTTCTATGAGAGGTTGTCAGATAGCCATGAACTTCATGTCCCAGTGCAGCTGCGTCCACTACAAACATCATTTCTTGTTGAGGTTGACCTAATAATTAGTGGTATCTTTGATGTTTGGGATTTTTGTTACAAAATTGCTATTGTGCCATCTGAGATCAAGCGGGCTCGGTGGGTCGTGCCTCATGAGAAGATGCATTTTAGAGCAGTCCCATGCAAAACATCTGCTTTGAAAAGTATTCCATTCCTCATAGGTAATGTTGAGGCTCGTGTCAACATCCTCGAAGTTGATCCACTAGTTGGTGTCTTGTTTCCAGAGATGTTTCCAATTTTTTAGGCCTTTGTATCATAGCCTCTTGGTGTTTCGAATGTTCCAATACTCCACATTCCGGATGCCATGGATGAGAAACAAGATAGAGTCATTTTGTCTAATGTCGGCTGCCCACTTCCAATCTTCACTGATTCTTGTGAAGATTTTGACTTTATTCCAACTCTTCCATAGAGAGCACAAACGATTTGAGCCTTTGGGGAAAACTGGGATCGGGGGAAACAACAGACTCAGAATGTCAAGATTCTTCCACTTCCGGAATCTCAAGAAATTCAACTCGTTCTTGCTTTTGAAGATCAACTTGGCCCACAAGGCCTCCCCATTTATCCATGCCTTAATCATCCATTTTGCTGCGAGTTTGTTAGCCATGCACCCAATGTCCAAGATACCAAGGCCCCCACTATCTGTGGTGAGTGGAGATGGACCACTTGATTTTAGGGAATCCCCTCATTTTGCGGTCACCTGTCCAAAGGAAGTTTTTGCAAATGCTTTGTAGTATAGACAACGCTTGCTCTTTCGGTCTCCAGCAAGAGAGGAAGTAAATGGTCAGTGAAATGAGGAACATGTTGATAACCACTTTGCAACGAGCGAAATTGATTTGCATACCTCTCCAATAGTTTAGCTTGCTTTTGAGTCTAGCTAGGACCCAATTCCACTACTGTTCCAATGAGATACTGAAACCTAAGGGATTCCTAGCAAGCTAGAAAATTTGGCCTTGAGAAAAGTTTTGACATCCTTGATCAAAGAAGAGGGCCAGGCTGGATCCGAACAATAGCATGGAAAGTGATCTTTGAGTGGTTGAATTAGGATCTCAAGGCTTCACAAAAAGTATCCAGGAAACTCCAAAAGGTCCCACTTGGTACTATCATTGTGGACAAACGCGTTCATGCCATCGGCAAAAAGTCTCATGGTGATTTGGCCATGGTCCTGGGGCAATCAAAGGACTTTGATATAACCTACTTCCACTTGTTGTTCCACCAGCCCGCTTAGCCCTTCCATGGAAATGGCAAAGAGAAGGGGAGCCAATAGGCACCCTTGTCTCATCGATCTTTTGAGCTTGATCACAAAGTTGGCCATTAACATTAATTTGAGTTGATGCATTACCCAAAAGGGTAGAAATCATCTTGGTGAATTTCTGACTGCATCCGAGATCTTTAAGTGACTACAGAATATAGTCCCATTCATGCCTATCATAGGCTTTGTCAAAGTCAATCTTGAGGAAAACCAAGTCTTCTCTTGACTCATTTGCAAAGTTAAGACCTTCCCAAACATCTATAATGGCTTCCACTTTTGACCTACTTTTGACAAAACCTTTTTGTTCCTCACCTAACCACGCTCTCAAATGGCTGGAAATTCTATTGGCTATGACTTTGGCAATGATCTTTTATCCTCTTTGAAGCATCATAATCGGACGCTAGTTCTCAACTCTGTTCTTTCTCCTTTTTGTGGATTAACTTGATGATGCCAGTATTGAGGCAAGTCAAAAGATCACCAAACTCAAGCACCTCTTGCCAGACCAAATGGAGAGGGGTGGCAACCACCAACTTGAAGGACTTAAAGAACTCATGAGTGAGCCCATCCGACACCGAGCTTTTACCACTAGGGAGGGCATCAATGACTTCAATGATTTCTTCTTCTGAGATACGGGCATCAAGTAGGGAACAGAGGTTGTCTGGGATCCTATGAGAGGATACCCTAGATATGGCAACCATGCAGTTCCTTCTATGGTGGGAGAGGGGGGTCGAGATCCCTAGGAGTTTGGTAAAGTGCTCTTCAATGATTCGGAGATTTTCTTCTTCTATCTTGCAAACAACACCATTTGAGTCTAGCAATAGGTGGATTGATTCTTTGTTTTGTTTCCTTTTAAGGATGTTGCACATCTCTTTGCTTGGTTTGTCAGCTTTGACAACCCACCACTCCTTAAAGAATATTTGAAAACTTTTCCTTGTATTTCTTCCTTGTATCTCAGCATCGCTCAGATGTTTTGTAGCTCGGGACCCCCTCCGAGCAAAAAAGAAAGAAGAATCAAAGAGGAGAAAAGATAAGACCCCCTCTTGTAAAGACGGTAAATTACGACAATGATCATCATCTCCCTAAATGCTAGGGGGCTGACTTAACCCTCAAGAGCAACCATCATTGGTGAATGGCGTCGTGACATTAGCCTAAACCCTGATTTTATCTGTATTCAAGAGACTAAAATTGATGAAGTAGACCTCTAGAAATGTCTTAGATAGCTCCCTCCCACTCATGTCCAGATCTCAATGTTGCAACCTCAGGGGTCCTATGGGATGGTAATTGGAATAAACCAATTTGGTTTGAGAAGCTTGAGAACTCCATTGAAGATCAGAGTCATTGATGGATTGCCGCTTCCTTTGCTGCCCACTTTCGATTCATGCTAGTTTTTATGTACGCCCCTAACGGGGAGTTGGAGAGACTAGACACCTGGGCCTCCTTGGACTCGCTCCCCTACAACGTCCTTATTTGCAGTGACTTGAACATGGTGGAGGACCCTATAGACAGATGGAACAACAAGGGCTGGATCCTAGAGAGTCGTGAGAAAGAAACTTGGGACAAAACCAAATTGGACTTGGATGTAATCAAATTCAAAGAGTTGAAAGGCTTCTCCTGCTCAAATCTCCAAGCACACATGTACTTGAGGAAAGAGAGATTGGATAGAAGCTACATTGCTCAGAACATTATTCATCAGTGGGACTAACCTTCTCTCTCGCAAGAGATAGATCTTACCATCTTTGATCACTACCCAATCATTATTGCTTTCCAACCTCTCCCCAAAATCTAAAAGGCTCCTTCGTTTCATGCCTGCTCGACCTGCTTCTCTCTCCCCTCCGTCCATCAAGAAATTGCTAAAGTGTAGAAGGACACATTCGCCTCCTGTTCATCCCCAACCAAGAGTTGGAGATGTGCCATCGAGAAGTCGCAGTAGATCATGATAAGAAATAGAAAGATGCTCTAGAATATTCCGAGGGCATGTAGAGAAGTCCTATATCATAGACTCTAGAGACTTGAGGAGTACCTTTTTTTTCTAGGGTAGCTCGATAGGCTGATTTCCCTTGTAGGAGGCCTCTTGTTGAAATGAATAGGAGACCGTGCCCGGAATAATCGATCCAACGGTGCAATTTTCACTATCCATGTTGTCTTTGTTACTAGTGGTAAAGCCATCTTCTTTGCTTGTAGTGTAGCCCTCCTGATTTGATTCTTTGTTGTTAGGGAACTCTAGGGCTTTGTCGTTGGTGTCCAGCTCAAACAGGTTCCTATCTAGGTAGTCGAGCTCATTAATTTCCTTTTCCAGATTGCAATACATATTGGCTGGGGGGGGGGGGGGGGCATTTGGAGTGTGGTTTCTTTCAAGAGTCACATTGGGACGTCTTTTCCTTCGTCTTCTGACTTCCTTCAACCTGTTAGAGTCAATTTCTAGGTTTTGGGAGCCCTTAACTTCCTCTTCATTCACTAGGGGATTCACGGTCCCATTGTTGACTTGACCTTTTCTAGATGCTTCTTGAATTCATTTGCTTTTTTGTCTCAACGACACTCTTTCATCCTGTGGCCTTGTTGGCCACAATGAGAACATGTGTTAGGTACATTTTTGTAAATAACATCTTGTTCACAGACCTCCCCTTCACCCACGTCCACTTTGATCTTTGAAGGAAGCGATGAGTTGAGGTCATCCTCGACACAGTTGAGGGTGCCACCACGTGTTAAAAGAGTGCCTCACACCTTCATAAATGAAACCGTCAACATCTTCCCGCGAAGCCAATAGCTTGCGGATTGGAGAAACGATGTCCCACACGAAGCTCTATAGGAAGTATGGCAGGTTAGTGAGCTCGACCTAGAGAGGGTAGTGGAGAGATTTTGATTTGTTGGGAATGAAATTGAGGGACCATCTAAACAAACACAGGGTCACCGGCCCTAGTTGCCATGTTACGACACTGACGGCTTGGAATACATATCCTCATTCTCAAAGACTAGCAACATATGATTAGTCAATAGGAATTGACACTTGCTAACAATCAACCCACGAGGGAACCACTCTTTTCAAAGCCAATGGTGCACAATTTCGAGCAGTGGCATAGGACCAAAAACGTGTCCCACGAGACAAACCTTCTTGAGATCTTCTTGCTTTGACAGGATTGCAGCTCTACTAAGAGAGACCAAGGGAGCCTCAACAACCTCCACATGAATGTAAATGAAGGTGATGCATCAAGATGCTTGTTGTGAGGAAGCACTGCCTACCACGATGGTGATGCTTCTAGTCTCCGCAATTCAATAATCCTTTGCCTCCACTATTAATTGTTCCTTTGTTATAGAGAGTTAGGCAAGGAAACCGACCTTTGCAAGCTCTATTTTATGATGCACCATGAGTATAGTGTTTAGAGTAGATCTTGCACGTTGTAAAACAGCATAGATCATGATAATTCCCCAACTAATTTCAAAACATGAGATCATTAACAGTAAAGAAATAAGTGTGATAATTCTGGAAAATAATCGACTTCAATCTTCATTAATTTATGAACACGAAGAAAGATGATGCTCAGGAGTAGCAACAAACCATATATCCTAAATCTTTTCAGTCTTCAAACAAAGAACTACTCCGTCAGCAGTAATGAGGAGTCCATCGCGATCGCACAATGGACACCAAAGACCAGGATGGATAGTCAACTCTCACGAGCGTGATGGACCAAGCGTACGAAGGACAGGTCACACTCAGTGCTGTATTTTGACGGTCTACCATGCCCGTCAGCTTTGAAGGTTATCTATACAACTTATCTGTATTTAATATCTCTAATGTATTTTTTGAAGGTCCAATTTTTTTTTTGACTGTATTTTACGGTAAAAAATGACCCAAACGGGCAATACGGTCATCAAAAATCAACACTGGTCACACCCCTCGTTTTTTATAACCCTCAATCAATCGTCATCGACCGTGAAATCTGCGATGGACACCCTCAATCAATCGCGATTGACCACAAACTCCAGAACTTTGCGATGGACACGCTCAATCAATCGCGATCGACCAGACTCCAACGCGTAAATTAGAGGAATGTAGTTTTTTTTATGGAAATGGGAGTATGATTTTGTATGAGAGGCATTTCTAGTTGAAGTCCTTGGTCCTTCTTATGCATTTCTCATGATCCTCTTAATTGACTAGGAATTAAGCCTTTCCTCAAAAAACAAAAATATTGTCAGCATGATGAAAATTATCAGCCAAAGTCCATACTTTCTTCCAATCCAAAATCTTAGAAGATATAACTATAAAACGATGGAATAATGGTTGTTGTTTGAAGGAAGTAAATTTGAGAAACATATGAAAAATATCAGAGATTGGTTCGGAAGGAAATAACATGTAAAGTTAAAAATGGAAACTCTGCACTGCCTATGAGCTAGCCTATGAGCTTGAAATTACTTCTTATGAGATAGCGTATGTCAAGTCTCTACTTTTCTCTCGTTTAATGGAGTAAGTGAGATCAAAATCATAGTGCTTGTAAACGGCTTGTAAAGAATAGAAGAGAAAGATTTTTATTTTTTATTTGATGGCTAGTTTTAGCCAGCTATTGGAGTCATTTTGCAGTCCTTTTTCCAAAAGTTTGTGCACAAACTGCTCCAGTATCATTGAAGCAACCTCTTGTCAACTCTCTACTTCTGTCTCGTTTTGTGGAACAAATGAGGTTAAAATCAAAGTGCATTGATTCATAATCATTCATTGGATCTCTTGAAGTTCCCTTATCTTCACTCTCGACTTCGTAGAGAAAACGTCACAAAACTTCGTCCACTCACATGTTTGTTCGGCCTGTGGATTTAGTCCGTCTCTCTCGAAGACCTACTTTTTCTATGGCTAAAGTATCTTGTTCTCATGGACCGAGGTGCCTCAAGTGGCGCAAAACACTATTTGAATGGTCAATGCTCCAAAACGTTACAGAATCGACAAGCTAACGTAACATGGGAGTAGATAAATCCTTTGACTTGTTCTCCTCTTTGAGTCATAATTATGGGCATAAGGGTTTTTAATTCCTTTTCTAGGTCTCCTCTAAGATAGTTCTTCTCTTGCTTACACAAGGTTTTGAGTCATAATTATGGGCGTATACACGATTTTCATGACTTTCAGAGAGTTTCTAGATCTTCTTGCTTAAGATGTACTAGGATTAATCATTGTTGCTCATACCTGACTAATATAGTGGTTTTCCTTTTTTTTTTTCGTCTCCTACTTTGGTGCACGCTCGTTTTATATGTTTGCATGTCGAGGAAGACATGGATTTCAAATTTTTCCTCCACCTTGAGAAAGGTTTATGCTGTATTTTTGCAACTTTCCATGTTACATTATATATGAGAGAAAAGATGGTACGTGAACGGCCCTAGATTAAAGCAACGAAGATCTTAAGATTGGGGATCCAATGGATATTATTTCTAATGGCCACATGAATGTTTTGAGAATTTTGTAGGGTTTATTGACGGTGAATAGGATTTTTTTAGTGAAGGATGGGATTAAGTGAACATGTGGAACATCTATTCTCTCACATTTGTTATTAACAGATTAGGAGGTATCTTTCGGAATACGTAAATATACATCATCTACCTAATGTCATCTTCTCAATCTCAATACCTTTAAGAAGTAGACATGGAGGTTGAGGGGTAGTTGAATGAGGAGATGGTTCCTACAAATGTGATACATGATGCAAGTGTGGATTCAATACGTTTTTCATGATACTTTTATGGTCTTTTAGGTTATCTAATAATCATTTTTAAACTCATCTCTCTTCCCTCCAACATGAAGGGCTATGTAAGAGCCAACTTTCTTCCTCACATGCGCAACATTCTACCTTTCACATGAACAACTTTGTACCTCATGCAGTCTTCGACGCTATTGTTTGATCGTGTATTGCTTTGGGATTGTAATTCTAATGTATTTCTATACCTTATGTACAAGAAATTAAGGAGACATCTTTGAGCCTTCTTTACACATTTCTTTAAATAAAAGGAAGTTCGGCGTTGGCCTACTCTCCCGGACATTTGAGCCTTCTATACACATTTGAAACTTAAGGACAGAAACTCTGTACTGAGTCCCAAATTAAAGATATTTCTCAAAAGGAAGGATGAAACTAAAAACAATGAGAAGAGAAAGAGGCAAGAGCCCCTAGTAGTCAAATTTGACCATAGAAGCCATTTTGCCATTTTGTCTTCTCACGGATTGTTTCAAACTGCACATCACCTTGTACAAATGCACGTTATGAGATTCATATCTCAGTGCACATGTACTCACTTCTTCCATTTAAATACTCCTTGAAAATGTTATCTTATTTAGTTTTTCTATACAAAATAGCTCCTTCAAAAATAATACATTCTATGAGTTATCTATCGAAGGGTGAAGTCGAGTTATTTAGGATACCCATGTGGATAGTTAGTCCATTTTCTCTAGTTGAGTTTTCTCACCAAAACATATCAAAATTTGATGATTTATACCTTGTTGGAAGTATATCTTGTGGAGGTTTTGGATCTCAAATATCGCTCTCAAAGCTTCTATACTTTATAGGTTATCAGCTTCAGAGTGAAGTCCAATACTTCAACATAACTGTGTGGAAAAGTAGTCTATTTCTTTTAATTGCGTTTCTAAACCAAAAAATATTCAATTTGAGTGATTTATAGCTTGTTTCAAAAGGGCTCTTTGTAAAGTCTGATTTAAAAAAGCTTGCCATTCCATTTTAGTTCCGGATTGACATTAACAAGCAATTCAAGGCATAGGTGTCATTCCAAGTGCTAAAACATAAAAGGGTTAACTACATGATTCTTGTTATGCAGAGGACTTATCGTTCTCCATAGTTGGTATCAAAGCAAAATTGGCTCAAAAGCTTCATTAACAAGGATAGACCTGAAACAAAGAAGAAGAAGAAGAAGATGTACAAGCAATCGAGTGCTTCACAAAATCAAGGGCAAAGCACTATATAACTACTTGAGGAAACTCTCAAGGTTTTTGATAGTCTTGAATGGTTGTCTGGGCTCAACAATTGGAGATCAAGGAAGATCTTGTGTGTTTTACTCTCAATGGATTGATAAAAGATTAAGGATGAAAGCCTTTTCTAAGTTCGTAACGTGGGTAAGTAGCAGTAGAAACACTCTCTGCCCAAAGATAGTTAGGTAACTTCTTCTCATTAAGCATAGATCTAGCTGTCTCAACAATTAACCTATTTCTTCTTTCAGCTACACCATTCTGTTCAGGAGAATACCTTGTGCTTATCTCTCTTTTGATGCCTCTGTCCTGCAAGAAGTCTTCAAAGTCATTGGAGAAGTACTCACCTCCTCCATCTGACCTTAGCCTCTTCAAATTCCTTCATGTCTGGTTTTCAACTAATGCAAGATATTTCTTAAAACAATTAAATACCTCATCCTTGTGCTTCATGAAGTATAATACAGTCCATCTGCTATAATCATCAATGAAAGACACATAGTACCTTGATCCTGAGACTGAGGGGTCTTTGCTAGGTCCCCATACATCTGTGTGTACAAGCCATAGGTAGTCTTTATGCATATATCCTTTCTTGGAGAAGGGTAACCAGTGAGACTTACCAAATTGACAAGTACCACACTTGTAAATCATATGTTGCTTGGATACATTAGGTATCCCAAGCACACATTGGTCCCTACACATTTGTTTCAAGGTTCTTTCTCATATGTGCCCTAACCTTTTGTGCCAAATCTGAAGCTTTGAAAGTGTTTGATCTTTATAACTGTATAGTGCAATATTCTTTGTATCTTCCAACTCAAAAGTGAAAAGTCTACCTGATTTTTCTCCTTTAGCAATCCTCGTGAACCCATGTCTTGGGTCCTCCACATATGCTCCATATTGATTGAATCTGACCTGAAAAACTTTCTCCACAATCTGACCAACACTCATCAAATTTTTGGTAATGGTTGGTACATAGTGTACCCTGCTCAACAAATTCTGATTACCATCACAAGTCTTAACATTTCCAACTTTAACTACTGAATGCTTTGTATCATCACCTGTTTGGACTTGATGTTTACCTTTTGGTTCCTCAAGATCAAAGAGTAGTGCACATTGCCAGCCACATGATTTGAGCTCCCTGAGTCAATGTAAAATAGGTGGTCATCATTTGTACCTGACTTTGAAGTCATGTTCATGATCAGAAGAGAGTCATCCTGCTCCTCTGTGTAGTTGTTGTAGTCTTTTCTAGTTTTGAATCCTCCTTGGTAGTTGCCATTGTAATTGTTGTTGTAATGTTTGTTGTAATTGTTGTTGTGGCCTTGGTGATGGTTGAACCTTCTCTTGACTGTGAGTATCCACCTCTTTGGTAGCCTCTTCCTCTCTGGTTTTTGTAATTCCTGAAACACTCATCTGTAGTATGATTTGATAAACCACAAATGTTGCATGGTGATGAGTTATAGGGTCTCCCCCTACCTTGCTTACCTCCTCTGCCCCTTCCTCTTGAAGATCTACCTCTCCCTGCATAGTTGGCTTGGGAGGTAGAGCCTTCATCTTCCATCTTCTTGCTCTTGCCTTTATCCTTAGATTTCTTATCAGTGTATAGGGCAAAAGAGTTATTACCTTTGGATGTATCTCCATTCTTTGTGAGCTTTGCTTCATGTGTAAATAGTTGTCCCATGAGAGTTGTAAGATCTGGAGTATGCATGTCCATGTAGAGATCCATTGCAGTGGTGAAGCTCTCTCATTTGTCATCAACCTTGATTCCATTAATCACTTGCCTTACAATTTGTTCTTCTTCAATCTCTTCTCCTATGCTTGCTAACTGATCTCCAACATCTTTGATCTTGGTCACAAATTCTGAAACAACTTGCTTAGGTTGCTTCCTTAGTGTTGTGAATTCAATCCACAACTGATTTTTCTTAGCCCTTGTATTGGAGGAAAAATATGATGACAAGGTTTCCCAAGTTTTTTGGGATGTCTTACAATTTTTGATATGTGGCAAAAGAAAGTCAGAGATAGAGTTGAGTAAATATGACCTTGCCAATGCATCCTTAGCACACCATGTGTTGAGTTTTTCTTGTTCTTCCTTGGTTGGTAATCCTCTTGCTTTGAATGAGGGCAATCCCTCATATCCTGAGATGTATCCATAAAGAATCCTTCTTTGTAGGTAGGTCTTCATCCTTAGAGACCAAGCTTGATAATTGTTCCTGTCCAATTTATCAATAAATGAAGGAAAACCATCTCCCATTTTACCTCTATTGCTCTGATACCACCGTTAGGAAAGATGGATGGATGCTCCAAGAGACTGAGTAGGTACTGCTAAACCTTGTTTATACCAGCCCTCTTTTGCTTCAGAGTTTATAAATAGACCTTTTTAGCTTTCCAATAACACCAAAAAAATAGCCTATGTACTTTTGAAGTGATGTGTTTAATGATTGAACCAAAACAGATAACTTTGAAGTTCACAAACTCATGAAAACCTTCTATTTATGTCTTGACACTTGCTGGATGTTTTACTCAGTGTGACCAGCACAGTACAAATTGATAAAATTCCTTATAGGGGTATTTAATTAGCTTAGTAAGCTACCATTTGCAAGTGGAATGATGTAAAAAGATAAACTATGCTAAAAGAAATCAATTTAGCAAGTTTAGCTATACCCCCTACTTTTTAGGACTTTTAGCAGAAAATGACTAGAGTTCACCTCGACACAGATTCCTCTGAAATGGCTGAATAGAATCACATCAAACATTGAAAGCATGTAGATGACTTTGAGCTGAATCCAACAAGCTTTGAATCACTTGAGTTGGTGAAGAATTGACCGAGATATGCCCTTGACAAGATGACAGACTTTTGAGTAGACTAACAGAGAACTCAGAGATGAATGATGTAAATGTATCTATAAATGAACACTTGTATACAATCCCATTGGCATGTACAACATTGCCTAATGGTGTAGAGAGGTTTAGGCTATAGTATAGACCTCACACACACTCAAACTCAGTAGAATGAGGCTCGGGAATGATCTCTCCTACCCGCGACTTTACATGTTCACTTTTAAATGAAGTGAGTGGAGATTTGAATTCAAACTCAAATTTTGGTTCCCTATGATCAAGCTCCTAAATGCTTGGAGATATTCCTTCAATCAAATGAGCTACTTTTCCACGACTCACTTTGGTAGGTGATTACAAAAAATTCTAAGTCAATTTGACTTTTACAATGAGGTAAAGTGGTAATTAACCACTAGCATATGTTCATATGCTTCTTCATGTATATGTAGACTTATGCATCCTTTGAGCCAAATGTGTAGGCTTGCAATTTACACCAACATACATAACCTTGTGTAGTGCACACAATTTTTTCTCTCTCTTTCTCTCTCTCTTCTCTCTCTCTCTCTTTCTCTCTCTCTCTCTCTCCATCTCTCTCTCTCTCTCTCTCTCTCTCTCTCTCTCTCTCCCCCTTCCCTGCAGCCCCCACTCCCCTCACATCTTTTCCCCTGTGACCCCCTCAGACTAGTCGCCCCGCCATCCCCTCTCCTTCTCTCTCTCTCTCTCTCTCTCTCTCTCTCTTTTTGTCTCTCTCTCTCTCTCTCTTCTCCCACCACCCCTAAGCCCCCAGCACCTCCGCTCTCCCCTCCTCTCTCCCTCCACCACCCCCGTAGCCCCCACCACCCCCGCTCTCCCCTCCTCTCTCCCCCACCAACCACCCCCAGAGCCCACACCACCCGCCCTCCCCTCCTCTCTCCCCCCGCACCACCCGCAACCCCCACCACCCCCGCCCTCCCATCCGCTCTCCCCCCACCACCTCCCCTCTCCCTTCCTCTCTCCCTCCACCACCCTCGTAGCCCACACCACCGCCGCCCTCCCCTCCTCTCTCCCCCCACCACCCCCGCAACCCCCACCACCCTCGCCCTCCCCTCCTCTCTACCTCCACCACCCCGCAGCCCCCAGCACCCCCGCCCTCCCCTCCTCTCTCCCCCCACCACCCTTGCAGCCCCCACCACCCTCACTCTCCCCTCCTCTCTCCGCCACCACCCCACAGCCCTCACCACCCTGGCCCTCCCCTCCTATCTACCCCCGCACAACCCGCAACCCTCACCACCCCCAATGTCCCCTCCTCTCTCTCCCCACCATCCCCGCAGCTCCCACCACCCCTGCCCTCCCCTCCTCTCTCCCCTCCACCACCGGCAACCCCCACCACCCTCGCCCTCCCCTCCTCTCTCCCCCCACCACCCCCACCCTCCCCTCCTCTCTCCCCCCACCACCCCCGCAGCCCCCACCACCCCGCTCTCCCCTCCACGCATGGAAACATGGTGGCTACAGTTGGAGGCATTTCTAAGCTTGTTCCAAAACTAGGTCCAAAGGATGTTTACTTGGCATACTTACCTATTGCGCATGTCCTTGAGCTTGCTACTGAGTCTCTTATTTATGCTTCTAGAGGTGCTATTGGATATGATAGTCCTGTAACATTTACTGATACATCAAGTAAAATCAAGAAAGGCTTAAAAGGTGATGATGCGGAGTTGAGTTCAACACTTATGGCTGCTGTTACAACAATAGTGGATAGTGTGCGAGATGGTGTGAGGAAAATGGTGGATGTCAAAGGTAGCCTTTCAAAGACAATCTTTGAACTTGCATATAGAAGGAGACTTGCAGATATAGAAGGAAGTTGGCTTGGTGCATGGGGTCCTGAAAAGATTTTGTGGGACACCCTTGCTTTCAATAGAATTAGAGTTGTTCTTGGTGGACGAGTTCGTGGGATGCTTTCTGGTGGTGCACTGCTGTCTGGAGATACACAAAGATTTATGAACATTTGCATGGGGAGCGTCTTTCTCTGAATGGGATGATTTAACAATTGGTCGTGTTGCTCCTCCAGTACCTCATTTTTATTTGAAACTAATCAACTAGGAGGAAGGAGGCTATATGATAACTGATAGCTCAATGCGAAGGGGTGAAATAGTGATTGGGGTCCTAGTATGACTCTTGGATATTTCAAAACAAGAAAAAACAAACGAAGTTTATAAGGTTGACTAGACACGGATGAGGTGGTTCTACAGTGGTGACATTGACCAGTTCCATTCAGATGATTGCCTTGAAATCATTGATCGGAAAAAAGATATTGTGAAGCTTCAGCTACAAGTGGAAACACAGGCCACCCACACCACCCACAACCTCCCACCACACCAGCCACACCTCCCACACCACCCACAATATCCCACCACTCAACCCACACCTCCTGCACCACCCACAACCTCCCACCACTCCACCCACACCTTCCACACCACCCACCATCTCTCCCACTCAATATGTAAGGGTCAAAAGCTACTAGAAAAATTATGTGAAGGATGTGCTTCTAAGGATCACTCCAATATCACGGGTGGCACATAATGAGGATCTAAACTTTCATTCAAAAGCCATAGTAAAGGTGTAAGTGGTAAAAATGTAGGTGGATAAATGAGTGTTGCCACCAACCATTCGTGACGATTGCCTATTTTTGAGGATCCAATTCAAGACCGGTGGCATATTTGATCCACCCGTCCACTTCTAGGGCAATTATTCAGCGCATAATCAGTGGACGTGAGAAATCGGCAAGGCCCTCTTGGCTTATTGGAGCCTATAAAAGCAATGGACTAGTCCTCATTGGGGGACACACATAGACAGGTATAGAGCTTACTTCCGGCATCTCTTTTGGCCCTCTCTTTGCACTCTGTGGCTACAAGCCTACTATAGGAAGTCACCCTCTGGTGAGGATACAGAGCGTGGGCTTCTCAGTGGAGGGCTAATAGCACTGTAGTGTAAAGAAGTGGCTTTGTTTTATCATTCAGTTTGAGTCAGGGGTATTTCTGTGCTCTTCCATTTGAGCAAGTCTTCATACCGTTGTACTGAGCAGTGCAAGTCTTCATCTAGTTGTGTTCAGTGCAAGTCTTCATCTAGTTGAGTTCAGTGCAAGTCTTCATCTAGTTGTGTTCATTTTATTGGATGAATATCTTGTATGTATTCCATTTTGTTCTGGATTGACATGTTAGCACAGAGCATCAGCTTTTGTAGCATTTCCTTTGCCGATGTTGTAATCATCTGTTCGAACTAAGAAGTGGTTTGGTCTTCCACTATTGTCATTTGTCATTAATCTTTTCCCTGAGTATTTACAATTCTGTGCAATTATTATTATCTGCCTTCTCACAGACGTGTTAAAGGATATATTTCCCTAAGGAGAACCTCCCTTGAGTAGGCGAAGTAGTGGAGTGCATGGTGCATGCTCCTGCTTAAAGTAGATACCCAAGTACCTCCTCTACACCTTGTATATGAGACTTTCCACTAATCCTCACACTCACTCTTGTAGAATAGCTAAGGATTCTCGGGATACACTTACCACTTTATAATAGGCAAGTAATGACGCTTATGTTGCTTACCTCTGAAAACACTTGGAGAGTCAGCACATGGATGAAGGAGATTCCATTATTTCTGCCCTATTGCATCTTTCAAGTAGGTACATGACCCATACGCGAGTAGATAAGGAGCCTCTTCGTGTACGAAGGAGCCTTAAAAAGTCAGCTATATTGTCGATTAGTGAACCAACATCCCCTCTACCTGCTTTTAATTTATGCATTGATTTGGGTGCGAGTCCACTGTTAAAAGGATAGCATAGGAGAACATTAGACTTCTGCTCAGATACGTAAGAGGAAACACCAGTGCAAATTGAGGATCTCTCTCATTTACTCTCCAGACTCAATATCAAGTTCCCTACCTTCAAGGGACCAACTTATGAGGATGCTGATGATCATGTGAGCAGATTCATCTCCTTATGCCTTCCACGAGGTTTGCAGAATAGAGAGGATGCAATGCTCGTACTCTTCCCATCCACATTGGAAGGCCTTGTTGAAAAATGGTACAGTCAATATGCAGATGGCCATTTTGCTACATGTGAGGCTTTGAAGACAGTGTTCTCATAAACATTTCGACCAAGTGACTCCTCCGAAAGAGCTCTAGATCAGCTAGAGAACTTAAGGCTGAGACTAGGTGAATCCTTTCATGAACTTCACACTAGAACAAAAGCACTTGTTGCATGTCTGCACCATGCTCCAGGAGATTTCTTGGTTAAAAGTTGGATAGAAAAAGCTCTACCCAGGTCATCTCAACAGAAGCTACGAGAGTCTCTTAGATTGGATGCAACCCTCAATGATTTTGTTGCAACAGCATCAGGCATTGAAGAAGCTAGGCAACATTTTGAAGAGGAAACACAACCAAATTATGCAGCTGAACTAGACCCTATTGGGCAACTGAGGAAAGAACTGGAGGCATTGAGAATGCAACAAAATCACCAAAAAGAGAAGGTCTTGCCACCACTGCATCGCACTAATGATGAAGTGCCCAACTTCACCGTGAGTTAGAAGATTTGCAGACCACTCAAGATATAAGAAGGCAAATTTGGTGTACAATATGTAACAACAATGGACATTCCAATGCTATTTGTCCTAATAGAGTAAGTCGTCAATTTTGTGGAAAGGATGGGCATGAAGTTAGAGACTGTTACTTCCTCAAGGGTACACATTAACGAGGTAACCCTTAAGCTCTGGATTCATATTATGCTACTACATCAAATGCACGTAATAGAGAGGAGAATCATCCAATGAATCCTAGATATAATAGGCCTTTGATGTGTTATCATTGTGGTGAGTATGGCCATATACAAAATAGGTGTTCCCTTCCAGAAGATGCACCTCCTTGTCAGCATTGTCTAGAGGGTAAAGATCACTACATCGAAGATTGCCCAAGGAGTTGCCCTGCTCCAATTCACATGATTGCAGTCTCCCCACAAGTAGAACGTATGACCACTCAATCTTATAGTGTTTCAACTTCGTCAATGCCCATGATGACTAGAGGCAGACGAGCAACAACCTGTAGAGAGGAACAAAAAGGACTCTAGGATAGAGACGAGGAAAAGAAGGCTAGGTGGAAGCGCCAAGCAGATATTGAAGGAGCTTATGAAAGGATGGCTACTTCAGTAAGGGACCAACCAACAAGTCTGCAAGAAGACACACATGAGGTAAACATTGAGCAGATCTTGAAAAGTATTCATCACAAGGTTAGTCTGTACGAACTCATAAAGATGGATTCAAAACTAAGAAGTCACTTATTAAAGATGGTACACTCTGCTTACTTGAGCCAACCAGCTAGCATAGATGGTTTCATGGTTGATTTTCCCCTTGCACCCCTGGCAGACTACCAAAGCTCAAGGTTATCTGTTCTTATAAAGGATGAAGCTCTCACAGGTGTGATTATAGATGGAGGCTTTGGCATTAATTTGATGCTACATTTTACAATGAGGAAACTGAATTTGAACCCCACCAAGATGGAACCATTCACAGTTACCCTAGCAGATCAACATCAAGTTGCACTAGTTGGCATTATTGAAAAGCTATTGATGATAGTACATGGTTGTCACTTTTTTCTAGATTTTGTTGTTTTTTCACTTCCAGAGGAGACTTCTTACCCTTTACTCCTCGGAAGACCTTGGCTGAGGCAAGCAAAAGCTTTGCAAGATTAGGAAAAACAAACTATGGATTTCAAGAAAAACACCAATATGCAATTGCAACTACATTTGGAAGAAGGATTGGACTCAAGGAAAACTAGTGGGTATACTCTGGACACTCGGGTAATGCCCTCTTTACCCCAAGAAGAAGATACATTATTGAATTGGATGATGGAAATTACAGAGTGTTGCACGGTGGAAATCAATGAAATAGAGAAAGAAGTTGTAGATGGAGTTGCAGGAAATGGCCATGAAGCTCACAAGGAGTTGGAGAATGAGAGTTTCTAGGAGCATACAAACTTTGAAGGGGCAACAAATATAAAAGTATCAAAGAAGGGAAGTTATGAGCCCGAATGTAGAGAGGATCTCCCCTTTTCGGATATACCTGAGGGATGGACTAGAGAACATATTGCAGAATATAAGCTAAAGTCTACTCTTGCATACAATGGAGATGATTTCTTAAGCAAGGCTAGTCCTGAAACATTGGTTCAAGAAGTAAATCTATGGGATGAAGAGCACCCTCAAGTAGTCCACTTGGCCTCTTGGCTATGGCATTATCCCCCTTGACTACAGAAGGTAACTTCTTTACTTTTTGCTTAC